>BJKM01000362.1:0-685700 GCA_015082035.1 Chaenogobius annularis
CAGGAGGCTGGAGTGAGATGCTAGCATTTGATCCAATGACTGATAACTGTGGCATTCAAAAGAGCCACCTGTGTGGGTGATGTTTGCAGACAATCCCTCCTCTCTGTGTGCTATTCAAGGCAAACGGACCGCCCTAATTCGACTGTATTCATTATTCTACACTGTGTAATTTGTGTTTTTTATGCCCATGAAGTTGTTTTATTATGATTAGTTTGTCCATATTGGGATAGTAATACGACTCCAGGAAATGTCTTGTTATGCATGCATGTGTTATAACATGCATATGTTATGCATGTTGTTTTTCAGGGCTCTAGTTTCGACTTTGACACCATTAGAATGCACCATTAGACCAATCACACTGTTCCTTATGCCTCCAGACCCCTTTAGTCGTCCGAGTGCTGCCCAGTGTTTGATCCATGGAGACAATTTTAACACATCAAGACCACACATTAATCATGTTGTCTGTATTGTAACTACCTGTGCCTTTTCTGTGTAATTTCCAACCATCTGTGATGACATGAAAGTACTTAGATGAGATAAGGTAAGAGGTGGTAGGAAAGTGTTTTATTTGAAACACCTAAATGCTTTTGAACCTATCAAAATAATCGTCTTGAACATTATTTTTTGTTATTTTCCTTTCTGTTGTGAGGTACCAGTTCACCGTCAACGAGAGCTGTCGCAGATGAATGTGTCGAGCTCTACTCAGAGTTCCACACATCCGCCTGGCTTCTGTTTGTGGCTTGCAATTGTTTACTTTACAAAGTGCCTAGTGTTTTACTCTTCCTCAGGTTTACTTCTCCATCACTCTGGTCATGTCATTATAAGCAGCCGCATGACTCCTCTCTCGCTCGCTCTCTCTCGCACACAGAGACCTATGCATTGTGAGTTGGTCTCCTCTCACACACATCAGCAGTGCAGCGTGAAATGGCTCATATTGGCTCCACAGCAGCAGATCACACACAGAGCTGACTGATGCACTAAGCCTCAAATGGGGAGTAAAAGTGATAGAGTCAGAGGACTGAGGAAAGCAAATAATTGAGAAAAAACGTTTGAATGAGGTCTCAGATGACCTACAGTCTGCTGATCTCTCTGACGTAACAGAATTCAAATGAACCCTCTAGAAAAGGTTTAATCTTCGACTTGTCTTCTTTCTTTTAAGCCAGTACACTAAGGCAAGGAAACTAAAGAAACTGCCCAATATAGATCTAAAAATGTTTAACTATGTCACAAAATCATCTGCCATCTATACAGAGTGTATCTATAAAAGGACGTTCGGCCCAGCCATTTTGGTGCCCTTTGTTTTGTCTGTTTTTGTGTGTAAATCATAGGTCAGCGTTCTTACTCTTGATCTGGTGAACTGGCGCTGTGAAGAGACAAAACAGAGACTCTTCTTCGTCCTGTTTTGTGCTTCATGCAGATGTGGCTCAGCGAGTCGGTCCCCGGACTCACCGGTACAACTGGACGGCTTCCAGCTGCTCAGCACCGACAGACAAAGAGATCTGTCCGGGTGAAAAGCACGAGGCGGAGGCGTTTGTCAACAACTCCTGGTGTTCCGCTGTGACTCTGATCTCCAAACACTGCTCTCCTGCTCTGGAATGTCTCTTCATTAACTGCAAACTATTCTAATATCCATGCGAGTTCGCCTCATTCATTCTGGCCGCTGTTTACATTCCACCGAGCGCAAACGTGCAGGAGGCACAGCGCGCGCTCACAGAGCAGGTTTTGAGTGTGGAGCGGACCTTCCCGGACCCCTTGTTTATTACTTCTTGTTTATTATCATCTGTTTACGTTTTCTTCCCTGTAAACCACAATATTGATCTAAAACGGCTTAATCTTAGAAACAGGGTCATTGACTTCTGTTCAAAACTGTAGAACTGATAAGACTTCATACTGACTTTTCACCAACAAGCGACAGATTGTCATTTACAGGTTTTTATTTTCTAAAAGTGGCTACGGGACATTTCAGAAAGCAACATGTATCACTTGAAATTCTTCTTTCTTTAAAAAAAGAAATAAAAAAAACTGGTCACTCGAGCCTCAGTTGCAGGATGAACAAGATTACTCAAACATGCAGGAATCAATAAACATACAACTTTGAGTAAACTAATGATGAAGAAACACTGTTATAACAAGGTTGAAAGCTCAGTAAAGTTGATATAGCATAATATGTATATAATTGTAAAGTATCCCCATACACATTTTTTTTAGCCAATTCCGAGCCTTGTCTCGGAGCTTCTTTGTTCAGTGGCTCTGATACAAAAGCCTTTGCGGTGGTCTCGTTCTCCTCCTGAGGCCGCACAGTGAGCATTAGCATTAGCATGTGTTAGCGTCAGAGGAAATCAGCGTGACGGACAGGGACGCCCGCTGTCACTATCTACATACAGAGCTGAAGCCAACTGCTGCAGGGACAAATCATTCAAAACATTTACTTTGCACAAAATTCAATTTGCATTATAAGATGTTGTGTTTGCAGAGTCAATCCAATTTGTTTCATTACACAGTGACTCCAAATGGAGCAGATTACACACATCACTCTTCTAATGCTTCAATAGGATTTTGCTTAAAGAAAGAACCACTAAAACAAATAACGAATTTACCAAATTAAAAAAACTTTAGCCCCTTTTGCATGGGTGTGGTATGGAGCAGATTGGAAAAATCTGAAAGTGTTTCAACAGCCTAAAGTACTGAGCCCATGTGAGGCCCCACTAGGGAGGAGCAACACACCACAGCGAGATGATTGGATAAGAGATAACAGACAGTCGGGCCAAAAAACAGGACGGAAAAAAGCAGATGTAAACAGAAAATAATAGTTTATATCGCCAAACGCTGACCTGTGATAAATCGCCATATTTCCCGTGACGATAACTTTATCTATTGATCCGACAGACAGCAAAACAAAGCTAGCGCACGGTAGCATAAGCTATTTCCTGTTCATCATGGCACAGCACTCGCATCAAGATTAAAAAGATCACATTTCCAGCATCTTCAGCTGAACTCACTGCATTATATAAAGATACATGAAAACGCAGCGTAGAGGAGTGAAGTGAAGTGAAATAAATGCAGAAGAAGCTGATTATAAAGCTTGTTTTAGATGGGTGTACACCTATATGTGGTTCGGGTCCCTCAAGACATAAAAGTGTTTGAATCACTGTGTGCTGACTGGACTGGAATTAGTATGGCCATTCACACAATGAAAAAAAAAAAAACTGAATCTGAAAATAGACACATTCCAAAGACTTTGGACTGGATAAACATGTAGGACTATTTGGATGTGTTTGTGTGAATTGTACATTCCCCTTAGTGTCATGTTCTTTGTATTGTCCTGTTTTATTTGTCATACTGTATTATATATAAACTCTGAAAATGATGAAAGCATTGTTTGTACACAACGTTCTACGCTCTCACCAAATTGGCATAAAGCAAATGCATACAGGAGATCAACATGAAACAACAACTGTGATGGAGCTCTTTGTATTAAAGACGTCTCCTGCACTTCTTGTGAGTGAGTGGGTGGAGTGGAGGGTCCCATCAGTTTGTCTCCGACCTGTGAGGGTCCTGTACAACTGGATCCTTTATCACTAAAGAACAGCTGCTTCTGTCTCCACAACACATTAGTCCTGCTCCGTGCCCCCCTCTGGAGAGTGTATACTTAGGGGAGCAAAACTACAGAAGGAGAGTCAAAGCCAAAACTGTCTTTCTCTGAGGCAAAAACTTGGATTTGGATGATTTGAAGATTGACTTGATACAATGGGACTTGGGACTTGGAACACGAGAGGACTTGATAGTTTCTCCTACAACACTCTCTCTATAACGTTTGCATACTTCCAGTGCTTTTTTGTTTTTAGTGGAACAAAGTTAGCAGAGCAAGGACATGCAGAAGTTAGCGCTCTAGCTTGTGTGTGGAGTTTGCATGTTCTCCCTGCGTCTGTGTAGGTTTCCTCCGGGTACTCTGGTTACCCCTACCAATAAAAGTTAATAAGTCTCAGTGGGACTTATTAACATCAGCCTGCCCAGGAAACACAGGTGGAAATTAGCACTTGAGGTTAATGTATATTGTGCACTGTCCCTGTCTCAATAAAAAATCATATTAATTGAAACAAGTCCTTTACAACTTTTGAAAAGAAATACAAACTTTATTTGGCAATTTGGTATAAAGACTTCAAAAGAGACTGAGGACTTCCCTGTCTTGCACTTGGGACTTGACTTGGACCTAAACTTGGACGTGGTTCGACTTTTAAGCCACAATTCCGCCAAAATGAATAATAATGAATTACAGCACTTAAGCTATCAGGTAAAGCATCTAATATCTGGGTGAATGAAATTATATTTATAGCGACACTGCAGTATAAAGGATTCAGTAAAATAATAAAACATAATATTTTGGAAGTCACGCGTGTAATGTAAAGTTGCTTTTTAAAATATGATGCGTTTACTTTGTGCATAGGCTAATGGAGCAGTCCCAGCAACACTGACCTTTTGCACTGTCCAAATTCCATATCCGATTGCATATTTTATTGTATTTTAAAATTTTCAAAACGCTTTCTGACAGTGATCCTGGCGCACAATTCATTCCTCTTCAAAGTCTTCCTTCGGTGTGTCATAATTTTTTTTTTTTACATATTCTGATGTCAGTCGGCACATGAGACCCACAGACTATAAACACGAAGAACTTCAATCTTAAAATTCTGTCAGATTCAAATGTCTTAAATCCATTAGTGTTGGATTGTTCCTTTGTGTTTCTTTGTAATGGCTGTCAGGCACTTTACATTGTAATATTTTTGGACATTTTACTGACAGTAAAAGTTATTTTTCATTGTTGTTTTTTTTTTAACTCTCATCGTCCTTTTTTGTCAGTAATATTTAGACTGAAGACAATGCTTTAGCTTGATTAAGTGAGACTTTGGATGGACATCTGCGTTCTTTACTGGTCTTTTCTGATTGTGTGCCTATTCAGTTTAAAAGTGCACTATGTAACTTTTCCACAGTATGGCACAACTTGTCTTGAAGGCATCAGAAACCTTTACATTCAGTGAAAACAATAACCTATCCATGGAGATAAGCAGGTGCAAGAATCTCCACCAGAAAATGTACATAATGCACCACCTTTAAAGTAAACTCTAAAACAGCTCCGAATTCAATGTAAAACCCCAGGTACATAAACTTGAACCGTTTTTATCCAAACAATAGCCTAATATAAAGTCGTTTTTAATGCACAGAAGAATTATTCAAACCTTTTGTTTTTCAATATTCTATAATATTATAATGTTCTTTTGGCTATAATATTCCACAGTATGATCTAAATCTTATCTATCTGCAGAGATAATGTCCCGAAGTATGGTTTTAAATGTTTCCATGGATACATGCTATTTCACCCTCTGCACCTGTAGTTCCCACGGTTCTGGATACATATCCAACTGGAATGCACGGATAGTTGTTTTTCTGAAACATAAATGTTCTAAGTTATAGATTACTCTGTTGGTTTAATATTGAAGGTGCACTATGTAACCTTTAGAAGCTCTATCATCTGGTTCATTAGCAAGTACCACCACCCCAGAATAGGGCTAAATATGACTTTATTATGCATGCAGACGATCACGGTGAAAACTGCTGAAGTTGAAAATTTCCAACTCCTGACATTTTTGTATTGTTGGGGAGGGGCGTTACTGCGGTGCAATGTAAACAGCAGGCAAAACCCTTGTCCAGCTGTAAGAGATTTAACAAAGCTTAGTGAACTTTAAGCACATTTAGTGGCGTTGTATGTGTATAATTGGTTCGTATATGTTTTTGACAAATTTCAGCGAAATGGACGCACCATTTTGCCTCCGTGTGTCGTGTTTTTGAGGTCATTTATCTTCAACCAAAGCTATAGTTTTTACCTGAATGACTCAAATGTGTACACAATGGGTGAAATGATGGCCTGCGAGGGAGACGAGACCCCAGTGAGCCGTGTGACGAGGATGGTTAGGAGAAGACCTAGTGCTTCACCCATAATAAGTAAGCATTTTTTCTTACATTTGCCCTTTCTTAATACTTGTTTTACTTCTTTTTCCTGGGCTTATATACTTATAGACATGATGGACAATACACTTTTCTTTACAAAATACTTTAGGAGAGAATTTTGTGTAATTGTCTAATTTGTGTTTGTATTTTTAAGTTCTTCTGATGAAATGTCTTCTCAAGAAGCAGCAGAAGTGCATTGTGGGAGCAGAGTTGGAGACATGTCTGCTGATGCTCCTGGTGATGCTCTCGTCACTGGTCAGACCTCACCACCAACTCAACCACGCTCCTGGACGTCCTCTGAACTGAGATGATCAAATGAGCAGAAATCCACTGAAATGAAAGGACTAAAAAGCCTGAAGAAAGACTCCTCTTGCAGCCTCCAACATGGGCACTCAAGATCTAGGGCAGGACAGCACTGTTGTTTGACTTGATGTAAAAATACTTAAGTGTGTTTGTAACTGTGTTTGGGATCTAAATAAAATAACCGGTGATCAGATAGAACATACTTTTTTGGGGGTTATTATACACAGGTTTATGCATTTTAAAGCTTAAACACTGGTACTGGTTAGTCTCTATAAAATAATAATATACTTTTATGTAATAGGCTATAATACATTTGTGTTACATTACATCAGGGCTTATAGTTCTCAGTCGCTGTGACGGAGAAATTGTGGAAATCTATAATGTGTTGTTTAGACTATATTATTACTGCTCCGGCCCGACAGATGTTCTGTTGTTTAATCCACATTCCAGTGTGGATTCTCAGCCAAGCCCGACGAACACTTCGTATTCTGTGAGGGTCGTGTCTTCACACCTGTGACTGTGTCGCTGCCACATTACGCACTCGTACATGGAGCTGTCCCAGGCCGCTCAGCAATGTTCTGCTTTTCTCTCAAGACAAAACATTAAACCCCCAAATTAATAGCGATTAACTGCGTGATGGGAGGGTAAAAAACACATGAATGAAAGTGTCTGGCGCAGGGTTTTAGAAGAGGAGCAAGGAGACGCAAATGGTCCGAAAAGGGAGCGAGGGAGAGTGTGCAAGTTCTTCTGACAACAGCGCATACAGCATAAAGCAGCATGTAAATACTTAAGTGTGCTTCAGAAACTAAGACGTCTGTTCGGAACCAATCGTATAATGGGCTTATTAACGACACATTATATAGCTACGATTGTATTACTATTTACGCGTGGGTCCAATGTAGTTGGGATGATTTCGAAATTTTATGGGGATTCTATTGCGGGAGTTACATTGTTTCCAGTAGAAGACACAGTCCCAAAATTTGCTGGAAGAAAAACCTTTTATTCAGCATATCTTTAATTTGTACTTCATGTCTCATACGTAGCCACTGACTAAGTGCTTGAGGCTAGGGGTTTTTGTGCAACTGGCTCAGTCATAATAATGCACATTGCTTGTGAAATAAAGCGACAATGCCTAATCATCCAAAAAACGATGTTTTGTTGTGTTAAGCTCGGTGATAATGGGTTTTGTTATGTAGGTATTGGTTTCGCTTGTTCACTTTTCAATTTCTTTGTCGTTATAGTCCTGTCTGAATGGACCGCCACCTGCCATATGTCAATCGTTTTGTATCACTTTCGGGTGTTACAGACGTGATCTTGCGCTACAATGGAGCTCTCAACTCTCACCACACTACATAATATCAGATGCAGCAGCTGCTAAACGATGTACGCTGGTGGAGGGAGGCTGCAGAGTATTCGGACACCTGGTGCTCTCTGTCAGTTGGGTGAGACCAGTTCTGGTCGCGTGTGGGGTTGTTCTAGGGAATATTGTGACACCTGGTGAACTCTCTGTTCCTGCTCTCATAGGATAAGGGGATAACTTACAAATACAATTTTTTGCTTATAGAGAGTCGCGTCCAGCGACGTGTGCTATTTGCACAAGTTTCTTACTGGTAACTAATAACATTCTTAATTTAACTGTTCAAACTGGTTTGATGATAGCTACAAGACTTTACTCTATGGCGCATGGGAGACATAGAAATATACATCAAATAATGCGTGAATGAGCGCTCATCAGTACTGGTAGTGTAAATATAGATAATAAGAGGGCATTATGTGGTAGCTTAAGAAGGTTATAAGAAGAGATAGGTAATTTTCTAAGATAGAAATGTTCTTTCGTAGAGCTTCTATATAAAATGATTAACTATCTGTGAAATTTCGTGTATATTGTAGATATAGTCATACTTTCACCAAAACAAAATGGATTGGTATAGTATAGTAGAAGGTACGGTTCAACTTATTGTTGCTCGTTTAAATTGATATAATTCTCAGTTAATGAATAATTTAAAGAAAAATAAAACAACAAGTATTAGACTTGCAACACATCTTTCACGATACACATCATCTTACACGCAGCATGTTACTCGTATCTTTTCAGACCCAAACAAATACATCACTGAGACTTTGATTCTCTTAATCTCTCTCGTTTTTCGCACATGAACTCTGTGTTCCTTGGAGCAGAAGACATACCCAGAGCGCTTCTTTGTTGTGATTCCTGTAACTGAGCAGATCACAAATTAAGCTAATTGAAGCAAGATAAGAATTATCTTGCTATATTATTACATATTACTTCAATATACTGTGACATGAACTTTAACAATAAAATAAAAATAAATTCGTGGTCGTTCAGGGGTAGAGGGTGATGGGGGCTCACTCAGACGTATTATAAAGATGAGGCTAAAGTTAGGATACTACCTCACTTTGCCTTTTTCTTCTTTACTAGAAGAATAATTGTTAACTGGGCCCTTAAGAAGCTCAGATTCAAACCTCAATCGAAGGATTCTAAAGAGCTATATGTGCTTTTTAATCACGTTAACAGATGTGGGATAGTGCGAGCTCAATTGAGTACCTAATGAAATCTAAAGTGTTGCGCTTCACAGTAGTGGAAGCCTATTGAGTGATGATTCATGCTTGTTATATGCCTATCCTTAGTTCATCGTAGATAGAGGTAGTGTAGCTGTGGAATAACATAATTATAGCTCTGTGCATCCAAATATAATTAGTATTATATGGATTGGATAACAGAATAGCCTGGGGATATAAATTTAGAGCAACTAGCAACAAGCACCGAAATCAGTGAGGATAGAAGGAATCGTTGTTACAGCAATAAGAATCGGGAGAGGCTCTAAGTTTTTATAAGAACACAAGACACCGGTTATCAATATACAAAACAAGCTGTTAATTAAATACGCACCACGTTTTTTAAACAGGATCAACGCGAGGATATAGCGAGTAAGCAACTATGGCGGTTGCTCAGCAGGTGGGCATGTGATTTATTAATATGAAGTGCATAGGTGGTGGAGGGCTTTCACATATATATACAGCCTTGATTTGATAACATTTGAGAATAGCAATTAATGTGGGAAGGTACTGCTTTGTCACTCAGTATGATAGTCGCAGGTTAGAGAAAGAGTAGATAGTGACTGCATGAGGGTCGCGCCATTTGACAGACTTCACCTGATATATAAGAGAAGAGAGGATGATGGGCAGAAGGTTTTGTAGTTGTGGGGTCTTAACGATTCGCTCATGTTTCTCGACTTTTGTTACTATTGAAGGGTGATCAATATAGGAAGTCTGAATGTGTAATCATTTAGTAGCAAAGTTATATTAGTAGGATATTGGTGTTTACAATTTTTAGCTAGTGGGAGTATTGTGTGATGATGCTTATTAGAAGACTCTTGGCTTATGCTTTGATATCGACAACTCAGATGCGCTTTATATATTGATCAGGTGGATATAAACGCCAGAGATCTCCAATAGCCTAATAGTAGGGTACCGGCGCAGCGGCTATATTATGCATTCAGATGTTATGCGATTAGAAGTCGCATGGTGTGACCGAATACTCGGTTTGTCGATCAAAGCGCTCATACACTTCAGATACATGCTACGGTAATTACTAGAAAGGAATTAACACTAAAATTCTTGTTTACATAGATTTTCATTTTTGGTAAGTAGTATTCCAAAAAAATTAGGTTATAGAAGACACTAAGTAGATATATGGTTCTTATTAGTTTTGTGCACCTGTTTTTGAGTATACTGGAACGCATCTTTATAGAACTCATTTTAAATTGGTCATTCTCTGAATTCTTTGTGGTTAGATATCATTTGTGATGGTTTGGTCTGTGATCATGAGAATGGTTAGGTATGTCAAATCATTAGTTTTAGGAGATCAATTAATGAGTCCCTTATATTCTTTAGGTTTAGATTATTCTCTTATTGTATGTGTCTATTCTATTTTCTCTACTATCTATGAGACTCGTTTATTGTTGCGCATTAATTAATAATAAAGTTTCTAAGTCTAAAGAGGATTTAGCTTATTCTATAGTTATCGTTTATGATTTATATTGGCATCGGTTCACAAAATAATAAACATCCTAAGATCCGTTTAGTATTGCCGATAGATATAGAGTCGAATTAACATAATATTATGTAGGCACTACTCTGGATAGAAAATATGTACTTTGTACGTGCGGCAAGTCAAGTGCTCAACCAGTTGGCGGAGTGGTGGGCAATGTCTGTTGTGTGTGGAGCTTTGAGTCCTACGAGGCCAAGTTGGTATGATAGATGTGAGTGGGGGTCGGGTCTTCGGGTGACAGGGGTTTGTTATTATGGATAGATCTTGTGAATCAGAGTCGCGTCTCGTGAATGGTTCTTACTATGGGAACGTTGAGAATCCTTAGGTTTAAATTCAATAGTAATAGACGCTGTGAAATGCATCAAGATTTATATACTTGCGAATAACGAAAACTATATAGTCTTACAGCATTCTTTGAACATGGTTAAAGAGATCAGCTGGTACGTCAATATACTCTACGGCCCGGGGCAGATTACTTCTACTCGACTTGACTCCAGGCGCTCTGATTGCAGTACAGGGAGTACGCATTTAATTATTCTGACATATATGTTGCGCTTCTATAAAATTGGTCAGGAGATTTGCTAGCTCTGCGGACACTGCAACATGCTTGAGATCGCATTTTTCTCTACCCAAGAGGGACTGTTGCACGCAACACAAACTTTTCTTGTCTGGTGAAGAGATCAAGGTGATGTTATTTGTATATTTTTTGTAATTGATGCATGTGACATATGTGTTATTATTACATTTCCTGAATTATTTTTTCGTGTGAAGAAACCAGAGAGGAGTTATGTTGATTCTTGTAAAGGGATATATTCATATTATGGTTATATGGTGGTGTCTCGCTGGAAACATAGATGTTTTAGGATTCTTTTAGTTGGCCCTTCTTCACCGCTCTGTCGTAATCGGTACTACACTCTGATTTGTGTTTTTTTTCTGTTCAAAATGACCCTGGCCCATAGAGAGGGAAAATTATGTGGCCTTCGGGAAAAGTTGGGGACCCTGATGTAAATGAATCAAAGATAGTCTAAAATTCTAAATGAGTTGGATTTATGACAAGTTTTCTCAAACAAACAGGCCAACTGAGATTTTAAGATTTTGGATAGAGAAAGAGCATAAGATTTGAAAAATTGAAAAAGATAATCAATGGAACAGCTTATGATATGTTAAGGAAAATCTTTTGGTTTGGCGAAAAGGAAACTTTTATAGTTATTTACAAATGAAGCGAGTCATTATAATCAAGAAAGAGACTCAAAGCAGTAGCCATAAATAATATAGCATATAACTAGAAGGTGCTTAGATAGTTAAAGAATAACAATTGAGAATTGCGAAAGAGGAACTATAAGACAATTAGTTGCTTAGGTAATGCGTTTATTGATGTGAGACCAGTGATCGAACTATACTGACTTCATTTAAAATTAGTATATTCGGAATGAGGGAATTTGGGGCAATTTTTTGGTTGTTGTAACGGGACGTTCAGAGTGAGAGGGACGATATGGCTGGACCTAGTAATAAGAGTGTCTGAAGGTATTAATAGGAGGACGTTGGATGAATGTTGGGACATTGTGGTTGCCTGAGTCACCATTAGCAGTGTTCTGGGGAGCGTGCAGTGTGCTGTTACCCATACAAACATTTTGTGTATCATGAAATTGGACCAAGGCACTGCAGACAACCAGTCATGCTGGGCGATCGAATTCTCTTCGAGGCGTGAGATATTGGTGAGCAGTGTTGAGGGACTCCAACAAACGCCTGCCATACGGGACCAGATGAAAACATGAGGGTAATATGATGGCATCTAGCTATGATGGAAATTTAGATTGATAGAGCAGGAGAGAAGGTCATCTAAAAAGAAATAGAAATGAAAAGATGAGAACTACAGAGATCGGCGCTACGACAAACATCCAAAATATGTGAACATTCGGGGACTTGAAATGTACAAACGCTCTGTCATTTTTGGACTTCTGTGTGCCCGTCAGTAGTTCTCGCACTAACTCTTATACTCTTCTCTAATTGTTTGGCTGGTCAGTGATTTGGTCCTCTCTGTGTTCTTGTCTTCTGCTTGTCTTTTCGGGTTGTTGTTCAACAATGAAATGAATAAATGACCAGAATACTATTATACCCATATAAGCAATTCATGAATGCCTGCTGTATTGGTAGTGAGAACGAATTTATTTGCTTTATCAAGTACGTGATTATTTGGAGAGTTAATTTTCTTGTCTATATGGATGTCAAACGACGTGGGCCGTAGATCTGCCTTTATTAGGCATGATTATCTTGTCGGGAAGCTTAACATCGCGTCCTTTTTCTCATTATCACTGTAAATTTAAGGATAAATTGTGTTTATTGTGACTTTTTCGGTCTTCCAAAATCCTTCTGTAAAAAGTACACATACTTTTAGAATGAAGTTGTTTCATTTTTCTGTATTTTGAGCTTTAAAAAAATGTCTGCTTGTAACACTTCAAGAATGACCCACTTGCTGTCAGAGACTTAATATAGTGTTGTTAGTTTAAAATGTAGTCCTTACAAAATGTACGTCTTTTCTCTTTAAATCTGAAAAAGATAATAACATCATTTAATGTTGTTATTCCCAAATTTGGCTCTGCGGTAGACATGAAAATCGCCCCCCGCAACGTTTTTTTTGTGTTTTTGAAGGCATTTATTGACCCCAATTATATCATGATCCTGAAGTCAGATAAGATCACCTTTATTTGTCCCACAATGGGGAAATTCTAGTGTTTTGCAACAAAGGTACAGAAAGAGATTATGCACAGTATAATAATAACAATAATAATAAAAACAGATCATTTAGAAAAAAAAGAAAACTCTTATAATCTTAATAAGAATAACACTCTTATTTTACAGCTGTCATATGGACAAGAAAAATATCGCACGGGGACGATTGACATGTCATGAAGCTGCTCTGAGTTTAGCCAGGACCCTTCTGTCCCCCACCTTCTGCACCAAGTCCAGAGCACAGCCCAGGACGGAGTTGGACTTCTTGATGATTTTGTCCAGCTTCTTCTCTCCCTCTCTGTGATGCTGCTGCTCCAGCAGACCACACCATACAGGAGGACTGATGCCACCACGAGTCGTAGAAGGTCCTCAGGAGTGGCCCTGTCACTCCAAAGGACTGGAGTCTCCTCAGGAGGTAGAGCCGACTCTGGCTCGTCCTGTACAGTGCGTCTGTGTGATGAGTCCTAGTCCAGTTTGTGGTTCAGATGAACACCCAGGTACTTGTATGAGTCCACTCTCTCAATGTCCCGTTCCCTGGATGTTCACTGGTGAGGGGGCAGCAAAGTTGCGTCTGCGGAAGTCCACCACCATCTCCTTGGTCTTCCCCGCTTGATGAGGTTGTGGTTCTGCTGACACCAGTCCACAAAGTACTGCGCGAGTTCTCTGTACTCCGCATCGTCGTCGCCCGCGATGAGTCCAATGACGGCAGAGTCATGAGAGAATATCTGCAGGACACAGCTGTCCGTGTCATGTCTGAGGTCTGCAGTGTAGAGGGTGAAGAGAAAGGGCGCAAGGACTGTGCCCTGGGGAGCCCCACAGAGGTCAGAGTGTCAGACACACAGTCCCGGGCTCTCACAAACTAGGGTTGGTTTGTGAGGCAGTCCAGGATCCACTCCGCCAGGTCGTAGTCCACACCAGCCGTCTCCAGCTTGTCCCTCAGGAGCAGCTGGATGGGGTTGAAGGCGCTGGAGATTTAAAAAAAATGGGATCCTCACAGCACTGCCAGGCTTCTCCAGGTGAGAGAGAGAGAGCGGTGCAGCAGGGAGATGATGGTGTCCTCCACTCCGATGCTAGACCGGTATGCAAACTGCAGCGGGTCCATGGCTGAGCTCACGGTGGAGCGGAGGTGGTCCAGGACCAGCCGCTCCAGTGTCTTTTATCAGCTGGGATGTGAGAGCTACTGGCCTGAAGCTGTTGAGCTTTTTGGCGTGCGTTTTCTTGGGCACTGGTACCACACAGGACGTCTTCCAGACCTGTTGTGTACCACCTCAGCTTCAGGCTCATGTTGAAGATATGCTCCATAATTGCACACAGCTCCTCTGCGCAGAACTTAAGGACCCTGGAGCTGATGCCGTCTGGTCCTGCTGCCTTCCTTGTTTTAATCCTCTTCAGCTCTCTCCTCACCTGTTTTGCTGTGACAGCAAGTGGTTGGCCGGGGGACTGTGTGCTGGGGGGATGGGCGAGTTCAGGTGGAGTGGTGAGCTGAAAGTCCGAAGCAGAGGTGTGAAGAGGAACGGGTGTGGGCCATTGTCCAGCTGTGGAGGTGAGAGCATGCAGCTGTGCAGGGGGAGGGGTGGGTGATTGATCAAATCTCAGGAAGTGAGAGTTTAGTTTGTTCACCCACTATAAGTCCCCTTCCGCCTGGGGGACTTTGAAGCCTGAGATGGTTTTCAGGCTCCTCCACACTCCCTGAATGTTCTGCTGCTGCAGTTGCTCCTCCATCTTTCTACTGTAGCTTCCTCTTCAGCTTCTTCTGCATGGTCCTCAGCTCCTCCTTGTTCCCTGACTTGAGAGCTCTCTTCTTCTCCCTCAGCAAAGCTTTCAATTCAGGGTTACTGCACGGCTTGTTGGTTTGGAAAACACTGCACTGTCCGGGAGGGTACAATGTTTTTCAAAACAAGTTTATGTAGTCAGTGATGCACTCTGTGATGGTGTTGATGTCCTCTCCATGTGGGTCATAAAGACCCTCAGTGGTGCTAAAGCAGTCCCTCAGAGCCTCCTCGCTCTCAGCAGTCCACCTCTTCACCACACGGGGCACCACAGGCTGCCTGTGCACAACAGGTTCATACACAGGCCGCAGATGTACAAGATTGTGGTCAGAGTTACCCAGGGGGGGAGGGGGATGAAGAATAAGCCTCCTTGGTGTTGGCAAAGAACAAGTCCAGTGTTTTCCCAGTAATTGCAGGTAACATACTGGGTGTAAGTTGGCAGAACAGATGAGGGAGAAGCGTCGTTGAAGTCACCAGAGACGAGGAAGAGAGCCTGTGGGTGCTGGGTCTGTAACCTGCTCGTGCAGGAGAACAGTGCTTCACAAGCATCATCAGCATTAGCAGAGGGGACCACATACACTGCTATCACAATCACATGTGAGAACGCCCGGGGCAGATAATATGGCCTCATGCCAACAGCCAACAGTTCAATGTCTTTGTTACACAGCTGCTCCTTCACTGTGCAGTGTGCAGGTTTGCGCCACTTCTCGTTCACAAACACAGCCTCATCCTCTCTTCTTACCGCTCTCCCTTGTTCTGTCTGCTCTGCTCGCAGCAGATGAAAGTGGTCCAAAGCAATAATAGAGTCCGGCATTTCTGGGGTTAAGCACGTTTCCGTAAAAAGTATGACGCTGCTGTCCCTGTACTCCCGCTGGGACCGCATGAGTCCCACCGGCTCAGATGTCTTGTTCTGGAGAGATCTCACGTTTCCCGTGACGATGGCGGGGAGAACCGGTCTGAAGCATCTTTTCTTTTCCCGAAGTTTACGTCCTGCACGCCGGCCTCTGCGTGTCTTGCGAAGCACCTCCGCTGGAATCTCGTGTTGGCCCCGGGGGAAAACCACCGCGCTCCGGAGCTCCAACAGCTGATCCTTTTTGTAGACACGTGCAGGCCGGGGGGGACTGTGGGCCAATGCACATCGTAACACTCAATAATCCAACGGAAAAGAATCAAAGTGGAGTCAACGCGTGTTTGTGAGCCCTGGCCTTTACAAAGAAATGTACAAAAATTACAGAGTATTTACAAAAATTACAATAAATAGAGCAAGAAAAAAGGTTGGAAAAGAGGGAGAGCGTTGCAACGAGCAGCCGGCTCTCACCAGCGCCCGGAAGTCACACTTAAGTCAAACTTAAATTACGTTTTTTGGCAGTGCATGATCACATTAGGATAAAGAAAGTTACCCTGCCCTGTTTTATTTATAATGAATAACTTTAAGTGTCATGTAATCATTTGGAGGCCCAGAGCATGTTTAGGGACCTAGTGTGGCACCGCCACATAACAATAACATTACATTGTCCAAAATTTAGTCACTTTTAAGCCAACTGGGACACATTCAAATGTACAAGAAAACTGTCTATAATATTTTTTTGCAAAATTCTATGTGGCTATTGATGTTGTCAGCTTGTATAAATGCCTTTGTGCTTCACTGTAAATTGGACCCCTGAAGGATAAATTTTACTCTTAAAAAATACTTTTAATTGAAACTGGAAAACCTAAGAATGATCTGTACATCTTACATTCCCGACCTAAGGAATAAGCACATTGTTTTCCCCTGATGTTAAAACATGTAGGATATTGTCTGATTTGTCAAAATCCCTATGAGATGTTACAAATCAGCTCTTCAGTAATAACCAATGTTTTGTCTGGAAAGCTTGAGAGAAATAACCAAAATTGTGCTTACATTTGATACACACTATTTTGTTTTACTGTGACATTCATAAAATGCACAAGGGATTCATGGTAAATGTGTGAAGAATGATCAAGTCAATCATCTCATTGTTGTGCGCACAAACTCGATTCATACCGTTTGATGAAATGAAAGTAGAGCCTTATTACAGCAGCCTTCTCTAAAAAAGAAATGAAATTAAGAGGGCATACCACATAGGTAAGATGGGCGAAGTGTCAGCCATCCTCCAACCTGACACGCGACTAAAGGGCCGCCCATGCTCGCACTGAATCTCACTAATTTAAAGAAATATCGAACTCCAAATGCATTAAGTGAAAAACTCTGAGATCTACAGACATTTTAACAGTGCTGCCCAAATGATGTACAATATTAGTTTTTTTTTTGGTTTCGCAAGTGAAATTGCCACAAAAAGGCATGAGATTTTGACAAAAACGCTGATTGCTTGATGTCTTAACCTTGTTGAGTGCCCTGTGAGACGTATAGGCATGAACCGAATCACCATGTCAAACTATCTGGCATCACTTAAACATAAATATGCTCACAAACACACGCATTTTGAGTCAGTTGCCTAAGCTCTTAAAGAGGGGTCAGCAATTTACACTACAAACTGTTGCAGGAGATTTTATTGAAATGGGTGGGAACATTTCAAACCTTACTAATGAAATTGTAGAGAAAAATGATGGAAAAAGGAGTGGCTTCATGTTCTGACAGCAAAAAAGTATGTGGTTAAAAATGTGCTTGTTATTATGCTTTAGTCTTAGCGGGGGTGGAGAAGGACAAGCCACACCCAATCACTGAGCTGATCAACACACACCACACTGTCTTTAAACCACTGTCTAATGTAGTTTATTTTTTGTTTTTTGGCCTGAAGGCTTTGTTAGACAGGACAGTTTTAGCATGAAATAGGGATAAGATAAGGGAGGACATGCAGTAAATTGTACCCGGGATTCGAACTCGCGGCGCTGCAGCTGACTGCATATGGAACCTAGCATATGTGCTGCCATCTGAACCACTCGGCCACCAGGCTGCATGGCTAATGTCATTTCAAAGGAAACTTTCATCACAGACATTAAACCGTATCCATTGGGTAGAAATGGATTTCAGCTGAGCTTTAATCAACAGCGCCCTACTTGCAGTTAATAACGAGCATGTGCTTAGTTTCCTGTTCAGAGCTTTTATGTAAGGCAAATGGCTAAAAGAAACACAATTACACAGTTACCTGCGTAATCTGTTCTGCACTGCAATATTAAAGCAGTGAGAAATACCACTCATCGAAGATCAAAAGTACCCCTTTTACCATGGGAGAGGTACTTTTTACCAAAGAATATTTTTTTGAAACTTAAATTTTTAAAAAAAAAAATACATTTATAAAGCGTGTTTCTACCTTCATGGCACTCAAAGCGTTATGCATCAAGGAACCTCTCATCTGTTCACACTCAGTCACACACCAGCATATGCCGACAAGAGTCAGACAACAATGTTTAAGTCAAGAGCAGGATTTGAACTGCTGACCCTGGAATCAGGGGACGAATCTGTCGCCCTTACTAGTAATCAGCTTGAAAACAGGAAGCAGGAAAGTCCAGCAGGGATGGGATCAAAAACCGGCTTTTGGACTTGGCGGTGGCAGTTTTTGGAGCAGTCTGGGCACTGGCTTTATTGTGGAAAGCCAGTCTGGGACTGCTATTTCAGTTTGTGGCATATTCCGGGAGATGGAAATGCTGGTGTACCTGGAAGCTGTGAGTTGCTTTTGGAAGATGGTGGTTTATCGGATGTTTATGCAAGTATATAAATATATATATGTATATGTGGATTTAACTGTTGTGTTACTTTGGATGCACACATTCAGGGGCATCGAATGGTAGAGAAAGGCTATGAAGATTCTAAGGATCCAGGGCTGACAAGGGCCCAAAAAGATCAGAACAGTTCTGCAAATGGGCCAATAAGTATACATTACAGTGTATGGGACCCTCACTGTATGTTTATATTCCTTTAGAGTGTGTGTGTTTCAATCCCCCTCCCTTATGATGCTTCGGTCCAGTCCTCTGCTGCTTGGGCCCATGAGCTAAGTCCAGTCCAACTGCATTGATCTGCAGCTGTTGCAGAAGCGGACCAGAGTGGGACATTTGGGGCAAGGACCCCAACTCAAACCGGATCCAACATGTAAAATCACAGCCTACCCCTGGTTATAGCAACTTATTTGAGGCAATCAATAGGTCTCCATTCACTCAGATCTTTTCTCTCCATAAAGACCAAACGGTATGTGGAATCCTGAGAGAGTTGATAATCAAAAAGGTCTTCTGTCCAGGAGGGATTGCCATGCTTCTGTCTTACACGATGTTGCCACATTCAGAACATATTGATGGTACTAGTCACGTAACTTTTACTTCCACTGTTGGGCAAAGAAACACCAAAGGGAGCCCTGTTCCGTGTGATCAGGATAGTAGCACTTGAGGGTGTAGTCAACTAAAGAAATTCTCAGTTGCCTAAAGACATTCTCTGCTGACCGATTAGTCGACTAAAATAGAGGGCGTGGAAAGCTCCGAAAGTATCACATCTTGCTATTGTCCCTAAAAAAATCCTCATAATCTAAATCAAATGATTGTTTAGACGGTGATTTAGTCAACCAAAATTGGTATTGGTCGTCTAAATCACTAAACAAAGCTAATCTACAGCAGCCTTAGTAGTACAATTGTGTGTGATCAAATGCAGTGTTTAATGGGTGGCTCAACAAACAATGATTGCGCTGTCCCCCAAATGCTAGAGTCACTTGAAAGGTATCAATAGATATTATGTGTGACTTACAGCACTGAGCAGAGTTGGACGAGTAAAAACTAATAGTTATAGTGAGTTACTTCTTCCCAAAAGCATTAGTAGATGTGTTACAGTATGAATAAAGTAACTTCTGCGTACATACACCCACTGCTATTTGTTCAGAGTAAAAATTTACATACACCCCATAACATTAGTTCCAGTATTGTCCACCAAAACGGGCAACACAGCCATTACAACGTAAGGTTAACAACTGTTCAACGCAGCAGACAAAATGGCACAAAAACTAGAACTGATATCCGAATTAAACAAAAGTATGCAGATTGCACACATATAGCTGGAGGTGACCCATCAAAAAAAAAAAAAAAAAAAAAAACTGCATTTAATAGCTATTCAGTGATTTTATTCTGACTCAAGTCTTTATAGCAACCATTAAACTCCAATTGTACATGGCACTTTCGCTTTTTTTTTCCAAAACTGACAGCAATGGTTTTGTAAGTTCTATTTGAGCAGTTAATGCAAGACTCGCCTCATAAAGAGGTCGAATGCTTCTTTCTTTTGAAATTCGAAGACGTTTCTGTGGAAAGAGTGCACGGTCACCCACTCTCCGATCGACCTAAATTGTGCACAAAGTCAACCAAAATATCTACAAAATCAACACACCTAATCTGTCAAGCGTCTGGAAGTTTAACCGTAGACCTTCCAGCTGTTCTTCTTGTGTGCTAATCCAAAACTGCCAGGACCATTTTTCTTACAATCTGTCAATATCATCTAAAGACAAGTATATGGCACATTCTTAAGCCATTCATTTCTATTAAGACGCTGGCTCCGTCCATAAATCTCAATGTAGGACCACATCAACCACATTGTGTTGTCACATTTACCCATCCATAGCAGATATACCCGGAATTTATCTTATTATCGCCAGCTTCCGATCTTTACGAGGCAGTTCATGAAGATATATGGACACTGGAGATTGATGTCATCTTTGTCAAGTTCTATAGAGCTCCTGCACCCATTAGACTACATTTGTAGAGGACGCAATTACGGCAGGGAAGAAACTGCGGTAATGAATGGTATCAAGCTTGAAATGTCGCTTTTTGAGTATAGATTTGTCTTTAAATGAAGCTGTAAATGACAATTCATCTTAAAATTGAATCAGATTATAACATTAGAGTTTATTGCCTAGATTTCATCAAAAATCAGGATTAACTTCCACCTTCTAATATCATCAAAAAGTGTCTCTGGAGATGTTTTGAGAAATACACTTTATTATAAAACCCTGTACATCAGTGAAATGATATTGCTAATAAAAATAATGTGAACTTTTGAATTATTATGAGACGATAAGTTAAACGAAGCTCATTCCCCAAAGTGAAACCCAAATGAATGCAAAAATAACATATGTACCTTCATTAATGTCAGGCTTGACTCACTACAGTTCGTTTAGTTGCAGAAATCAACTTTCTTGTCAAGCTGGAACATTGTCAGTACTGTAAAAAGCTCTGTGTTTCTTCTCTATTTGATAATTTGTACACCCTGGTGCGCAAAAAGAATCCACAAACTCCGAAAGTCCAATAAAATGTAATAATTGCCGCCGACACCATTCGTTTCAGTGCAAATTCCCTGCCACTATCAATGTCAGTTTGGTGGTGCATGCTGGGATAGCATAATGACATGTACAAGAACTCTGAGGTTTGGACCCATGGGAGCACGTGGGTTGTGAGCATGCCTGATTTGAAGCTCCAGAAGTCACTCACGCAGCTTTAACTACTAAATGTGGCAGTAGCATAAAAGGGTGGTGGGTTTTGGTAGATTTAGGTGTCTTAAAAGTCCACGCTGTTCCCTACATAGGCCAACGCTGTTCCCCTACATTTGGATTCCCATTTTTAGTTCTGCCTAGTAATGTCCAGCAGGGGAAAAACTAATGCACTCCAAATGTTATACCCTTATCTAGCAGGAGGCCCAGTTGTGTCCAACGTTGGTCACTAGACTGGTAAATAAAGCTATTGTAATTTCATTGGCTACAATATTTTCATCAATGTTACCCTTTCCTGACAAAAACAAACTAAAATTATGACTGAAAAAGAGATTTTTTTTTTTTTCAGTTAAAGCACTAATATATCATAAAAACTTCAAACATAAATGCATAAGAGATTAAATTAAATACAAAACCCAGAGTAGACACCTTTTTGTTTGCCTGTCCAGCCAAAGAGCACACGCTTTGACAATACTTGGATTTACAAAGACATTTTGGTCTGGAATCATGTCCCGTCTCCCCGGTTTCAAATGAGTGTGATTGACAGGCGGATAAACCAATCAGAGTCAACAAGCAAAGCACTAAACTCTCTAAATCCCCCTTAAGATCCGATTCCAGACCTTTCTGCATTTTGAAAAGTATGTAGGACGGGACTGGCTGTCTTTTTGACAGATCTACGTTGACACTTTTTTAAATACTTTTATAGCAAGGATCACAACCCCAACTAAGATGCAAAAGTGTTGATTGACATACGAGAAACATGAAAAACACGAATGTAAAGTTTTGGTGCTTCGATGAGGCGATGAGGGCAGTAGGCTCCCGGGCCTCGATGGGAGGGAGGGGCACGAAGCCACGAAGAACTGGATGGTTAAATAGTGTCGCCGCAGGAAGGGGCGTGAAAGGGGTGTGGGTCCCGCTCCCAAATTTAAGATACTGATCAATTGTTGTGATACAATTTTAAATGGTTAAGTCAATTTGAACACCAAATTGGTTCTAGTTGAACGTAAACTCCAAGGAAACATGCATTCACTAGAGGAAGTGTCTGAGAAACATCATGCATTTAATATTGTTCGGTTTAATGCAATATAAAAAGTATTACATATTTCTGTACTATTTGGTTGTCAGTTTCTCAAAGTCAACACTTGAACAAAATAAATGTCATGTTCATTTCATTCTTATTTTAGTCCATCTCCATCCATGCATTGCAGCTTGTGAACGCAGACATTACCTGCAGCCAAGCATCCACTCATGCACAGTGAAATGCCCTGGAGATCTGGGTCTATATTTGTCCACAGATTTTAGATTTCAAAACACATTTGAGTCATAGTTTGCCTCAATATGGCTGAGATCTACAGAGTGTGGGAGGGATGTTCTCCTCGTTGTCAATGTATGTATTTGAAAAAAAAAAAAAAAAAGCAGTCTGAGGAGGCCTAGTTTTAAAAGGACAGTTGTGACGTGAAGGCCATGACCCGCCGCTGTTACAGCATCCGTAGTTCAATATATGGAGGCATATACCGGCTCAGACAGGGGTCATAGCTGCCACGGGGCTAAAAATATTACTCGCCTTTGTATGGTGCAAGTTCCATTGTAGAGATTGCAGGGAACTTAGACAGTTTTAAATTGACTTTCCTCTATATTATTAAATCAACCTTTCGAATCCTTTTTTGTGTTTTAAAGTCCGTACATGTTCACCAGACGCAGCTTCAAGGCACAGTACGTAACTTTTAGCAAAAAAAATAGACCAAAACAAAACGTTTTTTATGTTTTTTTTTATGGTTTTGTGCACTAAAATGTATACAAACAGTGGTCCTTGCTTGTACTTAGCCTGGACGAAAATTGGTTTTTTTTCATTTAGCTATAATATTCCACAAAATGGCCATAAAACGTATTTCATTCAGCGTGGAGAAAGTATTTCCATGGTATTTATTCAAGTGACCCTCCAGAAAGTGACAATACTCTGCCATTTAAGACACTGACAGTGTTGCTTGTTTGTGACTACTAAAAATTGCAAAGTTAAAAGACATGATATAATTCATTAAAAAAAAAAAAGAAGCTAACATTTATGTAGACGCAGTATTTTCAACATTCAATCAGGAAAGCTGTAGAGTACGCGCTGGCCGAGTGGGTAGCACATAAGCCAAGCTCCATGTGCAGACAACCACAGCATGTCTTGTTCAATATTAGTATAGTATTAGTATATTCACCCTTTAAATCGATATTAATTATGTACGCTTTTGTATAATGAAGTCAGTACACTCAATGCAGGGCAGGTTCAAGTTACTTGCAGACTGCGATGAATACCAGTGTCTGCCACATTTGTCAATTTTCAAATTCAACGTGAAGTTTTCCATTTTGTAAATGAATATTATTGCAGTCCAGTCCTTGACCGTTGGTTCCGTCCCTGTCGTCCATTTCCCTGTTGCTTGTTCCTTTGCAACAGTCAAAGTTACATTCCACTGTATCATCTTTCGTTTCCATTTTTGGAGTTTGATGTCCTTGATACATAGTTTTAAAGTGAAATGTATTTTCGACCTTTCACAGTACCTCATTAATCTCACTCCAATATTTATGAACAACGATAGTGGCAGCCACAGTTTCTCCAGCTAAAAGGAGTTCCCTGCAAGTAGTGTGCACTTTAACATGGTGTTATAAAATACTGTATAACATTTTTCAGATTTTAACATTCACTAATTTTACTGAAACTAAAATGTGCTATACTGATGCAAAGGTACCCAGAAGTGTTTAATTACCACAATAATACATAATATGTCTTGATAAAGTGGTTGTGTTACCTTTACCACAGCTGTCCCTCCTGTCCGAGCTGGGGTTTGGAGGAGCTCTGTTGTACGTGGACCCCTGTGATGCGCCTCAGGGTCAGAACATGTGGAGCCAGGCCTTCAGTGTGACGCTCAACCCTGGAGGAAACCCAGCGCGCGGTCAGTCATACTCTATATACTGCTATTGTACTGTGAAGCAACTGTCTTTTTGTCCACATTTGGGAATGCTAGGAAGGTTGACATATTTTTAACCTGTCCTCTGTCAAAAAGGAGAAAGTCAAGGAGACGTATCGGGTACAATTCATTTTTATTTTAAGAAACTGTCGTATTTGAACGGACTTCAAGAGCTGACACAGATTGTGAATGTCCATTAATTGCTTGTGACTAGTGAATGTTGCACTGCGTTTTCTTACTGCAGTACATTGTTGACTGTCTGCCTGCCTGTATTTAAATTGTCTTCCCACGACGGCTGCCCCTTGACCCCTGCTCTTGTGCTTACTTCCTGTTCACTTTGCACACTGTCATTCCATGGATCTAAATATCTAGGATAGGGTATTCCAAGCTTAAACCTGTGAGTAGTCCCCAATGGCCAGGCCATTCGTACTGCAGCAAAAAAATCTTCTCCCGAAAGCATTTCCCCCTTGAGCACAAAGTAAAAACAAACAAAACTGACTGGCTTTCACAAAGGTTGTATTTTGTGGCGATGTTTGCCTATTTTTATGCTGTCTTCTTAGTTTCAGGTCTTGGTCTGCTCCGCCCTAGCGACTTCCGCTCTGATTGGTCAGACCCTGCGTCACTTTCAGGCTGCACGGAGCTAGCCGCTAAAGGCTAAACTGGCGACATGCTCGAATGGGCGTTGCCACTGACTTAAAGCACCGCTTTGTCCATGATCTGGGCTTGTGTCATTCCCCAATTCAATTTGTCAATTTGAGTAATTTATTGAATTTACGTCAACCATTCTAGTTGTTAGCTTTACTATTTTTTCATGATTTAAACAGCCAGAAATGGTTAAAATGTGATTTGTCAATCGTAGCCTTAGTTCGCCAGTTATTAAAGAAATAGAATTTGCTAAGAAAGTTTCATAAGGTGTATTTTAAAAGGACAGATATAAAGCATTATTTCTGTTGTTATTGGCCTTTAAACATAATGTTGAGTACCTTTAGTTTGGCATCTCATGTTTTAGAACAACAAAAAAGGTTTATCTCCTGGCAACAGAGGGAATTACATATTTGAGAGTAAATATTTCAGATGCAAGCTAACAGGCTAATGTAGCCGACCAGTTTTAATGATCGTGATTAAACAGCAGAAATGCTCAGAACGAGTCAGGTGATGATTTAAGAACTTGACTTAAGCGCAGAAGATTCTCTGAGCCACGTCACAGATCGAGAAAACATCGCACGTTGGGGAAATTCAGAATGAAGTATTTTTGACTGTCAGATGGGAGAGGACTTGTAGTCTGTCTACAGGAGGGAGGTGGACCGGCTGGTGTCCTGGTGCAGCAGTAACAACCTGGAGTTCAACACCCAGAAGACAGTGGAGATGATCATGGACTTCTGGAAAGTCACAGTCCCCCAGCGCCCCAGCCCCCCCTCATCATGACAGACTCCCCCATCACCACCGTGGACTCCTTCCACTTCCTCGGCACCACCATCACCCAGGACCTCAAGTGGGAGCCCTCCATCAGCTCCCTCATCAAGAAGGCCCAGCAGAGGATTTACTTCCTGCGGCACCAGTGCAGATGATGGTGCAGTTTTACACCGGCCATCATTGAGTCCATCCTCACCTCCTCCATCACCGTGTGGTACGCTGGAGCCACAGCCAGGGACAAACGGAGACTACAGCGCATTGTGCGTTCTGCTGAGAAGGTGATCGGCTGCAGACTTCCATCTCTGCAGGACCTGCACGTCTCCAGGGCTCTGGGACGAGCAGGTCGGATCACAGCTGATCCTTCCAAACCTGGACATGGTCTATTTGAACCACTCCCCTCAGGCAGGAGGCTACGGTCCATCCGGACCAGAACCTCCCGCCACAAGAACAATTTCTTTCCTTCTGCCGTTGGACTCTTAACAACTGCCACTTCAACAATTATTCAAACCAATAACCATTAATTGCACTGTTCATTTTTGCATGCCCTTTTTGATATATTTAGCAACTATTATTATTCTTTTTTTTATATTGCACCTTAATGCAAGTTCCCAATTTGTGAATTCTGTTAATCGACAATGGCAATAAACCCCTTCATCATTCACTAGCGTGAATGACGCTTTAGATGAGAGAATAATGTTAGAACATGGTTAGAAGCTCCAAAAAGTCAATTAAGATAAAGACACATAAAGGCTGCTGTCCGGTGGTCGAGTGGTTAAGGCACAGCAAATGTATGCCGCAGTGTCATGAGTTCAAATCCCAACTTTGACATATTACTACATGTTCTCCCATCTCTCTTGTCCTCCATTTCACACTCTCTTGCCTGTCCAATTGAGCCTACGGGCCAAAAATATAAAAAACATATCAAGTCTGGGCCCTGGCATAATTACCACAGTTGACCTCGACGTTTCTCTGTACTGATCTGTTTGATCAAGTTTATTTGCAGTTAAATGAGTTTTCACAAACCTTGGGCTCATATTTCATCTAAAATAAACATGTTTTAAAAATCTGGGCATGTGATACCCTCTATGCTCCACATACACTTTTCCCACCTACCCTTCTCTTGGTCAGCCGCCATCATGCTCTGAGTGGTGGATTTCCAAATCTGTAATTATTGTCACGCTTGAAAGGCCACTATCATATTAGATGGTAAGTTTGAGATTAATGTCTTAGCATCATTGTGTTAGAATATAGTATGTGTGAAGTTGGTTAGCGACAGATGCTAGCTGTCTGCTCTGCACCCCTCACACTCCTCACGTGCTGATAGAACACACAGTGAAGGACAACTCATTACTCACATCATGTCATTGATTTCATTATCCAAAGGACACCTCAGGCATGCAGCAGGTAGTCTTAAAGAGGACCACGGCTCAAATGCAGTAGTTTTAAGCCTCATGACATGGAAAGAAAAATGGCGCCAGACTTGGGATTTAATGATATTCAATATAATGTAGAATCAATTCAGCTCCATAGTGATGTCCCTAATTTCAACGTGTTTGGTTTGATACACACGTATCCCGGTGCGCACTGTGTTGTCATTTATTTTAGTTTGGAAAGGAAAAGGCTAAAGGGGCTGTACCCAGTATTTCTTATGTAATAAAGTAAAATCTGATGGGGGGAAAAATGAGACCGGTGCGCGCTGTTTGCATCTAATTATAAAGCATTTTATTCTCAGCAAAACGGGAAGTGCACTGTTAGCATGCTAGTCGTTGTTAGCTTTACGGGGGCGTTCCGATAATCTCCGGTACCTATGTTCCCCGGTCCCGATGTTTCCCATTTTCTATGGACGGGGGAACTACAGTACCGGGAAACAACGGTTCCTAAAATATTATAAAGGTCCCAGTATTCCCCGGGGCCGCTGTTTCCCACATGGAATAATTGTGAAACATCGGTACCAGGAACATAGGTTACGCACATTTACAGAAGTCCCGCTTTTCCCCGCGACTGACACATAACATTAAAACCCATGTGGCTTATGGGCTGTATTTGTTCAGTTGTTTAATGCTAATGAGAGGCATGAATGGTTTAAATAACTCACTCGGAGCTGCTTCAGTTGTGCGTCTTAATCCATGCGTGTTTTTGCTTGAATCCCACATATATGGTTCCACAGCCCCAATAGCTGTGCATAAATGTATGATTTTACAGCAGAACAGCAGCATATTCAGCCACGGTGCAGGTCCCGTTGGTAATCGACGCACAAACGCAGACTGTGCATTTCCGCGTTTATTCATCCAGACTCTCGCACTTATCACTTATTCCAGAAAGTTGGTTCGTGCTAACAGGATTTTCAAATGATCCACGAAAGGCAGCGCATTCAGAGAACGTTACGTTGAGGTTTTGTACTCAAGTCCAATCTTGAGTTTATTAGATAGAAGCGATTGAGTGATTAATGGGACATTTCTTTCTTATGTCAAACTAACTTCACTGTTTAAGTGTTCCAAACGAGTCCCGTCTTCATTTCCCCTCGCGCACATATGACCCCTTCTTATAGACCGCCGCTTATAGAGCAAGTTGTTTTAAGTAGCCTATCCACTTCTAACGTTTAAATTGAGTAAAAAGTGTGTTTGCACGTGCATCATCTGAGCTAACCCAGCTCAGATGGAGCGTCTGACCTGAAGTGTGGTTCATGTGAATCCTTCGCTTTATCTCTGAAGTTGCTATTTAGTCAGGGCAGCGCTGCAAACGATTAACATGAGTCTGTTTCTGACCCTCGTATGTACGTGTGGGACCTACGCACCGAGTCTGTCTCTGCCCCCCTATCCAAGAACGCACAAGACATGCCAGGAGGACTTCTCCTGGTGTCCTGTGGGGGCCAATGCCATTATAATTACTCTCGGATTCTTGTGGATCGCTGGGATTTTTGTGGATATTCAGCCAGGGGGAACATCGGTACCTTTCATGATTGGAGGTACGATAGTTCCCTGGGGAACAGCAGTACTGGAGAACAGCGGTGCCGGGGATAGTAGGGCTGACCCCAGCTTTACCGTGAAGGCAAAACTCACTTGCTCCCTCTGAGAGTTGTGAAAAGTGCTTATAAATGTGTCTCAGTGAATAATTGGAATGCTATGAATGCATTAGGTAAATGACCAATACATGTGGACTGCTGCAAAATGGGTAAAATGAACCAGTTCTGTTTTTCACGTTTTAAAAGCACGTACAGAACCTTTAAATCTGCTGTCCTTTGCGAGGTTGCCAGGCTTCAGTGTCCAAATCCACGGCAGAGCGTCTGATAAAAGGCCCAAAACCTGCAGAACGTCTGGCGCTGTTGTATTTTCCACTGTATTTATGAAAGACCTGCCCCTTCTCTCTCTCACGATCAAATAGAAGCTCGACAAAGCGTGGATGGCTTTGAATATGGGGATTTGTCATGGAAATTCAGGACTTTCATGAGGTTCATGCTAAAATTAACACATTTTACACAGAAAATTGCTCAAACATTGTGGGGGCCAGCCCTAGGGATATGAAACCTAGGCAGTTGCCTAGTGCACTGTCTGATGGAGAAGATATTGTTCCATAACTATTGGCAACACAACTACTGAACAAGTTAAGCAGAATGCATTGTTGGGAGTGGTAATAGATGAGAGGATTACCTCATATCTAATATATACATATTGAGGTAAAATGTTGCCAAATGTGTAAGTTTAATGAGGATCTTAAGTCATGTGCTCAATCAAAATGGTTTGCTTTTATTGCATCATTCATTTATAAAGATATAGTTTAACTTATTGTGCCAAGGTGTGGGGAAATTGTTACAAGACCTTGTTTACTGCCTCAAATCACTTCAAAAAAGGGCTATTATGCTTTTTTGGAAACAAATGATTTGGTAAATGTATACAATCTTAGAGGGAATAAATGATTGTCTCAACCGAAAGCAAGAACTGCTTTAAAATCGATGTGTGTCTCGGTGAGGGGAGTGAAACTATGCAATGGTTTAATGGGAGCTTGTTCAGTTGTACAGTTTAAGATATAAAAGAGAAGCGATGAGAAAGTCAAAGAATGCACAACTAAATTAGCTCCCAAATGTATTATCGTGCACCATAGGTGAGTGACGTTTCAGGTGTCAGCCCTTCATCAGACATCATCATGTCCTTTACTTTCTCAGTCTTGCACGCTGCTTAGACTTAGACGAAAAGTTGAGTTTCAAAGGGGTGCAAAGATGATACTCTTCTATAAAGTGTCATTATTTAACACCCCTGAAAGGAGGGGTGAAACACTTTTTTATGAGGTTGCAAAGGACCCTTTTGCACCCCATTAGACCCGGGCCTGGGACAACATCAGCGCCGAAGGATGTGCTCTGCTTCAGTCTTCTAGAGAGGCAAGGAAAGACATTATTTTCATTTTGGGCAAAACTGAGCACCACAACAGCAAGTGTCTAAAATGAGCTTGTGGTTGTGATGTATCGCTACTCCGGTGTTGAGTGTGCGTGGTGTATGTGCTGTGTGCGTTGTTGGGGCTGTGCTGTTGCCATGTATTTGAGAATGTAGAGCCTCCTCTTGTAGTTGCAGCTTCATGAGTTAAAGTGTCTTGTGCCTTACAGTTATTTTGGCTGGTTGTGCGTGATAGATCAGGTTTTTTAGATGCTGGTTTAAGTGGTTAAAAGTTGCGTGTGGCTGTGCGTTGTGGTCTGACGTTACGATGACCAAACAGCAAGTGTAGGGCGAGAGAGGGAAATCAAAGACTCAAAAAGATGGAGTCCTTCAAAATACTTCAGCCATTAGTGACTAAAAGCAGACTGCCAGTCCGTCCCTACCATTTGTTATTATACTGGTATTATTGTGGGCTGCTGCTTTGTGCACCTGACTTTGGTGTGCTCTATTGGCCAATACAACTACTCGCCCTTATGTCCAAGATAACCTAATGTCAAAGCACCATTTTCATCATTCTTCTTTATTCACTTATTTACTGTACTACACTGAGAAGAGTCAGGGAGAAAATAAATGGTCCGATTGTGTAGGTCTCCCAGCAGCTCATTTTAAAAGTAAATTATACAAATTGTTCTCCTTAGACGGAATTTTTTTTATTTCTACTAATTAAATATTTAGAACTATAAATCATTCAACCAAATGAACTAAAACGCTGCAATTATTGGAAATGTTAGGTTTCAAATCGTTTTTTCTAACATGGGGAAACGCTTTTGTTGTTCTGAAAGTGCTTTGAATCGATATCGCGACCCATTTATAAAGATATGTATCGAAACATGACAAAGCTGTATTTTGCATCCCTATTGTGCCCTGACTGTAATACAAGTATAATCACTAATGTCAGAGACGGTTGTCTTGCTTCGCCTATACACTGATTTTTCTCTATGATAGAGAAAAGCACCCATAGAAAAGGTTTATACTTTTTTTTACCCTTAGTTTTTTTTAACTATTCCAGGAAAAGCTATCACATGTCCATGTGTTGAGAACTGGCAGCTCTATTTCTGTGGTTTAACTTTCTTCAGGCATTTGACTATACTGTATAACTGTATGAGGATCATGGAGGATAGTTGGCCTTGATGGGTGTGGTCCTGCTGTGTTTCTTTCACGCAGCTGTAATTGGATAAGCGTGCCTGTGCGGGGGGCTGCTCTGTGCATCGTAGGAGCCTAATGCAAAGAACACAGGCTCCCCACTGATCAAGGCTGTTTACGTATGCTTCTCTTGATGGCTCCTTTCTTAATGTGGATGCGCTGTGATGTTCTGTGTATGAGGTAAACAGTCTGATCCTCTAATGGAAAAGGAACTGTTCAAAAACAAGGTCATGTGCAGGCATCATTATAGAGTCAAACTGATGAGTATGATCAAGAAATGAGCCGTTTTCAATTGCTATACCAATAATGATATTTTCTCTAAAAAGAAACGCTTTTTATTTGCACAAAAATGGGTGCGCCATAGTGATGTGCGTGTTGTCTTTTCACCCACGGCCTAAGAAACTAATTTGGGCGTGTTCGTGGCATGTTCGTGCATGCTTCCTCATTAGGCTAAAGAAAACACACATCATTTTGCAACTTACAGCTCCTTTCTGTGTGGAGTTTGCATGTTCTCCCTGTGTTCTCCCGGTTGCCTCCGGGTGCTCTGGTTTCCTCTACTACTTAAAATGTGCATGTACAATAGGCTCCTCCCCTCTGAGGCCAGGGCTCTACATCTCAATGGGACTTTCCTGGTTAAATAAAGTCAACTAATTATTTTGCTTATCTTAGCAAACACAAACTACTTTTACACTTACAACAAAGCTAAATCACAAACAGAGAACATGTCTATGCTCTTCCCACTTTCTGCCTTCCTCCACGTCTGCTCTGCTCCAAGTCTGCAAGTCTGCTCTGCTCTTCCTGTGTGTTTGGAGCGAGATTTTAATTTTAAACTAACTAACCCGTTCATCTCTAACACGGGGAAGTTGCACTGCTTATTCTCCGTGAATGAGGGCCTTACGCAGTAGCTCAAATGTTTTGTATCAGATGTTTGGGTCCGGATGAGATGGCACTTTGGTCCGGATCTGGAGTCCACCTATTAGTGACCTATTAGTCGCATAGAAGTTTATTTCCATCCTCTGTGTTGTTCTATCTGCCATTTGTGTTTGAGTGTGTGATGTCACTTCAGAACCATGAATAAAGTCAGTTGATATAATATATGTCCTTTAATAATCGGCCAATCGGTTGTAACAATATGAAAATCTCATGGTATGATATTATTGTGGTATGAACTCTTGGTACGATATGTAATGCAATGTTGTGGGAAGGCTGACGATATTGAGGTTGTGCTTCCTATAATAAGCATAATCTGTTATTCTTATTCACTGTTCAGTGATTAGCTTTCTTAATTGAAAAATTCAAGGACTTCAATGTGAAGAGCCTGGTGGAATAAAAAAGAATGTTTACAAATATATCTATTTGTAGAGCAAATGCATAGTTTTGACACTTTCTTGACTAAGGCACTACTTCGTGTTCTCTAAAAAGATACATAAAAATGTGAAGGCCCAATCAAAACGGTGCAATAAAGTTTATTTTAAGTTTTTTGTCAACATTAGAAAACTGCAGCTCTGTATGTTGTGCTGAAACTCTTCTGAGAGTCAATTATGTCAAACGAGTCCTTATGGTACTCGTATTTCCCGAGTATTTAGTACAGTAGATTCATGAGTACCACACTGTACTTCAACAGAATTGCGTCTCCCTTTCTCCTTTAGCTTGTTGTCTTGGCGAAACCAGACCAAAACTGAAACTTCATAGCAGCCTGTTTTAGAGTCGGCTAATGCTAATGCATTTGCTGTTCTTTCCAAAAAACGCTGTTCCATCAGCACTTGTAACACTCACACTGAATGTGAGGGGTTACAAATCAAAATATATATTGGGTTTATGATCTTCCATTGAAGATGGCCCGGCCGGGCACAGCCCGAACGTGTGATGTGGGGCCGTCCTCCCGTGGACACACCACCTGCAGGAGGATCCGTAAGGGGCGGGTGCAGAGAGATCTGGGCAACAGTCGACGGCAGGGGCCTTGACGACCAGATCTGCGGACACAGAGACTGACTCTGGGGAAATGGAACGTCACCTCGTTGAGGGAGAAAGAGTTTGTGCGGGAGGTTGAGCGTTACCGCCTAGATATAGTCGGCCTCACCTCCACGCACAGTTTGGGCTCTGGAACCCATCTCCTCGAGAGGGGCTGTACACTCCACTTCTCTAATGTTGCCCACGGGGAGAGGCGGCGGGCTGGTGTGGGCTTACTTATTGCCCCACAGCTCAGCTGCCACGTGTTGGCGTTCACCCTAGTGAATGCGAGGGCCGCCTTTGGGTTGGGGACAGGTCTCTGACTGTTGTGTTGGCCTACAGAAAAGCAGTGCAGAGTACCTGGCCTTCTTGGAGTCCCTGGAAGGAGTACTGGACGGTGCACCGACCGGGGACTCCGTTGTTCTACTTGGGGACTTCAACGCCCACATGGGCAACGACAGTGACACCTGGAGAGAGTTGATCGGGAAGAATAGCCTCCCCGATCTGAACCCGAGCAGTGTTCAGTTATTGGACTATTGTGCTAGTCACGGATTGTCCATAGCGAACACCATGTTCAAGCACAAGGGTGTCCATCAGTGCATGTGGCACCAGGACACCCCTGGCCGGAGATCAATGATCGACTTTGTTGTTGTACCATCAGACCTGAAGCCGCATGTCTTGGACACTGGGGTGAAGAGAGGGACAGAGCTGTCAACCGATCACCACCTGGTGGTGAGTTGGATCCGCTGGTGGAGGAGGAAGCCGGACAGACTTGGCAGGTGCGTTGTGAGGGTCTATTGGGAACGTCTTGCGGAGCCCTTTGTCAGCAGGGTCTTCAACTCACACCTCCGGGAGAGCTTCTCCCAGATCTCGGGGGAGGCTGGGGACATTGAGTCCGAGTGGAACATGTTTTCGACCTCCATTATTAATGCGGCTGCTCGGAGCTGTGGTCGCAAGGTCTCAGGTGTCTGTCAGGCTGAAGAAGGAGACCTATCAGGCCTATGGCTAGTAGGACTCCTGAGGCAGTTGACAGGTATCTGCGGGCGAAGCTTGTGCTGTCGCAGAGGCAAAAACCCGGGGCTGGGAGGAGTCCAGGGAGGCCATGGAGGAGGACTATCAGTCGGCCCCAAAGAAATTCTGGCAAACCGTCCGACGCCTCAGGAGGGGGTAGCAGTGCTTCACCAACACCGTTTATGGTGCGGGTCGAGACCTCAACTGGGGATGTCGTCGGACGGTGGAAGGAATACTTTGAGCACCTACTTAATCCCACTGTCATGTCTTCCGAAGAGGAAGCAGGGACTGAGGACTCGGAGGCTGAGTCGGCCATCACCCAAGCTGATGGCCAACTCAGAGGTTAATGGCAAACTCCTTGGTGGCAGGGCTCCGGGGGTGGATGAGATCCGCCCTGAGTACCTAAAGTCTCTGGATCTTGTAGGAATGTCTTGGCTGACAGGTCTCTGCAATATCGCGTGGCGGTCGGGGACAGTGCCTCTGGACTGGCAGACCGGGTTGGTGGTAATCCTGTTCAAGAAGAGGGACCGGAGGGTGTGTTCCAACTACAGAGGGATCACACTCCTCAGCCTCCCCAAAAAGGTCTATTCCAGGGTACTGGAGAGGAGAATACGACCGATAGTCAAACCTCGGATTCAGGAGGAGCAGAGTGGTTTTCGTCCTGGTCGTGGAACACTGGACCAGCTCTATATTCTCCATCGAGGGTTCATGGGAGTTTGCCCAACCAGTCCACATGTGCTTTGTGGATCTAGAGAAAACTTTTGACCGTGTCCCTCGGGGTGTCCTTTGGGGGGTGCTCCGGGAGTATGGGGTCCGGGGCCCTTTGCTCAGAGCAGTCCGGTCCTTGTATGACCGGAGCAGGAGCTGTGGTTATTGCCGGTAATAAGTCAGAACTGTTCCCAGTGCGCGTTGGACTCCACCAGGGCTGCCCTTTGTCACTGGTTCTGTTCAATGTTTTTATGGACAGAATTTCCAAGCGCAGTCAGGGGTCGGAGGGTGTAGAGATGAGATCCTGTGGTCCCCATACCGTATGGGGACCACAGGATCTCATCTCTGCTGTTTGCAGACGATCTTGTCCTGATGGCTCCATCAAACCTGAACCTGCAACATGCCCTGGGACGGTTTGCAGCCGAGTGTGAAGCAGCTGGGATGAGAATCAGCACCTCCATATCAGAGGCCGTGGTTCTCAACCAGACAAAGGTGGCTTGCCCTCTTCAGGTGGGTGGGGAGTCCTTGCCCCAAGTGGAGGAGCTCAAGTATCTCGGGGTCTTGCTCATTAGTGAGGGAAGGATGGGTTAGGGTTAGGGTTAGGGTGAGATTGACAGGCGGATCGGTGCAGCTTCTGCATCGGACCGCATCAGATGTTTTTATAATGTCAAACTTAAGTGGTGGAGTCACAGGCCCCTCCCTATAAAAGGCGGCTCACACACCTGTTGGCCTGTTTGCACCCTGAGGAAGGCCACCTGTGGCTGAATCGCGTTGGTGCATATTTTAAGCTTAAAGCCATGCTACAATAAAGGCTTTTTAATTATTTTTTGTAAATTAACAGAGTGCCTTGGTTTTTCTTGTCTTTGGGAATATTCAACATGTATGTTTATATATTTTTGCTGCTATTTATACCTGAATAGACAACCTTTTTTTTCGTGCATTTATAACATAAATTGTTAGTTGAAGTGCTACACACTTCGAGATGTGGAAAGCATGTAGCGTATATAGGCCTTTTTCACGATAGCACCTGGCTAGTTCTAAAGTCATAAAAGTGCGGCTCTTCACTTCTCGTTCCATTCTTATGTGGGAATAAGCCAAGTCTTACTGAAATAAATCAAAATAAAAAGTTCTCACAGCAGAGAGCGAGTTACAGATGGATAATCACAGCATGTCAAGACGTTTACGTACGATGTATATACGTATATATGTATATTTACTGGAATTTACTGGACGTGTTTATAAATGTAAGTGTTTTTGTCTCAAAGCTAAAGGCTAAATTACATTAACTTAAATATAAAACAGTCACACTTGATCAAAGTTCATAGAATACAAAATCGAACCAGATTGTATAATAATCTCACATGAAAAGCTTTGATATATTGAAAGAATCCTTTGATTTGCAAACACAGGACTTTTATAGGTATTAACAAATAAGGAATTATTATAACCAAGAAATGAAAGCAAGCAATGACCGCAACCCTTTGACTGAAATATGTATTAAAGCGTATAAATCAGAACTTTCAAGGGGAATAATATGTATATTAACAATTTGGACAGCCACTCCAATGACCAATTACATAAAAAATAAATGGGTAATTTTAGAGTACTTTTATTCTGACGGACAAAAAATGCGCAAATATATGTACCTAGTGGAGAACCACAAAATCACGGGTTTGAAGGGAATTCTGTTGGAAAAAACATCATGTTAATGTGCTAGTTATCCACAGGGTAATTCTAACTGTTGGAGAAACTGTGTCAGCCAGGAGGCAAAACATTTCTTGTTGCTCAAATATATTGGACAGTGATCAATAAAGTGCTACATACTGTTTTTGACATCATCCCACTCGATTTCAGAACTATGTATTTGGGCCTCAAAACTCCTTTCATGGACACAATCAATGGATACATTTGGAATATACTCCTGGCAGCAGGAAAAAAGGCAATCACATAAAAATGGATGACACAAAATGAGCCGACAATCAAGGACTGCACCGACGTTATCATGGATGAAAAAATATCATATTATCCGATAATAAGAATGAACCGATAACCCAATAGTAAGATCTGATTACGGCTGTGTGTTTACATGTATAAGAGAAATGTAATTATCAAAAACACTTGGTGACATGTCTCAGGTAATTAGTGGATTTAAGAGTAACTGCGTTTTGAAAACAAAGTCATTGATTTTTGTCAGATTTGTCAGATTAGTTTGTCCTTTTTTCATATCATATCAGATAATGATCCGTTTTTTGGTGCACATGGAAACATGATCACTGCCTGTTATGAGGATTGGATTGTCCTTTGGGATATTGTGCCAAGAGGGACAGATGCCAACAGTAAAGAACTTTTTTATCTGGCTATTTTTGTCACATTAACTTTATTTTGTCCTTCAGAAAGTACAATAGTTTAATTTCAAGCCCATATGGTAACACAGTTGAGCCCTCCATTTAAAAAAATTAAATAAATTAAAAAAAACTCCCGTCCATGCGGAGTGTTGCTGGAGCAGCCAGTGTGCAGCAGTGACAGATGTGGAGCTCACTGGTCTGAACCGCTGCTCTGTTAATCAGGATTTAGGCTCATCAAACACTGTCTGTGAGCAGCTGATGGAGAGGCGTGACTGACACCTGCACACGCGTGGATGGAGAAGTGGAGAAGGGAGAAGAGCTACATGGAATGACTTATTCTGATATTCTATATTGTTTTATATCAATGTTGCTGTTTGCAAAGACCAGAACAGATTATAAATTGTCTTTCTCCTCAAAGTACCCATTCTGTCCACGATTTTAATCCTAGACTTTCTTGCTGTGAGGCTTAAAGTGCCTAAGACAGGTTTTTACGATGTTCTAATTTTAAGCAGGGTTTACACAGAGGAGGATATAAAACCTGAGTTCCCAGACTCGATTAGCAGATTGAGAATGACTCTTGGATGAGTTTTGTTTTTCTTAAACAGAGTCCAAATACAACTGAATCTTTTTCTACAATGGAACACTCCTGGACGAATGACCCTTCCAGTCTTTGTACACAAGATGCTACATTTCCTCATTCTACAAGTTAGCACCAATGGATTTTCTTTTTTAGAATACAAATATAAAGTATCTGTGGTGGGGGAAAAAGATCATAATGAAACAAAGCTGACCAGAGCGAGAACAGTACACACAAATCAATATCAATAGACATCCAACGAGTAAAAAAAGAAAAAAAGAAAATGAAGGCACATATAAACTAAAACAAACGTCCCAGTTAGTCCATAGTCTTTCTAATTTTTCCATTTTCAAATCAGTTCATTTTACAAATGTCCAATAGCCTTTTTTGCCGCTGCCAAGAGTATGCTCCAGAGGTAACTGTTCATTGTGTCCATGGCAGGAGTCCTGAGGCCCAAGTACATCGTTCTGAAACAATCATAAGGTACTTTATAATCTTGCTGTTTTTGTCACATTAACTTTATTTGGTCATTCAGAATTTAAATTTTATAAAGCTGGTCACAAACTTTGTTACACAATGGGATTGAAATAAGATTTCACTGCTCTGTGGTCTTGAATAATCCTTAACTTTTGATGTTGATCACAAGATTCTCTGTCAGATCTTAAACTTTCCCTGTGTTGTCATAGAAAGTAAATCAAAAAATAAAGTGTCTGTAAACATATGGGCACCCTCTTACCTGGTTTGTGCTCGCTCGCTAATGTTACCTGCGGCTGAGGGAGGACATACTGTAGCTGTGAGTAAAAGAGGAGCAGAGCTGACACACAACATCTGCCAAATACTCCACCGCTCTGACTCTAGGGCTGGCCATCACAGGGTTAGTCACTGTCAGATATTGTGGATGAAGATGATATTATTATAGAGATGATTATATTAGGTGCTTTAACACAAAAACATTTAAATAATAATACTCCAAACAACAGAATAACGTGGTCTGCTCCATTCAGTGTAGTGAAGACAGAGGAAACCACACAACCACTCCATAACAGCTCATGCAGTGGTCTACTGTGAAAAAGCATTGGGCTATCATTAACTGAATTGTATGGACTCATTTTACTGCTGTGTTTTGTTTTTCTAATTTGTCTTCCTTTAATTATGGACCACCTTGTGGAACCACTGAAATCAACCTGGACCACTTCAACGATTAAGGACTGGACTAATATCATAACAGAAATGTGCAAAATGGAAAAATTTACCTCAGGAATCAACTTAAAAATAGACAAATTATAAAATTGACAATAATTCAGAACTTAATATACTCTTATTCCTCTTTTTATTTTTTCTGATGCCACTCCCTTACTTTCTACGTTTACTCCTTTACTTGCCTTATGTTCTACCTGATCCAGCTTGTTCTTTGTGGTTTTTTTTGGGTGCGTTCTTTTGTGTGTATGTTTTTTCTCTTTTTTCCTTTCTGTTGTTGTTTTGTTTTTGTTGATCCATGTTCTAATTTTTTAAAAAGAGGGGGGAAAAGAAACCTACCTGGACAATTACACAGATATATAGATGTTTGGTAAGAATAAAAAGTGTATGCTTGCTGATATTCTAATGTTCAAGGTTACTTCTATTGGCAGTTGAAATGTCTTTTTTTCAAAACATTGTCCAGAACGCAACGTCTAATGCAACATTTTGAATGGTTGGCTTTTTTGTTGCCTTGTCTGGGGCCCTCTCCGCTTTGTGCCTGTTACGGTACGTGGTCCTGGGTGAAAAATGTTTCAACACCCCTCAGTTACAGCGTTTTTAGAATACATCAGAATAACAGAACAACCCCCGTGTTTTCACCCCCTTGTTCTCGATTGTACAAACCCACCACACATTTGTCCTCCGCCTGTCTCCAAACCTCCTCGCTGCTCTCCCTCCGGTCCTGCGCATATTCCCTGCCGGCCTCCGCCTCTCCGCTTGTACGCGCTTTGTCCTTCCATTTTCTGGGTTAAACAAATGAGAGCGCATGGTCACCAGCCTGTGATTGCTCTGTTTGCCTACTCCGCGTGCCATTACCCAGCAGCCCTAGCATGTGCGCTTGTGTGTGTGTGTAGAATAATATAATTGCGTTAACCTCTGCTGCCTGTGTGAATGCCGCTATGATGATAGAGACAGCAGCTCTGACAGGTGGCTTCTCACGCAGGGTCCCCAGGGTTATTTAGAAACCTCTGCTGGATTCAAATGAAACCAATGACTTGGAAATGGTCTTATTAGCATATTGATTTAAATGCTTGTTCGCTACCTGAGGTCTTCTTTCCGCTTTTAAACGGACAGTGGTGATATGAGGAGGAGAATAGAGGGGCTACTGGGGTTGGTTTAAGTCGTATTAATTGCAATTGCCAATCCAATTCATTACTTCCTTTTGTGTCCAGGACTACCCGGGGTGGAGAGTTGGAGCTTGGTTTAGTCTATGGGTTGAAATGTATTCTTCATCCTTGCCAAGACTATTTAGAAAGGGATCAAAGGATTGGTAGGAAACATATAATGAAAAAATATCTTTTTGGAGCTCTTAACCATGTTCTAACATCAGAAACATACTTGGAGTTGTAGTTATCTTAAGTGCTCATGCTCATTTATTGAGTCCTGTTTAGTAAGTCCCTCCCCCTCTGAGCCTCAGAAAACATTTCATTCTGAATTTTACAGTTTTTTGATGTCATAGAGCTCCAGTCCATACATCATTGCCAAATTCATTCTGAGCATTTCTTCCATCAGAAAGCTTCCATTAAGTCTTTAAGTAGAAACATTATTTTAAGTTCTAAAACTTGAGATGCTAATAATGTGCATGTTTAAAGGCCAATAGCAATAGAAATAATGTATAATATATATTTTTTTTTACTTTTGAGTTACTTTTGAAAGGTTGCAGTGAAAGTTTCTGTTTTGGCACCTTTTTTTTTTACAAGGTGCATTGTGTTGGTTGTGCTGAGGCGTAAACCTGCTGCTTTCATTAGAGCTAATTGGCTGTTTTTTTAGTTTAGTGGGAGTGGGACAAAGCAGCTGTAACATTAGCATCAGCTCCAGTGAATTATGTATGAAGGTTAAAGCCTCCCAAAGCATCCCTTATGGTTTATGAATGCCTGGTTATACAAAGAAATGTGTTAGGTATGTGGCACATGCCAAGAGATGAGAAAAGGTGTCCACTACAGGCAAGGGGGAAGTTTTCAAAATATGGAAATTTAAAAGCTAAATATTTATCACCATTTCAATTGAAAAGAATATTCAATTTCTGTTTTTATCATTAACATTTCAAAGCACATTGTGTGACGTGAAATGTTGCACAGTTACGTACGTCTTAAAGGTGCACTGCATGACTTTACGGGTCTCTACCTACTTGTCTCAAAGGCTGTTATTGTCTGGAATGTTCTATGGTATTAAACCTATCTATCTTGCCTCACAGCAAGACGTTCGTGGGTTCAACTCCCGAGCCAGAGCCGGGAGTTTGCATGTTTCTGGGTGGTTTTACTTCGGGCACTCTGGTTTCCCCCATCAACCCAAACCATGCACCGTAGGTAAAGGTCCTCCAGCTAGGGCAGTCCTGACCACACCAAGCACAAAGATCTGGGTCTCCAGGCGCTGCGCTGTGGCGGCCACTGCTCCTGACAACGGGTACGGGCTCAGCGGCATTGAAGTATGGGTCAAATGCAGAGGACAAATTTCCCAACTATAAAGTGTACCGTACCTTACATCATAGTAAGAGTGCATGTTTATAGCCCCTGTGCTATCTTCAGGTCAGGATGACCCAAGTGACCTGCATTGAGTAGAAATCCAGTATCCAGTATGTATATATATATATGAATATGTCTTGAACCTGAGGCAGTCCAATCTCCTACTTCCATTCTCTCTCACCTGGACATAGACCCTGTTCTGCATTCTCCCCCTCACTCATGTGTGTGCTGACCTCCATGCCTGTTTCCCTTCTGCTCCATCATTCATGTCAAGCATTGTTTAACCCACAAAAGGACCCTTCATGGCTCAAGAGCCACTGACCCTTCAAAGCATTTCCACTGTTGTAAAGATTTTTTGAAGCAAGTGCTTTTTCCATCAACATGCCAATTCAGACCTGTTCAATATTATTGAACAATGTTCAACAGTATGTATAGCTTATGGCCTGAAGGTGGCTGTTCAACACCCACTCCTCTCCTACTTGTCCATACTGTTTGTCCTTGGGCAAAAGACTTAAAGTGGTAGTTAAAGTGGCAAACATACCAGTTTTCTAAACCATGCTTGAACCCGGCGCCTCCACTGTGCTACATTGCAGAACAGCTCTGAATCCTGAGAGTACTTTCTATTTTACCATCAGTCCAAGCATTGTTTGGCTCCTGCAGTGTCCACGCTGGGGCAAGTACCGTCCCAGGACAGTCAATGGACAGAGAGAGACTCCCATTGCTATTTAGCGTTGCTGCGGGTATTAGCCGTACATGCAAATAAAATGATGTCGCAGATGCTTTCACTATATAGAACATGATCGGCTCTAAAGCTGACTAAAGGAACTAAACGAGCTGGGTGCCCAAGTGTATTCAGAGAAACCTTTGAATGGACATTCCAGTGCAGCTGGGTATTGAAGACTGCTTAAATGAGCCAATCCTGTTTCTAAATGTTAGAAATTGTGCAGTGAAAAATGGTACATTTTCATTGTACTTTGAAAATGTGTTTAGTTACAGAATACCTGCAATAAAATGTATTTTGTAACATATTATGTTACTTTTTCTAATCAGAGTACTGTAATCTGAACACTTAAAGCAGAACTAATTCAGATTTTCACCTTAATAAACCTGTGTCCCTGTGATGGTTAAATCTGTATTTTTGGGACATTTGAAGCGTCCGTCGTCACCCCCTGCTGTCTCTGGGAGGAAAATGAGCCCTGCAACATTTGTCGACATCGATCTGAAGACAACTCTCCTGAGAAATCCTGAATCTTTGTTTTTGTATGTGATTATACTGTCTTATTACGATATGTCTATTTTCTGACAATGTCTTTTGACAAGGGACCTGCAGGGGGAGCTCTTTCACCAGAGTTACTTAGTTCTGCTTTAAATACTTTTTCGTAGATTTGCATCATAATATTGAAAACAGACATAGAATTAAAACTCAGTTTGTTTACGCATTTATTTAAATAACACACGAGAACCTTTGTCGCAAATTAGAGAAGGAAAAATCGCTCATGAGTTGCATGTTCAAGTTTGAAATCTAATTTAAACTACCACAATGTACTTCTCAACACTGATTGTAAATAATGACAACAAAAATGTCAATCTGAAAAGTTGGGTATCGATGCTTATAATATTCAGACTCTTTTTTGAATATTATATAATAATAGTGAGCCCCACCTCACTATTATTATATTGCCGTTTCACTAACCGTAGGCCTATATTGTAGTAAAACGAGAGCACCTCACTCTTTCCCTACCTTCCACCCTTCTTCTCAGCCCTCTCCCACCGTCCCTCCAAGCCTCCTGTGGCCCTGTGCTTTAAAGTTAGCATGGGAGCGTGTAGCTTTGGGGCAGTGGACCTTCAAATTGGCTGTGCTTCTCCAGGTCTGGCGCTTTTTATTTATTTATTTATTTTTCCTGCCGTAATAGCCATGCAAATACCGGCGCTGAGACCACATATCTGAGCCGTGTCCCCGCGCTCGGTCAATAACATTATGGAAATGTGCCAGGCTCCTCCGTGCTGCCTGCTGGAGTGGGATAACAAGGGCTTCCAATGAGCCTGTTAGCCTGTTCGCGGCGTGCTTTGACAGAATGAGGCTGCTTGTATTGTCACATATAAGTTACTGTATCAGCCAGAGAGCCGGGTGGGAGCGGGAAGAGGAGGCGACATAAGAAAGGAGGAAGTACAGAGGAGGAGTAGTCAAAGTTGCTCTGCTGACAGCGTTTTCCGAAGCTAAAGGTGAACAAACAAGCCCTCGCTTCAGACGCGGTTATCCGGTTAGACTGTTTCTGTTTGGGGAAGTTAATTACTCGACACAAAACTCGTACAGAGCTGTGTGTGTGTGTGTGTGTGTGTGTGTTTGAGCAAAAAAGACTTGTGTAATGGACGCAACTGGGACAGTAGCCATGAACATTTATTAACAAATAAAATAAAATAGATTGTTTGGTCTGAATACAATTTGTGTCTTGCAGAAATATCAATACCAATGTGCTCTTTTAATAACATTATTTTTCCGTTGTAAATATTTGGAGCAGGTTAAAGTCCTATTGCATACATTTCGAGACAACGACAACAACAACAACAAAGAGACAAAAAAGCACTTTTATTGTTTTGGATGTTTTTATTGCACTGAAAAACATGTGTTACTTCCACCTGCTTGTCTCCATGGAAATGCTGTTCCTTCAGTACTGCTTCACTCGTCTGCAGAGACCGATAATATCTCCTTAGGTACATACAGTATGTGTAGAATTGCTTCACTATTCACTTATTTTCATGTTTCCACAGATTTATTTCTAATTTGCAATTGATTGGCCCGAATGTGATGTCCTGCGGTGTGAATTTGCATGTACGTGTAACGGAAGCACCCACTTGAATCACTGGTTAATGTCACGTAGAAGCTCTTCCCCCATGTTTTTTAACCTTTTAACATTTTTATTTACACTTTTTTGAGACAGTGCTTTGGCTTTACGAAAAAAGGAAACACATTAATCAGAGTGGAATTCGTATAGGTTGCCCAATAAATTACACACTGTACTACCATTACCTTTTTGACCTTCTCACAATAATGCGGCAAGGCATCCGTTAAAAGGCCCTCACGATGAGATGGACTCATTTATCTAGTTATTCTTCCAAGGTGCCAGGGTAAAGACCAAAATCTTTGCCTGGAATCAAATCCAGTAACGAAGTATTTGTACTTTGTCACTGTCCTTCAGCGGATTTTTTCAGGCATCTGCATTTTACTTGAATAATAACATCTCTGGCGACTTTTACTTCCATTCCTTCCTTTTTATCCATAGTATCTGTACTTCCTACTGCTTACATGATCAAAATCTGCAAGTTTTTCTTCCCCGTTTACGAAGCCAGCGTGCGTCCGTGTCATGGACCGCATTTCGCCGCCTTCTACTTTTGATCCCGCGGCGTGGCATGGAGTCACGGGCCGACGCACAACCTGTTGGAAGAAATATAAGCCCATTAGACCAAAGGCCGTGGTTTGAACACAAGAAGAAAAGGGAGAGAGGGAAAAGAGAGGTGCGGAGGCGAGCCAGGCACAGAGGTGAGAGAGGAGGAGCGCGTTCACATGGCGACGGTGCGGGTAGATGTACGTTAGTGGCGTAGACCATTAGCTCTGCAGGTAAATAAAAACAATGGGGAAGAATCGTTTCAGTCAGAGTGCAGTTGCCTTTTATTTAACCATCGTCATCGTTAACAAGCTAAAAAGTAGAGAAAAATCACAAAACATGTCTTATTCTAACATATACCTTTTTATCACTTGATTAAAGTCTAATTTAATTGTAATTAATTGATTTTAAAGCCTATAATTCAATTGATTAAATTTTTAACACAGACCAATCAACTGTATAATTTTACTTTAAGTACATTTACGATGGTGGACTTTTGTACTTTTACTCAGGTAAAGGAAGCTGTACTTTTACCAGTCATATTTCTTTTTTTTTAGATGATTTTTTTTAGATGTACTTTTACTTGAATCGTGAACTTCAGTACTTTTGCCACCTCTGATCAAATCCACCCTATCTCCATAGAGACAAGCAGGTGTTTCCAGCAGCACAAACTAGGTCAGGACAGGAAGAACGCATGTTTTGCTTGTGTTTGAAAGGCAATGAAAGTGCAGTCTATATTGTATGCGAATAACATGATTAACTATCAGACAGTGGAATCAACTTCCAGATAGTTTGAAATTGTCTGTAGATATTCATAACTTCACTCGCAACTTGAAAAAACTGCGCCAGCATCAGCCAAGTTAGATTTTAGATGTATTTTCTATCTGTCTGAAATAATTTTTTAATTTTTAAAACATGGGTTTGTTTTATCGTGTATTTTACAGAGCTAATGCTACTAATGAAATGTAATGTGTTGTAATTGTGATGAAATGTGTACTTTTATTATGTATTCACCTGCCCAGGGACTGCAGATGGGGAGTAGCAGAAGCTAAATCTGGTGCAGTTCATCTTTTCTCTTGAAGATTCATGATTTTGTACATGATCCCTGACAAATAAAGACTAAACTAAACTAATTTCATAATAGCCAGCGTATAATGTTATGTATTATTATTTTTTTTTCAACAAAAGGACTACAAGCTGCTCCACGATTACATCTTTTCATTTTCTTATACTGTACATAAATAGTGCATAGAAAAGTTTGGGACCATTGTTAAAAGTATATTAAAATGAATCCAGTATCCTTCTAATTACAAGTTTACACATTACAACAAAGAAAAAACTCTGCAGATTCCTAAATATATTTTTGAAAGATAGTTATTGTCCAATTGATTTTGATATAGACTTCATGGGATGAGACATTTTACCCCAGCCCTACGCTCGCGTCACCTAGCAGTCGAACAAATGAAGCTGTGTGGCGCTGGAGCTTGTTTGCCTAATTGCGTGTCCATAATTATCTTCCCCAGTAGATTCTGTCAATGCCGCTGTGCCACTTTGATGCCGAGCGTAAGAATAGAGCGTCCGCGGGGATCTCCGAACATCTGTGTCTGCGAGCCCAATGCCCACGAGAGGCAGACAACAAATAGGACGTCCGCGAGAGAGGCAGACGCGCACAAGTATGAGATATATATTTATAAGGAGCATATGCTTAACCTGGCAATTACTTCTCCTTTTGTATAGAGCAGCTTGCACTCCTTACACTTGAACGAGAAAGGGCTGCATAATTATGCTGTTCTTATGGAAGAGTGCACTTTTAAAGAAGACGTTATATGCTTCCTATAGGATAAGCTCATCTGGGTGTACATGGAGCAGCTCCGCATTGACACAACTGGAGACAAGCTTTTATTTAGATCTGACTCAAATTTGTATGTTCTTTTGTGACTGTGATTGACTAAAAAATAAACAGATCGACTGTTTTCGAAAAGTGACCTATCAGAAGCAGCGTTAGGCGGTTTTTACTTTAGTATTCTCGCTTTTTCCGAAACAACAAACATGCGCCGATATGAGTGGATTATATGGATAAACATCGTTATTTGGCTTCCCGCTGTGTCGGGATTACTGCATACAGTAGCAAGTACCGTGTTTTATTTAGTGGTTCATCCTTTACTCTCCCTGTACAGGCGTTGTCGTTCAGCGCACATACGTCTGTCATGCTCCGTTACCAGCGTGCGTTTTAGTTCATTTTCGCTCACTGTTTGCTGTGGTAAGACGTGACAACTGACCCAGCGTGGTTGTGGTTGTGTACAGCTTTTCCGCTCTGAGAATAGCCAATAAAACTGACGCTGATTGTAGGCTTTTTTTTTATTTAAAGGCCAAATAAGGCTAATACAATCGAACAAGCAGCAGGCTATTAAGGCGTATTTCTTTGCAGCCCATTTTTATTTGACACTCGATGAAAGCGAGAGCGGCGAAACTATCCGCTGGGCCAAAGCGACACAATGCACGACTTTACCGTAGCTTATAACCACTTCAGGCACCATTTCGCCTCAGGTTCGGGCTCCGTCTTCCTCAGGTTCGCTCATCCGCGCACGGTCCGAATGCCTGTCACTTCCTGAATTCGGTGCAGAGGTCCAAATGTTCGCGTTCACACCTGGTCTTTGGACCAAACCAAACAAAGAAAGTCCAAAATCACGGACCAAAGAGCGCACCCTATAAAAAGCATCTCATCTGTTTATCCAGTCCGGCTGTAGATTCTGTATTCGGCTCTTGTTACACATTTCCCTCTCGGCTCGTTGCTCTTTTTCTGTTCAGCCGTCTGTAACAAGGCTTGTTTTCCCTGCACGGGGTTCAGCCTCAAAGTTAGCTTGATTGAATTGCAATAAGTGTTGAGAGAGCATTAGTAACCAAGCCATCTTTCTTTCTCTGCTTCCTCTTCTCTATAGTTTCCGGCAGCACAGTTTCTTTGCTGTCCCTGGCTTCACGCATTACTTTAGGATGGAGCCTGAATTTAGGTCTCGCCAAAGACTTTGACCTAATGAAAACATGAATGCAAGTGATTGGAATGTGCAACGTGCTATGGAGAATGGAGAAACTGTTTTCAAGGTCAAGGCTGGATAGGTTTTTCTTGGGATCCAGATGACAGCAATTCCCCAAAACGTGACATGCGAGTCTGGTCGTAACTCGCTCTGTCGCGCCTCGGGCCCCAAAAGCACCGTGCAATCAGGTTTGTGTATTTCCATGTGAAAAACAAATGAGCACATTGGTCTTCTGTCATTCAGCACAATATCAAACTTCTCTCATTCAGATTGAGAGTTTTGTGCTATTCTGCAGAAAACCGCCGATGTGGTTCTTGAACTCTTAATAGTATATAAGTATTTCGACTCTTCTGTCAGACGTTTGGCAGAGAGAATCAGTGAATTGTTGAATGTTGTATATTCCAGAGGAGAAAACACACAAAACAGAGAAAATCTAAATGTCTTTCATATTTTTGTTCCAACTTCAAACGCTGGACGAAGGGTGGTGGAGCCTTTTCGGTCCAAGCTCCTCTGCTTTGATTAGGGATGAGAGAATCGGTACTGAGAGTATATATATCGAAATGTGGCCATACCAACTTGTCAGATCTAGGAAGCTAAGTGGGGATGAATGAGCTGGAATGCCAGGTGCCACATTTTAAGACTCATGCCTTCTTTGGAACCTCTTTCCTGAGGATATAAGGCTAGCGTCGGCATTATAATCTTTTAAATCATATTTTAAATTCCTAATACTCATTTTATAATACCCTTTGACTGAAATCTCATCTTTTTTACGCATGATTTTTTTCTTTTGATTTATTTGTATTTTAATCTGTGTGTATTGTTTTTTTCAATTATTATTATTATTATTATGATTATTATTATTATTCTGCTGTGGAGCATTTTAAAGGTTCTGTATAGTTTTTTGGTTATTTCCGTGTGTTATTTCACATAATTACACATAACTCCATCGGTAGTTTAATTTCTTGTGTGGATCACGTAGGTCGTTAAGAATCTGTTTGCCATACAGTATATACCTCTTAAAATGTGCCACAGCGCCTGCAAAATCACAACTGAAACCAGATAAGATTTTAGTCTCCAAAGACAAATAATGCTTTTGGTGAGAAAGTCCTATATAATGAAGTGCACTAGATATGCAGGCAGGAGGCTAAACACTCGCCACAGGAGGTACCAGGAGTCCCACCTTGGACTAAATGATTATGAAAGATCCCTGTGACCTGAAAATAATTCTCAACAATTTATTCTATTTGCAATTATTCAGTGAACCTCAACCAAGTATTCAAGGAAGTGCTTAAAATAAAGACATTTTTTTTCCTGGTCTTATTCCTTAAGTATGCTGAAAATGTATTTAAACATTTGGGTAGCTAAAGGAGGCCAAGGAGACTCATTTAGCCAATGTAGTGGCTGCATACATTCTGTTAGCACTGCAGTTACAGTGGTGCTATATAAGGTAATAGGCTGTGTTGGGGAAGAAATGGGGCAGGGAAAATTGCAGTATTAACGCATTGAAATGGTACTATAAAACGTCCCTTTTCAATTATTTCTAACACATTTTAAAACTGAAATACCTAACTTTTTTACTTGTCAATGAGAAAATTTTTCTTGTAAATTCTTTGTTTCCCTCTTTTTTTTTTTTTTTAATACAAAATAAAAGTTTGTAGAAAGTCAGTATGGCAGATAGCTCCTTTAGTTCCCGTTTGTTCCAATTTCTGGTACGTTTGTCAATTTTTAAATAGCCCGTTTTACAATTGATGCCACAATTCTGCCGCGCAAGCGCTGCTGGGAGCGAATATTAGGCGTATGTATATTTAAAAAGGCACGCGTTCTGAATTCAAACGCTCTGTAAAGCCAAAGATGGTGTTGGAAAAATGAGTTAATGTTACGGATGGTTAGAACTGGAAATGGAGGACGATGTTTTGACGGAGGAAGACATACCGGGAGCTTTGTTCGTTAGCGACCCTGCTAATTATCAGTTGCCGGAACCTTGCCTTGCTGCCCATAATCTCCGGGTGTCTCACAGAAGAACTTTATGCGGTCAACAGAGCAACGAACATTTTTAAAACTCCGTTAAGACATTTCAGTATCTTGTGGGAACACTGATTTGAAATATAAGAACATAAACTGAAACCATGTGGTAAAAATTCTGCTTACCAATGATTCTGGTGTGTCAAATATGTAAGCAATAGTTTGAAATACAAAACTCCTTCTGACCCTTAAAAATGTGATGAAAAGTTCTTCTTTTGGAGTGAAACGCTGACATTTAAGAAAAAAAGAAAGGAAAAATACAAAAAAACAATTGAATTTGTATTTCCCTTTGAGTGACAGTACAAAGAGTATTTAGCTGGACGAAGAAATGTGTACAACGCAGCAAATTGCTCTGGAAATAGTCAAATAAAAAATGTGGCATACTTTCTTTCCTTTAAAACAATCATCATCGTGTCATTTCTTAATAGTTTCAGTATACGTGCTGATTGTGGATTGTGTGTGCAGCTTTATCATCTGTCTTGGCTAACTTCATGTCACGTTCAGGAGACGTGCCCCCCCGACACGACCTCCGATATGCTGTGACCCACTACATCTGGTAATGATGAGCTTTCCTCTTGGCTTTCCTCGGTTAAAAGCCTTTTCCGTTCCACGTTTGGATGGACATGCTGCTTCTCTGAGACGTTCTGTTGGGCGCCTTCTCTCACACCGCTGCTTCTTGGATAGCTCCTCATCTGTTAGCGTTACTAGCACAGGTTTGTCATCCTCAGATCCAGGGCCTTTCCCACCGTCAAAGAGAGCAGATTTAAGTGCTGCTGGTTATCTTGTCTACATTTTGGAAATCCACCCAACCACATAAATACTGCCATGTTCTCCATCTTCCTGCTTTTTTGGAAAAGGGATAAAAAAATGTCCCCTCTGGCAGCCCTAACCCTCCGGAAATCTCGATTCCAAATTGCACACTGCTTTCGACGCACCTTAGCATGCATTAGAATAAGCTTTATTTATCTAATGGAACATCTAATAATGCTTTGTGACGTCACAATCAAATTTAAACTGTGAAAAGCGTGAGCGCTGAATAAGTGTCCCATGTTCTTTGAGTCCAGTCATTGACAGTCGGCTCCATCCCGGTCATCAATAATATTTTCTTTTTTTCTGCCTCAAAAAATATATTCCACAGGTATCCATCTATCTTTCCATTGTTGGAGTTTTTACATCAAGATACATTGTTTTAAAGACTATATGAAGGTTCTCCTGCTTTTCTAATTATGACTATTTTGGTGGGATGGCACCTGTGGTAAATATTTATCATAGTTTTACTTCTGCGACATTGCAGTTCCTGGGGCACTGTTTCCGGCCTCAGCCCCGCACCCACACGCGCCAAACACTTACCGGTTCATCCATCTCCTTCCCCGACCATCTCCTCTGTTCTCTGCCCGTGTTATCCACCACATCCCGTCCCAGTAGTCTGGGGTGCACACCAGGCTGCTGCTGAATCATCCACGTCCATAAATGTATTCAGTAACAAACTTTTTGCCACTATTCATCTCCAGTTCCACAGTCCCACTGTCAAACCGAGCGCCCCGCATAGAAGTGCCTCTTTTTGAGGGGGTTAGCCAGTACTTAATAATGTGCACTTTGACATGGGGTTTTAAAATACTTAGATTTTTCCAACAGAATTCCCTCCAAACAGAAGATTTTGTGCTCCTCCATTGGGATGTGCTTTCATGTTCTTCTTCCCTTTTTTATCACTTAGTATAACAAGACCTTTTTCCCCATTTACTTTGGCTATATATATATATATATATATATATATATATATATATATATATATATATATATATATATATATATATATATATATATATATATATATATATATATATATATATATAATCTCCCCCAATTAAAGCATGTTTGAAATCAGGATAACTATATACAGTATAATCTTAGTTATTTAAAGGGAGAAATCGTCTGCAAATGCAATGTAATAGATGACTGTTTTGTGGATGTGATAATATATATATTTTTATTCTTGTTTATTAAATACACCTGAAACCCTTTTTTTTCTTTTTTTTTTTTCTTAATCACATTTGAGTGCCATTTGACCAGAGCCTCCCTGACCCTATCGCTTCTCCAGTCTCTCATCTCGGTCCTGTGCTTGTGCTGGTCGCGGCTGCAGATTAAGTAGTGAGTTAGAGTGGGTCCAGTGGAGGGCCCCGGTCACTCCTGAGGCTCGGGGTCGCCCCCTCTGCGCCACTCTCTGTCGTCTGCAGTAGAAACAGTCGGCAGTCTGTGGAACACTGGAGAACTGGGGCAATGTAAGCCACTGGTGCCCTCTGCTGAAACAACTGCACTGCTTCTGGATTCAGGCTTCAAATCGTGTATACTTTTCAACTATTCATAAATGTGTTGTAAACTTTAAAATATTATAGTACATTTAATACATAGTTGTTTCCAAAATGAGTAGAAAATACAATCTGAGCAGCTGGGTCATCACACTGCAGGTGAATAGGGAAAAAAGCTCAAAGGTAAAGATATTGTTCAGTCTAATGAGAAAGTATTTCATCATGTTTTATGTGTAAACTAAATTAAGTCAAAATTGCACATCATTGCTACATATAAATCTGGAAAATGTATTTTGTATGGATACGTATTTGAGTAAACTGGATCTTACTGAAAATGTGTGTAAAAATGTAAATGTTGCCTTGTTCTTTGGAGTTAAAACTTTAATAGATCAGGATTGGAATTAGATATCAACAAATCCTTCCGAGCGATCCGTCAAAATAAAAAAATATAATAAAACAAGGGTCTACTTTAAAGGTTGATCTTTATGTCTCTGTGGGAGAAAAAATCATTTGGAGAAAACCGCCTTTGTAGATGCAATGTCCCATTCAAAACTGAAGTGGATTCAATTAAATAATGAAACATTTTTAGGTGCAAATTGGACAGTTTTGTTGTTTCCGAGTGAAAGCTTATATGTTGAGAGAAAAAAACTGACCAAAAAAAAAAAAATGTGCCTGTAGTATTTGTTCACATACCGATTATAAGCGTACTAGAACCTCTCCTGCAGCTGCGTTTGAGCTGGTATCCTCCGGTGGATCAGACCTGTTGGACCAGTCACAGGGCGGCGTCGTGGTTTCGTGCAGAAGCCAAAGCGAAACGAACCAAAACAAACATGGCAACACCAAAGAACGTACTGAAGCTGCAGAGGGGAACCGCTTGGATTTCTCTGCTTGCTTTACTTCTATTTGTTCGATTTGTTTGTTGGATTTTTTGCCCGTAGGCTTTGTTGGGGGTGAGCGCTTGTGCTGGGCAAAATGTTGCAATGGTTTTGAAGCTTACAGTAGTTTGAGCAAAAGTGGCATTGGTTAGCTTTGTTATAAGACAGAAAAAAGTGTATACACACTGGTAGGAACGCTTTAAATAACCTTTGTCTATGTTACATTCATTAAAATCCCCTGTAGATGGCAGTATTTTTTGGGCTATGACTTGCTGTGATGCCTCATTGGTTCACGAGGGCATCGTTCTTCCCATCACTAGTGAGAGCAGGGAGGACATTCAGCAAATTGTTGTGCTGATGATGCTGAGGCCGGCTGCACAGTCTGGCGAATGTGCTGCTGTTCACACCACTCCACCACCGGGCAGCTCGTCTTCACTTTTGTAACTCTTCGCCCAATCATTTTCAGCTCCACTCAGCCAGAGCAATCTCAGGCTCAGAGTGATGCTCAAATCCAAACAGACTTATGCGCCATTCAAGCAGGTTTTATATACAAAACAAACAATTGCTTTTGAAGTGAAACCTTTTTCTCTCATCTTTAGTCCATTCCTACTGAAGCATTTGGGGAAATTGATTTACATAATCTTTGATAATCCAAAAGTGATCAAGAAATACTGAATTTGCACAAATAACATCTTATTTGTACATTTTCCTGATCTAGAAGCCTTCAGGCATCACATTTCACATTTGTGAACTGGGGTCCAGTCTTTTGATTGTTTGTCTCTTTGTATTGGCCTTCTTTCCTACAGCCAGGAGTATGCTCCAAAGGTATCCACTGATTGTGTCCATGGCAGGACTTCTAAGGCCCAAATATACAGTATGATGACGTCAAAAACAGTCTGCAGCGCTTGTTTGATCTCAGTCCATTTTTTCCGAGCAACAGGACAGTCCAAAAACACACTGCAATGGTGGGCCTCCAGGAAACCACTGTAGTGAACACTTTGACCTGGTGTTATGAAACACAAAATTCCCTCCAAACGTGATTTTGAAGTGGGATACACTTTCATTTACATACCCTTTTCCTCTGTCAAAACAAAAGTACCTTCTCTTTCTCATGTATTTGATATATATGTTATAGAGTGGTAGGTCCAGATTAGTAATGCATTTATATAATTTAGATATTATTCCCCTTGAAAGTTCTGATGTTTAAGCTTTTATTTCAAGGGTTGTTGTTTTTGTTTATTTTCTTGGTTGTAATAACTCTATAAAAGTCCTGTTTCTCCAAGTCAAAGGATTCTTTATATCGAAGCTTTTCTTTTGATTATCTTTTACGATCTTGTGAAAACTGTTATACCTTTTGTAATCCAGACCTTGAGTCTCAGGTCTATTTGGTAAAAAACCTTGGTCATAAGCAAACTACTTTAAGATTGGAATATGTTTGTTGAGTTTGCATGTTTTGATTAGCTCTTTCCATGTTATACATTTCCAAATGGCTCGACCGTCTCAGTAAGGCCTGTACATGAACCCCGGCACAACATTCATCTCAATAGTTTCAATATATAATATAAGTGCTTAGAAACAAATATTATGCTATTGTGCTTATTAATGCATTTCGAATTGTTTACTATAGAGCCTTATTTTCAAGTGTTAAGAAATAATTCTTCCTTTGTCTAATGTTAAACCAATGGAGATTTTAAGAAGCTAAATCCTAAATTTAGCATCAGCCAGTGCCGCCGCTCCCATTACGCACATAATGCGCAGTGCGGAGGGCACCAGGTGCTCCAAGGGGCGCCACCAGCCTGACCAGGCAGTATGAATGACAGAATAGGCTATTTGTGCAGCAGCTGCACTGTTCCTTTTACAATTAAACACGGAGCATATATAGTAGGCCTACCTTGTCCTTAGTTGTTTATCATTTAAACTAACTTAAGGACTCGAGTGACTCGAGCCACTCTCTCTCCAAAACGAGTTGGAGATGGGCACGGGCAGCTCCACTGTACAAGCCACAGTTTAAACAGACAGATCAGGGGCACAGATGGGACCGGTTTAGACTCCACATGTGTATTCTTTGATCCACAAGGAGCAAAACGGTGTTAAAATGATGCAGCTCTGCCTTATATTCAATTAGAAAGTGAAAAAGAACGACTGAAACAAGATATGTGATACGTCGAGCTGGCGCGGCTCTATTTTCAGGAGAAGAGAAGAGCAGAAGGGCTTTGGGTGACGCTGGAGCGGGGCAGAGCAAGGGAATTAAGGAACTGTGGGGGGATGAGATGTCATTTTATTACCTCTAAAATGCACCACTACAGGGCATTATATGATCCCAAGACCCCCTTTAGGATTGTCATTTTAGCTATATATATATATATATATTTTTAATTATTATTTATTTATGTATTTACTTACTTATTATTATTTATTTTTTTTACAAGTTTGAAAGGCGTTGGGGGTATGGGGGCGCCACTGAGCATTTCTGCTTAGGGCGCCCAAATGGCTAGCAGCGACCCTCGCATCGGCACATTTACTTTTCTTACATTGCTGCTGTTATTGTATCTCCATGGAAGTTTTACACGTCTGGCCGGAAACTCAGCGTTTTTGATGGTTAATCCTGAGTGATCTAGAAGAAAGGATACTGTAAGTAGCTTTTTTCTGCACTAACTGGTGGTTTAATGGCAATTAACTCATGATGCTACAAAATGAGTACTGTCTTCCTTTTTTTGTCATGGTTAGCGATATTATTGTTTATTCTCCCCATCCCTACTTATGGTTTAAATCCTTTCAACGGACAACAATCAACACTGAATAATTGAATAATAGTTGAATAATTACACCATTTGTTTATGCTGGCAGAGAAGACATTAAACTTTGTTCCAGTTTTTGTTTCATGAGATATGATCCATAAGTTAAACAGCAAATTGGGCTTGTCCATGTTTAAACATAGTTTAGTACTGTACAGTGGATTCACTCTGTCACTGCATCCAACAGATCAGTGTGTGAATGCAAAACAACTTTCTCCAGCTGAACTCAGACAAGACTGAAATCATCGTCTTTGGCCCACAGAAACAAAGAGAAAGTGTTAACAGTCACCTCCAGAGTCTCGCTCTAAAACCTACAAATCAAGTTAGAAATCTGGAGGTAATAATGGACTCAGACTTGAATTTTAACAGCCCCGTCAGATCAATCACATCAGCAGCTTTTTACCATCTAAAAAACATTGCCAAAATCAAAAGTATAGTGTCTAAACCAGACCTGGAGAGACTTATCCATGAGCTTGTCTCTAGTAGATTAGACTACTGTAACGGCCTGCTCACTGGCCTCTCCAAACGAGCTGTAAAACAGCTGCAGTACATCCAGAACGCTGCTGCTCGGGTCCTGACTAGAACCAGGAAGTACGATCACATTAGTCCTGTGCTCAGGTCTCTGCACTGGCTCCCTGTGGCTCAGAGAATAGACTTCAAAGCAGCTCTGCTTGTATACAAGTCTCTCCATGGCCTAGCACCAAAGTACATCTCGGACATGTTAGTGCCATATGAACCATCTCGGACTCTGAGGACCTCAGGGACCGGCCTCCTGCTGGTGCCCAGAGTCAGGACTAAACATGGGGAATCTGCGTTTCAGTTTTATGCAGCTAAAATCTGGAACAGTCTTCCTGAGGATGTGAGACAGGCCGCTACTCTGGCAATGTTCAAATCTAAACTAAAAACTGTTTTGTTTGGCTGTGCATATGACTGAAATGCTTCTCTTTGCACTCTTCTCTTTTATGTCTTGAACTATTATTTTGTGATTTCTGTCATGTCTTTGTGATTTTAATGCATTTTTTCCTGTTGGATGAAGCAATTTGGATTGCCTTGTGTACGAATTGTGCTCTACAAATAAACTTGCCTTGCCTTGCCTACTATTTTAGTCTCGGTATGGTCCTTTTTTAGACCTGGTTTTAGTCTTTGTACTTTCAAAAGACAAATATTTTCCAACGTGGTGGGTAAAAATGATGTATGAATTGAATGGCAAACATGTTGAAGCTTGTCATGACTGCAATAAAGAACCAAATGTATTCCCGCAGAAACACTTTTAATAAATAATAATAATAATTCATCTTTACATGCATACAAGCAAAGGCATTGATGGTCGTGTTAGCCGTTTTTTTCCCCTTTTACCCCAAACAGAAAAACACATTGTATATTCAGCGGCATGCGTCCCCAGAGCTCCGTTTAAACGCCTCCCTCATCCATTGGTTCTGCTGTGAACTGTTTTGTTCAGATCTCCAACACTGTCCCAGCGCCGCTCTTTAGCAGAATTCTCCCAATGCTCTGTTTGAATAGTCTGCATTGTTTCCTCACAGCCTCTGTTTACTGACGCGTTGTTCAAAAGTCATCGGATACACTCGGAGACAAAATGGACTCCAGTTATGAAGAAAAAAAGCTCTGGTACAGGCTTTGGAATTGTCCTTATAACTGCACAACAATTCAAAATGGTTAAATCAGCAAACAAGTAAGTTTCCAGAGCGATGTTGTAAGCATTTTTTGAGTGTGTTTCAAGTGTTTCACATGTAAAGGAGAAATATTATACTTTCGCTTAGTCATTGAAACAGGTCCATGGACGTTAAAAACTGAGAGCTGATAAGCCCCGCCTCTTTATCGTGACCTTTCACAGTAACAAGCAGCAGATTTTCATTTACATGTTTTTATTTTTGAAAAGTGGCAACATGACATTTTAGAACTCTACATGTGTCATTGGGAATCTTAATTTTTCAAATAACTGCAGCTAGTTTACAGGGATGATGGTGGGGATACGTGGTAGGACTTTGAGTAAGCTAATGATGAGGAAAAACCCCCTTTAAAGGTGCTCTATGTAACTTTTCTCGTATAGGGTCTGCCATGTGCTTGGTGTTATCCTTTTTGCCTGGAATGTACAACAGTATGGCAACTAATATATCTTGTTCGTGGACTCTCTCGCAGAAAAGTTACATAGCGCACCTTTAGGCATGTGACTGGGTGATGTAATGATATAAATCAGCTGATTTTGTCTGTTGTGAGTACTTTTCTTCTATGCTCAAACAGAGACATTTCCCCACCAACTATTTTAGTGAGTGACATGTTTTAATGTAAACTCTCAGTAGCAGCAGAAACTAGCATTAGATACCTTTTATTCAATACACAGTTACAAAGTGTACATGACTGCCTTTCTTAGCCTAAATCTTATACTGAAAAGTGTTCCTTGGCGTCAGTTTCATGGTCCATTTTGGATCAGTCGCGTCGTTAGGGTCGCCGCTGTTCGAGTTAATATGACATGCTGTAGTTGATCATTTCCTCGAACCATTGAAAGCTAGAGGAGGAACTGTAACTTCTGATGAGACAAATGGGTTGAGACAAGGTAGGATCCAGTCACCTAGTCTCTTCCATTTGTATATGGACAATTTATGTGAAAAACCAACTAAATGCACGACGGGCAGCATGGTGGGGGGCGACATGAACTCTATACAGATGCCCTAACCACCTCTCTGTGGGTCCGCATCAGCTTTTGAGCATTATGACATCAAGTTTAACTCTAAAAAGAGCTAGGACAAAAGAGCGTCTTAAGACTCACTGTTTACATGTGCAGAGGTCGCTAAACAGCCAATCTCATTTCGTCTTTGCCTCCAGAACACTCTAGTCCCAGTCTACCAAACCGAACCGATTAGGTGCGAGCGGTGGCTGAGAGAGACGGTAGCGGCATCTAGGAATTCAGCGAGTGCACCAAATCTTTGCAGCTATGAATGCTAATTAAAAACAGCTATCATACATATTGATTTGTTTGCAGTTATTTGCACTACTTTGCTTTCATTTTTCACACGTGCTACTCTGCAATGGAATGAACGCCTCTTCTCGTCCGCTCCTAGTGGATTGGACCAGCAGAAATACCCCTTCACTTCTCTACTCGTGTCTTGGGATCTTTGAGATTTGAACCAAGACACCTCAATCGTAGGTCTCGGGTGAATTGGACTCGTCCCCTTACCTGGTTTTCGTGGCGTGGATATAAACGTAGTGAGTGTTTCCTGCTTTTTTTTTACCTGTCTGGAGGAGCAGTCGGTTCTGGTCACGTCATCAAGGGTGACCTCTGACCTCTGTGACCATTAGGAAAATTCAGAGGCGCTACTATGAATCGGACAAGCTAATACGCACATGGGAACAAGTCTTACTGCGCACCGCCCTGTACCGCTCACTTGCAGTGCAGTTACAGTATACTTGTTGATACTTTGGTTCCGTGCATTATATTATGGCATCAGTTTGAAGTATTTTGTAAACCCTCACAACGCGACAAAGTAGAACGTCGCCCTTTTTGAAGAGTTTTCAGCATTTTCGCCAATCTCAGACAGAGAGTGTGCGGGAGTCATCAAGCCGCAATTAAAACACCATCATCATTAAAGAAGGATTAGTTTTCCCCTGAAAACCCACCACCAGCGTCATCGAAATCAAGTCAGCTTCATTAAATCCACTGTCCCAGGATCACACCAGGCATTTGGACAGGATTGCGCACAACATCCACACACACCATTTGACAACTGAATGGAACTGTACACACAACAGTTAGAAACATTTTGTATGCTGTATCGGCTGAAAGGATCCAAATCAGACCATACAGAATTTTAATTTAGCTCGGTGTGTTTTGGACTGGTCATTGATCAAACTGGCTTAAGGACAGAAAGTGTCTTGTCCAGTTCATATTATTTAGATCTATGAGTTAGCATTGTTAGCACGCTAGTTGTTGTTAGCATTACCGTGATGGCAAAACTCTATGACAGTTCAGACACACGCTTATAAACTCATCCTGGTTAATCATTTGAATTAGGAAAGTGAGCAATATGTTTGAACTGCTGCAAACTGATTAAAATTAAGTTGTTACTGTCATATTGTCAAACGTGAAAAACTATCAACACTTCAAGTCAATGAGTATGGAGTTGATCGGAACGTTCTGGAACTCTGGGTCTGGTTAAAGCTGGATTACCTGACTCTTTTTTAATTGTAAATGAGTATATTTTGTGTTTTCCACCATTGAGTATCTCGTAAGAACAGTACTTTGTGACAAAAATGAGACGACTGCCCGTTGCCTGCATCTAATAATATAGTATTGTGTGTCTCGTCAACCCGGAAGTGGGAGCTGAAAGCAGCGATCTGATTGGCTGTCCTTTAGTGGACCGCCACACTTTCACTTTGCTGTCATACAAAAACTGTTCTAAAGCCGTACATGCGCCTACTAATGAATGCATGGGACGATTAAGGATGTGCCAAAGGGTTTGTGAGAGCTATGGATGAGTTAGGCAGGTTCAAAAACGTACTTTCAATTTTCCGGTACCCCAGCTTTAAGGTGAGGACAGAATGCCCACTCAGAGAAAATAAGACGTGAAAAAGCATATATAAACAGAAGATAATACAGTCTGACCAAACTTGATCCATTCCCAGTGATTGTAAATTAGAGCTAGCGCATGTTAGCATCCGCTGTTTTCTGTTAATTGACCCGCGGCACTCACATTAAGATAGTAAAAAAGAAATGCAGAAAAGTAGTTTCTTGTTTACTCCAGCTTTAGCCACATCTCACAGTGACACAAAGTTGGAATTACTGAATGTCTTTTTGTGATTTGTGCCGTATTATTAAGAAAGTATAATCCAGGTGCCATAGATTTTATTCATTGAGAAAACAATAGTTGTGTTTGGGTGATGTCAGTTGCTCACGTAGTGCCGGGACCCTGAGTGAGGCTCTGGGGAAGGAGATACACGTTCCCATTAGCCCATGTGCCATAGAGGTCCAAGGGGAACTATAGAGCTCCTGCATGTGATGTCACACAATCCCAGCATGCTTTATGCAACTTTATTGGAGTTTCAGAGATTGTGGATTGTATTTTTGCGCTCCAGAAAGGACATATTATCAAGAGCAGAAGAAAGACAGAGCATTTTACCGTATTGACAAAGCGTCTGATCGACGAGAGAAGTGGATTTCTGCAACTACACTGGACTAGTAGTGAGTCAAGGCACTCATTAACGAAGCTACAAATGTACTTCAGCATCGATTTGGGTTTTGATTCGGGGAAAGATTAAACATCATTTTCTAATAATTCAGAATCTGAATCAATATTGAGAATTGGCGATTATATCAATCATTGATCAATCATTGAAGTTTGAAAAGAAAAAAATTACAAATGCCTTTGAAAAACAGCATTAGCATAATAGATAGTTTAATATAGTGTATATTATATTTGAACCAAAGACTTTTGGGGGTTTATTAAATTGACGTGAGTGTATTAGTCTCATTTTATGTACAAAAACTTAACTTAAGTCAAAGTACGACATGTTTTCACAATTTCATCAAGATCACATGATTTTAATGATCAGCATCAGTGAATCAGTAATGTCCAGGGTTTTATAATAAAGTGTATTTCACACAAACACTTTTTGATGCTAGTAGGTGAAGGTGAATCCAGATTTGGCTGATCTAGGGCTCAATCGACTTGTCCGTGAATCGTGAAGGTCGCCAATGTTTAATCTGATTAGTTGCTAAAATGTATTGTTATTTACAGATACATTTAATGACAAAGATAAACTCCAAAAGCTACATTTCAGGCCAGTTGCCTTTACCACACTTTCTCAGCGACAAAAATAATCACATGGGTGCAGAGGCGCCTTTAGACCTATAAAAAGTTACATTCAACCAACATGACACAAGTAGATCAAGGTGAAGGTAAATCAAAGACGACTTATCCTCTTTCAGTGCACTGCGCCATGGTTGCATCACAAAATTGAATGGATTCGCCACTAATTACGATAAACTAGAAATACTTACAGATGTCCCATTATGCGTCCACAATTCTACCAGATTTTTTTATTTATTCGTTTATTTATTTATTATTTTCATTTTCAGACCACCGGAGGCAGCGTCACAGCATCAGGTATTCTCCCAGATCAAAGGAATCATGACTAATTACTTGTTTTTATTGACTTTTCTGTGTTTTCCTCTCCCCGCGTCACAGCTCAGGCGTGCAGTGGCAGTCGTAGATGAGTTATTGTCTGATAGCGAGGTGTCACTCCCGCGGCGCTAATTTGCTCGGCGCAAAGCTGTCTCTCTTTTCTTTGATCGCAGCAGGAAGTCATGTGGTATTTGCCGCCAGCTCGCTCTTCATCCTCCTCTTCATCCTCTGCCTTTGTCCTGAAGAAAGACTACCACCAGAGTCAGGTGTGATCACAGCTGGCAGGTCTGGTTTGGACAATTGTGACAACACGCGATCAAGTAGAACTATGGTTGTGTTGCAGGGGCCTATAATTTGATGTTTTTGAAAGAAATTACCAAACAGTCAATCCAAAAGATGTTGAACCTTTTCATTTTTGTTATGAATTGGGTCCAAAAACATACATTAATATTGGATTTTAGTCCTTTCATCTGACAACAAATGTGCCTGTGCGTTTGAAATACAATATGATATTCGAAACGCTCAGTGGGTACTAATATACGGCCAGAGAATATCCCAAGAATTAGATGAGATCAACAAAATCAATCAACTGATATTGTACACAGTGTCTCTACAGGTAGTTTAATTTAAGTCAGTCGATAAAAGTGTATTGTGAGCAAAAACCGGACCAGATGATACCAAGTTGCAACTCTGGTCCCCAATTAAACCGAGTCCGCTTCAATTTATATTGTCAATGCGACCATAGGCTCGAGCGCTTAAAAAAAAATCCTGTTTCCACTTACCCCCTATCCCTGCCTACATCCTTAGTTATAATTATTTGAAAAATGAAGGCTCTGTAGGACACATCCAGAGTTCTAAAATGTCACATAGACACTATTAAAAAATACAAACATGTAAATGACAATCTGCTGCTTGTTAAAATGAAATGTTGCAATGTTCTCTGCAGTTTTGAACAGGAAGTCGATGAATCTGTTTGTCTTGCTAAGTTGTTTTAATAAGCGATATAAAGTGTATATTTATGTTGCGGGTCACAGTGATAAAAAATATGATTTACTTATTAAAAATAACCTTAAAAGAGAGCTTGCCAGGCTGTGCCATGGACCCCTCCACACGGCTAGGCTGGTAAAATTACCTTGTCTTGTGCCGTCAGTCTGTAGTCTGTGGTGTGGTCTGGCTGTAGACATGTCAGGATGTCAGGAGGCAACTCCTGGCTGAGCTTTGGACTGTTCATTATCTGTTAATATCACAGAACTCTGATGGAAAAGCATCTCACACTCGGTTGAGTGTGAACATTCAGCAAATGAAGAACGGATGAGAGGGAAACTAACAAATGATCAGCCAGAACAGGCAACGCTAAACCAGGCAAGCTTTTGTGAAGGTGGTCTAACATGATGTGCTAACCTACAGAATTTACTATTTCTTCATCTTATTATTTTAATTTTATTTATGTATTTATTTGACAGGGACAGTGTACATTGTCAGCCTAAAGAAGTCACGTTTTTTTTGTCTTTTTTTGTTTGGTCAAAACAAAAAGTGCTCAACATCCAAGCACCAAACAAGATGAGAAATACAAATTTGTTATTTGACCAGGTGTAGGCAGAAGCCAAGGCTTATCGTGCATACCCTTCTCTCCAACTCTCTCGTTGGTGGACATTTGTCATATTGGAGTACACCAGCGGACAATTCATCAACAAATACAAAACTACATAGTTTCACAACAAAATGCATTTTTATTCTACTATATGTTTTTCTATCATTATTTTCTGAAAGATACTTTTAAACTGAAATAAAGAAGTGGCTTTTTTTCATTTGTCAACAACTGTTCCATAATATACAGCAACTCCTTCACTTGATAAACAATGTTCCCTCAGCGTCGTTCTCACAAGGTCTGTCAAACAAGCACGTTCCCCTTTAATTATATTTACTTTCTCTCTGGGTAAACTTTGTCTTCAATGATATTTCCCCAAATTTCAATACCATAAGTCAAATATGGTGTGATGAGAGAACAATAAAGCATTTTTGTTCCAACACAGGTTACAAACGACAAACAGTTTACATGCAAAACTATTATACAACTTTGTAAAAGACATGAATCTGAGACACAGCACCACAACCACAAAGCAATTTAAGTGTCAGTGTGAGCAGAAATATGAGTAATTTTCTTAAACTTTTACGGCTCCAGCTCAAAAGGCCATAGCATTTGGCAGATACGCAGTAACAAAAACATACACCAGAGCACAGCTCACCAGGTCTGGTCCCACTCTTGTAATGCCAGGGGCTGGGGAGCGAGAAGAGAGAGGCATAGAGAGTTAGAAGAGAGGCATGAGAGCAAAAAAAAGAAGCGTAAACACAGAACTGGTTTGACTGACAAAAAAACAAAACAATAGACATATACAATAAGTGCACTCAGCGGGTCCTGTTCCAGAATGTGATGACTGAGGGAATCAGGTTTTTCAAGAGTGGGCCCTCCTGCATCTGAGGGCCTGTACCTCCGTCCTGAGGACCGAGGGGTGAGGTGTTCATGAGTAAGTTGAGTCCTGTTCTAGGCAGAATCCCCCGGTTTTTAATGTCTATAAGATTAGGTGTGGAGAGTCCAATGATTTTGCAGCTGTTTGTCACCTTTGTGAGTTTGGTCCGGTTTGTAAGTAAGCATATTGAAAAAGCAGATGAAATGGGCTGAATAATAGATTGATACAACAGCAAAAAAAGATAAAGAGCAACAGAGTCTGGAGCTAAGCAGAGCGCGCACCATCTTTGACACATCTTGAAAATGTAGTTGATGATGTGTCATTGACTGAGGTTCAGGAGCAGGTCCATGCCTCAACAGCTACACTCTCCAGCTGGCCACGCCTCCTAACTGCGCCCCTTTCTCCCAGCAGCCTATTTCTACACGTCTATTCCAGTGTCACTATTTGTCTTTACACTCTCGACAGTGTGTCAGAGAGTTATGTTGCTCCCGCGCTGGCCCTTGTCTCGATGGAGTAGGAACTCGCTATTAATCCGTCCGACTTGGATATTTTCGGCAGCTTCCAAACTGAATCCCTTTCTCCCCGCACGTCCCCTCATAGATCCGCGTCCCTTCTCCTCCTTGCAGTTGCCCGCTTAGCGGGTCACACTGCAGGCAGGCTCGCACTAGCAAGCCCGACCGCATTTTCCCCCACGCCGCAGCGGGCCCCTACCCCTAAGGTGTCAACTCACTTATCGGGTCCCCTCTCCTCTTCATCGTCGATCGCCACCGCTGCGCCGCTCCAAACCCCCGGTATGGTGAGACCGGCTTTTACACTTACCACATGCTGTTCACCACTCAAGGAGTGGGTAGACTCCAGCAGTTCTGGGGGGCGAAATAGCCTGTGAACATCCTGTTCCTGAACTGAGAGAGTGGTGGGGGAGGTGGGGTGGTCACCAGGTTTGGTTTGGCGGAGGTGGCCGCCATGGGGGAGGGGATGGTCACCTCAAACTTGGAGTAGAAGGTGTTAAATTGCTCAGCCAGTTTTGGATTGTCTGCAGCAGGGGGGGCTCGGGGCTTATGATTGGTGAGAAACCGGAGCCCCCACCACTGGCTTCGCATTAGTCCCATAGGCATCGCCACGCGCAAGTATTCCGGTAAGAAACAGCTCATCATCGACCTGTCTTCACCTCACGGCACTGACGTCCCCAGTATTAACAATCTTATTCCTGCCCCCGATTTCTCAATGCAACATGTGACCATCAAACCCGCCATGTCTCTCATCCATCTGGTGGGACGTAGCGCCTGGCTGTCCAAAGCCAACATCACCAATGCCTTTAAGGCCTAACCCATTTTCCCCGACTTCTGGCGCTTATTTGGCGTCTTTTGGAAAGGATCGTACTACTTCGTACTGCGACTCACTTTTGGCTGTCACAGCAGGCCCAAGATCTTTAACTCCGTCAGAGGCCTTGTGCTGGATTCTCTTCAACAACTTCAAACTTCCGTATGTCCTCCATCTTCTTGACGATTTCTTGGTCGTGACCCCTGAGTCATCGCCTTCTCACTTAGGGCTGTCCATTCTCATCGACGCCGTCTCCGATCTCGGCGTCCAACCGTCAAAAGAGAAGACCCTCGGCCCCTGCACGTCGATCGAATTTCTCAGTATCATGCTTGATTTTGTCTCTTTTCTAGCGTCCCTTCCAACCGAGAAGGTTCAGCGCATTTCCCTGCTTCTCAAACTTTATATTAGGCACGACATTCACCAAAAGTCAACTCCTTGCCCTTCTCGGTCATCTCAACACCGCATTATTCCCCATTCTTGTCAGGCCTCCATGCCAAAGGCACTTCAGTTACTTCTCTTCCCGACAAAGTGGCCCTAAACTCCCCTTGCAGGACAGAAATGCGCCTATGGAAGCATTTTCTGGATTCTTTGAATGGCATTTCCTTCTTTTATGAGGATATTCCGTTTTTCACTGACGCAGCCCCTTCCATTGGGTTCAGGGGCTTCTACCGAGGCTTCTTCCATGTGGCTTTCTGAACTTCACCTGCTCGAGCGTCCGTCTTCCGCCTGGTCTGAACTTTACCCCATCGTAGTAGCAGCTATTCTTTGGGGGCACGAGTGGTCAAGGAGGTGTGTCCACATTCACTCCAACAGCTCTACCACCAACAATATCATTAACAAGGGGAGCTCCCGTTCCCCTGCTATCGCACAGTTTCTGCAAAAACTCACCATCGTGTCCGCAAAGAAACCATTTCATCGTCCAGGCCACTCTAACTCAATAGCTGACTCACTCTCTCACTTCGATTTTCAGAAATTAAGACGCTTGGCACCATCAAGCCATCCTCGATGCTCTCTCTCCCGGCTCCTTGTCTGACCGGCTGGAACCGTTTCAAAGACTTCCTCCACGTCTATCAGCTTCCTCTCCGTTCCATCTCCACCATCTGTAGCTTCATATCCTTCTGTCAGCACTCTAGGGGAATTTGCGTCTCCTCCATCCAGTCTTATCTTGCCGGAGCAAATGTCTTTTATAAGGTCGCGTCCGGTAGCGACCTCTCGTAGTTATATCACAGCCATGTTCCCATGCTACTTAAAGGACTGAAGAAGTCCCCTCATATCCAACTTACTCCATCTCCGCATCTGCACCATCCGTTCCGGATACTTTTCTCCAGCGGTAGATCTTACCCTAGAAATGCATTTTCCTTCTTCGGGTTCCTCCGCTGCTCAGAATTCGCTCTTACCTCCTCCAAGTTCCACCACTCTATCCCAACCCAAGGTTGTCAGACCTCTCCATTCATTTCCCCGACCTGCTAATCTTCAGTCTCCACCAGAGTAAGACCGATCAGCTGGGGAACACTTTTCCAGTCACACTCTTCTTCCGGCTCCAAGTTCAAACCTCACGATACATCCCTTTTCGAGCCTCCATCATTTCCACTCTTCCTCACAGAAACTGGCAAGACGGATACCAGATTCTGGTTCAGCAAAAATTTTAAAGGAATCCTCTGTCGATCCGGCTTATCTCCCCTTTCGTTCTCTACCCACTCATTTCGTATCGGCACAGCTATTTCCCGCGGCCAGAGCCAGCATTCCCGAGAACGTGATCCAGGTCCTCGGTCGCCTACCTCTCCTACATTCAACATAATTTCTACGATCTCAATCAAGTTCATTCCTTCTTGTGTACATCTAATTCTTTGGGGGTTCCGAATCGGCTGGAACGACCATCTGAAACAGAACCCCCAGGAGCAGGTCCATGCCTCAACCTCTACACTCTCCAGCTAGCCACGCCTCTTAACTACGTCTATTCCAGTGTCACTATTTGTCTCTGCACTCTCGACCCCCCCCAAATTAATTGTCTGTCTTTCAGCCCAAGACCTCAACCTCTCCATCAGGGGGGTCTCGAATTGGTTGGAACGACCATCTGAAACTGAGCCCCCATCCTGAGTCTCTACACCCAGCCCCGTCGCTCTCCCACTCTCTTCACCATTTATTATCTTAATAAATAATATTTTTCATTTCTTTGTTGTGGTGTGTTTCCTTGCTAGTGAATAACAGTGTTGGAAATACAGGGTGCAATCAAGAGAAAAAAACCCTCAGTGGAGCGATGGGTTCAATTCAGAGAGGAATAAAGCTTTAAAGAAACACTAACTACTCTGCTATTAATAACTTTTAACAGGGCACTTGGATGCTGAGAAAGCTTTTGATTCTGTTACTTATTTAAACTGTTGAACAAGTTTGAAATCACACAGATGGGAAAACAAAATGCAAGTCAGGCTGCCCAATCTGAGAAATTTGATTCATATTCCCTGTAAAAAGATAACGCCCAGTCCCATTGAAACTATTCCGAAACTTGCTGTGCTAAATGTCAGATCCTTATGTAACAAATCATTCTTAATTAATAATTTTATTTCTTCTTATGATCTTAATTTTATGTTTTTAACTGAAACATGGCTTGACAAAAACACAGGAAATTTAGTTCTAATAGAATCTGCTCCACTCAACTTTCCGTTTGAATCTGAAACACGAGGAAACAAAAAGGGAGCAGGTGTGTGTGCTTTTGTTAGAGATTAAATAGTTAAACACAGGTTGTCCTTTGGGGTGTTTTCAACATTTGAGTACGTATCCTTTAAAATTGAGCTAAAACCGTCTCCATCCATTCTCTTCATTGTTTTATACAAGCCTCCTCAGCACTGCCAGTTTTATTGATGATTTTACTTGGATGTTTTCAGTCGTATGCACAGACTTTGATGGTTTGGTCATAACATGTGGTTTCAATGTTCATGTTGATAATATTTGTGACAGAAACGCTGAAGCTTTCGGTCTTACTCAGTACGTGAAGTGGCCCCACCCACAGCATAGGGCACACTCTAGATCTTCAAATTACAAAGGGGGTTAATATTTCAAACGTCAATGTTGCTGTGTCTGATTTCTGTGTCTTCTTTGACCTGTCTGTTTTCCCCAAACCACCAGCTGGTCCAGCGGTTGTTCGGAGGAGACACATAAATGACAGCACAGGAAAACTGTTATAGCTGTATAGAAATGATAAACTTTGAAAATGTCTCTTGTTCTAATGTAAATGATTTGTTGAACTCTGTGACATCTAGTGTTTTGAATGTTCTCAACACCATTGCCCCTATGAAGGCTAAAATTGTTAAAAATAAGCAGAAGGCGCCATGGAGAAACGATAATTCGGTCAGGGCACAGAAAAGGGAGTGCCGCCGGGCCGAACGAAAAAATGGCGCAATTCAAAGGTTCAAAAAGAGATTTACAGAGAGAAGTTGTACATGTACAACCTCATTTTTATGTAGAACTAGGGAAGGATATTTTTCTGAAATAATTGGAAGCTGTAGTAACAACTTGCGTGTCCTGTTTGCCACAGTAAACAGATTAACAAACCCTCCAGCTCAGCTGCCGTTAGAACTCATTTCCACATCCAAGTGTAATGAGTTTGCATTATTCTTTAATGATAAAGTTCAGAACATTAAAAATGCTATAAAAAATAAAAAATAACCCTAAAACCACCTACACACTTAGAGCTGACTCACTTTGCACCTGTAACTGACAAAACTGTCCAGGAGATCATCACCAGTCTTGAGTTCATCTACATGCTGCCGCGATGTGTTACCACACAGATTTCTAAAGTTTGTGCCTGAACAGTTTGTGATCACAATTCACTCACATAGTTAACATGTCGCTTCAATCTGGAACATTCCCAATGTCTTTGAAAACTGCGGTCATAAAGCCTCTCCGAAAGAAGAGCAGTCTTGATGCAGTACTGAGTAATTACCGGCGCATCTCTAATCTGCCATTTTGGGGCAAAGTCCTTGAAAAGGTTGTTTACCAAACAGCTCACTGATTCCCTCTTAATAAAACAACTCATTTGATGTTTTCCAGTCAGGTTTTAGACCTCTCACAAGCACTGAGACTGCTCTTGTCAAGGTGACAAATGACATCCACCTGAACACTGACGCGGGCAAAGCCTCAGTCTTAATTCTGTTAGATCCTGAGTGCTGCTTTTGACACTGTCGATCATGGGATCCTCTTACAGAGACTAGGGGGACTGGGTGGGCATCACTGCACTGCCCCTTAACTGGTTAAAGTCCTATCTGGAAGACAGGAAGTACTTTGTTGAAATTGTAACTGTGTCTCAGACCAGATGCCCTGACCTGTGGGGTGCCCCAAGAGTCAATTCTGGGACCCCTTCTGTTCAACCTCTACATGCTGCCGTTAGGTCAGTTGATACGCAGCGAATATGTGTCCTATCACAATTATGCAGACGACACTCAAATCTATGTTTCACCGACGGCAGGTGAATATGGACCAGTGGAATTCACTCTGTCACTGATCTGTTGGATGCAGTGACAGAGTGAATCCAGAACCAGGAAGTACGATCACATTAGTCCTGTGCTCAGATCTCACTCCATGTGGCTCAGAGAATAGACTGCTTGTATAACAAGCTCTGCTTGTATACAAGCCTCTCCATGGCCTAGCACCAATGTACATCTCGGATATGTTAGTGACATATGAACCATCTCGGACTCTGAGGACCTCAGGGAACGGCCTCCTGCTGGTGCCAGAGTTCAGGTCTAAACATGGGGAATCTGCGTTTCAGTTTTATGCAGCTAAAATCTGGAACAGTCTTCCTGAGGATGTGAAGAGAGGCTCTACTCTGGCAATGTTCAAATCTAAGCTAAAATTAAGTTTTGTGATTTCTGTCTTGTTTTTGTGATTTTAATGCAATTTTTTCCTGTTGTGTGAAGCACTTTGAATTGCCTTTGTGTACGAATTGTGCTCTACAAATAAACTTGCCAAATGGATGACTTAATAATGAAAAATATTAGGGGCCTTTACAATGGTCAACTAAATTAACTAATTCAAATCATGGTTATCTATAAGAAAGGTGAGTCAGGCTGTGCCTGTGCCTTATTTATTTTTGACCCTATGGATCCAAGTACAAAAAGAAAGTCAAAACAATTGACACAGTGTTACAATTGATGGGACCATAAAATTGCCTACTACGCAGATGGTGTCCTGTTATATTGACCAAACCAGAAATGTTCATATCTAATGTGATGCATTTCCTTCATGATATTGGTCCAATATCCAATGGAATCCCTTAAATATGTAGGTGTGGTCTGCCTAATAATGATCAATCTGTGTCTCGTTCTGAATGGAGTCCTTCACATAAACCAATCTGTAAAGTCTCTTGCCAAAGCCATCGGGAAGTTAAAATAAAAAATTTGTTAAATCCGGTGGTCTAATCCACAAAGCACCATTATGTGCATGTTTTTCAAAACAAAAAGAGTCTGTTTTTCTCCTAAAATAGGCTGATGTACGGTCTTCAGCACTGCCATGTTTGTTTTGGTTCGGTTGGTTTTAGTTCCATCCCGAACCACTATGCTGCTCTGTGATTGGCTCCAGTCCACCTGCATCAGTGGCAGCCACCGATCTAAAAATGCACGTGATTGGCCCGTTTGGTGTTTAGTGCTGCTTGTGTTTTTGTTTTGGTTTTTGCTTTCTGGTCATGTGTTCTATGTTTTATGCTTTATATTTCTTGAAAAAAAAAAAAAAAAGAACAGAAGCTGACATGAACACAATAGCATTACACGCATAAAGGGAGTGAGAGATAATGGAAGAGTGGAGAAGAAAGAGAAAGAGCAGTGAGGCGGGGCCATAGTGATTAACTGCACGACCATAACAGACAAACAAACAGGTCTTATCACACGCTGCAGTCCTCGGGCTTCTCTGTGAGCAAATGAACATGTATACACTGGTTTGGGGATTTGACATCAGACACTGGCAAACAAGGCTTATTATGGTAGCTCGAGTGTGGCTTTGGATTCTAATGTTATGACCTGGTCCCTCGCATTTTTATAGATGTGGCAGTAGCGAACTTAAATCCTTTTACCAACTCTAAGTTAAAGTACAATTACTCGTCTAAATAATTACTGGTAAAAGTTCAAATTTGGAGCTGTGTGAACTATCTTGGACTCTTGAGGACCAGCCTTCTGCTAGTGACAGAGTCGGGACTAAACATGGAGCTCAGGGACCGTCCTCCTGCTGGTGCCAGTGTCAGGACTAAACATGGGCCGGGCTTCTGCTGGTGCCAGAGTCAGGACTAAGTATGGACAGGCCTCCTGCTGGTGCCAGAGTCAGGACTAAACATGGGCCGGCCTCCTGCTGGTGCCAGTCAGGACTAAACATGGACCGGCCTTCTGCTGGTGTCAGAGTCAGGACTAAGTATGGACAGGCCTCCTGCTGGTGCCAGTGTCAGGACTAAGCATGGACCGGCCTCCTGCTGGTGCCAGTGTCAGGACTAAGCATGGACCGGCCTCCTGCTGGTGCTATTTACTCTCGTCAAGACGGCTCATGGAAATATTATTGTCACATTAAGTAGATTCAGGGCCGCTGCTAGCAGTTTAGGGGCCCCAAGTAAAATTGCTTTGTGGTGCCCCCCATAATCATCTTGAAATAAAATGAATTAGTCAATATCATTTCAGTTTTTAGTGTAATAGATAATGTTTTGGTATTTGTTTCCACTTATGAAAATTTGAATCTGAATTTTATCAGAAGGACAACAACGCTAAAATACATTTGACCATTGTGAAGCTATGCAAAGAGTAAATTATATATTTTATAACTGACCGAAACCGTTTTATTGTATTGACCAGTATTGACCCAGTATACTGAGCCGTGTTCCTGTGTGTGTGTCCTCAGTGGGCGTGTCTAAGGAGGCGACAGGCTCTCTCTCTTCTCTCCTGGTCCAGCCCATCTCTCCAGTCCTGGCTCAGACCCTGCTCTCTGCTCCAATCACAGAGCACGCTGAGGCCTGCACTCCGCTGGCCACTCCTCCAAATGCAGGTACGCATCAGCTTCATTCCTCGAATCACACTTCAGAACTTTTATATAATTGGCCACTATAGCGCTGAAACAAGTTAATCGATTAATCGCAACTAATCAATCAGTAAAATATTTGTCAACTAATTGAGTAATGGAATAATAAATAAGTTTTGTGGAATATACAGCCTCCAAATCATGCCGTGAGATTTTATGATGACAAATGTGTACATTTTGGCTTCACTTTATCTGTAGCCTGATCAAATTTGGTAAAAATCTCATATTCACAGGTATTTTGCAAAACAAACAACTCGATAACTGAAATAGTTTGTAGATTAATCGATTTGCATAATAATCGTTAGCTGCAGCCCTAGACCAATTATAGTGGTAGATGGTTATAACACAGGTGTAAGACCTGCAGTACTACTACAGTAGTAGTAGTCGTAGTTGATGTAATTCCTCATTTGTCAGGAGTGGTCCATGGCAGAAAAGGTTTCAAAGGTAGTCACCTGTTTAAGAAATCAAGATGTTTCGACTTCCATCCAAAAGTCCTTTTCCATCTGATGGAAATGGTTTGAGCAGCAGCATTTTCTCTCTCCCAAGCGCAAATTGGTCATTTTTGGATTTGAGATTGGAAATTGGAGTTATAACAGCCCTTGTTAACCAATCTGACAGTTTCACTCTTACAGCTTGGGTCATCAAGGTACATTGAGGTCTGGCTCTCTCTCCCTCAGAGCTGTCAAATATGTATCACATTAACATTAGACTGGTTTGACTTGTCTTATGGCGCTATTGTAGACTGAGGGGAGGTTGTATCTTAGACCACCAGTTGCAGTAGAAGTAGTTAGGCCTGTCGCAATAATTACTTTATCAAATATTTGTTCAATAAATAATGGCTGGAACTATATACACTATGTTATGCTACTGTTGTAGTTGTAGCGGTTGCTGTATATAGGCCCGAGCGCCACAAGCTAGCGAGAGGCCTATTCGTTCTGTAAAGCCGTGGGAAGCACGGCAGCGAAAGTACGCACAAAATCAAATGAAAAGCCCTGGCCCGCTTCCAAACACCAACTAACACACTCGTCCACTCATGCACGTCCCGTGCATACTAAATAGTAGAGGGAAAATCGAACGTAATCGTTTAAACGGGCATGGACTAAAACTGGGCTAAAGCAGGACCAAACCTGGACTAAACCAGTTCTATACAAATACTAAAACAAAGTCTAAAGCAGGACTAAAGCAGGATTTAAAAAAAAGTCTAAAGTGGGAGCAAACCAGGATTAAACAGGACCAAAAAAGACCAAAGTAGGACTAAAGCAGGTCTAAACTTGGACGAAACCAGGATTAAAGTAGGTCTAAAGCAGGTTTAGTCCTGCAGGTCTAATGCAAGAATTAGACCTGCATTAGACCAGTAGGACTAAACGGAATCATTATTTTAACTGGGAAAATGGTAATATTTCAAGCCAAATTCAAATGTTGATCTATGCTTGACACACTTCAAATTTAAATGTAGAAATGAAACAATGATTTCAGTAAAGTGATTTTGGTTGTTTTAGTTGTGTCCGTCTGGGGTCAAAGGTGACGTGAGTGTGAAATGGTTCTCACGGAGATACTGGATAAAAGAGCATTTTAAAAAACTGTCAGAGCAGTTGGTGAACGTAGTGTAGCTTGAGATCTTGAGCAGTAAGTTTATGATTGGTCACTGGTCAGGAGCACCAAGCGGGAGGGTGAGGGTGAGGGTGAGGTAAGGTGGGGCAAATACCTGCAATAAACCCACCCATACTCCCATAGTCATGTAAACCCCACACAGAAAGGCCTCACTCAAACCGTCGTATTTCCCCTGTCCAGTAAAAGGTCCTCCCTCAGAGGCAGTTATAGAGACCCTTTAACATTTGTAAACAAAACAATGATTTCAATGGAGAAACTGGTATTAATCTCAGAATATCTCATAATATGAAAAATCTGGATTTTTTTGTGAAACGAAAACCAGAAGAGAAGGCTGGTCCTTATCACACTTCTCCCTCATTGCCCAGGAGGACACTGGTGTGTGTGTGTGTGTGTGTGTGTGTGTGCGTGAATGACTGGTGATGGTGGTGGGAGGGCCCCATGATGCAGATTGGCAGCCTCACTTCCATCAGTCTGCCCCAGGGAAACTGTGGCTACAGCAGTGGCTCAACACCAAATGTGGAATAAATGGATAATGCACAAAAAAGCACAATATGGAATCGAATGCAACTGTTAGGCCCCGCCTCTTCATAGTGGTAATGCAGTGTAACAAGCAGCAGTTTTCCCTTTACCTGCTTTTATTGTTGAATAGATGTTTTTGAACCAGACATGTGTGACCCAGAGTTTTACAAGTACAGAGAAGTGGGCAGGGACAGGGGGTAGGTGTATATAAACATTTTCTGAATATTCAAGCCTCGAAAGAAAGAAAGATAGTGCAGTTACTCAAACATGCACCAATCAATCCAACCACAACTCAGAGAAGGCTTATGAGGAACACCATATTAATATCATAAAATTGTGTTTACATAATATGGCCTTTGCTTTTAAACGGTATAGCGTAAAACACGTACTTTGAAGACGTACAACTCCAGTAGGTGGTGGCAAATGCACCTTTTCAGTCAGCTGCCACCCGCCATTAAATGTAACACAGCAACAACTTAATTTATAAATAAAAGTTTACCTAAACATCTGCAAATGTTTTACCATCGTGGATCATTGGCCTTTTGCTGAACCTCAAGGTAAATGTTTGGCTTGGAACACTTCACCTCTGTAGAGAACAGTCAGACTGAGATGCTTCCACGACTGGGTCTGAGATGCTTCCACGACTGGGTCTGAGATGCTTCACCGACTGGGTCTCGAGACTTCCACGACTGGGTTTGAGACGCTTCCACGACTGTGGTGGAGACGCTTCCACGACTGCGTCTGAGACGCTTCCACGACTGGGTCTTAGACGCTTCCACGACTGGGTCTGAGACGCTTCCACGACTGGGTCTGAGACGCTGATTCCACGACTGGGATAATAATAGGCACATAAACTTTACAAAAGATAAAGTTTTATTGAAGGAAACGGGAGTGCACCATATACAGTCATCTTTTGGACATTTCAACGCGTGCAAAGAAATGTATGTCTCAAAGCAACAAATTATGAGATGAATCCTCACAAGAAGCAAAAAAAATTAAAGCATAAATGAAAACCACAGACCTTCCCGCACATATACAAATGAATTCATCTCATTCAACATAAGAGACAAAGGACACAAGACGACAAATAACTATATATAATTAGTTTTATTCAAATAATGCAATTTTGTCATTGTTTTGGTCCCCATTTTTATGTCGTTCTTCCAAACTCTATTTCTTGACTGACCGTTGCTAGTTTTTGCTCATAGCTGGCTTTCATTACTTCCCTTATGTCAGCTTTAAAAGAGTCCCATATACCGTATTTTGCGGACTATTAGCCGCTACTTTTGTCAGATGTTTGAGCCATGCGGCTTATTTAGAGGCTGCGGCTTTTCTGTGGTTTTTTTCTTTCACGCTAGGGGCGAACTAACCGGAATTAGAATTCAAAACTACAGAAAAGTTAAGCAAAGAAGGCAGATGTTGCTTTTTATTCAGCTAGCAAATAGAACAACGGACGACAAATTACCAACTATAAATTATTTTCAAATTCTTGCCCCATCATTATGGAACCAACGAAGAAGTTCGTATGAAGCAAGTTTTAAGCTGAAGGCCATCGATCTTGCTAGGAAACCGCGCGGCTGCACGCAAGCTTAACATCAATGAATGTACGGTGAGACGCTGGAGGGGGACAGCGGGACGAGCTCATGCCATGCCAAAAGTCAAGGAAAGAGTTCTGCGGCCTATACAAAAGTGCGGGCCTTATGTATTGTTTTATTATCGTTTTTTAAAATAGAAGAGCAAATGCGGCTTATATAGGGGAGCGGCTAAAAGTCGGAAAATACACGGTAATTGCCACCAATATTTGGTTTGTCTTTGGGATCATCTTGATGCGCATTAGTCGACATTACTTTTACTTTTACATGTACTTTTTGTAAACCTGAATGACTTTTTATTTGGTATTTTTTACTTTGCTGGTGGGTTGTCTCCTAGGCCAAATAACATTGGCATCATTTTGGAAACAGATGTATTAGAAAGAGCAGTGGGTGTGTGCTTTCACTGGAGCTCGTAGAATTGCTTTAAGGCTCTGAGTTCATCCATTAGACTTTCGGTTTGACTTTCCAACGTGGCCACGCGAATTTCCAAGCCTCTGACGTACACCTTTTTCTTCCGTTTGCATTCCTTAGAAGCTTCCCTAGACACAAAAACAAAATTCACTTTCAATCAAATCCATTCGTGCAATAATACGCCAAAGCTTACTTTATAACATAGTAAAAAGTGTTGAGAATATTCCTGCTTTCACCTACCCCCATATCCCCGCCCACATCCCTAAACCTAGTTGTGGATGTTTGAAAATGAAAACTGAGTGATACATGTCGGGTTCGAAAATGTCACATTTTCAATAATAATGAAAACATAAAATGACAATCTGCTGTTTTTTACAGTGAAATGTCACTCTGAAGAGGCGGGGCTTATCAGTTCTGCAGTTTTGAACAGGAAGTCAATGAACTTGTTTCTATTATTAAGCCATTTTAGATCAGTGTTGTGGTTTACAATGACCAAAACGTAAAATAATGATCGACTTTTGAAATACTTCAATACTCAGCACCTGAAAAAAACCATGAAGTCTCCGTGAACACTGACACACACTGAGAGAGTCTGGACAGGTAATAGCAATAAACTATTGCTTGATCAACGGTTGGACGCACTGTAGCACGTAGAGCATGTTCTGGGGGCGTGTACCTGTTCTTCATGATCCGCTTCTTGACAGCGTCGTCCGTGGGTTGTTTGGAGTCACGTGCACTGGTTCCTGCCCCGCCCAGGTAGGCTGAAAATCACAACGAGAAGCCTTTTTAGTAATCAGAATTTACTTTATTGTCTTATTGGGCGGAGCAAAAACATACAGCATACCCCGGAGAAGTTACCTAGTGCACCTTTAATATGTGAATGACATACTGTTACCTCTGCTGTATGTGGGTTTGGGCTGTGGCTGTGGGGCAGTGGGGCTCATCGGAGCCACAGGTGCATTATTATTCTGGGTCGCATCAGAAATACAGCCAAAATAATCTGGCCAACATAAACCTGAAACACATGGAACAATAAAACACGGTCATGTAAACCAACTTTAAAAGTCCACATTGATGTTAGAAGTACTTATATTACGCTATATTACTAAATCTCTTCTTCTCAGCCAAAATTGTGAAATAAAACCTTAAAATGACCATTTATTTCACGTAAAAATTGCAATTCATTTAAAGGTTGTTTTGTCTCACTGCTGAAGGGCTCTTTTTAACAAACCTATATGTCATACGCAATGTAATGGATTTACAATAGGAGCAAATGTCCAAATGTTCAGTTTTAAAAATATTGGGAGAAACATTGTGATTTTTTTATTGTCACTAAACCGTGACTGATTTATATTCTAGTAATATCCTTTGTTGCCATTGTCTAATAGATTGATTTGGTTTACTATATCAAACTTTTAAATTCAAATTGTACATGTTGAAGTTTAATCTGGGTTAGGGTCGATAGTGTAGATTAAGTCGGTATCAGATTTGATGAATATAAAACGCAATCGCACAGGAACATCTACTTCCACAATTGTCCTAATTCATGACGGCCTTTGCATTTGCATTGGTTTCTACAACTGAATCTTTCTCTACATTGGTTTCTTTCACATAGAAAATGGATGGAAAAAGGTGAAAGTCATCATTCAAACGATAGACTGCATATGTTTAGAGCACAGACGGTTAAAGTAATCTGCATCTGAACTAACTTTACCAGACAAACTGAAGATACAAATTCAAAGTGACTCCTTTTAGCGGGATTAGAATGTGTTTCCATGGCGCACAAACCACTCTTGTGTTTTAGGTTGTGAAATCTATCTGATTTGCTGAGGACAGAACCAAAGACACCAACAGATGCAGCAGGGTCTGGAGAGTAGAATGAGACAACACTACATTGGCCACACGCATACTTGGGCAGTTACGGGGCCCACATTATGAGCACCATACCTCCTTCCATGGAGAACATGTGGCACTGCTCCGGAGGCAGCTCACACTGATACAGCACATTGGTGGGCATATATCCTTGTACCTCTTTACCAGGGATTTCCAGAGGAGGCTGGTGGGCAACTCGAGTTACAAATTCCATCTTGATGGTAATTGGTTCCAATCTGTGATACATCATAAAAGTGTGTTAGACCAGTAATGTGTCGGTGTTTGTTTTGAAAGCTTTGAACAGACTGGTCCTGAAGCATACTTACTCCTGCTGGGACAGAAATAGTCAACAATGAGTGATTAGAGCTTTCAAATGATATGTTGTTACCGTGGCAACGCCTATATTGTTCTTGAATTGAATATTCGAAGACGCTGAGTCAGCAATTTATGTGCTACTTTTACTTGAGTTTTTGTTTAACTCTATCTGTACTTTTACTTCAGTAACAAAATAGAGTACTTCTTCCACCACTGTGAGGGACCAAACTGACCAAAACAAATGAACATCCTTCAGTGCTGAGGCCCCCTGCAATTGAACCAGGGAGCTCCTGATCGCTGCTCAAATGCTCTGCCACTGAGCTACTCCCAAACCTATATGTCCAGAAAGGTCATTTTGCTTGGAAATATCCCCTACAATATACCCAACAAATATACCCTACAATAAACCTAGTCAGTGTCCAAAGAAAAGAGTTCCTCACCTGATTAATCAAGAGTCTTGTCTGACCGGTGAGACAGACGTCGCTGCTCACAGAAGCAGAAAAGAAATGTCACGACAGGTGAACGCACTCGACTCAACTGAACTTCTTCTTCTTCTTCGGTGGTGTTTTACTGATGAGGGGACTTAAAAGTAAAGGAGAGTATCTATAGGGATGTTCTAGAATCTTGGTTTAGCCTTTATGACATCACGGTTACAGTTGTTATGCATGAATACATGATTGGAAAAAAAAGTGTTTATGACAACAACAAACTGTTATTATTTAATTCATATTAAATCAACCAATAGAGCTAGGGATTGCTGCAGCAACAATACCATTTGTTTCTCATTTTGAAGTTTAGAAATATGTTTCATTTGAGTATTCACTGTAAACGTTACATATGTACAGGGTTTTATAATAAAGTATATTTCTCACAAACATCTCCAGAGACACTTTTTGATGATAGTTGAATGTAAAAACAATTTAGGATGCAATCTACACGATCTAAACTCTTAAATGCACTCTTATGACGAATAAAAAGTTGCTCATGTTTAATCTGATTTGTTTTTTAAGTAATATTGTTATTTACGATTTCATTTAACGACAAAGATAAAAAACACCAAAAGCTAAATTTCAGGCTCAAAAGCTAAATTTCAGGCTATATTTCATCTCTACCGTAATCGCGTCCTCTACAAATCTTGCTGGTGCAGGAACTCTATAACACAAATAATGTATACAGTAATGTAACGTCTACACAGACATTTCCACTTCCATTTTAACAATCAGAGTGTGCTACATGAAGTCACCCTCATATAATTATACACTGTACAGCACCATTACTTAGTTGCGTTTAATGGTTTGAACTATATTCGGCCCTGGGATCTGGTGGTGCCTGGGGTCCCTACGGTGTGGTATTCTCATTAACCCACAGTGAATGAGGTGAGAGCATGCTTGACCTCAGCCCACGCTTTAAACACAGAAGAGCGAGGAATGGGATTGGGGAACGTATCTGATGAACTACCGGCTGTAAAAAGGATGAAAAAAGAAGAAAAAGAAATGAAAGCAACAAAACGCACACGCGCCCAAAAAAATAAAAAAAATAAAAATAAAACAGACAACTACCAAGGTGTAATTTAATAGTCACATATAAACTAAATTATTTACCAAGAGCAACGAGCACTTGAGACACTCTGTTATGTTTGATGCAATACAAACTACAAACACAGTATTTTATAATTATTAGGAGGAAACAAAAAACACATTTTGGAAAATTAGTACTGCATTTTTGTTATGAAGACAAAATACACAAAGAAAAAAACATGCAAAAAACAAAAGACTGACTGAATTTAGTAATATTTAGTATTATATTTAACCTCTTCATGCATGCCAACAGGGGCGAGCATATGTGCAACCAACTGTGTGAGAAAGTCAAAAAGCTGGGACGTTAAACACGATTGCGTGTTTTTAATCAGGTGGGCAAGACATCAGTTTGGGTGGCCAATGCCCGCCCTTGACTAGAACCGGCCGTGGTCTGAGATAAAATAATCTTTTTTTTTTTTACGTAGAAACTATTATTAACGTATCAGATTAGCCTTTATTTTTATTTATTTTTTTCTATTTTAAAACACATAAAGAACAGGACACAGACCAAACCAAAAATACAAGCAATAGAAAATTAAGTCCCATGTGGTCCAATGTCTATCAAATAATAAAAATTTCAAATGTCAGTTGTAATGTCAGTTCAGACCTTGATTGTTGGTGCAGTTTGTGTCATCGCATTCTTTTGTAACGCCTTCTTTAATGCTGTATGTAACGTATGTTCCAAAGCTATCTGTAACGGTTTACAGGTTGAACCCCCAAAGCAGAGTCGAGAGACTAAGGCAGGTTTTACTATTTATTTTACAATCGTAAACGCTTCAGGCAGTGGAGGTAATGATCAGGAGACACACAAAGGACCCGGACAGAAAAGCAGCAGTTAAACCTTAAACATCCAAACGTGCGCGGTGCATACAAGCCTCTGCCGAACGCGACTGAATGAAATGGCAGCGTGGAGGTGAGAAGGCCGGTCTGATATACTGCCAGTGGATGAACAGATGAAGTGCAGGTGGGTGTCGTCTGCAGCCCTCTGAGAAGCTGGTCGTGCCCCCTGCCGCGTCCTCTGCCACACTCACTGCCACGCCCCCTGCCATGCACACGCTTTGCTGAAACAAGATTGGGAGAGGGAACGGAAACTTAACCGTAACAGTATCCATTTTTTGTGTCCGTGGCAGGAGTTTTTAGGCCCAGATATATTGTGAAGTCATAAACCAACATGTAGTCAAACTCCTTAAGTTATTGATCGTCACTATTTTCATTCAAACTTGCATTGATGCATTAAAATCACACTTCAAACTGATACAAGCGTATTATAAAATGTATTTTTAAAGAGAATAGTACAAATAAAATCCTTTCAGTTATATACACACTTAAACAGAACTGTTTTTAGTATAGATTTGAACAATATAAGAGTAAAGGCCTGTCTCACATTTTCAGGAAGACTGTTCCAGATTTTAACTGCAAAAAACTGAAACACTGACTCTGTCACCAGCAGCAGGACGGTCCCTGGACACAGGACTAATGCATGGATTTATTAAATTCACTGGATAAGGTATTCCAAGTTTAAACCTGTCCTGAGTAGGCCCCAGTGGCCTGCCCATTGGTACTGCAACAAAAAAATCCACTGCAGCCTAAAGGATTTTTCCCACAGTAAAAACAAACCGCTCGTGTTCGGCTGACAGACCACCCACAGCTTGTATAAAGATTGCATTTTGAGGCAATTTTTCATTATATTTTTTCAGATCATTAACTTTTTCCCAGTTCAAAATCCTTCAACTCTATCTGCTTTGCTCGAGCAACTCTCGCTCTGATTGGTCAAAGCAATCAAGTGGTGCACAAGCCTGCATCACTTCCGAGCCCCACAGCCCCCGGATATACCTGGCCGCTAAAGACTAAACTGGCGACATGGAACAACGAGCGCGATCATTGACTCAAAGCAGCGGTCATGATCCATGGCCGGGGCTTGGACTAATGTGATCGTACTTCCTGGTTCTAGTCAGGACCCGAGCAGCAGCGTTCTGGATGTACTGCAGCTGTTTTACAGCTCGTTTGGAGAGGCCAGTGAGCAGGCCGTTACAGTAGTCTAATCTACTAGAGACAAACGCATGGATAAGTCTCTCCAGGTCTGGTTTAGACACTATACTTTTTGATTTTGGCAATGTTTTTTAGATGGTAAAAAGCTGCTGATGTGATTGATCTGACGTGGCTGTTAAAATTAAAATCTGAGTCCATTATTACCCCTCAGATTTCTAACTTGATTAGTAGGTTTTAGAGCGAGGACGAGACTCTGGAGGTGACTGTTAACACTTTCTCTTTGTTTCTGTGGGCCAAAGACGATGATTTCAGTCTTGTCTGAGTTCAGCTGGAGAAAGTTGTTTTGCATCCACACACTGATCTGTGGGATGCTACGTCATCTGTTTCCTGTAAAATATATAAACTATGAACCATCTGTGGTCCATGTGTGGTTTGCCTGTGCACTTTCTGGTTGGTCAGCGGTGTTCTCTGTCCCTTATCTGCTTTTTCCTTGTGGTCTGGACTGCACCATTAAACACCCACTATTGACACTGATACAGATTTGGCTGTAATTCCTGCTTTCGAGGCTCAAATCCCTGCTTATCCCTGCCCTGCCTGTACTCCCCGCCCTCTGCCCGTCACCTCTGCCGTTTTTCCCTCGCACCGTACTGTCCTGTGTCTGATCTCATTTATTCTGCCGTAAGTCCAGCTCTGCTCAGTAACTGGAACGGTGCGCTCGGGTGCGGCCAGTGTCGGCGTAGCGTAGATAAGTCGTCTAGAGTTCATCAAATAGGATCCGGTGATGTGGTCCTGTCACAAGATCAATGGGAGACTCCAATAAACCAGTGTCCACTCAAATCATCGATCCTTGTCTGGGATTGTGGAGCAGCCGAGAAGCATGTGCTGTTGTGTTGTTCATTCAGTGATTCTGAGTTTCATATTTTGTGGAGGTTTTTAGATTGTTTAGCGTTCATCAAAAATTGGCTAACTCCAAACTACCTTCAGTTAAATGCCAACAAGACTGGAACTGATTACTGCTCCTCAAAACAAACTTTGTCAGATCAAGCAACACCTTGGTTCTCTTGGTTCCTCTGCCAAAAACAGCCTCAGAAACCTCGGGGTCATATTTGACTAAGTACGTCATTGGAAACCCACTCAAAACAGCTGGTCAAAATGAGCTTTTATCAACTGAGGAATATCTCTAAAGTGCGCAAAATGGTTTCAAAATCTGACCTGAAAAAGATTATTAATTATATGAATGATTATTAGCTCGAATATTGTTTTAATAAAGCCCCTCTTAACAGACTTCCGCTGCCAGGCTTTTAACACAGGAACCCCCAAAACCTCCCATATCACTCCAGTTTTATCATCCCTTCACTGTTTTCCGGTAAAGTTCAGGATTGATTTGAAAATGTTAGTTTAGAGCACTTCACCGACTTCAGGTCCCCCAGTACATCCTAGATCTTTTGACTCTTTAGTCCTCTGGTTGCTCCCTTTGGTCCTCTGGTTGCTCCCTTTGGTCCTCTGGTTGCTCCCTTTGGTCCTCTGGTTGCTCCCTTTGGTCCTCTGGTTGCTCCCTTTGGTCCTCTAATCAGAAACTGCTTGTGATCCCAAAAACAAGATTCAAAACTCGGAGGGGGAGGATGGGGGGGATCTGTCCTTTTAGGCTGTGGCCCCAAAGTTAGAAAACGCCTTGCGTCTATCGCTTCGTGAGGTTGACTCCTGCTTCCTTTAAAATGCAGCTGAAAGACGCATTTGATTGACTTGGTCTAGTTTTGTTATTGTAAACGTCTGGTGAGGCGTAGCTTTGGTTCACAGCTCTTTTGGGTTATAATTATGTGGTTTTACAGTAGTTTATTGTTGATGGATAAACATCAGATTAAGTTAAAGTACAGAGAAGTTTAACCAGGTATCGCTTTAATGTTGTTTCCACTTATGGGCTGTATAGATGAAAATGTACAACTCCACAAGACTGTAAAAAAATCTTGTTTTCTCAGTCTTGGAAATATTTAATTATTTATGTTTAAAATTTATTTATTTATCTATCTATTTATTTATTTATTTTTAAGTCAATGTTAACCATTAAAATGCCATTTTGAAAACACACATTTCAATGTTCTCTAAGAAAAAAAAGTAGCTAAATGTCATATTCAGATAGTATGGGTTTGTGATGGAGTATCGTGGCTGTTAAATGTGTCTTGAGGAGTTAATAATGTTTCCAAATTTGCCAAATCTATATTAAAAAAAATAGCAACATGGTTTTGTTATGTTCCAGTTTCATTTTCGTTTTATTTGTTCGCTAAGGAGTGGATCATTAGGTCCGAAAGTGTCTCCACTGTTTAAATTAAACCCGGTTGAGACGTTTTGAGTGGTCCGAAGTAGACCGCGAGTTGCATAACCTTCCAAAGCAAATGATTGAACAGGAGAGACACAGAACACAGACAAAACGGCGAAAAGAAGACGTAAACAGAAAACAGTCATTTCACACCAAACGCTGCCTTGACCTTGTGATAAACCGTATAAACCGTATTTCCAGCGATGGCAACTACTATCTGTTGACCTGACATGCTGAGCAAAACAAAGCTAGCACATGTTAGCATCGGCTGTTATCGATGCGTGACACTAGGAGAAAACGATTTAATAATTCCAGCGCATAATGCATCAAACATTAACCAAACTGCATTACATAAAGAGACGGTAAAATGTGGAGATGCAGAGAAGTGAAATAAATGGAGAAAAAGCTGAGGATAAACCGGAAATAGTTTACTTTATTGTTTACCATAAATTTGGTAAAAGTTTTTTAGCCAGATTCAAATTAAGCATGAATTCGATTGTATTTATTAAAGAAAACTGTTATGTTTGTGTGACCCCCGGCGCTGGGCCTGGATGGAGACAACTGGGGGTAAATTTATAACATACTAGAATTTGATGATCATAATTTCAGATGCTGGTTACAGGTTTATGTAACTCCTTGAGAGAGTGGATGTTTTGGAAGAAATATACTAAATTTAAATCCAAAAGTGTTGAATCTTACGTTATTTATTTGGCATTGGCTTAACACATTTTTATGGCTTCACGCTTTTCAACTGACAACAAATACTCCTTTGGCATTGAATAATGTCAACACTTTTAAAGGCTATTGTCATTTTCTTTAATTGTGCAAACAGAGAAAAGTAGAACATTGTGCCAGTTTTTGCTTCATGTGGATCGGCCCAATAATTACAGAGATATGAACCAAATCTACAATCTGACAGTTAAACTATGAATTCTACCTGAGAATTCTGACGTGACCTCTAGCTCAATGTTATAATATATTATACATTAACAAGATCATAATTAGGATTTTATTGAAATTCCCTATAACACACTATCTTGAAAGAATGTATTTGTTTAGTCAGTGCTATATATAGGCATACAGTATTTAATAGTAACTCAAATATTCATACCCTGTTGCTTAAAATCCTTAAGCAAATACTCACCAAAATCAGAATAGGTTTTATTGCCATTGTCAGAGAGCAAAAAAAATAAATAAAAAAAAAAATCTAAAAGTGGAAGTATTTTTTGACAACACAACACAAAACAGTGAACAACGGCAAAATATAAATAAAAGACATAGAAACCCTGACTTTAAATGATGTGAAATTACCCATAGTGTCTCAGGTTGTTGACCCCCACTTGTAGCCCTTCCTAAAAAAAAAAAAAAAAAAGCAATCAGCATGTCCAGAATAGGAAATGAGTCTTAAATAAATCATTACTCACAAACTTTCAGCGGGGAAAATGCAAATTCTATTGTGCAACAAATCCTATATCCACTTGGATGCACTCTCTCACCCACACACACACACACACACACACACACACATTCGGCTTTGGAGCATCTCGTTAGAGCCTCGCATCTCCACTGAGGGCCCCGAGCAATTAACCAATGGTCAGCCAATACAGCCAGCCTTAATTGAATGGGAATTAAAAGAGAAAAAGGCTGCAGAGAGGGAATTGGAGGAGATGAGAGCTGGCGGACAGATGGAGACTGGAGATAGCGGAGTCCCGGGAGTGAGGCGCGGAGGCGAGATCGATCCGGAGACGATTACGACCCCCTGCCTTTGTCTTAGCTGCAGATCCACCCCTGTTTAGAGCTCATTCACTGTAACAGAGGCACTTTAAGCGAAACGCCCGGACGCAAATACAACATGCAAGTTACACATGCGCTTGTCGGCTCAGGTCGGTTCAGAGTCGACTAACCATGGAGGAGGCGTTTGACACAACAGCGAAGGGGTAATTCAGAGTGACCCGAGATGTTTAGCCGGCCTTTGCAGAACCTTGATGGAGAGTGAAGGTGAGTGCTGCTGAGCTAAGGCAAATTGTCAAAAGCAATCACAAAAGAGGGTGAATTTTGTGACTTTTTGTGATGTGAAATTGGACCGAAATACATTTACCTGAGTGTGAAGCACTTTTCCACTGTGACAATACGTAGTTAGATATTACATTCCCTACATTTACACACACACACACACACACACACACACACACACACACACACACACACACACACACATATATGTGATTGAAATGTTCTTTTATTGGTTAAATAAACACATTGCACTGATTGTTTGACAGCTAAAGTGAATGTTAAATTGCAGGCTCAGATGTGCCTGTAGATTTTTAGGGTTTGTTTGTTTTCACTACACTGGGGATTCATGTCTTGTCTGCGCATGTGTAGGAAAGGGTGGGTGGGGATCGGTATTTCAAAATGTGTGTAATGAATGAAGTCCAAAGAGACTCCAAAGAGAGAAGAATTGCAAATGATATGTCAGGAGCTAATGGGGATCTTACTAAACTAAACGAAACACAGAGAACTCAGAGTCAAACAACCAAACTCAATTTCAGACCACTCTTGTCACAGTCTACAGCAGGTCAAAAAAACAGTTCGGTGTTTAAGTATAACAGCTCTATTTTGATCAGTAATGAGTAATCCAACTAATATCTCTTTCCTCTGCTTTAACGCCGTTATATACTGCCTGTCCACTGTCCGCATTTCGCGCCGTGGCTCGAGCTGCCATGGGCTTTTCAGATCATGCCATGGTTCACCTGATCGCCACATACAGACAGAAGCTGAAGCTCTCCAAGCCTGTAGTGAGGACCTCTAAGAAGTGGGCCAATGAGGCAGTGGAGAAGCTACGTGCGTGTTTGGACACTACAGACTGGGAGGTTTTTAGAGCTGCCACAGATAGTTTAGATGAGTACACGGACACTGTGAAGTCATACATTTGTTTCTTTGAGGACAGCATTAAACCATCACACACCATAGTTACTTTCAACAATGACAAACCCTGGTTCACTCCAAAACTGAGGCAGTTAAGACAGCAGAAGGAGGGAGCGCACAGGGCTGGAGACAGGGGGCGCTACAAAGATGCAAAGTATGGATTTAACAAAGAGGAGTCGAGAGCTAGATCACAGTACAATACGGGTCTGAGGAAGCAGTTCTCTGACAACAACCCCGCCTCTGTGTGGTGTGGGCTCCGGCTTCTCACCAACTACAAGCCCAGAGCCCCACTGCTGCAGATGACCGGAAACTGGCTGAGCAACTCAACTTCTTCTACTCCAGGTTTGAGACCACCCTCCTCCCCCATGGTGGCCACCTCTGCCAACCCAACCCCAGCCCCCCCCACCTCCCCCACCACTCTACTATGACAACCCAACCCCAGCCCCCCCCACCTCCCCCACCACTCTCTCAGTTCAGTGACAGGAAGTGAACAGACTATTTTGATAACCTACCCACGGAAAGCTGCTGGACCAGACTGCGTTTCTCCTGCTACCCTGAGACCCTGTGCAGGAGAACTGTCCCCCGTCTTCACAGACATGTCCCAGCCGGCGCTGACGTCTGTAGTCTTGAAGTCATTTGAACGCCTGGTCTTGCCCTACCTCAAGTCCTTCACCTCCTCCCTGCTGGACCCTCTGCAGTTCGCCTACAGAGCCAACAGGTCTGTAGACGACGCAATTAACCTGGCACTCCACTTCATCCTGCAGCATCTGGACTCCCCGGGAACCTATGCCAGGATCCTGTTTGTGGACTTTAGCTCTGCATTCAACACCATCCTCTCTGATCTGCTCCAGGACAAGATCTGCCAGCTCAACGTGCCCGACTCCACCTACAGGTGGATCACTGACTTCCTGACAGATCGGAGGCAGTGCGAGCGGCTGGGGAAGAATGTCTGAGACACTCGGGCTATCAGCTGAGGACTCCACAGGGCTGTGTACTTTCTCCTTTGCTCTTCTCCCTGTACACAAACTGGTGATCGGCTGTAGACTTCCATCTCTGCAGGACCTGTATGTCTCCAGGGCTCTGTGACGAGCAGGTCGGATCACAGCTGCCCCTACTCACCCTGCACATGGACTATTTGAACCACTCCCCTCAGGCAGGAGACTACGGTCCATCCGGACCAGAACCTCCCACCAGAAGAACAGTTTATTTCCCTCTGCCGTTGGACTCATAAACACCTGCCACTTTAACTACAATTGAATCAATCACTCACTGCACTGTTCACTTTCTGCACTAAATCTGTATATTTAACTGTACACAGTTACTCATGGTAAATTTAAATAGTTTTTCTCCAACGCATGCCCTATTTGATTCTATATATGTTGTTTTTATTATTGCTCATCGTTGCATGTTACATCGTATCACCAACGCAAGTTCCTATGTTTGTGAATTTTGTTCACAATTGACAATGGCAATAAACCTTTTCTGATTCTGATCTGAACCTCAGTGAGAGTGTTTGGGATGAGCTGTAGAAGGCTTTGTGCAGTGGTCACTCTCTCCCGTCATCAATACAAGATCAACTGGTGAAAAATAATCCATCCATCCATCTTCTTCCGCTTTATCCGGGGCCGGGTCGCGGGGGCAGCAGTCTAAGCAGGGACTCCCAGACTTCCTTATCCCCAGACACTTCCTCCAACTCCTCCGGGGGGATCCCGAGGCGTTCCCAGGCCAGCCGAGAGACATAGTCCCTCCAGCGTGTCCTGGGTCTTCCCCGGGGCATCTTCCCGGTGGGACATGCCCGAAACACCTCCCTAGGGAGGCGTCCAGGAGGCATCCGGAACAGATGCCCGAGCCACCTCAGCTGGCTCCTCTCGACGTGAAGGAGCAGCGGCTCTACTCCGAGCTCCTCCCGCGTGACTGAGCTCCTCACCCTATCTCTAAGGGAGCGCCCAGCCACCCTGCGGAGGAAACTCATTTCGACCGCTTGTATCCGCGATCTTGTCCTCTCGGTCACTACCCCACATGACCATAGGTGAGGGGAGGAACGTAGATTGACCCGTAAATCGAGAGCTTTGTCTTTCGACTCAGCTCCTTCTTTACCACAACGGTCCGATGCAGCGACCGCATCACTGCGGACGCTGCACCGATCCGCCTGTCAATCTCACGCTCCATCCTTCCCTCACTCGTGAACAAGACCCCAAGATACTTGAACTCCTCCACTTGGGTCAAGGACTCCCCACCCACCTGGAGAGGGCAAGCCACCTTTTTCCGGTTGAGAACCATGGCCTCAGATTTGGAGGTGCTGATTCTCATCCCAGCTGCTTCACACTCGGCTGCAAACCGTCCCAGAGCATGTTGCAGGTCCGGGTTTCATCTGCAAACAGCAGAGATGAGATCCTGTGTTCTCCAAACTGGACCCCCTCCGACCCCTGACTGCGCCTAGAAATTCTGTCCATAAAAACAATGAACAGAACCGGTGACAAAGGGCAGCCCTGGCGGAGTCCAACACGCACTGGGAACAGGTCTGACTTACTACTGCCGGCAATGCGAACACAGCTCCTGCTCCGGTCATACCGGGACCGGACAGCCCTGAGCAAAGGGCCCCGGACCCCGTACTCCCGAAGCACCCCCCAAAGGGCACCCCGTGGGACACGGTCGAAAGCCTTCTCCAGATCCACAAAGCACATGTGGACAGGTTGGGCAAACTCCCATGAACCCTCGCGCACCCGATGGAGAGTATAGAGCTGGTCCAGTGTTCCACGACCAGGACGAAAACCACTCTGCTCCTCCTGAATCCGAGGATCGACTATTGTTTACGGTGCGGGTGGGGACCTGCTGACCTCGACTGGGGATGTCGTCGGACGGTGGAAGGAGTACTTTGAGGACCTCCTAAATCCCACTGTGAAAAATAATGCAACACTTAAATATTTTGACATTAATAAGTCTTTGGCTGGTTTTACAAGTACACACGTCCTGTCATGTAGCGTGCATATGTTCGTTATGTTCTGATATCAGCGTGCTGAATGTGCTGGTTGGCCAGTGTCTGCTGCGTAAAGGTGACAGTTGTTTGTCCTGTGCTGTTGAGACCGCACAGATTGTTTCTGGAGGAGAAACGCTCATAACTATCACGGGTTGTGGTACATTTAGTGATATGCAGGCTAAATAAAGCAGAAAATTAGCAAATGTTTCATTTAAATTAGCAGTGGTGGGGGTATTTTTTGATATTTTTGTTGTTATTTAAGAGCTTCTTTTCTGACAAATTATTTAACGGATGTTTCTTACCTGGTGCAGTTCAATACATCTTCTCATCTGCTCCTAGTGTGATCGAATAACCCCAATACATTTAAATACATTTTTTCAATTTTTTTCGATTAGTTTTGTATATATAATTATGTTAACAATTTGAAACGTCTTGCTCTTTCTGCTACTTCATCTTTTTTAATTTTGTCTGATTTGTATGCAATGTGCGAGCTACTTTGTCCAAGTCATTTCCCATGTGGATCATTAAAGTTTGTCAAAGTCTAAGTGCAGCAGGAACACACGGACTTTCCCCATGTGGGATCTTTAGAGATTCTTAAGAGTTCGAGGGTTTACATACATTTTGAAATATCATTTTAAATTGGACTTGGCCAGTTATCCAGTTTTCTTGCTGCGCATGTAAACAGCATGTGTGAGGTTGGGGGTGGGAGGCCAGGTGTTAAAAAGATTCCAAAGTTGAGTTGAAGACGCTTTGTATGTCTATTGTAGGTCACTTGCAGAGTAGTTTTGCACGTAAAATTGACTTGCCTTTTTTATGTTTTTTCCCCAAAAGTACATTCATGCATTTCTACACGGTTTTCTCTTTCCAACGTCTCCCACAATTTCTGTTAAATGTGCAGACATGTGCTGTTGTATTCATTATTATTATTATTTCTATTTTACATTTTAGTTTTAATACCATTCATATAAATGTCTAAATGTCTGAAGATTAACCCAAAAGATCCATTCGAAGTCTGCGCTGATTTAACAAACAAAATTATTCCCGAGAAATTGATAAAAACATTACCCAAATTTATTCTGTGATATGAAAATACGTTTTTAATAAAATCTCTGTTTTGTCTGATGAATTGAAAACCATTGCAGCATAAATCCCACAAGGAAACTTCAAAATTGAAACGCAATAATAGTAATCTTTTATTTTTATTTGTCTGTCTCTCGTCTTCCTCTGCGAACAAAAGCAAAAAGTGAAACAAATTTCAACGACAATTAGAATGTGCGACGCGGAGCGAGCAGCCGGCCGAGCAGAACCAGTCCAAATGGCTTTATAGAAAGACCGGGCTACCCTAATTACACCGCTATTGATTGCGCTGTGCTCCTTAGAACGTTCGCTTACACCTTTTCTTCTGCCTAACCATGGAGAGATAGGAAGATGAGAAAGAGGGAGGGAGAACGAGAGTGGATGGGACAAAGTGAGAGAGAGACTGAGAGATAAAGAGATAAAGGAAGGGAGGGGATGAGGTGAGCGGCAGGGATAAATACATATAGCGCAAAAGAGAGAGAAATAAAGAGAAGGACAGAGAGTACAGATGGAGAAAGGGAGAGTGAGGGAGGGAAGGAAGGAATGAAGGAAGGAATGAAGGAAGGAGAAAGAGAGAAAGATGGTAAGAGAGAGCAAGAGAGCTAATTTACCTGGAAATATACCCAATGTGTTTTTGGAAGGAGAAAGAGAAGAAAGAGCAAAGTAAGAGAGAGAAATGAAGATGTACAGAGAATAGAAAGAGAAAATGGAAAGAGGATGGTGGGTGGTACAAGAGAGAAATAGTGGTACAGCGCGAAAGGGGGATGAGATAGCAAGAGAGCTAATTTGTGGGGTTCCACAAGGCCCATTTTGGGACCTCTCTTATTTACCAGATGAGTTGTCAGAAGGACTGAAACCCATTGTTAATAAATGAATCAAGAGTGATTCATTTTCTTCAGCTATGGACCTCTCTTATTTATAATTAATATTAATGATCGAAGAAATGTTTGTAAAAATGTGTTTTTTGTTGCCTGACCAGCCAGTTCCAGTACGTATTGATACTTTACATTGACTACTTAACAAAACTGTGAGGTGAACAGAATGTAGGAGGGGCTTCTTTTATCCCATCCAGTTAGATCACTGATGAAGAATGATCTCAAATGTCTCAAGTGTTGTAAAACAAACCTACTCTCTCTAAATATACAAAAGACAAATGTTTTTAATACAAAAAATAATGAAGGTAATCTGTACAATCTATATTCACGGATTCCCAATCAACCAAGTTGCCCAAAAAATCAAAAACGGACCTGGAATCAGAACAAATATGAAATCCATTGGTATTTTGAGTAAAATTCACTATTGTACAAGAGAAAGTGGGGCAGTAAGGAGGGAGTCCCTTTGTCCATCCATGTTCCACCACATTAAACAACGTGTCCGTCTTGGAGTGCAAATAATTAATAAATAATGAAATGGTAAAGTCACTTTCAGTAACAAGTCAGTGTAATCCCTCATTCGTCCAGGAGTGTTCCATTGTAGAAACATTCTATTGTATCATCTGGACACAGATTTTTAGAAAAACTAAAAATTTCGACTCTTACCCTAGAGATATTCTCAATCTGCGAAGCGAGTCTGGGAACTCAGGTTTTATATCCTACTCCGTGCGGGGAGTTTTTGGTTTCACTTGAGACTGCTCTTCTTTGTTTTATAACAGCCACTTTTAGCGTATATAAAAGCGCTCGAAGACGAATACAGAATTATTGAATATTTACCCTAAAACAGGGCAAAACCTCAGTGTTACAAAGCAAGTTAAACCGACATACCCGCCATCTCAATTTTAACTATGGGAATAATATATACGTTAACACATCCCATAGTCCACAAATATTGCGCACAAACTCCTGGACAAATCCTTCAGCACAATGTTTCTTTTCCATCTCTCCCCAAAGCTTAACGCCGCCTGCTCAAACTTAACTGGGCCTCACCTCTTACCTACATCGCCCCATCCAGGACGCCCATTCATCACCGCAGGATTACCCCAAACATGTCTGCTCCTCTCTGCTCTCCTCGCCAAACCCCATACGCCCCATCCTTTTAGCCAAAGTCATCCCAGCCTCTGTCAGCCGTGATAAATGCCTCCTGTTTGGCCTGTGAGAAACCGCTGTGTATTTTCCGACGTATTAAACAGTCGCAGCAGTCGCAGTAGCAGAGGATGGCGGGACAGGAGCGTGGGGACCTGTCCTGGGAAAGTTGTCAGCTGTAGGCAGGCCACCTCCGCCACACCGTCCGCCTCTGAAGCTCAGCCATGGCCCTCCCGAGAGCCCTTGAGCCAGGCACCAGGCTGGCTGTAAGTGAGTGTCCACCGCTGCATCCCTTTTGTAATGCGGTTTTATGTCAGGCAAACTGCTTTATAATGCAGTATGCCTCTTAATAGTGAATAATGCACATTTCTTTATTCAAAATGGTCTTTTATGATCTTTAGCCATGTTGGAATGGTTTTCCAAGTTCTATTGGGAGTGCCCCATGTTTGAGTAATCCTGTATTGTTCTTAATTTAAGGCTTGAGTGCTTTGAAAATTCCCATTTCTGCTTATTATCGGTCACACCGCTGTACTTTCTTCTCATTATTTAAAACATGTAGACTACAGGTTATACACATTTGGTTCTAAAATGTTAAATACTATTTCTTAAGCCCCACTCTGTAACTTTTAGCCAAAAAATAGTCTAATATAAAAGCACGTTCTTTTAAAATATGTTCTTAAAGCACTCCAAACTTGTGTCCTTACTGTGAGCGGCTTGCATCTCCAGAAACCTGATTTGTACTTGGCCTGGAGGAGCCCCCTCTCATGTCTCTTCATGAAGAATGTGCCGCATGGTTTTGACTTTGTAATCACAGAGTCATGACATGCAGGTGACTTTCCACTTCAGAAAGTTACAAACCAAAAACTGAGAGAAATTCTGCTGCTTGCTATTGAACAGGAAGGAGCTGTCCTCATACCTACACTACACAAGAAAATCTGTATGTTGACAGGGCTAATGGAGCTGACAAAAGATCTGAGGCACTACATCAATACCTAACATTTTTACAGTATGTGTTCAGCTTTCAACATATTTGTGAAGTTACCAGCCAGATCCTTGAAGAGCATCTGTGTTTTTAAGACGTTTTTTTTCGGTGAGCCCTGCGCGGCACGTGCTTTATCTGCCTCTTCTGAATGTTCGTGACCTGTGTGAGTGCACAAGAGTGATAACCATGAGAATTGGAACAGTCCACACTTCAGATGAATCACTAAATAAACGTGATAAGGTAAAACAGCTGTTGTGTGTCATCCCCATTTCACACGGAGCTCTCTTGTCTAATAAAGCCTAAGGGCCAAAAAAACCTTAAAAAAAGATAATAGAAAGCCATAGCGCAGTATTGATCTTTTGCCGAGTTAGCCATAATCAAATGAGAACAGTGTTTAAAGTCATTACAGTGTAGTTATACTTTTTAATTAAAGGGGACATACAGTGTTATGCAACTTTAATGAGCTTTTAACCTTGTTACACCAGCGTTCGTCACGTCAATGTTGTGTTGTGATTGATTCCTGAGTGTTTGAGTAGTCCTTTATTGTCCTGCAACTGAGGCGCCAGTGCTCAGAAAATTCCTGTTTTCACCAACCCCTGATCCCCGCCCACATCCTGTACTTAGTTGTGATGATTTGAAAAATGAAGACGAGACGCCGAGTGACACATGTAGCATTCTAAAATGTCACTTGACAAACAGAAACAGAACCATGTCAATTAATGTCAATTTTACAACACTTTTTTTTTGCCTCTTGCTGGGCTATTTTTCAAATACAACTTTAAATCACAAATCATGTATTAATTAACATGTTCACCATATATATTTTCTGGGTCACTACTTTTAGTAATTCAGTACAGTTTAAAGTAAGCATAAACTGAAGCCCAATGTTTAATTACTCTTGACAAAATAAACTGAACCCCCATTAATGTTTTTTTTTGGGAAAAAAAGTTCCCCAAAAAAAAAAAAAAAATGAATACGTTTCTTGGGGCATCTAAATTATTTATTTGTTTGTGTATTTGATTTTGATTTTGTTTAGAGCCCAGGATGATCACGCTGTCTGTTGGAAACCAGTGGGCCTACAAGAAGATCTACAACGTCATTGGTTATCTGAAAGGGAAGAAGAATCCAGGTAAACAATTGGGACTTATACACACTTTTTTATTTTAGCACAGTTTGAGTCCAAATGTAGACTCTAGTACTGGTTTGGTTCTGGTCTAGTCGAGGTTTAGCTCTGGGTTTAGTCCCAGTTCAGTCCATTTTTTGATGTGGTCGTTCATAGACCCTGTGCATGACGAAATGCTAAATACTGGAAATAGAGGAGGAAGTTGAAGTAAACATATATCTGCTTTAAAGTCAACATTTTCTCGGGAAGCTTAGTTCTTCTCCTCTCGCCCCTTTTCATTTTGTGGCCGTGTTCAGGGGCCCCTTCATGCTCCGCTCTCTCACATGAGCTTTTAGAACCAGAGCGGACAGCAGCTTCTTTTAGAGGTCTGCACATGCGCTCTGAGGACCACCCAGCCTCAAACCCGTGGATCTATGCTCAAACCACGCTGAACAAACCTGTGGGGGACTCAAGGATGTTTGCAAGTTTTGGCCCAACTGAGCATGTGCGGAGGGGAAATGAAGCAACAAAAAGTCCTTGTTTGTAGCTCAGGCTCTGTTCATGTTTCTAATGATGAGTTAGAAATACAGGCAGTATTTTAATAACAGAGCGCTAGTTTGTGTACTGCACTGGTCGGTGAAGGGACCTTTTTTAAACCATTCTGCATTCTGATCAGGGAGTTTAGCTCAGTAGGATAGGCATTTGCCCTTCATGGTAGACCGGGGATTAAAGCCCACCCTTGTATATTAGATTTATTATTTTTTTCACTTTTGTGTTATCCACTAAATATTGATTAACACCCGAAGTCTGCTTGGCCATCCATGAAAGTCACCGCACGCTACTGATTTCTACGTGTCCATGGATGCTCATTTTGTAAAGAAAATACCTGCGTAACTTAATCTGCACAATCTGAAATTAAAGTAGATTATACCTAAACACTGTGATACATTTTGTGAGGAAGCATTAGCACCCGTTTCAAATGTATTGCGTAGTAACAAACCACTGTGATCAGAGCGAATAAACAGTAAAATTCTAGCACTTTTCCTATCATTAGAGTACATTTTTTTTTAAAGTTTTAAAAATTGCATTGATGTGACTCACATTGCTCTGGCCCAGCGTTGTCCTTCTGCAGCAGAGGATGTGAAGCTCAAACCCACAGCGTGCGAGAGGTGAAGGGACTGCAAAAGCGAAACACACGACGATGAAACATTGTCCAGATCAGCCGTCAGACGACTAAATACAATTCGAGTTGCAGTTCAGATTGGCCTATTTTAATTACATTTGAGTCATATTAGATTTTAAGACAAGCGTTTTTGTACAGCCAAAATTAGATTAAACAACCCTGCTGGTTAATAATACTGTAACAATTGCATGTTAATCTGCATAAAAACAGACTCATTCAATGTCACAACGCGAAGTATATTAGACCTGATCAAAGTTAAAACGGCAGTAAATCTGTGAGCTGCTCGTTCCAGGGAGCGAGACATACATTTAACTTGCATAAAATGTGATTTGTATTTCATGTTATCACAAAGATGAGGATGAAGATGAAGACACATTTAGTTGTAGAAAACACTGTCTTACACTTACTTCTCCATTCTGCAGATTTTTTGATCTGTCACTTTCACATTTTGAGGAAAGCCGCTGTTTCTTCTTAATTACTTGCTGTTGTCGCTGTATTAGAAAGATGAATTGCCCACAGCGAGCAGGGAAAAAAAACGATTGAGAGAAGAGCGGCCGCCTCCCGTTGCAGACTGCGGCGCGAAAGCTAACCAGAAACAAAGTTCTCAATACGATTTTCACAACCGGAGCTAGCATTTCCTAACGTGCACGGGGTCTATTGTGCAAGCGTGAAAATATAATACTTTAGTGTATTTATTAATGAGAATATTAAATGATTTTAACATTTGCTTCTTTAGATATATTTTAGTTTTCCTAGTTTTTGTGGTCTATCCTTTGAAAATACCAGGTTTTGTGCATTATTGAGTGTTTTGTCTTTCAAACTACTTCTTTGTAGACTTTTACGCCGCGTTTCCTGTCAGACTTTCACTTGGCTGCAGCGGTAGTTGTCCTTGATTAGTATTGCACAGTTAAATCTGCAAACCTGACTTTTAATCCCACTTCAGCTCCAACAGTTCTGCTCGCTGCATTTAGCGGCTCGTTGCTGCTACAGGTGCTCCGCCCTCTGATTAAATACAAGTACGCTTTGAAAAAAAACACTGAATTGTTCACTCACAGGTTATTTACCATATTGTTGCCTCGAATACGTACTTTTAAAAAAGGTGTACATTTTCTAGTGAAGGGTCTGCCACCAGCTTGTCTCAATGGAAATGTTTTTGCTTAGCTTGGAACGTTCCACAAAATGCCAACACATGTATCTATTTCTAGGCCAAGTTATAAGTCAGATCTGTAAAGAGGCGACCCCGCTCACAGTAATGGATTTGGCAGTTATTTTGGAGCAGGTTACTTCCTGATCATAGATGTCTCCGGTCGTACGGGCACTTTTGGGTGAAAACATTCAACGGCGGCAGATACAAATTGACGGATCTTCTCTCCTTTCAGTCTTCAGAACCGGTCATCAGAACCACGGGAAAAAACAGCCGCTCATTCTCACAGATGTATGAAATCACCAACAACGGACGAGTGTTTTTTCAATTGGGAATAGCGTTAGCAGCCGATTAGCGCTAGCTTTCCTCTGCTTCGGCTGAACGAGCGGCTTGACACTGCGGCCGCAATTCAGAAATACAAACTCCTTCATCAATTTAGTTGCATAAATGATGTCAATATTCAAGTAGGCTCCATGTGTTTGATTAAGGAATCCAAAATGTATTGTGTTATTCATGTATCTTAGCAATAACCAGTTAGCCTGCTCACTTGCGCTTATGATAAATGCTTGCGATAAATGAACCCACAGATATGCAGTTATAGTTCTATACTTTATTCCTGAACCAATAAACTGTACACAGTAGACAGCAAACAATTAGTTTAACTATATGAAATCTAACACAATAAATACTGGACTTAAATCACTTCCAAAAAATAAAATGACAAAGTAAATGTTACAGGTAGAAATACCAAACAAAAACATGAATTCATGTAAGAGACATGAATCATACTGTCGATTCATATTATATTTAGATTATCAGCTCATTTATCATAAAACGTGAGCGTTAGCAGGTTGAGTCCAGTCGGTCAGTTTAAAAACATTTATTATCATCTCTGTGAATTGTCTGAAAACCAAACACTGGTCCTTTGTGCTACTTTTGTCTTTGGCTATTCAAAAGAAATCACTGAATATAGTTTTTGGCCATTTAGTTGAAGTTAATCACCGATCACGTCCCATTCATTTCTATGGAGACATCATTTGCTTTGCCGCTGCACGTTCAGTACCAAATTATCATTGCTAAATTTGACCTCCGAAATATTGACCCGGAACATTCAAATCAAAACACATTTCCAGATATGTATCTGGTTTAACATAAACTGGCCAAACCCAAATCCCTTTAGGCCTAAATATCAAATGCTTAGAACCTGATGTCTTTTCAAATAGAGTTGGACCGTGTGTTTCTGCAGTTGCTAAATGAGGCCTGCACAGACATATGAGCGAGCATTAACATGCTGTTAAAATGTCTCTTCTGCTGCAGATTTGTGGCCTGTATTATGTGCTTTATGGCCCATTATGGAGGCCTAATATATCACATAGTAAATCAGAGGGTGATTCTCCGCAGCCACAGGACAGGTACAGTGGAAAAAGCCCCCGATAGGCGTTTGCTTTGGTCTTTCTATTTAAGAATATCTATATATAATATATGTGAAATAGTCAAACTGATAAAACTACATTTAAACTGACACTACGGAGGCCACAGAGACAGAAGAGAATAAACATGTTTAAAGAGTTTCATGAAGGACGTGCCAAATGGTGCCAAACTATAGACCCGTCCAGTGTGAACAGAACGCCTGCATTCTTAAGACTGGTACAGATCCATACGTTAGCTCTTATGCATTTTACAACGGGAGAGTTAGTATTAGCTTCCAAACAGTGTTAACTATGAAAACTCTTACTAAAAGAGTACGTGAGGACAAAACCCAAACTTCATGTAAGCAGGAAAATATTCCGATTCATAAACCCTCCGTACACACTCCAGCCGCTCATTTCCTCCTCACAGCTCACAGCCAGAGCAGAAATCTGTGCACATGAGTTACCTAAATGAGAGTTACCGATAATGACCGGGTTTGATTGTCACATGGAGACCCAGAGGGAGGGGCAGAGTCAGCAGAGACACAGGCGCGAGAGCTTTAGTGAAGACTAAAGGCCCTGTCATTAACGTTTGAACAAATCAGTCAAGTAGTGCTCAGATGCTTTTCGCCTGTATTTACCTGCGCTTACCCGTGGCTTAGTGCTCTCCAAACCAAATCTGTGTTTTAGTTCACATGATGTGCACTGTACGTGCACGCGGACGTTTGAGTGTGCCAGGACGAAACTGAGTGTGTGTGCGGGTGTGTGTGCGCGGGTGTGTGTGCGCACGTGAGGGGCAGAGACACACACTGCAGTGTGTGTGACGCGTGGGGCAGAGGACCTGCAGAATGCATGTGTGTGCCATGGATCAAGGTGTGCGCACATGTGCAAGGGAATGGCAGGTGTGTGTGTGCTGTGTGTGTGTGTGTATGCGAAGGGGACACGTGATGTGAATGTGTTGGGGCAGAGCTTCACTACCGGTCAGTGCCTATGACAGCAGGGTTTTGATGGCTGGACTGTTTAGATAAACTTGAATAAAACAAAATGAGGAACACCTCGTACGTTCCTGTGCACATGTACATCATTTTCAAATGGCAAAATATTAACATGAGTACAAAACACCCTCCTAATTCCCCTCACGAGCAGTTGTGATTAAAGGGGTAATAGTAAAGGATCTAAATGCATTACGCACTAAACACAAACTTCCTCAAACTGGCTCCTTCTCTTCTCTGAGGCAGATCCCCTCCTGCCTCGTCTCTGAAAACTGTACACACAATCCCACGTCAAGTTGTCTTTTTATAAATCCCAAACCTAACGCCTCAGGAGACGTTTGGATTCTCTCTCTCTGCCCGCTTGGCCCATGCTAAGCAGATTTATGTCAAATCTAACGTATTTTGTAATATTTATGTCATTTAGCTGGTCTCCTCACCAATAAAATAGAATGTTTAGTGTCACTAGATACTGTAGTTACGGGAAGCAAAACATCAGACAACTTAAGGTCAGTTTGCCTTCAGCTCAGAATGATCCAAAAATGTCCACACAAAAAAAAAGGGTTATACAATTAAACTATTACTTTTAATTTGATCTAAATGTTGCATTAACCTTCTGCATTATTCATAACTCGCTTTTGTGCAGGCTAATGCTGGTGGCTATTGTATATTTGTTATATTGAAGAGCAGAAAACTGCAGTGTCAGATTTGGTGTTGCTTTGGTCGTCACACGTTCAGACCTGGCTGCTCATTCGCTTGGCCTGCAAACTATAAGTAGAAAACCCTGTGTTGTTGGCACGGACCAATCAGATTCTTCATTTGCAGTTGATTGACAGGCTGAAACCAGTAGCAGTGCACAGGTTTAGGCCCGCCCATGCCTCCCCTGGCCTGTGCTGCTGCTTTGTGCCAGCAGTGGCCACCAGAGGGCGCACGACTGTTTGCATTAAAAGTTTGTTGACGTCTAGCTTCACTTTTCGCTGAGTTTAAGAGCAAGAAATAAAGAGAAGATGGTTTGTTTGGAGCTTTCATTTGGACTAATAATGGGATTGATTTTCAAAGAGGAGCAGTTTGTGTTTGCATTTTAAGTTAAATTGTAGACAAAAAATTCAGTTGTAGTCATCAGGACTCAGTTTTAGAAAAACAAAACGTTTCGACTCTCATCCATGAGTCATTCTCAATCTGTGAATCGAGTCTGGGAACTCAGCTTTTATATCCTCCTCTGTGTAAACCCTGCCCACAGGGCGTGACCTCCTGATAAAAGGGGGAGAGCTTTGGTTTCACTTGAGACTAAACTCATTGTTTTAACTAAAAGCCCTGAGATGGGCCCTCCACATCCTATTGTACACTGACTTTCGCTCCCTCCTCACTGAGTACCTGATTATCATCCGAATGCCTCGGGCGTCTCCAGGGTTTCAGCAGACCATTATTTAACAACAGTTAAATCTTAAACCTCCATTCCGATTTAAGGAAGGATTTTCTTTTTTAACAAAGATGGCCTCCTCACTGTGTTCAATGGAGTGGTTTGTGGCTTTGAGATGAAGATGTACAGCGCTCTGGGATCCTGAACTTGCGTGTCTTCTGTGCTGATAAAGCCTCTAGTGAAGTGGCTGTTTAGTCTCCCCTATGTGGCGCTCTTTACAACTTTCTTCACTACATTGGATAGAATACACCACATTACTCTGTTTTTGTGTAGGCACCTTGTCCTTAGGGTGAACCAGTCTTTGTCTTAAAGTGTTGCCTGGTTTGAAATAAACAAAGCCACAAAACCTACTAGATATTGGAAGACATATAAACAACAACCATTTCTCAGCGCTAAAACGACACAATTAATGTTTTCATTTAGCTGCCTCGTTAAAATGAATGGGATAGAATCAGTACCAGGCTGTGTGAAGGGCTGTATTGTATCGTTGTATGTGACGACACAATATACATATCAATATCCAATGCGGTGATCTACAGAGACCTGCAATGGACAAGAGTCTCCGCGGGATGCGACCCACATCATTCATTGACAATGGCAATAAACCCCTTCTGATTCTGATTCTGATTCTGACATGCTAATACCGGATCGGGCGGGATTGACGTGGCCTCTGTCGGGAGCGGGGAGCCAGACCTAAACACTGGCACAATGGATTTAAAAACAATTTCATGAGAATTACAACAATAAGTACTTATTAAAAAAAAAAAAAAGGTAAAAAAAGGATAAGTACTTATTAAAAAAAAAAAAAAGGTAAAAAAAAAGGGTATTGGAGATTAAAACCATGTAATGTTGAATTAGTGGCTGTAAGAGAAGATATGCAACTGGCCAAACATCCATTCTGAAGGGATCTAATCAAGCTAATCACAATTATAAATATATTTTTAGTCCACTCGTCGCTGTCACCAGGATGATGCATATTCAAACAGTCTGCATCAGTCTGCCTTTGTTCAAAACAAAGAAATTCAGCCTTTTACTGCGCGTCCCTGAGTTTTCTGTGCTTTACCAGAGGAGCACACACACTGTAGTTCACACATTCGGATTTTCCATTCATGGCGCTCTCCTCTGTTCGACTTAAAACTACACAAATGACTTGGAGAAAAAAAAATTATAAATGCAGTTCCTTTAAACAATGAGGAGATAACGAAAGCCTTTAGCGTTGAAAACAAAATTTGATTCATTTCCTCTATACTCTCATTTCATTCAAATCAAATAGCCTAATGATTATAAATTCAATGTCATGGAATAACGAAGCGCTTTGGGACTTTAATTAATTTTTTTGGTTTTTACATTCAAGGAAACAATGTTTTGTAGCTTTGCAAATCTACGCTATACACAATTGTACCATTGCTGCCAATATGATATTATTTATATGACATGCAGCAAATTGTCAGAGCCGTGATTCGGACTTATGGCGCTGCAGCTCACAGCACATAGTGCCTGGTGCTGGTTTGGTGACTGACAACCACTCGAACACACGTGAATAGGACCAGAGCCTTGTTACAAAACATGAATTATATTAATGACATTAATTAATACACCAAAAATCAACAATTTGACACTAATTCTTATTATTTCACCAAGCAGAAAACCTGGTAAACATTAATAAAACATTAGAAAGTGTATAATTTGTCGCAATCCACAAGCGACAAAATGTTTTTACTTTGCCGCCTCATTAAAATGAATGGGATAGAACGTTTATATTAGTACCAGCCTGTCTGCGCAGCTTTTCAAAATGCTTCACTCTTGGAAGGATTTATAGTCGGATGAGAACTGTATTTGTTTAGAAAAATCTCTTCCAGGGGCTTGGACCTGGTGGCAGTGGAGCTGACACACAAGGAAAACTTCAACTTCAACCAAAATGTTGTTGATTAAAATTCTATGATGCGTGTTTCTCTTTTTGCTTTGTGTTTCCAGACCGATACGTGCTGGTAGGCAGTCACCATGACGCCCAGCGAGGAGGTGGAGCTTCGGCCATCCTGACTGAGCTCATCGCAGCCTTCTCGGATCAGACCAAGAAGGGTTGGGTACCGGACCGGACCACCGTGTTCTGCTCATGGGGGGGTTCGGCCCTCGGGCAAATCGGCTCCTACGAGTGGGGAAAGGTCAGGAACACAACTCTGAAATGTCATCATTCTGTGGATTCTGTGTTGTGAAGGGATGTTGTTGATGGTGCACATGTTTCCACCACCTGCTTGTCTCCATGTTATTGCTTTGTCTGGAAAGTTCCACAGTATGACATTAAACTTCTCCATCGCCATGGGGAAAAGCAGGTGAAGAAGGCCAAGTTACAGGTGACAGTAACAATGAAGGTTTTTCAAAGAAACACAGAGTACTGCGGAGGTGTCTGCGGTGATGTCTGCGGTGACGTCTGCGGTGACGTCTGCGGTGGTGTCTGCGGTGGTGTCATGTCGCGAGGTGTCTGCGGAGGTGTCTGCGGTGATGTCTGCGGAGGGTTCTGCAGAGGTGTCGTAGTGCTGTCGTAATGCTCCAGGTTGTTTCCTTTGGAGTATATTTCACCGGATGCCACAGCCCTCTGCAAGCTTTCTACTATGAAAATGACTTCTGGTAAATCTCGTGCAAATGTCTTTTTTTTTTCACACTGCAGGGTAAGATTCCCAATTCGGATTTTTTGTTTAAATGAAAAATTTGTAAAAATGCCATTGTTGTTTGTGTCTTGGTGTGAACGGAATGCAGCTACACGTGGGTCCCGCATGCGCACAGAGAAACACAACGTCCACACACGTACGGAAGTGAAAAAAAAAAAAGGCACGTTCCCCGGCCGCGTCCATTCTTTTTATTGATTGTCCGTAGTTTATTTTTATTTTCCGCTGTCATTGCAGTCAGGAGCTCTTAATCCCTCGCTCGACCAACTCTTCACAGTCTCCTCAAACACGGCCCGATCGCGGTCCGAACCCTCTGTTTTTGCCTGAATTGATTTGTCTCCTCGTGTATTGATTAGCGCTCACAAACTCCTTCCTTCTTCCACTGACAGTTTTCGGCTCCTTCGCCTGCCATTTCTCTCCACTTTGACTCAGAATTGTGACGTGTTGTCCCGGAAACGTTGCCTATCGATGACGTTCAGGTCGGATCTGGGGACCTGAGCGTTCAGTCTGAAGTCGCATTCTAAAAGTACGGATACATATCGGATTTTTTTCTACATAACGAAAGTGGCCTGGATCGGATTTTTTAAAAAATCTGGTGTGTACCGTTCACACTGTTCTGAAAAAAATCTGATACAGGCCAAATATGGGCAAAAAAAAAAAATCTGAATTGACCTGCAGTATGAACGTAGCCAGAGAGAGGGAGCAAAGGGCACAGGGAAAAACAAAAAGACATCCAACAAAAATGCCAAGGCACAAAATGGCCGACATACGGTATAAGTCCCATTTAGACCAAGTTCAAATCAAGTCTGAATGTCAGTTTTTGCATTTGTCTAATATCTTTAATTATGTCAGTCCAGTCCTTGATCGTTGGTGAGGTTTGTGTCATCCATTTCTTTATGATGGCCGTTTTCCCGCTGCCAAAAAAATTGTATCCTTTTATTGTGTCCATAGCGGGAGTTCTGAGGCCTAAATACATGCTGTAGTTCTAAAATCGCGTGGGATGGCAATGTCAAAGCTAGCTCAGATTTCAAATTCTGTGACCACAAGGGCACCACAGACAGGACACACAGAGTAGGGGGGTGGGCCAAAATATCGAAATATCTATATATTGTGATACTAAATTTGGTGATAGAGCATCGATGTCGTGGGCTGCTGTATCGATATAACGCCATGAGTCATTTTTGGTATAATTTCCTGAATTATTTTGTGACCGGACTACAATTTTGGTTGCTAGTTTAAAGAAAGTAAACTTGTTTACGCAAAAACATTTGACATTTTGACTGTTTTGATGATTAAAAATGGGTGTATTTCATTTTGAGTTCGTGCAGGTCGTGGTTTAACAAAGATAAATGTTGTGAAAATGTATTGGTTTCGCCAAAAAAAAAAAATAGGGATATATCGTAGAATATCATGAGCAATATAATCGATGATCGCATGTATTGCAAAATCGGGATATTATCGTATCGTAAGCCGTGTATCGCATCGAATCGTGAGGGACCCTGTGATTCCCAGCCCTAACACAGAGCCTGGCATATGTGCGCCTGCTTACACCACGTGGCCATCGGGCAGCACGGAATATTATTACACTTATAATGCAGCCAAAATATCACATTTTTGACTCGACCTGTGAGAGCGTTTCTTGGTAAATAAATAGCGTGATGCTTAACATACTAACTTTTATAATAAAACAAACTTCCTGTTCATAATTGTGAAGTTTCAATCTTGATTCTGTATTTATTTCTGTATTTTCTAAGATAATCACGTGTCTCCAACGTCCTAGACAACTCAAATCAGTCACCAGATTAAACCTGACAAATAGCACGGAGCAGTGGTTAACTAAAATATGTAAATTTCCAACCGCACAGTCTTTGATTAAATGAAACGAGAGGAAGTTAAAATGATGATCAGTGCGCTAGTTGATTGTGCATGTAATTTCTCTGCTGCATGCTTGTAACAATCTCCATCAATCACACTAACTGGATTCATCACGTGAAGGCAGCCTTAATTCACACAATGCATTAGCCTGGTCCGCGGCGCGTGTGCTCGGAAAGGGAATCAGCCTCCTCAAAAAGTCGAAACATATCTCCCTCTGGCCTGGAATGTCTGCCGTACTAATACGTAATGATAGACCTATTGATGTGACGAGGCGTTTCAGTCAAAATGTCACGATTACGATATCTGGAATGCCATAAGAAAATACCACGATAAAACTGTTTTAATGCCACTGACACAATAACCTAAAATTAAGCTGCAATGGATTCATAACAGAATGAAACACTGAGGTAGTTAGCAGCTATAATTAGACAAAAGAGGTTTAAAAAGCTCCCTACGAATGCAAAGAAAAGGCATTTATCATAAAGGTTTTGCAGATAACATTACAACATTCTGTATTTTAGCAATGACTTTCAATGGTGAGTAAGGACATTTTCTACTGTAAGAGCTCAAAACACATCAAAAACGTTAAAAGAAATATCAAATATAAATGTGTACAACTCTGTTAACTATTGAATTAATCTAAAAACAGAGGAAAATCAGGTAAACCGTTGCGGCTACGCTAACATTCATCAGCGATACAGACTGTGATCACACACACACACACACGCAGTGGAACTTATTATCTTTTTCTTCTTGAATGACATTGACATTTCTGTGTGTCTGTGTGTGAAGAAATGAATTAATGTGGGCCAGCAGAAAGCGTCCAACATCTTCCCCTGCTGTCAGCCAACAAGCTAGCTTTTTGCGATCAAAGCAACAATGAAGAAACTACTTGATACGGTAAAATGGAAACTGAAAGTGGATTTGAGTGTGCCAAAAAACACACATTTAGTCAATTGTGCGGCCCATAGTTCTGCTACTCAGTCAGGGTTAATGATGACGGACATTTGTCGAATTGAAATGTTCTCCTTTATGCCATTGTTAAGTGCGACATCACAGGTCCAAAACGTTCAGACTTCCATCGACACAAACAGCAGGAACAGGGACTTCCATTTTACACATAATTCCCAGTGAAATTGCCAGTACACAAAACATAAAATTCCCAGAACATTGCCAGGTTTGCTCTGTTCACATTTAAAACCATGGCATTTGTCTCTCTGCATTCTATCACCACGACAACGGTATGCGAATGGGACTTCACTGCAAAAGGTAACCCAAGAAACAAGCTCGTAACCAAACGAACGAGTGGTGGTACTGCCAATTTCCTGACTTTATTCACACGTACGCCTTCCCTGCATTAGTCCTGTCAATTTATCAGAGGAAATGCGGGGAATTCAGTTCTTACACATGTCGCTGCTCTGGCAAAATGCAGGTCAATTCCCAGGTCAGGCTGCATGTGTGAATGGGGCGTTATACAAAGCTGGGGACATAAACTGTTTCACACTAAATAGTCATGGATGTATTTTTATTGTTAGGCTCAGATTATAGTAGGAAAAACTCTGGAACGGGTTAAAATCATCAAAATGCCAACATTGTAAATGAGGCTGAGATTCCATTGGAGCTTAAAGTAAGACTGATCATTTAACTCCACCTAAACGTTCCATTTCAAAACGTAGAAATTAAGCTTAATATTTTCAAGTCTAAATTAAAAACTCCACGTTGTCCAAATTATTAGTAAATATATGTAGTATGTATTTCATTCTAAAGTATCATTTGTATTTACTGCAAATGTTTTAATAAATTGTGTGAATTTTTCAATTCTATGTAAAGCGCTTTGAGAAATAAAATGAATTTGACAGGTCACGTTTATGGTTCATATTTCTATAATAATTGCAGGATTGGTAAGTTTAATGCTGTTACGACCCAGCTCTGGTCGGGATAGGAGAAGTAACAAATACTGAGATGTAAAATGGAAAAACTAAAGTTATACTTTTATTTAAAAGGAATGCAAAGGTAAATATAACAACTCTAAAATGTTTGAAACAAAAAGTAGTTGTAAGAAATTAATCAATAATCAATAATTAATCAATCATCTAATAACTCTAAACAAAACCAGTCTGTAAACTAAGTCACAAAGGACTACGACTGTCTCCCACAGTCACACAGGGACACAGCGCTCATGGGACACGCTGTTCACTGACAGATCCAGCAGCCAGGAGTGGCAGGAGGCGGGGCCTTCCCTGTCCCCAAGAAACCCCGGATCACTGGACTTAATGACTACAGGCCTGTGGCGCTGACGTCTGTAGTCATGAAGTCATTTGAACGCCTGGTCCTGCCCCACCTCAAGTCCTTCACCTCCTCCCTGCTGGACCCCTGCAGTTCGCCTACAGAGCCAACAGGTCTGTGGCACGACACCATCAACCTGGCACTCCACTTCATCCTGCAGCATCTGGACTCCCCGGGAACCTACGCCAGGATCCTGTTTGTGGACTTCAGCTCTGCGTTCAACACCATCCTCCCTGCTCTGCTCCAGGACAAGCTCTCCCAGCTCAACGTGCCTGACTCCACCTGCAGGTGGATCACTGACTTCCTGACGGATCGGAGGCAGTGCGTGCGGCTGGGAAGAATGTCTCAGACACTCGGACCATCAGCACAGGAGCTCCTCAGGGCTGTGTACTTTCCCCTCTGCTCTTCTCCCTGTACACAAACTGCTGCACCTCCAGCCACGACTCCGTAAAACTCATCAAGTTTGCGGACGACACCACCCTCATCGGGCTCATCTCGGACGGGGATGAGTCCGTCTACAGGAGGGAGGTGGACCGGCTGGTGTCCTGGTGCAGCGGTAACAATCTGAAGTTCAACGCCCAGAAGACAGTGGAGATGATCGTGGACTTCAGGAAGCCACAGCCCCCCAGCCCCCCTCATCATGACAGACTCCCCCATCACCACCGTGGACTCCTTCCGCTTCCTGGGCACCACCATCACCCAGGACCTCAAGTGGAGCCCACCATCAGCTCCCTCATCAAGAAGGCCCAGCAGAGGATGTACTTTCTGCGGCAGCTGAGGAAAGCCAAGCTGCCAGCGCAGATGATGGTGCAGTTCTACACGGCCATCATTGAGTCCATCCTCACCTCTCCATCACCGTGTGGTACGCTGGAGCCACAGCCAGGGACAAACAGAGACTACAGCGCATAGTGGCGTTCTGCTGAGAAGGTGATCGGCTGCAGACTTCCATCTCTGCAGGACCTGCACGTCTCCAGGGCTCTGGGACGAGCAGGTCGGATCACAGCTGACCCTTCTCACCCTGGACATGGTCTGTTTGAACCACTCCCTCAGGCAGGGAGGCTACGGTCCATCCGGACCAGAACCTCCCGCCACAAGAATAGTTTCTTTCCCTCTGCTGTTGGACTCATGAACACTTCAAAACACCTGTCACTTTAACTGCAATATTCAACCACTCACTGCACTGTCACTTTCTGCACTATAACTTTAAACATAACTGTAAACTTGTGTACATAGAAATGCCTATTTTTTATTTTATTGTATAGTAATTTTAAATTGTTTCCTAATGCATGCCCTTTTTGATTGAATGTTGTTTTATTATTATCAGTGTTTTATGTTGCACCTTAAGGCCGAGACAAGTTCCTATGTTTTTGAATTTTGTTCATTGACAATGGCAATAAACTCTTTCTGATTCTGATTCTGATTCTGATAAGGTGTGGCAGCTGCAGGGGAGAACTAGGGTTGCCAGACTCTAGGGCACCTGAAAGCAGTCCACCAATCCCTGAAGAGGCTTTCCAGATTCAAGATTCAATTGGACAAACACAGAGGTTCATACACAAGCGAGTCCTGAACAAATGCCTATGGTTTGTTAGTTTTTTAATCAAATTAAAATGAGTACCATCATTTCAGCAGAAAAGGCAAGCATGGCACAGTCCACACACACATTTCCACACTTCTGTCAACACACTGCAGTGGCACTAAACATTCACTCGTTACAAGGCCAACAGTGCGGCGCTTACAATAAAAGTACTCTGACATCTCTAGTGCTTTATGCAAACACAAGAGCAGAGCCGACTGTCGTCTCAAGTGTTACAACCGCTCTTCATGAAGTGAGAGGAACCAGCTCCTGTCAACTGTAAGAAAAGTAAACCTCACACCAAAAATAATTACATTTATTTACTTATTACATGTTATTTTATTTTATTTTTAATTATTGAAAAATATTGATTTTAGTCCAGAAAGCTAAAAGAAATTAAAATAAAAGTTAATATAATGTGTATGTAGAGGGCAGTCAGTTGTACTACTACTACTACTACTACTATACTACTACTACTAACTACTACTACGGGCGACTGAGTACAGTGTAATGCCTCACAACTGTGCTGTATGTGATTTCCCTCTGTATATAAAAAAATAAACACCCAGACAATATGCTCTGTACTTCCATATTCTGGATAATGTATGAAATGCATTAGATTCATTATAAAATAACAGTAAAAGTTCACTCGGTGAGGCAAACAATACGCCTGACTCATGCAGAGGGCGCTCCTGAGCCCGTGGACTGCTGCTCGATCTTCTTCGTTCTTGAACTCGTTTATTTCTTATTTACAATCCGCCTTATCAAAATGTAAAGTAAGAACCATAACTTTTATTTATTTTGGCTTGAAATAGGCTGGAATTTGGCTCAATTGGAATTCATTTTGACCTTAAATCAAATGTGTCACATGTTTGTGTAAAGAATGCTGAAATGAGATATAAAGCTCAACTCATTGTCTGTCTGTAAAACAAATGATGTTTAAGGTGCTCTTTGAGGTCCATTTGCATTTGTAAATCTGACTCTGAAAGAGTCAGTGCCTCATGAACCTCACCACAGGTCACTGCTGCTGTTACTACTACTACTTGGTTAGATCTATGGAGAGGCGACCCCACTCACAGTAAGAATGTATGTTTTTTTAAGGTATTTTGAGAAATAAAAGCCCCCATAATGAAGTAGATATTATGTGTCCCATGTGCTGGAAAGTTGGAAAGCTCCTTTGTCTCAGTTCAGAGTGCGCATGCCTCGTTTCCTGATCTCTATTGCTTCCTTGATCCAGTGTTCGTTTTCATTGGACTCTTGGTTCATGATCTGTGTATTGTCCCAGTCATTGGCCCATAATGTGGCACAGCGATCTGATTTAGCCCATTTTACACGTTCTTGTTTATATAAAAGAAACAAAACCATTCTACGGAAGACAAGATGCATATTCCTAATCCTCTGTTCCACCTCGTGATGTCAAGTGGGAGTTTGAAGAAAACAGCTATGTTTAACCTCAATTGAAATGCTTTACACTACAATACACTAGAATAACTTTATTTTTTTTATTTTTTTTTGCCTTTTTTATTAAATTTTGTTTGTTGCAACAGAATCTCCAATATATTAAAACGTTTCAGCAAAACTTAAATAATAGCTGTAGCTTAAAAGTTAGGTAGTGTGGAGCTAAATTAAACAGTGGAGCACAGCATTCATATTTCCATGGAGACAAGCAGGTTGTGGACCCTCTACCTGAAAAGTTACTTGCACCTTAACAAAATCAAACATATACTCTTGTTCGTCCAGGTGTGGTTTATGGTAGAAAAGGTTTCAAAGGTCGTCTTCTGGACACTGTTTTTGAATTGAGATCTTTCAGTCGAATTCAGTCTGAGTTTCAATCTGAGGTTTCTGGCCTGAGAATAACTGATGCTGCCATGACTATATAGCACTGACCTTATCAAAACTAGTGTAAGACCAAGTGGAAACATAAAAGAAGTATTATTATTAAGCTTTTACCTAAAAAAGAGCACTTTTAAGTATCATTGTGGAATCAAAATAGTTATTGAGAATTGAGCCTCTTCCTTGGTTTCGAAACCAAGTGGGAAAAGTTTGTCTTGTTTACATGCTAGATTAGGTTCATGTCATTCTGTTCTGTGAGGGTGAGACTAGCAGAGAACAACAAAGCAGAACAACACCAGTCAACACTAGTCCAGCAACCAAACAAGTTCCTGGGTAAACTCCTCCTTTTGGGCAGGACCCCAGTTTGAGCTCCAATTCCCCTTTGGGCAGTGTAAATACCAGCTTCTCAGACCAGCACCAGCACCAGTCAAAATGTCTTAATCTAAAAAGCATTGAACAAATTACTACCTTCAAAACCTTTTCTACCAATCAGACATGCACACTTTTTGTCCCATAAACCAAATACAACAACAAATATCAAGAAAGAAAGAAAGAAAGAGGTAAAGTTCAAGCCTGATGCGTCTTTTTCTCCATTGCAACGGAACATCAGCTTTTGGATGTTTTATTTGTATTTATTTTTGCTCCTTTACACTCTCATTCATGTGAACCAAGCTACTTCTTCCACCTGTAACTGTTGCTGTGGTTCACGTGTGTTGTCAGGAGAACCACGTGGTGCTCCAGAGCAGCGCGGTGGCCTACGTGAGCCTGGACTGTCCCGTCAGAGGCACAGAGACGCTCAGGGCCTCGGCCTCTCCCGCTCTGCTGCAGCTCACCTCCGACATCCAGAGGGTAAGCACCAGCGTCACTCGGCTTTATTAGATCTTGTTTTGTTGAGGAGTTTTAGACCATTTTTATCAAGTTGTGCGCTCTTGGAAACATACCTGGAGTAAAACCTGTGCTGCAAGCGGGATTGTCGTGAGGTGCGAGTTTCCAAAACCCTGACAATCCATGTTGTACGGCTCGTGACTGATCCGCTCCAGTACACGCAACTTTTGGTGCGGAGCAGAAAGCGTATATTTGCCAACGAGACCAATTTCTCAACACTTGCCATACAAGTAAGAAACAATAGGTATGATTAGAGGTGGGCAATATCTTAACATTTCGGTAATATTATGTTTTATAAATGTTGTTTTAAAGATCTGCAAAATTTGAAGATTTGAATATTTGAGTATATGAGTATAGTATAAGATTGTAATATTGTTTGCAGTAAGAGGTGCTACAAAAAGAACCAAAAGAATGAAAAAGATATGAAACTTTCAAATAAGGATACGCAACAACATTTTGCGTTTTTCTGATAATTAAACCTCAAATTAATATGTTAAAAGACATGTTTCGACACATTTCTGCTGGATTGACATGATATCGTCTATCATACGATCGATTTTTTTTTTTGTGTGTCAGTATCACCAATATCGAAGCATGTCAGTTGCTGCTGTGATCGGCTAAAGCTCTGGGAGAATCCTCTTCCTGAGCAGCATCGATGGGAGCCATTCCAGTTTGATAATGAGGAGTTCAGTCCAGAGCACTACACACGTATCAATCTGCTTTCTGATTGGGGGGAAATAGGCTGGGTTCATGCGACATCATAATGTGAGACCCCAAAGATTCTCAGGGGTTCTTAGATAAGAGTTCCAAACTAAATTGTGTGAGTTTTAATGGTGGGATGGCTTGTTAACGGCTTCTTCAAAGTATTTTAGAATCAGGACTGTTCTATTACATCTTTATGAACCAGAAAATAATTCAATTTTTTTCCAGTAGCTTCTCAGGAATCAGAAAAATGTGGGGGTCACCAATGTATCCAAAAGTAAAATAAGGGTCACTGGGAGAAAAAGGTTGGGAACCACTGTTCTAGCATCTCTACGGTCTAAAGCTGAGCAGGAGACAGGTACGTTTTCTATGGTAGTAGTTGCTTTTTAACTGTCAAATTGTAGATTTGTTGACCTGGTTTATGATTCATAACCCTGTAATTACCAGGCCTATCTACACGAAACAAAAACTGGCACACAGTTCAACATCTTCTCTGTCCGCACAAATCTCCATCTGAAATTATGACACCATCAAACTCTAGAACGTGAACACAACATCCTGTATATCGTCGACAAGATACTCAGGAAATTGTTGTTTAGAATGCCAGGTTTTCACGATTGCATTTTTATCAATATCAGCCGAAACTGGTGTTGTGTTTAGTTTGATCATTTAGTGCGTCTTAAAATCTCACAATATCTCAAGTTTGACTTCCAACTGCTTTTTTCAGCGCACCAGCAGATGCATAGACAGGCAAAATATGTGATGTGTCGTGCCTAATGACACACTCTCCAACTGTGACTGAATAATGGCATAATATGAATCTGAAATGATGTATGTATCCAAAATGCCACATACGTAATTTCAGAGTCATTTAATCAAAACAACCCTCACAGTTTCAAAACGCAAATTAATTGTTTTTGCTGAAAAATAAACGTTGTTTTTCAAAGAGCTGATTGCAAACCGTAAAGCAAAGCCTCAATTAAAACACGCTCCATATATTGTAAAAATACAAACTAATTATACCACGTTCATTTATTTACTCCCACGTGAACAGATGGAGGCTTACAGATGGTGGGTTTAAATAATGACTCGGCCCAGAATTAAGTTAACGAAAAACATATAAACTAATAAAAATATGGCAACAACGGGATATTAAAAACTAATTACCTACAATAAATTTGAAGAATTTTGTTGCAGACTTTCATTTTTCTTCATAGTTACTGTTTACATACAAACTATTCCTATATTAAATAAATAAATAAATGAAACAATTGCAGAAACAATACAAAATGTGCCAATTAAAGGAGAAATAACTCATTTTATTATGGCTTTTTAAATGTTTTGGTAGCTTTTCATGAATATTATAATTTCATGGTTGAAATGTATTTTATGGGAATGACTGAGATGTTTTATTTATTTTAATATTGCCACAAACACAGCACAAGGACAAAAGTTTGTTTTCCTAACTTTTGAAGGCGACAACAACATTTACTTTCAATTACTTGAGTAAGCTCTTCATAAAATTGTTCTTTTTGGAGTCGTTTTCTTACACTACTTTTACTCCTGTACTTCAGTAATATATTTGAAAGTAGGGCTGCACTCAAACTATCGATGTAGCAATACACTGTGACAAACTTCTTGGCAATACGCGTTTTGTTACAGACCCATATCATACCTATTTATTTTATTTTTATTCTTCTTTATTTTTTAGTTGATCTATGTATTTATTTTTATTGTTTTATTTATGTATTTATTTTTATTGTTTTATTTATGTATTTATTTTTCTGATTTGTTCTGATTTATTTAGTTATTCTTTTTTTTTCTTCTTTCCATACAGCGAACACAGAACAAGACACAGAGAGACAATCATACATTTAACAGTCCTAATATCTGTAGTCCGGTGTGATGTCCTAATTGGTCCAAACTTTGTCTAATTGTTCCCATTTTTCAAATTTAGTCATGATGTAATTTTCTCAATTTTTCAAATGTCAATCATTATGTCAGTTCAGTCCTTGATTGTTGTTGAGTATTTATTATGGCTTTTTAAATGTTTGATCATCCATTTCTTTGAATGCTTTTCCTGCTGCCAGAAAATTTTCCAAAGGTATCCATTCACAGTGTTATGCAGGAGTTTGAGGCCAAAACATATCCAATGATCTCAGTCCAATACCTAAATATAATTTGAATACAGGTTGAAACACACCTTAACGTGTGGGGGTTTGAGCCCGAATGATCTCAGGAGCTATGTTGTCCGGGCTTCAACGCCCTGTGTAGGGTCTCCCAAGGCAAACAGTCTCCGTGACGGGTCGACAAAAGATCGGTTCACAAGCCCCATATGATGAGAAAAACTCCAAGGCCAGTTACGTTCGCCGGATTGGCTACGGCCCCATCCTGAGCCAGGCCTGGCTGGAGGCGTCGCGGCCGAGCGCCTGGTGCCGGGCCTTTCCCCACGGCCCGGCCGGGTGCAACCCGAACCGAGTGACGTGGGGCCGTCCTCCGTGGACCTCCCACCTGCAGGAGGGGGAATCGTAAGGGCTGGTGCCAGAGGATCTGGTGGTGCAGTCGACCGCAGGGGCCTCGACGACTGGATCCCCGGACACAGAGACTTACTCTGGGGACATGAACGTCACCTCGCTGGGGGGAAGAGCCTGATCAGTTCTGCGGGAGCATTGAACCCCTCGATATAGCTACCGCACTAGATATAGTCTTGCTCACCTCCGCCACAGTCTATAGCGGCACTGCGACGATCCTCTCAGGCTGGACCTCCGAGTGGCTGTCGTGCATCTGGTTGTTGCCCTCACACGGGAGATAGGCGGTCGGGGCTGGGCGTGGCTTGCTTATTGCCCCACATTACAGCCGCCATGTTTTGAGTTTACCCCATGTGAACAGAGGTGTCGCGTCCCCTGACGCCTTCGGTTGGGACAAGGTCTCTCACTGTATGGTGTCGGTCCGAACAACGGTGATGGTACCGCTTCTTGGAGTCCCTGGGAGGGGTACTTGGACAGTTGCCGACCGCGTACTCCCGTTGTTACTATGGGGACTTCATGCCCACCATGGGCAATGACCAGTGACACCTGGAGAGGGGTGATTGGGAAGAACGGGCCTCCCAACTGAAAACCGGTGTGTTTGTCCAGTATTGGACTTCTGCTTTGCTAGTCACAGACTGTCCATAACGAACACCATTTCAAGCACAAGGGTTCCACCAGTGCCACGTTGGCACCAGACAACCCTGAGCCCGGAGATCAGTGATCAACCTGGTTGTCGTGTCATCTGACCTCCCGCCGCGTTGTCTTGACACTCAGGTAAAAGAGGCGCGCAGCTGCTTCACCTGATCACCACCTGTGTAGTGAGTGGATTCCCTGTCGCGAAGGAAGCCTGGACCAGACTTGGCAGGCCCAAGCGTATAGTGAGGCGGTGTAGGGCAACGTTCTTGCTGAGCGCCGCCTTCCAGCGGTCTCAATACTCTCCGGGAAGCCTTCTCCAAATCCGGGGGAGGCTGCTCGGGAATAGTCTCTGGAAGTGCCACTCGACTTTCATCTCGGTTATATCGGCTTACGCATAGCTGTGGTCTGCAAAAGTCTCAGGGCCTGTTCTCGGCGAAACCCTCGATACCATGAGGTGCACCGAGAGCTAGGGATTGCCTCAGCGGGATAAAGAAGGTAGGCTATCAACTTTGAGTAATGTGGTGACCTTGAGCCGTTGACGGTATCGCGGCGCAGGTCACGGCGCGCCGCAACTCGTGTCGTTCCGAGGCAAAAAAAGTGGCCTTGGAGGTAGTTTCGGGAGCTGCGAGGAGGGACTACGGTCGTGCCCCAAAAGTAATTTCTGTCAAAACAGACCTCGGGGCCTAAAGGTAGAAAGCACTGTTTCCCCAACCCCACGTTACGTGCCCGGTGGGTGACCCTGCTGGACCTCGATGGAGGATCTGTCGTTCGGAACGGCTGGAAGGGCAGCTACTTTGTGGACTTCCTAAATCCACCTGTCACGTCTTCGTAAGAGAAGTAGAGCAGCTGAGGACTCGGAGGCTTGACTCATCTATCAACCCAATCCGAAGATCACTAAAGAGTTCGTGTTGGCAAAACTCCTCGCGTGTGGCAGAGCTCCGGCGGGTGGTTGAGTATGTCAATGTACATGCGATACTCTGAAACTCCTCACTCCCTAACTGCTCGAGACTCACCACTTCTCTCAGAGCCTCCGGCGTAGAGTTCTATTCGCAGGTACATGGACCGACATTGGGGAATCTCACGTGATCGTATTGTCGAATCGGGATTCAGGAGGAGCAGAGTTGGTTTTCGTCAGCTGGTCGTGGAACCACTGCTGGACCCGTCTCTTACTCTCCCATCGTTTGAGTACATGTGCTCGAGTGAGCTATGGGAGTTCTGCCCCACCAGCTCCAGCATTGTGTCTTTGATGGATCTGGAGAGCACGCTTTCGTACGCCGTTGTCCCTCAGTGGGTATGCCCCTTTTTGGCGGCGTGCTCGCCCGGGAGTACGGGTCTAGTCGGCCTTTTGTTACTCAGCTTGTCTCTGGTCCCTCGTATGATCTGCAGCATGAGCTGTGATTCGCATTGCCGCCAGCTAGTCAGAATACCGTTGCCAGTGCTGACTTGGACTCCGCCGGGCTGCCCTTTGTAACCGGTTCATAATTATTTATTTGCATGGACGATTTCTAGGCGGCAGTCAGGGGTTCCTAAGATTGTCCGATTTGGGACCACAGAATTCTTCTCTGCTGTTCGCAGATGATGTTTGTATCCCTGATGGCTCCATCAACCCTGGAACTGCAACTGCACTTGGCGTTATGCAGCACCGAATGTGAACGCAGCTGGGTATGAGAATCAGACCCCAAATCTGAGGCCATTGCGTTCTCACCCTCGGTAAAGGGTGGCGGTTGCACTCTCTCTCTCTACTCGTTCTGTAGTCATGTGTACCCAATGTTGGCAGGGCTTCAAGATATCTCGGTCTTGCTTCGTCGAGTAATGGTCAAGGATGGTGTCGAGTCGATATTGACAGATTGACAGGCGGATCGGTGCAGCGTCTGCAGTGATGCAGTCGCTGCATCGGACTGTTGTGGTAAAGAAGGAGCTGAGTCGAAAGACAAAGCTCTCGATTTACCGGTCAATCTACGTTCGTCCCCTCACCTATGGTCATGAGCTTTGGGTAATGACCGAAAGGACAAGGTTTACAAGCGCTTTGATTACAGATCGCTTTTGCTCTGGCATAGTTTCAATAAGCTTTTGCAATATTAAAAGATTTGTTTCCATCCAGTCTTGCATTATTTTTCACCAGTTGACTTTATTTATTTTTTGATGATGGAATGGCATCTGCTTGATACCAGTGATTTGACCCTTTTATCTATCTGTTTATCCGTCATCTTTTTCCATGACCACGGGATTTGTCTTTCCTCATAGTTGTTTCAGAAATGAGAAGCCACTCACTGCATCAGTTGGGTTTAAAAACCATGTTGCAACTGAAAGATCATCACCTGCAGCAGTTCTCCAGTAGGAGGACAGAAACTACTGTGTATATGTAGTGTATTTCACTTCTAGGTTCTATAGAGTAATTCTTATGACATTAACTTTACAAATTATAAATCAGATGCTAAGTCCAGAAAACTCTTACATGAGTATTAGTTCCCATATACATTTGTTCTACTCTCACTTGACTAATGTCTTTGCCCACTACTTTGTACACATCTTCTTGAGTAATATTATGTTAAAGTAACTGATCTCTTACTTGAGTAACATTTTTAGTTACTCTACTCACTTCTGAAAGCTGCAGATCTGCACGCCTCCATGGAACAGAGTGAGTCTGGTCACCCCATGCTCCATCGCGCCTCGAGCCAAACTCATACAGAACCGTGCAATCAGATTTGTTTACTTCTGTGATGAAACAAAGGAGCTCATTGGTCATCATCATTTACAACGGAGTCAAACTTCTCTCACCAACAGAGTATTGTGCTTCAGTCAATGATTCTGCAGAAACACACTTTGTTTTTTAGTCCGTTTATATTTTTTTCCTCATAAAAATCCATATTTGTTTTGATACGGATGGACCATGCGCGTGTGACTACTGGCTAATCCACCTGTCAATCACGGCCATCTGATCTTGCGGCGATGAAAATGGTGACCAGATTGATATTGATTTTATAAATACAGCGATATATCATTCTGGACTTTCCCGGCAACCGTTATAGCGCCACCTAGAGGGCATCAAGGAGAAGTCTTCGGGCATTATGTGCTCTGGTTGGCTTATGATTCACTTGGCTTTCCCTGCCCCTTGTTTCCTCCAAAGTGCACTCAAGTCCGTCTGTTGAACTCGAATGATTTTGGTGCACACTTGAACTTTGTTATTAAGACCAATCTTGTTTTTCACGCACTGAACCAGCAGAGAAAAGAAAATGTCAAAATGCGTTCCATAAATGAGTGGCAGAAAATGTATAAAATGCTATCACAGACATTAAAACAATGACGTTTCCTCAATAAATATATTAGCTTTTTGCCTTTTTTCATGATTACGTTAGTGATTGACTCCACTGGGAGAGAAATGAAGTTCCTCAGTTCCTACTATTTAGTGAGTGCTTTTTATTATTATTATTTTATTTTATTATGTAGGGGCGCCTGTGAAGCAGATTGGCAGACCATTTATTATATTAGTACAACCTCTATTCAAACTTCTTTACCTCGGCACAACCCGTCATCCAAGCCGAGACTCCGCCGTGATCGTTTTCGAATGGGTGCTGTGGAACCAATTATGTTCACACTATACCCAGCTCAATAGCCCTTTTATGTGGGCTTTAGAGACGAGCTGAACCAAACGAAGATAAGATTGTATGATAAGAGCAGTGCTAGATCCTCCAAGTGACAACAGAACGCAAGCCAAATTAATGTTGTTTTTCTATAATTGGCGTTAGTGCCGGCAGTGCGCTATTGGTTCAACAGGATTTTTGTGGTAGTGGACAGCACACTGATAGTTTAAAATACAAGAGGTGAAGTAGGGAATACTTGTTAAGCGGCGTAAATGACCTCAGACATATGCCATAGCAGAATGTATTGGTTATATGCAATCATTATAGCTGGTGTTATTCAAGCCCAAGCAATTTTATGGTGCACAATCCAATATACAGGAAGATGTCTTTATTTAGAAATATAGGACCAGTGGATTTTTCTGGAGTTATTGTATATGCAGTAGTCAAAATGCAATCTTTCACCTGCTCCATTGTGGTGGCTGCGTGCGAATAGGAGTCAACCTCCAGGTAAACAATGTGCCATGCGTACCATGCGACGGTTCTGAAAACCTGCAATTCCTCGAGTGAAAGAAACTAATTATTCTTATGTTTGTCATTACTTGTGAAGAAATATGCCCGTTTCTATTAAACAACTGACAACTGCGTGTTCAGAAACTGGAAGAGGAGTGAAAGTCAACAAGATCTACTCTATCAGTTACTAATACATACCAGCGCTATAGATGACCAAGATTCATGAGTTTCATTACGCATTCTTTTATTCTCCTAACAAAGTCATCTATACAGACGTCTGGACCTCTGGGAGCCTAACACTCGTTACTTCATAGCCCGGAAAGTAACGGGGCATCCACATTCTCCAGTATTTAAGACGCAAAAATTAATGTGCATGAGCCTAAAGTAAGTCCTTGTTGTAGAGCCGTGATTGGCCCAGTGCCCATCTGACCCCCTTCATGGTTTCCTCCTTTTTCTCTTTGTCTGCTCGTGTTACTGAGACTGGTCACTCCCTGGAAATCACATTGTAAAAAAGAGCAGCACAGAGAAATAGCAGCATAACATTGTATAATAGTGAATATATGATCAATGCACAATATGTAGTTCTCTTCACTTGTTAACATCAGAAGTAAACATTTGAGAATTAATTGAAAACACTGTTATCTTTGAATAACTGATCAGTCATCATTGGCTGGTTACTGGGATGAAGTCGCTCACATCTCTTCACACTATAAGCTATCAGTTTTAAAGGGCATATATTATCCAAAATGGACTTTTATGAGCTTTTAATCATTTTAATTGTTGTTCCCTAATCAAAAATATTCAAAGAGTTGAATAGTACTTCATTCACGGTTGTTTCATTAATCTTGTTTACAAAGTTGTCTTCTCTGTGCCTCACAAATTACTTAATTTTCCCAGGATTGTTGCATCACAGGTAACAATCCATAATTCTCCTGAAACGTTTTTAAGGGTGCTTGAGACTTTTGGTCCGGACTTTTGGACTTTCCTGTGAGACATGAAAGAAGCTGGTCTTTTGGTCCGGGAAGAAGAGGCGGTCCCATGCAGTGTGAACGTGAAGGAAGGAAAGGAAGTGACAGACCATAACTGTCGTGGCTCATGTTTCAGAAAGATGAAAACAATGTCAAACCAAACCCAATGTTAGGCAATGCATAACACTACTTAACTGCTTCTGATTGGTCACTTTTCCAGTCAATCCATTTTTAGCCAATCACCATCACAAAAGCCTTGTCTTGCTCCTCATTGTATTACTCTCCATTTGTCAATGTTAGATAGTCCGGACTTTAGGGAACTGGTGTGAAAGCAAAACAAAAATATTAGAACACTTCCAAGGTTCTAAGTCCGGATCTTAATGTGGACTTTCAGGTGTGAATTAGCCTTAAGTCAGTAGCACAGACTCATTCTGAGGTTAAATTGTGTTCACAACAAACACATGGCTTTATTAGCATAGCAGTCACGTTGCCTAGGGGCTTCATTTACTCCATTTGCTCCAACGCCTCTAAATGACTCTTTGGAAATGTTTGTACAGTACAGTCTTTCCAAATGAAAATATGAATCCCAAAGTGACCAGAAACATTGTTAAAAGTCAATTAAAGCCTCAAGAATACATAAAATATCCACCGCGTCCAAAGTCCAAGTGTCACATGTATTTGAGAAACTAAACTTTTTTCTTACATCTAAGTAAACTATATAAAAAATAAGACCTTTTTTTTTGTCCTATTCACCTCCCGTGTCCAACCCAAAACACTGATCATAATAAAACCAATAAACAATACAGATTACACTCCTCTAAGACCCATCTTCTGTTCCTTTAGGAAGTGAAAAAATTATGTCTGTTGAAATTATGACAACACTAGAGACTTTCAGACATGAGGGGCTATAACAATGTGCTCCGCTCCTGAATCACCCTATCCATTCGTAATATTAACATCAAGCCGTATTAAATGACACACGGTGGGCATAATTCCTGTATAATTTATCTTTGCGCACATAAACTTTTGGAGGGAAATAGAGCCATGTTATAAATCCGCGGAACAACGGTGTGACTTTATGGATAGCGTTGCAGAGAACATAACTGCAGGAAATCATTTGCAGGAGACAGTGTATTTGAATTATGGTGGTGCTTGTTGCATTGTCTCGGTGGCAATTGTGAATTCACCAGCCTTCATAAATCTGCTTAATTATGTGGAAAAGGCACTCAGGTAAAAAAGTATTTATTCGCAAGCAGAGGTAAGTATCAGTGCATTTAGTTGTTTTCAGACACCATACCTGAGTAATATGCTTGAAAGTGCAACAGTACCAAATTTCCCAGATTTGTGACTGTAAACGAAAGCGTGTCAGGCCGGCACAGGGTCTGATCCGGCACAGTTATTTGCTTAATTCTTGTGAATTTTGGTTAACCTGCTTCTCTATTTTTGACCAATTACTGTTCCATTGTTTGATTTTCTAATCCAACAAAGAGTCCTGCGAGGCAACTTCTGTCGGGATTTTGGGTGTTACAAAATTAAATGGAATTGAACTGACTCATAGGTTTGACACATTTCAAGAAGGTTTTGTCTCAAGATTTAGAAACAGCCTCTCAAAACAGGATGGCGAGAAACTCATTCACACATCTGTGACATGAAGACTACTACAATGCATGTGTGGGACTGGATGTCCCAATAAGTGTCTTTAACTAATCCAAATTCGTACGTAAACATTACTCATAAGGACAAATTGATAGGAGTGCATGACATCTGTGCTTGCTTCTCATCACTAGATGCCAGTTTAAGTTTCCAAGCAGGCTAAACATTTATTTTTGATGTATACAAATCAGCATTTGGTTAATATACAAACCATGTTTACGATTTCTCCTCGCATTCTTCAATGTTTCTTCATTTACCCTTGATTCCTATGGGAACAACGCAGTCCGACTTGACCAAATGGAAGCCATAATGGAGCTGAAAGCAGGAGGAGGAGGCGGAGCACATATCAGTGAGGTGGAGCAGAATATTTCAGACATTATGGATGAGTTATGGGAGCTGAAGGCCAAGAACAAGAATACGTAAGGATATTCTGTACGAGGTTCAGCAACAAGAAAATTAAAGACGAGACAACTGAGGCATGAGTTTTTGTTCCCAGAGACACTTCTAGTGACTAGTGAAGGTAAAAAACACATGCTCAAAACACCAGCAGAGGCAGAAGTGCTCCTCAGGAAAATGCAAAACACAGAAACACACAAGCTGAACTGCAACAAGAAATGGAACCACCAACGTGGGGTATGTGACTTCAAGTAATGGTAACACAATAAGTAATTGCTGTTGTTTTGAAGAGAGTGATGATTGTAATGTGATTTATTTGCTTTTGGCATCAGACTTTATGGCCTATGTTAGCTGTTAGTTTTGTGCATAAACTCTGTGTCTAGTTACATGCACTCAGCTGAGTGCTAAAAGTGGGAGAGTGGATTTGTGGGAAAATATGCATGGACGGCAGCGGAGGAGCGTGGTGGTCTGGGGAGATAGTGTACTCAATTATTTGTGAGGATTGGTCCAGGAGCAGGCGGAGGACACGTTCGGGGGGCCTTCATTAGGAATGGACGTCCCTCCTTTACACTATCTTTTATATATCAGGGTTGTTCAACTTAATTTTCTGGAGGACCAGATTTTTCGGAAGTCCGAGGCCTTTGGAGGTGAACAAAATGACAATGTAACAATATTCTTGGTCTTACAAAATATCCCAATAAATTGAGTTAATAGAACACAATAACCTCTGATATGTAAAATTTTTGGGAGAAATAAGAACATCCTTTAGCAACATTGCTTTTCAAAATTGCCCATCCAGTTTTGAACCAGAATTAAACTAGGACTAGACTTGAACCAACCAGGTCTGAACCAGGACTAACCCAGAATCAAAACCAGGGTTGAACTGGTGCTAACCCAGGAACCAGTAAACAAGATTTTTATTGGAAGATCGGTCGTTGGCCGGATTAAATTGCTTGGAGGGCCTGATTTGGCCTTGGGCCTTATGTTGAATAGCCCTGTATTATATGATCAGGTTTTGGGTTACTGCATATTTTTGGGATGAATCCTTTTGTTCATTCCAAAAACAACATGTTGTTCATGTTATTATAACATTAGTAACTTAACAATAGCAAATTAAATACTATAACACCAATGGCATCAGAAGCCTCCTTTAACATTAACGCCATATTGAACCTAATCATACAATCACAAAATGTGAAAAAAATAAGAAAACACATTTATTTATTTATTTTACTATTCATCTTTCAGAGGCAAACACAAGAGGGGAGTCGCAAAATTAATTTAAAATCGAATAGCTTTTGAACCAAGTTTTGAAGGTGAAGACAAAGTACTGAGAACTATGAATGGAAAGGTTTTTACTCTATTGAATATGAACGCTCAACCAGGGAGTGATTACCAATACTAATATTATAGACCTGATTGCGAATCACTCTGGGGGAACCCTAATCTGTGGCAGCGATTGGAATCTCCATATTCAACCTGAATTAGACATATCAAACTCAAGGGACAATGGAGGAGCAATAAATAACAAATCCCGTAAATTGTCCAGATGTCAGCCAGTCCAGATGTCAGGACTGGCTGACATCTGGGTGGAGTGCACGCCAGTATACCCATTTTTCGAATCCACACACAATCTACTCCAGAATAGTCTATTTCTTTATCTTCAATAAAGACATTTCAAAAAGCACTCTGGTAGATATTGGCACAATAGATGTGTGATCATGCTCCTATCTATATTACTGTAGACGTGAAGGAAAGACAAAAAAAGACACTATGGAGGTTCAATGCCAGCCTGCTTAATGACCCTTTATTTCACTAGCAAGGACCACAACCCCAGCGACGATCCAAAGTGTTTATTGACATACGAGAAACATGAACAACACAAATGTATAGAAATTATTGGCAATGAGGGCTGTAGGCTCCTGGGCCTCGGTACCCCCCATCTAGGAGATAAATTAGAATCATTAGAATCATTAAAAGAGGGTCGGAGGGAGGGGCATGAAGTCACGAACACCGATGTGTGTAAACCGGATGCTTAAATAGTGTAGCTGCAGGAAGGGGCATAAAAGGGGTGTTGTCCTGCTCCCTTAAGGCAAGGCAAGTTTATTTGTAGAGCACAATTCGTACACAAACGCAATTCAGAGTGCTTCAAAAAACAGGAAAATGCTTTAAAATCACAAAGACATGACAGAAATCACAAAACCTTCATTTAAAGAAATGTAAAGGTGCCATTTTCAGGCTATCTGTCAAATTTTTTAAGACATAAAAGAGAAGAGTGCAAAGAAAAATCATTTCAGTCATATGCACAGCCAAGCAAAACAGTTTTTAGCTTAGATTTTAACAATGCCAGAGTAGAGGCCTCTCACATCCTCAGGAAGACTGTTCCAGATTTTAGCTGCATAAAACTGAAATGCAGATTGACAGATGTTTAGTCCTGACTCTAGGCACCAGCAGGAGGCCGGTCCCTGAGGTCCTCAGAGTCCGAGATGGTTCATATGGCACTAACATGTCGGAGATGTACTTTGGTGCTAGGCCATGGAGAGACTTGTATACAAGCAGAGCAAAATAACAGACTTATTTTCATTTAAGGAAAAAATATGAAATTACATTGAGACTTATCTGGAGGAAAATGACAATGGTGAAACTTCCCCACTCATCCTCTGAGATGCTGCTAAAGCAGTTTTGAGTTGAAAAATATAGCCATAGCCTTGGCAAAAACGAAACAAAGTGAGGCAACTTTGGAGGCAAAGCATACCAAAAAGAGGAATCCTCAAGTGCTACAGGAAATGAAAAAGATAAGAGAGGAAATTAATGATCTGACCTAACAGGAAATAGTTAAGAAAATGCTCTTTACCAATCAAAATGTTCTAAATTATTAGCTTGGAAACTTAAAATACAAGACAGGAAGTGCAATGTAATCTTAACCAAACAAGACCCAATTCAATCAGCAGAACAAAGCTGTAATAACTACCGTATTTTCCGGACTTTTAGCCGCTCCCCTATATAAGCATTTGCTCTATTTTTAAAAAAACGATAATAAAACAATACATAGGCCGCACCTTTTGTATAGGCCGCAGAACTCTTTCCTTGACTTTTGGCATCGCATGAGCTCTCCCCGCTGTCCCCTCCAGCGTGCTCTCCCCTCCAGCGTCTCACCGTACATTCATTGATGTTAAGCTTGCGTGCAGCCGCGCGGTTTCCTAGCAAGATCGATGGCCTTCAGCTTAAAACTTGCTTCATACGAACTTCTTCGTTTGGGTTCCATAATGATGGGGCAAGAATTTGAAAATAATTTATAGTTGGTAATTTGTCGTTCGTGTTCTATTTGCTAGCTGAATAAAAAAAGCAACATCTGCTTCTTTGCTTAACTTTTCTGTTTTTGATTCTAATTCCGTTAGTTGCCCCTAGCGGTTCTAATTCCGCTGTAGTTTTGATTCTAATTCCGGTTAGTTCGCCCCTAGCGGTGAAAGAAAAAAACCACAGAAAAGCCGCAGCCTCTAAATAAGCCGCATGGCTCAAAACATCTGACAAAAGCAGCGGCTAATAGTCCGCAAAATACGGTAGTTTTGATTATGCTAGCTGGACTGAAGTGCTGAACAAATTTCAAATAGATTACTTAATTATAACAATATATTACGATGGTCCAGTGCCAAGAATTAAAATCCTCGGTCACCTGTCCAGATCCACTGAGTCTGGAAAGAGGGGTGAGACAGGGATGTACTTAGTCCCCCCTCCTGTTTGCTTTGTACTTGGAACAATTGGCCCAATATATTAGATAATCAAAAACAATTCATTGTGTTACAATTGATAGGATTTATGGTTCATCTGTTTTCAAATTTGTAGAATTTTGTGAACATAACATATAGATTACTTTACTTCTGATTTACATTACTAAGGGATTTTCAGACATTGTGTTTTTTTCTCTTTTGACATCACGAACAACATTTTGAAATTTTTGAGGGCATGCTAATTGGAGAAGCAGACATATTCCCTCTCTCCGTCGCCAAACCATAACTAAGTTCAAAGAATCCTGGGCTGCTGACATGTGCTGATTGCGTTTCTATTCACGATGGCTGCAAAGTGACAAACAGAAAATCACTTTTGCATAATTAAGATTATGATAATGCAGTTCCAGTCAATGCATTTGGAGAAGCCATTTGCAGCTGTTGACGGAGAACTCGAGGCAAGTCCCGGCCTCTCAGACAAGCAGCCAGAACAAACAGGAGCAGAGCCAGAGAAGATGCAGCTTACAAACTCCATTCGTTCATGAAACGCACCAAGTGGAAGATATTCTGTTTACATAGCATAGTGCAGAAAGCGCGGAAGAGAGATGCACTGTCAATACTGAGTGAATGAAATGACAACCATAAAACTGGAAGGCAAATAGTTTGAATTTTAATGAAAAACTGTACATTCTGTTGAAGGACAAATAGTATGCATTATGTGTATTGCTATTGGACTTTAAACATGCTTTGAGTACCTTTGCTGTGACACCTCATGTTTTAGAACTTAAAATTATGCTCCCTATACTGCGATTTGATGTTAGCACGCTATCTACTAGCATTACAAAACTATAAAAGAACAAAAAAGCAAAACAAACAAACAAAAAATTCAAGGTAAGAAAAATTGACTTAGATAGGCAGTGAATCTCCAGTTCCATTGGTTAGTAGTACAAATAAAAGCATTACAAGAATCTAATGAATAAATTGTTCACTGTAGGACCACGTCACAACAACATTACATTTATTACATTAAATAAAGCTGTGTATCATCTGCATATAAACAGTATGAGATTTAATCTGAGCCAGCATGACATACAAATATTAAACAAAAGTGGGCCTATATTGGAGCCCTGTGGCACCCCTCTCTCTGACTCAAACCAATTTAGCCACACCCTCTGTTCTCGTCTCTCAAGCAATATGCAATGATCGACCATATCAAATGCGATAAAACAAATTCCGTACAGATAGGACTAAAGTTTGGAATTGAATATATTTTTGGGCATGTGCTTTAGAACAGTTTTGCATACGGTGAAGGGAAGCAGTGGATCTCCAACACACAGTCAATCCGCTCTCAGCATTAGGCTCTTTCTTCCAGTTTTGTGACAGATTTAATGCTTAATTCGTAATAAAGCTGTTTACTAGGATCAACATACCCAACAAACGTTTACTTGTTCACAAGACTAAAGTTGATTTCCTCATCTTTATTACCGTATTTTCATTACTATTTTACTCCAACATGTAAAAGACACTCCATAGGATAACAGGAAAAAAACAGCCAATAAACTAAGTTCTGCTCCAGAATTTCCCAATATAAAGCAAAACAGAAGTGACAGCAGCCTTCCAAACCGCACATTATGAGAAAAACCTTACATCTGAGTACGTCTGTCTGTCTGCAGAGTCGGGGATTTTCTCGATTGAGGGCTATTGAGTGGCGAGCGCGATCACAAACTGATTTCACTCTCCTCTTATCATAGCAGACAAAGAAATTAAATATTGATTCGTGGAGCAGAATTACCCATTCTCTCCTCTCTGCCTGCACCTTTTGCTGTTATTGCTGCAGAGGTGGAAGGCTGCAGGATTCTGACGGGCCGAGGAGTTAACGTGGCATATCTGAAGAAGATGGAGGAGATTGGGCAGCAGATCTGAAAGCTGCATTGACCAAGATATGTTTTTTGGTTTTGGTCTTCAATTGCTATTCTCTTTCTTATAAATGGAATACTGTTTTCATCTCTCATCGCTACAAGCATAAACTGTAGCTTCAATATTTTTTAGTATTTCGTATTAAACTGTAACATATGTAGATCATTATTTTACATTGTGTTCATTGTAAGCCCCAGTATTGTAGTATTTCTACAAGTCCGAATACTGTAGTGTTATTCATGCCCTCCCAGATATGAAAAGGTTTGAAATTTTAGAAGGCTCTTTGTGAGTGTGGGCAGTTGTTAGAAGTCCAGGCACTACCAATTCTCAACATCAATTATCAAGGTTTATTATGATCAATTATAAATTGAATGTTGATTATTGATAATTATCACAAATTCATCATTTGTTCATCTGAAGGTTCGTGAGCGCGTAACGGTGACACTGACTAGTACTGGAAATAAACTATACACCCTACCAAATAAATGGTGTGAAAATGTGTTGACCAAACAATTAAACAGAGGACATTTGAATATTGAAAATGCAAATGAGGCTTAGGTGAAAGAAGTAGCCTAGACGGTGATCTGAAGTGGAGGCTAAGAGTTTTATCTGTTTGAATGTGTGAAATGTGTGTAACCCAAGTTGATCTAGTCGAAGGTGGGTCTTTATGTCCGAGTTAGTGGAGCTGACACCTCCAGGGTTCAGGTCTGGAGTGGCCCCTCGGTCTGAAGCTCTGGCTCTGATGGAGTCAGGCGGAAGTGTTGGGAGTCTCTCTTCTTTGAGAGAAACAAGCAATGGACATGAAGGTGCACGTTTTGTCACAGATTAAGGTTGATCGTTGGTTGGAAAAGTTCCAAAAAGGTCCTTTGCTTGTGTTTGCCTTTTGCAGCTATTAAAGCGAAATCACATCCAAATACAGACGCAGAATGATGGAGTTTTTTGTTTCAATAGATGAGTGAAGGTCAGCGGGGGATGTCCTCTATGTGTCTTTATATCTCTCTGCGTCTCTCTACTTCCTTTTCCTTCGAGAGCAGGGCTGGAACTGCACTGGACTTGGCTTGATCACTAGTTTTAGATTAGGCGACGCCTTGAATATTGGCACAGTGTCAACCAATCAGACACAAGCTGTGTTGAGTCAGCAGATAGAGATGGATGTTGGTCATTTTCCATTGTCCTTGTGTGTAGACCATCATATTACCAGATTAAAACATCCACAAGAAGATCCACATCAATTCAAACAACGCTGTCGACAGGGGTCGTCTGCAGGTCGCCTACAGTATCAATCTAAAATGATGTCATCATAGAAACAGGTCCATTGACTTCCTGCAGGACTAAGCCTACCTCTTCATCGTGAAATATCACCATAGTAAGAAGATTTTCATGTATGTCTTTTTTATTAAAAAGGCTACATGGAATTTTTTACCTGTACATGTAAGATCCAGAATCAGATTTTTTTAATTTATCAAGTGGGCGGGGATAAGGTTTAGGTGAATACAGACATTTTCTTAGCTCTCCAGCTTCAAAAGCAGGGCAATACAGGATTACTCAAACATACATGAATTAATAAAAATACAACTTTGAGTACACTAATGAGGGAACTCATAAAAGTACATTTTACATATGTCCCCTGTAAGATGAGTTCATGTCAATTTGAGTACAGTCACCATTTTAAAATTACATGTTTTATGGAAAACAATGAATACATGCAGAAAGCTTACACAGTACACCTTTACTTACCTTAAAACAGACGCTACATATTCAGCTTGAATTATTTCTATGAATATTAATATGCAGATAATCATTCAATCATTTGCCAATACTTACTTATTTTTACCAGCCTCGTACACACCAGGGCAGAGTATTGCATAGTGCATTGTGACTCATTACAGAGTCCAATATACAAAATGTATCTCCATACAATACGTGTCCTGAGATATAGATATCATAGATATTGATCCAATTTGGGGTTCATCTCAATTTGTCTAGAAGAAAATAGTTTTTATTTCCCCCACCTCCCCGTAGTGTATTCCTCTGGGCTTCTGTAGCAGGAAGTTCAGCGCGTGTAAACAGCAGGGCATTGCACAAAGAGCGTCTTTCCAGAAAAATGTGCGATGTCAGACACAGCATGACGCGCCCTCACACAGCCCCCTGAAGGAGAATTGGGAGAGGAATACTACAGCGCTAGCCCGCTGCTAATGCAGAAACAAACGGCCTCTCAGCCCGGACTGGGACAAGATTACAGAGAACTCGCCCAAAAGCAAAAAAGGCTGACCACGGTCCAGTGCAGGCACTCTCTTGTGACTTTGTGCGGCACAGAGAAGAGAAAAGCCAAGGAGAAAAGCACAGGAGCAGTCAAATAAAATGTTGTATAAATGCAAATCATATATTCTACACCAGTTTACTCTACCTATAGTATGTTAAATGCAGCCCCATTTGGTTAAATGGAGATACAGTAGATTTCCCTCCATGGACATGTGTACATGATCACTTCTCAATACAATATTCTACAGCAACATTATACAGCCTGCTGTGAGCTTTTATACTTTGCTTACGCCTTCTACAGTCTATGACAAAAATGAATGAGGTATTATTTACTGCACCATAACTTGCATAGATACAAATATTAAACAATTTGACAATTTTCTGTAGTTTGCAACAATCTGCAATTTACAATGAATCTATGTTGTTTAAAAGTATCAATATAATACACAAATGCACATCTCACATAACGATACACGTATTGCCGAGAAGTTCGTTACGATATATTAACTATTGTAATATATAACCAAACTTGAACCTATTCTGCGTCTACAAAAGTGAGCTCTGTGAATAATATTTAATGTAGGATGTAGACCCTCCTCTCAGCCTCTGTTTTTCCAGGCCAGGGTCTTGGGTGTTTACCAAGTAAATTATCTTCAAATTGGTCAATTTGTTTATAATTCTATTAGAAAACTCCTCCCTCAACACTTCAACTATATGTTTGCTTTTAACTATGAATTTCATGAATATCCAACTCGTGGTGGTCATCTCATTAAAGCGCCTTCCTCTCATACAACTCGGGCCCAGTTCAGTGTTCTGTACAAATTTGGAACCGCCTTCCCTCCTCCAATTGCGCTTTTCCATTTGGCACGTCTATTTCAACTTGATGTGTATCTTTGATTCATTTGGTTGATGTATTGGTCTTGTACTTCCTTGTGCTGAGCTGTTTTTGCTGGAGGTCACCACATGCTAAGAAGCCCCTTGAGGGCTTTTGGTGACCATCCATCACATTCTTTTGTGTATTAATATATAGTCACTTTTTTTTACTAAGTGAAAATGAATATACCTGACCCTAAACCTAAAACCAGGAAGTCAATGGACCTGTTTCTCTTTTTAATAGTCCATGCATGTGTCAAATATTATACCTATACCAGAGCTGCTTGAGTTGAGTATGAGGATGATCTGAACTGACTGCATTACTTTATGTTATGATCCATAGAATGTCATGGAACTAATGTCTAATTAATCTGAAATCAGTTTTTGATGTTTGGTTTACCCTTTGGTGTGGCTCAGTCCTGCCACACAGTCCTGAAAAGCTCAGGTACAATAGCTGTTCTATGCTGACATTTCCTCTTTGTCCGTGGGCAGATGTGGGTTCTGGATAATTGCCCAGAATATTGTCTTTGCCAAACCGAGCATGAACAAATTCTTCCTCCAAATATGGATCTAAATGGTGTGTGTCACTGCAGAGGGCAAATATCGCTGGATATTGTTGTGATAACATAAACAAGGAAATCAGGTTTGAAATTGTGTACACTTGAGCAAGCATTCATTCTCAGCCGGTTAGCTCTTAATTAGCGCTAAATGGCAAATCAAATGCCCTTTATGAATATTAATATGCAGGTAAATGTTTTTGTCGCTAAGCTAATTTGGTTGTGCTTGGGTTTAAAGTGTTTTTCATTACCATAGCAGAGCATTACATGAAGATTAAATGTATAAATTTGAGTATGAAAAAAAACCCCATATATATATATATATATATATATATTTTAAGGAGGATGTAGTTTATAATATACTTTTCATAAGAGGGAGAGAGGTAAAGAGTGCGGACTGAAAATTTAATAAATCACCTTTTCTTATCTAAATATGTTATGTATAATGTTCTGAATGTGGAATGAACATGAAGAACATAGATGAACTAAAAATCCAATGTTTGCTTTGGATCAACATCAATGCCGGCTTTATCACGGTCATTGCCGCGCTGACTGCTGATACTTACAAATTTCCCCTTGTCACTGTTGCGGAAAATCAGTCAGTGAATGGGCTGCAAAGACGAGGAAAAATACTGGCTGCATGGACCTTTGCGGACGCGTCAAGTATAAAGCTTTTAGTCCTTGTTTTATTCTGGTTGAGTCCTGGTGTGAACTTGTTTGTTTTAGTCCTGAGTGAAGTCTCATTTCAGTCCTAATTGTGTGTTTTTTTTTAACATGAAAAGTGCTTGTGACAGGGTGGACTACTCCTTTTACAGAAACACAGTCAAGTGAGTTAGAGTTCAGAGTTTGCTGAAAAAAAAAAAAAGAAAAAGAAAAACTGGGCCAAAACCCCACCAATGTACGGATTAAAAAAATACGTATATGAGAATTCCTATGTTGTTGAATAAAGGTTTCAGTTTGTAAAATGTTGTTTTTTGCATGAAGATTGTGCCATCCTTTTAGATGAGTCTCACAGCTGTGGTCATCAATACAACTCTGCTCTACTTCCAATCATTTTCAACATATTTATCAAGGTGTTTTTATACAAACTACTACTTGACTGATGTAAAACTATCATTATCCCACCAAGTAAATATAATTAAATTACTTATGGTAAGGAAAAATTCAGACGGCGACAATACTGAGAATAGCAAAGTTGGAGGCTGCCGACAGGGTGTGAGTGATTGGAACTCCATGAGGTGTTGCTGGGGTCGAACAAAAACTCAAATTAAAGGCAGTGTGACACAGCAGAGTCACAGTGAAGGGTCGGGCCATAGCTGCTCAGCTAATAACCCTCTGTTGCACATCCAGCATCATTTCCAGAAAAAACGTCCCCAGTAAAACATCACTATACGCTGAGAGCAGGCTAGTAGGTCTATGTGCAAGATTTGGAACAATATTATACTTACAATGACTACATTGAAACTTTTTTCCTGTGGAGGTACTGGTCCGTGTGTGTAGGTGTCCTCTGATAGTGGAACAATCAAGAAAGGCCAAGCGGTTCTCCTTAGCGTCTTGTCTTCTAAACCTGATGTTCAGGTGCATAGATGTGTTCTGAGAAGGCTTCCAGTTCTTGTTTCTTGATTCTCACAAATATGTCATCCACGTAGCGGTACCAAAGACTTGAAGTAGAACCTAAAAAAGGAAGTCAGTGCTTTCTTCTCAAACTGCTCCGTGTACAAGTTGGCCAAGATGGCACAGCCGTGAATCTGCCTGTAGAAGTGTCCCCGAAATTGAAAGTATGTGGTAGTTTGCAGATGTGTTCAGGTGTCAGTTCAGTCCTTTCCTGTAAGGTGGTGCCATCCTGCCATCTCATCCTCACCGCCGCTACTGCCCCAGAGGTGAACAGGGACACAACATCACACCATACCATTAGATCATCTGAGTCCATTGGAAGATGTTTCATTTTGTCCACTTGACGTTCCGTGTTCGTCCCCACCAAAAGTGCCATTGTTGTTAAATGCTTGTGACCCGTAACCTCAGGTCTGCAGCCTCCGATTCTGTCCTTTTGTTCTTCCTGATGGTGGTTTCTGTAGCTGTGATATAGTCCTCTGTAGGGATGTGGTTCGAAGTAACAGAAAAGTTGAACCCTTTGGCCTGAGACAGCACATGGTCTGATCCGACGGTTCTCGATCCAGTCGTTTTTGCTGGTCTCACTTTGGTCTGTCCCTGTTCTCCTGTCATGCTGGTCCTTTCTTAGGTTCTTCTTATTCAGGAGGATTTTGAACTTCTTGGTTTGGCGTTCCTTGCTCTTCCTGTGCTGTGCTTCCTGTGCCGTCTGTACTAAATCAATCACTCTCTTGAGGGCTTCTTCAGGGGGGATGCTTGTTCATTTCTTCTACAAGATTTCTGTTCTGTCCTTCAATTTACCAATTCTGAAATTATTTTCCTGGATCCATCCACGTCAGGGTTTCTTCTCCAGATCTTCCCTGCTCTGTGTCCTTTTACTGGCGGTTTAATCTGTAGGCTCTTCGGGATCATATTTTGATTGAAACGAAGGTGGTCTCTGTTGTCTGCTAATTTCCTGGCTGTGTTTTTTGCCCAAAATTCTTAGAAACAAGTTGGTGTGATCTCATTCGTCCAGGAGAACATTTATGTCTTACTTCATTGTTCATTTTCCAATTTCTACACCAAAAATGGGAGTTCTACTAACTGTCTTCATTTTTCGAACAGCTTACTTCATTAACACGTTTTACAACCTCATGTAATACAAATTTTAAAATCTTTGAATTTAAAATAAGGCACATTTGGACACTCTGGGAAATGAAACTGATAACTTAAGCACAAATATTCAGGTCAGTCTTAAGAAATGTCTGGGCATTTGAGGTCCCTCTGAATAGAAGACCATGCCAGTGGTCTTTAGGTACAGTTTATGACAAACAGTGTCTTTGTTACAGAAGAGGAATCCTTTGTTTTGAGACACACGCATGAATTTAGACAAGGCTTGACCACACGCACTGTTATGTATAATCCAAACCTAATACTCGGTTTTCCCAATTTTCCCCGGGACAACAACTATTTAAAGTTTATTCATTTCAATAATGTTACAAAGTAAAGAATGGCTTTATTGATTGCTTGGTGTGTGTTTTTGTTTGTTTGTCCAGAGGCAGTTGCTGAGCTGTATCCGTGGAGGAAACTGTCCTGGCCCAAACGTCAGCTCTCCGCAGATTCCTGGAGATTCCAGCTTCTTCTCCAACCTGCTGGCTGTGCCCACACTGGAGTTCTCCTTTCAGCAGACCTCTGCAGACGAGGTACGACCACACAGGGATAATCTTGGGCTAAACTAAGCTACGGTCTGAAGACTGCTGCCTGATGCGTAATTATCTGCAAATGTATGTGAATAAGGAAATTTCACCTGCACTACTCTACTCCATTTCTTTTAAACCTTCTGTAACGGTAACACGTACTTTTTTAGAACCAGCTTGGCCAGCATTCAAAGGCAAAGCAGATCCTCGACAGGAGACATGGCCCCTGAGATATGGCCCCTGATTTGTCAGAGAGCTGGCAAATCCCACGTTTACTATTACAAGTTTCTATGGATATTGCCTTTTTGGGGGCAGTGGCCTTCCTCCAGGATCTAGTACCAGACAGCACCTGCACCTTATACAAACTTTAATAATAAAATAAAGGTGCGGTTTATCAGCTTCTTGTCTTCTTTGGCCAAGGTGATGTGCTCTCTCTAAAGTAATGATACAAGTTCCATGATCACCCTCTCGAGGAAGCCTTCGGTATTTTCCCCCTCGTCACACTCTAGGGCTATATGGCCCCCTGGAGGGGCACATTTGGACACTCTGGGAAATGAAACTGATAACTTCAGAACAAATATGGTCTTATTAGCCTTGTTAGCTTGTGAGGTGGTCTATCACCACAGGTGGTTTCTACCAAGGTTCCGGTCCATCAGCTTTGATTGTTTTGCTCCCGCAGCATTATCTCCCCTGTTTTTCCCATGTTTATTCATCTCTTGCTCCTCGTTTCTTGGGGATATGCGGGTGATATGGAGATTTTAAGGCAAATGCCGGCAAAAGGGCAGTGAATGCATGCGTCTAGACTGAAGGCATAACCAGAAGTCAAGCTAAAGCGTTTTTAAAAAGCGCTGTGTATTTCATTTAAGATGGTGGTCAGCCCAAACTAAATGTAAAAATATCATTCCGAGATTTATTTTATCTGTTTGAAGAGTTCAACACAACATAAACCTTCAACAAAGGCATAGACTAGGCATAGCCTATTCAACTTCATTTTCCTGTGGGCCAGATTTTTCAGCGGGCCAAGGCCTCTGGGCTGGAGGCGCACAATGCCACTATAAAAAATGTTTGGTTCGCACAAAATATACCCAACACTGTTTCAATAAATTAAGTTCAGAGTTAATACAATAAAATAACTCCTGATGGGTTAAATTTCTGTGAGAAATACATACAAAATGCTTTACCAACATTACTTTCCAAAATTGTCCACCCAGAACTGAACCAGAATTAAACTAGGACTAGACTCGTACCAACCATGTCTGAACCAGGACTGAACTAATCCAGAATCAAAACAGGTCTAAAGAAGAATTAAACAAGGACTAAACCAAGACCAAACCAGGTCTAAACTAGTGCCAACCCAGGATTAAACCAGTAGATTATTTATTCATTTATATCTGGATGATGGGTCAAGGGCCGGATTCACTTGGAGGGCCTGATTTGGCCCCCGGGCCTTAGGTTGAATAACCCTGGCATAGACCATCATGAGTTCTCGGGGCATAAGGCCGCAGGAGGTCAGGGCAGAAGAAAGCTCAATATGAAACCACCAGTTGCAGAGGGAAATATGAAAACACTTCTCACCGGAATCTTAGAGACTAATGCAAAATGAGTGGATGAATGACACAGTTATATCATTCAATCACAGTGAATTGAAGGAGAACCTTGATAATGTTTTTGATTTTTTTGCCCAAAAAGTTGACTTTGAAAGGGCATTCTTAACTCTGCAGAGACAAAGACAGCAGTAGCTTGCGTACGAGTGCATGTTGACTTTTTGGAGGGACAAGATCTTAACAATGTAATCTGGATTTGAGTGGATTCAAAGTTTGAAAAGCCATAGGTACTTTAGACTTTGGCAACGGCTTTTTATAGACTGTTGGAGCGATTATTGCACCCAAATTTTTTATCTAATGGTTTTATGAATCCGTCTCATGTGCAGCTGCAGATGTACAGCTTGAGAAAATACACAGTGTTTAGGGAAATGGGCACAACGTCTTAGGAAATGTGACTTATCAACAATTCGATTAGAACAGGTTGAACTGTTTGACTGAAGACTCGATTAAAAGTCTCTCTGATCAAATAATAGATTGTGGGTATGAAGTTAATATAAAGGCAAGGGTTTGGCATCCATTCATTCTTAGCTGTGTATTAATAATATTATTGACAATATAACTACTAACTAAGGCATAGCTACATTCATATTGTTTAGTAAAACATCTATACTACAAATATTTGTGATTTATTTTATTTAACATTGTGATGTCACAAATAACTTTACTAACCCTTACCTATCAACACCTGAAGCAGAGACTTTCTGAACAAGCTAAGAAAACCAATCATCTATCAATCGAAAATTGAGTCATGTGTAGCAGTGTTGGCGTGTGCGTCTGTCTCCGCCTGTGGGGGCACCAGACATTAAACCATAAAAGGACGCTCTTGTTCCTCTGGCCGTCTGTACTTCCGGGTGCTGTTTCGTGCTTTACTTCATGTAGCGGTGCCGCTGTTTGCGCAGCTGGGTGTGCCTTCACTGTAGACCGGGTGGATGTGTCCCCAGTGGTCCTCTGAGGCTATGGGTCATTCCAAGCCTAGTGTAAAGCCCCTGTATGGCGTGCCCTCAAAGTGGTAACGGTGCCAGAGCACCTATTGTTTCCAGTGGCACTAAATACCAAAGCACATATACTGACACCTTTGTTGTAGTTATCCTGTTTATGAACTGCTGAGTGTGCTTAAATTGCCCATTGGGGATGAATACATTTACAGTATATTGACTGAGTGAATAGCAGGGGGAAATGTGCCTGGTTGTCACGTCACCTGGTGAGATATAAAATAATAGAACATATTTATTGCCCTAAGTATTAGTCTTTATCACAGATAATTTCACCCCACATATTATACATACAATTTTCTACAGTGTATATAAATAACATGCAAATGACCCTTTATATTTTATTAAAAAATCTTTAAAGCTTCAGCTGTTACCGTTCACTTCTTGAAGGTTTTCAAACTTTTGCTGTGATTCACTCCTTTCAGAAGATGTGGAATGTGAGCAGACACCAGCAGGGGGCAGCTAACTCTAAGTCATTAGTTGTCACTAACTTTTTTATCATCAGAGGTAAGTCTTGTCCTTGCTCTGGGTTTATAATGGGGAACTTGACTTGAACACTGAAGCTTGCGGTTCGAATCCTGGTCAGAACAGGCTGTTACAGATTTCCATATCCAGCATGTTTGTTCTTCTCAGCTGACACAGAGAAACCAGCCTGAAGCCAACGGTCTCTTCTGTGTAAGCAGAATACTAGGGCCACTGGTTTAAGGTCGGTGCAAGTACTTTGCACTGTATTTAGTTTTGCTAGCAGATTTGCTACAGGCGGCTGACATTCTCCCAGAATTCCCAGGAACAATAGGCTATCAGGAGCAAAGATGTGTTTTGTTTGTGTTTGTTTTAACAATGCAGTTCTTCACAACAATGCCACATCAAACACAATCGGTGATCGCAGTTACTTGTGCCTCATGCGGTTTAATTTATATATTTTTTATTTTATAGCATTATATGGCATAACTGAGGCGACCGCCCGAGGAACCACCAGGTCACACACACACATAATCTTGGTGTGAATTGGCACAGTGTATTGACCTTTTTTCTTTTTTTTTTAAACCACTGCTGATTTTGTTTGAGGGACATTGATTAGACACACTACTTCAGAAATGAGTGTAGGGATTTTATTTTTGGGCCGTAATATATGGTGGATGGGGGAAAAATCTGACCGACTTTGCTTGACATTGTTATACCATGTGTTATGATATCATTATACAATGACCTGAAAGTGAAGTATAGTCCAGTTTATGTATACGTAATAATATGTTAATGCATATGTGACATAGGCTAGTGATCAGAAGGAAAGGTATCGTTCTAGGAGAGAGTAGGCAGAGACGGTGAATGGATATTCGAATATATACATATAAATACACACAACACTTCTTCCAGTAAACACTTATTTCAAGGTTCATTAGATAACAGGATCAAACAGCATAAGAAAAACCATGCAGCGCTATTTGCAAAGCATCATAAAGAGTTCAGCACATTAAGCTCGACCCGCAGTCCGCCAATGTTCAGAAATAACCCACGCTTGAGTTACAATTAGATTGAGTCCATTTGTTACGTGGATGAACACGCTGTGAGTGTGTAAATTGGGGGTGAAAGTTTATCTGGGCTGCAAACGCCAACTACCAGCCCAGGATGTGGATGTGATTAGTTCAGCTTTGGTAACAGTCTTTGGGCTCCAGGCCTGCTCCTTAGCTCGCCATCAGGTTCCGGTAACCGCCAAACCTGGCCAAATCATTTTGAAAGAGAAAACAGTTTCTGGTTGCAAGATCAAATTTAAGCTATTTCTAAACATATGCTTGGTTTTAACAGTATGGACTTGGTCTCTTATTCAAGTAACATCCAGGCATCATGGGAGAGCAGGAAATATGCATGGCCCATTTTGTGGTATTAAAAATGCAGTATTGATGTTTGTTGTAGCGCTGCGGGGCGGAAACAGAGATTTAGCAAAAGTCTTCTAAACTTGTTTCGAGGATCGGATAAAACTTTGAGCTTAATTAGTGTGAAAGACTGTCACGATGTTTACCAGCCCCTGAGGCAACGCACCCGATGAAAAATAATAAAAGAAAGGTTTAGATGTGTTTATGAGTTGCCGTGTACCGTTCCTACAGTGTCCAGGTTCAGGGTCGTGCAGAGAGCATCAGAGGGGCAGAGGCTCCAACTTTTAAAAGGGGCACCCTAAAAATAACTGTTGTGTGTGGAAAAAGTATATGAACATTTTCATCAAAACTAATATATTTATTGTAATTTGCTGCATTTTCTTTCGTAAAGGAGAGGAGGCGCAAGAGCAGGAAGAGGCAAGCAGCAGGTCTGGATTACGTTTCATTTCCAGACCCAATCAACACATATATAGACGGGCCCAGATAAGACAGTGACTGCGTATTGCAAAACAAAACGTGCAGGTTAAAGAGGTTGTTGAGTTTAAAATAGATGTAGAAGTTGTGATGCAAAATGAACGCAGGGCGCTTGTCCTCTGGTCCGAAGGTCATGGATCGAATCCTCTCGACAGAAATATCCTTGGTTGAGCGGTCACATCCTCTGACCCGAAGGTTGGCGGGGGTGTGATTCCAGCTCTTATCGGGTATGTATATATGTTTATGTATATGTCCTTTGCAGACCAACTTTTTACATGCAAAAATAATAATAAACGGCTTGGTCCTCGGAACACTTATTCATTTTGGCCGGTCGAAGAAAACGATTATTTTCAAGAGTTAACGTTTACAACAAAGTGTGTTCATTTGTTTGTCTCTGGTGCGCCCTCTATATTTTAGTGTAGTGCTGTTGGTAGACTGTTCATTTATTTAAACAATGTATTTTTCATGACAAACTATTTCGTCATTGCTTGTTGTTTACCATGACAATGCTTTCATTTTTCATTGCACTCAGACTGACTTGTATAATAATCCCAAACCGTACAAGAAGGCCGTCTTGGTCGATGTATTACATTTTCAACTGGTTTAACAAATGGTCCTGCCTCTAACAGACCACACTTAAATACTGTCTCAGAGTTCGACTTTGAGTTTGCATTTAGATCATTCTGACAGGCCAATTGGACTTCTTCGCTCAGGACGGTAACACCTTTTAGATTATCATTTGACACAGGTTAGGCTGATCAAACAGTACACTTGTGATATCAAACTAAAGAATAATGCAAATGGAATTCCGGTGATGATAACAGACCAACAGAAGAATCGTGTGGCTTTTAAGTGGAACAACAAAAAAGCAAAGATTTATTACAGTGAATCTAGGAACAGCAATGTACAACAACACATAATACATCTACCACAAACCCTAAACATGTTGTTTATTTGTTGCTTATTTATTCATTATCAATGACACAGAAAGAGTTGTTTTCACTTTGCCATAAGGTAGGTTAACGTGAAAGAGCTTTCGATCAGAGGGGTGCACTTGGACCCACAGGAATGAAATGAGCAACAGCAACATGTCGTTCCAAGATGGTCTTTTTTGGTCATTTTGATACACTATAAACAACAAAGCCATCATTTCCTTTATCCTTCCTACCGTTTCTAATGCCAAGGCTGTGTTACGGTATATAACCACCAGAGGTCGCTCAAAGTCAGTGAGAAAATTCACCCAAACTGAAGAAAAGGCGCAACTGGGGGGAAAAAAAACATGGAGGCACACAAAACCATTTTTAGACCCCATTTGTTTGAAAAGAGCCAAGAAATCGAGGTGAAAAAAGTTTGTTTTGCATTGTGTTCTTGTCACGTTTGCAAAAGTTGAGCTTCCACTGCCCCTGGTGGTAAGCATATGTACAGCGCTGTTGCTACGCATCTACAATCTGTGAGCTACAAATCACATACGGACCACTTAGAGTAAGATGTATGTTTTTATTTGGATTTTTAACTGAAAACATCCAACATTCCCGGTAAACCAATGGTACCTTCTTGGCGACAACCAGGTAGCGGAACCTCCAGCAGAAAAGGTCCGCAGTGCACCTTTAGCTCAGAAGTATGAAGAGCAGTTTGACCATAAACCAAGCCAAGATCAGGCTCGGTAATCAGCTGTCCATTTAAAAGTAATGGGAAGACTAGCTTTTGACTGATTTGTTATTTAATTCGCTTCAGTTCTTTCACTCAACCCACTCAATCGCTCAGAACCGTTCGGGCACCAAGCAGTTACAGGAAATGAGACGAACCAAGTGGGCGGCTGGGAGGTGAAATTGCTTCTAGCCCTCCTACATGCACGTTATAGGGATGTGGGAACCAGTTGGCCAGAACCACGGGAAAACAGCTCTGTCCACTCACAAGGATACAAATAGACAACTATATTAACAATTACAGAGAGTTTGTAGCCTATGGAGTCCAAATGGCACGCAAGCTGGGAGCTGCGTGTATATTTAATTTTTAGTTTTTGTCAGGACTTGTTATAAAAAGGCCCAAGCTGAGCACTGATAATTGGAGATGAATGGCTCTGCTGTCTGCTGGTGTAGCGTTCCCACACAGATTTGCATGGAGCTGGTCTAACAGGTTTGTGTACTATTGCACTATATTATCAAAGTCATTTTTAGTATTACTAAAAGTGTACTTTCAGAGACCATACTTTTAGGTCCTTTACAGTGCCTTACTTGAGTAAAAGTTTTGCTTGCACTGTAAATAAGTCCTATGAATAGTATCCTTTGAATCAATATATTAGATATAATTATGAACGTCATCCGGGTTTCTAGTTCCATGCAAATTTGACCTGCTGTAAATCAGTAAGCTCAGCGATCTTCAGGTCTTCAGTCCCGTGTGAACGCTCATGTCGGTGATTTGGGCTGTTTTTCATCTGTGCACTGAAGCTAATATTGATTTGAAATGTCTCTGCGGACCAGTTTTTGTCAATATTTGAGATAATTTTGCTTCGAACCATTCTCCAATCCAATTGTTTTTTCTAAGCAAAAAGTAATAAACATTTGCAATGAAAAACTCTGGGGTAAAGACATGACCCAAAAGTACAACCCTTAACTCTTTAAGGAAAAACACAAAATGTACTTATTAACGGAATAAAAAAAGTCAAGTACCCCAACTTTAGTCCTGAAGTCCTGACACAGCCTGGACTCAACCATGAACCAGGCTATTAGAACGCCCCCTACAGGAGCGTCAAAACCAGCACCAGTTTGCAGCCTGTTCAGACCGCAATGTTCCAGGTCAAAGAAAAAGTCCAGAGTGTCTCCTCCAAGGTTAAAGGAAAAATAACTGCACCAAGCTGAGTTCAGTCTTGGTGGTTGAGAATAACTTATCAACCAGGACAATTTTTATACTGAAAATGAGTTTTAAACATAGAACACAAGTATAAAATGTAGTTTCATTTCTACTGAACACAACACTCCCTTGGCACATTCTGGTACATACTACCTCATATTCATTTTTAAACTTCAAACTTATCAGAGATCACGTAAGGCCGTCATCGACTCACTCACGAGAAAAACATTTTATTACACCAATTTGTCGTGAAATTTCTCCCATTTCCAGCACCATTTTCTATCTGAGTCGCCTCCACTCGGAAAGACAGTAAATAGTCTTGTTAAGTGAATGTGCTCCTCCTGTCCAGGGCACGGAATGATGGAAGATTACCGGCCCCGCACATCTGCTAGACCGGGTCCCCTCGGTGTTAGAGAAATTATTACCTGCGCACACTTATACTCACATCTCCAGCTGACTTTGACCGCCGGAGGTAGCATCGTCTAACTTTGAAGACCGGACGTGTGTTTGGGAATAGAAATTAGATTTGAGGTTGCAATGAGGGAGGGAAGAAGTGGAGCGAGGGAGGAGTAGAGCCAAAGTGAGGATGCCAGTTTTAATGTCAAAAAGTGAAGAAATTATGAAGAAATTAGCTAATCTCAAACCCAGATTCTGCCCCAAAAAATCTATCTATTTGAATCCATTACATGAGCAGCTTCGGTTGATTCGGCGGTGGCTTGCGCTAACTGCGGCGCAAACTAACTCTAATTCATATATTTCAGAATACTTTATTGATCTTGAAAGGAAATTATTCATGTGCTGCAGCTCCAACAAAGATCAGAGACGATTAAAAACAGGAAACACATTTTGCAAAATTGACTTTTAGGAGCTTTTAACCGTGTTATAACTGTTTTCCCTTCGCATTAACCCGCTCAAAGTTGTATTTCGAGTGATTCATGCAGGTGTGAGTATAATCCCCTGCATTCAAGGGCCCGCTCCCATACATGCACACTGCTCTTTACTTACTCTCTGATCATTGTTGTTATGTTCTCCAGAATGGCAGTGTCACATAGCAATTTTAGCAGAAACGAAAAACTTAATATTCTACTGACCACTAGGGGGAGCTGCAGCGCTAGACGGCATAGTGCTTTGGCGTGAGTACGTTTAGGGTGATGTACCGTAAAGGAGAAGGCGGAAACAAGCGCTGCAGTTTTGCATCCACACGCCAATGGTTTCCTTTATTTATTCATTTTAGATTTATATTTTTGATTTAATGTGTCAAAAACATTTTTTTTTCCATGACTGTCATAACTATAAAGCAGACAAAAGCATAATAACTTCTTTAGATACTCTACAACAGACCTGTGCATTTGTGGCCCTCGGCATGTTTTTAATCCGGCCCCCCAGCAAGATTTTAGTTTCTATTTTTTTCTGTTTTAGCGATGTAACATGTGTCTGCACGTGTATCCTTAATAAAGATGACACGAAATGAATGAAATAATAGATTCAAAAGCCTATATTTTACAGCAAAGTGCAAAGAATTTGTTACGACAATGATCACGGTCCAGCCCTGCTCCAGAACCTCCAATGTCCAGTGTCATTTCCATGGTCAAAGTGTACAAACAGACAACATTAAACGTAATAAGTTGTTTAAATTAGCAAACTGTTCCAATGGCGGCAGCAAAGGCCAGAGCTAATTAATTACATTCATTGAATTCATATAAAATGCCGAACAACTATGTAATAATGCTAACTTTCTTTTGTGGTGTATGGTATTTTGTTTCTTTTCAAAATGTATCTATTATTATTTATTTATTCATGGGTTCCAGTTTCCTGCTCATTCAAAGATCAACCCTCATACATATTTTGTCAAATGTGATGGTGAGTTGTATACTATCCATTGACAAATTATAGCAAGCATATTCTCTACCTAGAGCCTTTGATATGAAGTAAATTCTTATTGTTAGAGTTGACGAACGCACATATTATTAAAGGAGACATAATTGCGGTGTAATGTGTGAAAATGTAGCTTTTACAATACAATACATTTTAACGTGTCATCTCAAAGTGTAAATTGCTATATAAACCTGCAATTACACCCTTTGGATACAATCGGTTCACATATATATATATATGCTAATCATACGTTTATTTTTTTTTAATGAGAAACGTGTTCGGCTTTTCCATTCATAAGCCAAAATGAATTGATTTTATAACTACTCCACTTTATCGTAAAATTGTGAAGCCATGTATTTATTTTCAGCGCTACATTCCCTCCACTTTAAACCGTTCCATGTCGGGAAATATCTTGGCGTCAAACGTGGGACCCGAACTCTGAGTAATAGTGAGGTCCTGAGTGCGGCGGGGGGTCCACGTGTCACATATAAAGTCCACAGCTCCAGTGTGTTCGTCTACACCTGTCTACTCTCAGCTCTGATTCATATTTGGCTTTCATATATTCTCTGCACTCTCCATTATGTATCTGACCTTTGACCCCAAGACTGCTTTCAACATGCACTAAAGCAATGGCAAAAACTGCACCTACTGCTCCTTTGCTGAGAATCTACAATCCTCCTGTAAGTATCGCATTTCTGTCGCTTTATTCAATGGGGTGGCCACATTGAACCAGTTGTATGGTCATTTGGCTGGGTTTCCTCTAGTCCAGATGCCCTTCCTGTCATGAGCACACTGTGACCGGAATGGACCATGCGAGTGCAGTGCCTTGCCCAGGGACACAACAACAGCGTGGCTGTGGGGAGGTTTGAACAAACTACACTTGACTTTGTGCCACTGTTGCTCTTCCTAGAACAGATATATTTCCCAGGTACAGAGTCTCACAATGGCACAATGGTTAAAAGTCCACTTACTGTCTGGTACAGAGTCTCGCAATGGCACAGTGGTTAAAAGTCCACTTACTGTCTGGTACAGAGTCTCGCAATGGCACAATGGTTAAAAGTCCACTTACTGTCTGGTACAGAGTCTCGCAATGGCACAATGGTTTAAAAAGATCCACTTACTGTCTGGTACAGAGTCTCGCAATGGCACAATGGTTAAAAGTCCACTTACTGTCTGGTACAGAGTCTCGCAATGGCACAATGGTTAAAAGTCCACTTACTGTCTGGTACAGAGTCTCACAATGGCACAATGGTTAAAAGTCCACTTACTGTCTGAACTCAAAGGATTATTAACCCAATAATAGATTTAGTTGCGTAAATGGATGCTATACTTGACATCTGGCATGTGGGATTACTACAGCTGCCCCATTGGTACTATAATACTGATACTACCACTTACTTAGTTTTCTTTCTTGCTCCTACCCAAAGCTCATGACCGTAGGTGAGGGGAGGAACGTAAATTGACCGGTAAATCGAGAGCTTTGTCTTTTGACTCCTTCTTCACCGCAACAGTCCGATGCAGCGGCCGCATCACTGCAGATGCTGCACCGATCCGCCTGTCAATCTCACGCTCCATCCTTCCCTCACTCGTGACCAAGACCCCGAGATACTTGAACTCCTCCACTTGAGGCAGGGACTCCAACAACAGGCGACAACTTTTTTCCAGTTGAGAACCATGGTCTCGACTTTGCCAGAGGATTCACACTCGGCTGCAAACCGTCCCAGAGCATGTTGCAGGTCCGGGTTTGATGAAGCCTTCAGGACAACATCATCTGCAAACAGCGGAGATGAGATCCTGTGGTCCCCAAACCGGACACTCTCCGACCCCTGACTGCGCCTAGAAATTCTGTCCATAAAAACAATGAATACATCCAAAGTACTTAGGCTGGATCTCATCCACCCCCGGAGCCTTCGGTCTCTGCTTCCTCACGAGAAGACCAGGCAGTGGGATTGAGGAGATCCTCAAAGTATTCCTTCCACCAAAATATATCTAGTCGATGTCAACCACTCCCACCCTCATCGTAAACAGTGGCGTCGGACGGTTTGCCAGGATTTCTTTGAGGTTGACAGATAGTCTTGCTCCATGGCCTCTCCAAAAAAAGTACAACGTAAAAAGGCTTCAGAAAACGTAGAAGTACTAGTGTATATATTATACTATATTAGCTGCCTTTTTGCCTTATAAGCTCCAGTCTTTTGTTGTTTGGCAGCAGTCACTTTGCATTAGTTATAGAACATTAGAGCTGTTACCCACCAGTTGTGTTGGAGCACAGGCCTCGTGCACACAACTAATCAAATCCGTCTGGTTTTCAGCGGAGTCTGGAGAAACATGAGCCCATTAACTAAAGAATTGAATGAACAGTTAAATGAATAAATGAGCAGAAAGTGAGGTTTTAGCTACTGAGCTGTGGGGCTGTCCATCATGTTTAGGGTTCATAGTAAACTGCAGTGGACTGGGGAGAGCAGTAGACTAGAGCGCCGCACAGAAGTACAGGCCTAAGCTTTTATTTCCCACTGTATTAAATAGGTTCAGACACAGAAGGGTATCTCTATGCAAACTGGTGCACCAAGAACGTTAACTGCAATATATAAGAAGAGTTTTGCTGTATATATTAGTTGTTAAATGATGCCAGAGAAAATTATTCATCTCAAAACGAAGCAAATGAAATATTAGCAACCTTTATCTCGCATAAGCGCGTGGTTTTAAAGAGACTAGATCGTGTGGATTGTGCCCTAAATCTGCAATATCTGGACATCCGATTCACTTTCGACCTAATATCACTGTGAATAATTGTCCCTGGAGATGATTGGTAGCTTCAATAATGTGAGGTTCAATTCACAATCTCTGAAAATCTGCTGAATTTAGTTAACAACGTGCAACATGCTTAGTTTCTCTGCCACTTTTCCTGCCACTAGAAGTTTGGTGGTGCATGATGGGATTGTGTGACGTCAACTCCAGACGCTTTATACTGATCTAAAACAGGGCTTTCTGTTCAACACTGCTGAGCTATGTCACCGCAAATGTCAATACAACAAAGCACCGCACTGTGGCTCACGGCCCCGCCTACAGATGGCTACGGTTCACTCTCGTGAGCTATGGATTTAAACAAAATGTGTGATTAAAAAGGCTATGGAACGTTGTGGAAGCCTACAGTTATTACGTTTGTTGAATAAAAAACAAAAATAAGTAAAGTAAGAATTGTACATGTATAGGGGGGCTTCTTGAATGCAGGATAATATCTCAAATATGCAGTATTCATAAAAATGTCCTTGATGATGTTGTGTGCTTGGGCAAGACACTTCCCCCGCCTCGCCCTTAGTGTCTGCGTGCACTGGTGTGTGAATGCATGAGTGGTTCCATGATGCTAAACACTTTGAGTGCCTGTAAAGTGGAATTTATCAGTCAAAATACCCATTTGAGTGAGGTGATGATGAAGGGAATCCATTATAACATCGTTAAAAGCTCATTATAGAGTCAATACAGTTGTTTTTTATTCTGAACTTGTACTTGGGGCTTTGCGTTTGATCTTGCATATGTTTACATTGTGAAGACACAGGCACCTACAGGAGCACGTGCCTTTCCTCTGCACCATTACAGACACATACTGGTGTAATAGAATCATTCATGAGTGAATATGCATGGCAGGACGCGATGTTGTCTTATCCCATGGGTCTGACATGGACTGACAGGCCAAAACATGCATCTCATTTAAAACCCTGAAGCCTTAAAATGATGCACAAACATGGATACAAAGCAAGCAGCATGTCCCAGATACCATCCAGCATGCACTGACATATTTCACATCTAAGAGGTTGGAGGAATAGCTCTACGCAGTTTATGAATAATAGAATGTTGTCATGTGTAAATATTATCTTCTGTTGCATATGGGATGTAATGTTTTTGTAACATTTTGTAGATCCCCTTCTCTTTTAAGGAAGGCTGGGGGTTTGGCAGCTGAGTGGTTATGGATGTCGTTCCCAGGCCTTTCTGTATGGAGTTTGCCTGTTTTCTCCTTGTCAGCAGCTCAGGATTAACCATCCATCTGATTGACATATAAAAATAAATGAATCATGTGATTATCAATAATAATGAAAGCCTTACTGTACATATCCGTGTGCACTCAGCAGAGTCAGTGTTTGTTTGCCGTTATATATAGTCCGACTCCCACCCCTTCTTGTGCAATCTCAACCTGGTCTAAAATCGCCTCAGCCACTCCCATTCAGTTTACTGTCGTCATGTACGCTAGCATGCAAGTCACGTTCATAACAGTTAGCGGGAACATGACTACGCCCTGCTCCGAACATGGATTTAATAAAAGTTCGGACCTCAAATAGTTTTATTTTAGTTGACGCACAAATAGCGAGCATTTTGGAGCTCTCAGACCCAATGTAAATTCCAAACGTGAGCACATCTAGCAGGCTGCGGCGTGTCACGCACTCTGGGATTAAGTTATTATTTCTTTTGCTGGAACTTGAAAACCCGATTGTCCTTGAACCAATTTCAGCTCTGGAAAAAAAAAAGAAAGTGCTTTCAATTTTATTTTCACATACAAAAGCAATGGTGATGTATTGAGATAAACAGTAAATTAAAATTGTCCACATTTCCGAAGCGGTGCGGCCCTGAGGTGTTTCCACTGTGCAAATTGATCTGAGAGGTACTAGCTCCCAGAGACCCCGGGACACTTTAGCGTGAGATGATTGGACAAGAGAGAACACAAAAATATACATATTCCTTACTAAACGCTGACTTGACGCTGTGATAAACTGCTGCATTTCCAGTCACGATAACTTTATACATTGAGCCGTCAAACTTAGTAAAACAAAGCTAGCGCACGTTAGCATCAGCTGTTTCCTGTCTCCACCAAAATATGATATTTCCAGTGCATAATTCATCTACTTACTATCCAAATCCAACGCTTTTCACAGAGACGTGACATTTGTTATATTTGGGTGACGTCAGCGGCCCGAGACGCTCCAAAATGAACCGTGGCTTTAGAAAATAGTGAAATCTCCTCACAGTAATCACAACACCAAACTGTGAAATGACGACATCCGTAGTCCGACGTCGTGTTTCAAACCAAAAAAAAAAAAAAAAAAAAACCTGCTGTGAAGAGCTGCCCAACTTGTCCAGATGGATGGTGAAGCGTTCCTACTCTCGTGCTGTCCCCCCCCCCGCCGCCGCCGCCCCCCTCTCTCTCCAGGCTCACTCTCACACCTGCCTGATCCCCCTGAGTGCAGTCACAGGCACACACTTGGCAAACACCGCCGCGGTGCTATTAAAACAATGAACAGTGTCTGCTCTTGGCACCATTTAATCTGGAACATCATTTTGTGTTGTAAGCCAGCTCACCTTTATGTTAACACTGATAAGACTCTACAAAATATCACCGCGCTGGCAGATTTTTGTCTGGATTTAGCTCCAGTCCTGACGTCTGGCGTAGTCCACGGTTTGTTTAAAACTGGGTGATCATTCGCTTGATTAGATCTTTATTAAGGTTTTAAAGTCTGCACACATCGTCTAATTTAATTTACAGAGTTAGAGCATTTGTCCACCCACCCAAAGGTTAACGCAGTGCATACAGTTGTGGCGCTCACGGGCATATATAACCGTAACCCCCACCATGGACACAGTGGATGGATATCTTTGGAACATACTCCTGGACTCAAACTGCTCTGACTGGACTAATATCATAACCGACATACTCACAGTTTTTAATCTATATATTTTTGTCTTTAACTCAAGATGTCACTACAGAAAAGTACTTTAGTAGTACAAAATGTATTGGAGTAGAAAGGGCAGACGCCTGCTCTTAAATGTAGCCAAGTCAAAGTAAAAAGTGTCGGATGTAAAATGTACTTAAGTTAAGAACAGATACCTACAAAATTGACTTAAGTACAGTGCTTTTACTCTTCTACTTACTGGTAGTTACTTTCCACCACTGCAATAACTCATCCATTTCAACATGCAAAGCTAATTTCACCATCTTTGGACTTACAAAGAATCTTAAGCTCCATGTTAAAATGGTTTTCCTTTCATTATTAACATATTTTAAGAGATCCATGCAATGTTGAGTTCGTCCTGCGTGTTCCCCTGCCCACTGTCTCCGCCCACAGCTCTGCGCTTAAGTCTGGAAAAATGTAGACTACACATAAAGCAAACTAAAAGCAGCTCATGTGTAATGCAGCTTCAAACGGGAAGTCGGTGGACCCGTTTCACTTCTGTTTCAAAAGTGTTGTTTCTGATCAATATGGCTGTCAACAGAGAGCAAAATGGGAAAAAAATAATGTATAAGTTCCATATTACTGCGGGGAATGCAAACTAAATAAAATAAATAAAATAAATAAAATAAATAAAATAAATAAAATAAATAAAATAAATAAAATAAAATAAAATAAAATAAAATAAAATAAAATAAAACAAAATAAATAAATAAAATAAATAAAATAAATAAAATAAATAAAATAAATAAAATAAATAAAATAAATAAAATAAATAAATAAAAACTAAAATAAATAAAAACTAAAATAAATAAAAACTAAAATATATATATATTTTTTAATTAAAAAATAAAAATTAAATTAAATTAAATCAAATTTTGAATAAAATTGCATTAATTAGATGAATTAAATAAATTCAATGTTAAGTGAATCACCTTTGACCTATACCTTGCACAACCTTCACACAGTCAGCCTTGCATATGAAAAACAAGTTATAAAAACACACATGGGCAAAGAATATGCCATTTCAGTCCATAATGAGTGTCCAGAGTACGGATCGCTTTATATAGATGAATACAAACATGGACTATTCTCTAAAATGCTCAAGATGCTCTAAATCGATATTACTGTTAATTGAAAAAATCTTTCCAAGGTCCATTCCGCAGAGGGCTCTGAGGACTACCACGATTTCTGCTGATGGTCCTCCTGTCCAGCGTCCCCCTTTAAAGCCTTTGTCTGCATCACTTTTTTTCTATTGATCTCATTTTCTTCAGTGTTATTGCATTAGGATATATTGACTTTACTTCCAGAAAGCTGTTGGTGTCTGTTGGTGTGGAAGCATCTAATAACAATTGGCTTATTCTCTCCAAAAATAGTTCCTTTCCGATGATTGTGTAAAATAGAAGCAGACGACAAGTGCATGAAAGAACATAAAAGACCAGAAATATAAACAAGTATTTCAAGTTTACCACCGGCTCACATGCACTGTAGGTGAACAACAAAAAGGCCTAAGAGGTTTATTGTTGTTGATAATATTATTTGCATGGTTATTTTTTTATTTACACGTTATTTAATGCTTTTTAAAGTGATTAAATCCGTAAAAAAAAGCCCTATAAACATGTCGGGGTGTGGGCATTTGGAAATACTTCTGGTTGGTTTCATTTCGTATTCCATGTTCATGTTATATTCAAGCCTTTTCTGCATGAATTTACCTCAATTACTCAAAGAAAATACATTCATTATTTATTTTCTTAAACACTGATGCAATAAAATGCACTTTTCATCCACACCTACATCAGCCCGTGATTGACGATTCATCTGTGAAACGAATAATGCCAACGGCTCTGTCGAAACTGCAAGGTGCGCTACAAACGTCCACACCATCCGCTCACTCTTGAGCCGGGACGGTTCCCGCATCCGCCCCCCGCACGCTCGCTGTCGTGCTCGTGATGGCGAGGAGCAGCGCTGCGGCCGTCCCGAGGTTCTGAACATCTTTGGGGCGGTCCGGTTCCTCCTGCAGTTCCCACCACCGACCTAAAACTGCACGCTGGCCTGACCTGACCTGACCTGAGCGCCTTTGACGAACGAGCTGTACGCGTTCCGATCACTAGGGGTCAAAACGCCGTGTCATTGTGGAAGCTGAAATAATACATAATTTATTGTAATTTTTTTTAAATGGTGACTTACAAGCTGCAAAACAAATAAACGTTAGAACGTCCGCAGTTATACACGGTAAGACTGTGCAGATCCATCCTCGACACCTTTTTCTCCCCACTCGCCCGGAATACACACACTTAGAAGGAAATGGTCGAATAACCTTTTCGAGACAAAGTTGCATGGCTCGAAAAACCCTTAAAAGGCTGTGCTGTGTGTGTGTGTGTGTGTGTGTGTATGTGTGTGTGTGTGCGTGAGAGCGACGAGGGGAGCGGTACGTCCTGCTCTGGGCCCGCTGAAGGACGCGGGGCGGTGGGAAGCTGAACCGATCGGCGTGGCGCGTCGGTAGGAAAGTGACGCGTCGATGCGATTCGGGCGACGAAAATGACACGCATCGGGCTTCCTATTGTCGTCGCGGCTAATGCTATCGCTAACGCCCGGGGCAGTTGAAACCCGGATTGAGACGCTGACGGAGGGGGCTTTACGCAGCTAAAAACATCATTTTTTGACAGACATAGTATTAGTTTTACCTTCCCTGTCTTGACTGAGCCTTAAAAGTATTAATTAGTAAGTAAAATAGCATCAGTTAAAATGACAGCACGTAGAAATTCACTCTCAAATATTGGGTTATAACTTACAAATATGTTGACAATGTCTGGGTTAGTAGATGAATGTATATAAATCCACATTTTGGCTGATTTGAGCACATTCCTTGTTAATATTGTACTGCTCATTATTTTAATTTTTTTTGGGAGCACAGAAGCTTAGCGAGAACGTCACTCTGAGGTCCGGGTCATGACCTCCGCGGACGTCCGGAACGCAGCATCAACGCAGTGACGGTAACTACGCTTCGTCCGCGCGGAGCTGTCTGTGTACATAAACAGAGCAGAAATGAGCGTTTGGAGTGAACTTTACCCTCCGCTCATCTGACCTCCGTCTTGGCATCAGCACCTGCTTGTCTCGAGGGGGATTCTCTTTTATTGTGTTCATATACTGTGGAGCATTATGAGCTAACTACATCGTGCACTTTTCGGCTAATATGCATTTGTGACTCAATTCTTAATGCTCTAGGTATGTTTATATAATATATATATATGTATAATAATGAGTTATGGAATACGGGCCCAGGTAACCATTTTTCAACTAATCCTTTAACCATGGTCACACTTACACTTGCACAATTATATGAAATACCCATGTGGATGTGGTCCATAGTGGGGGACATCATTAGAAGTGATGGGGGTAGAGGCTCCGCCCACTCACCCCAGCACAGGACCTGGAGGAGAAGATAGCATGCTAATGACGCATCCTTCACCTGCAGCCAGGCGTCATTAAAACTGAATGGAGACGCTTTGATGTGTCTCTGTTTATATTGTACATCGTGTGCAGTTTGCTCCTCACCCACAAGTGCAAAATGCGGATCGCTCATGTGTAGTATGTAGTGTTGGGCACTTTAAGGCGTCGTTGTCGAGGTAACGCAATTGGTGCGTAATCGTGATGAATTATTTTGTCGTACGTCAACACAGGTCACGTGTATCAGTCAAAAAAACTGAAATGATCAGTCCGCACGCCACGCTCTGCTTTTGTTCTCTGCCTCCCCCTCTCTCCACTCACACACTCACGCACACACACGCACACACACACACACACGGACACACACACACACAGGCACGCACACTATCGCATACAGTCACGCTCACAGGCACGCACACTATCGCACACAGTCACGCTCACAGGCACGCTGCACACAGTCACTCACACCACGCAGCCACTATCCGCACACAGTCAGCACCACAGACACAGGCACGCACACCATTGGCAACACAGTCACGCTCACACGCACACATGTTCACTATCGCATAACAGTCCGCTCACACACCGCACGCACACTATAAACACACACACAATTACACGCACGCACACTATCGCACACAGTCACCCACAGAGGCATGCACCAATTTTTGGGGCCCCAACACAAGTTTTCTCCCACGCCCACATGCACAAACACACACACACACACACCTATCGCACACAGTAACACACACACACAGGCACGCCACATTGCACACATCAGCTCACAAAGCACGCACACGCACCGGCACACTATTCGCGTACATCGCACACAATACATCGCACATAGTCACACACACAGACACAGGCATGCACACTCACACGCACACACACTATCGCATACAGTCACGCTCACAACACGCACGCACCACTATCACACACACACAACCACGCCGCGCAAACACTATCGCACACAGTCACACACAGAGGCATGCACACCATTGCACACAGTCACGCCCCACTGCCACACACACACGCACGCACACTATTGCACACAGTCACACACAACACACAGCACGCACACCATTGCACACAGTCCGGCTCACACGAACGGCACACTTCGCATACATCGCACACATATTATGCAACACAGTCACACACACAGACACAGGCATGCACACCATTGCACATATTCACCACCGCACACACACGCACACACACTATCGCATACAGTCACAGCTCGCACGCACACTACGCACCAACACACACACGCCACGCACACTATCGCCACACAGTCACACACACACACAGGCGACGCACACCGATTGCACACAGTCACCGCTACACATGCACACACACACCGCACGCACACTATCGCACACATCACACACACAGGCACAACCATTGCCACACAGTCACGCCACATGCACACACGCACACTATCGCACACAGTCCCACACACCACCACAAAGCAGGCCAGCGCACACCATTGCACAACAGTCACCGTGCTCACACGCACGCACACTATCGCATACATCGCACACAATATCGCACACCAGTCAACACACACAGACACAGGCATGCACACCATTGCACATATTCACACGCACACACGCACACACACTATCGCAACAGTCACGCTCGCCACGCACACTACGCACACACACACCACGCACGCACACTATCGCACACAGTCCACACACACACACCAAGCACGACACCATGCACACAGTCACGTCACGATCACACACACACGCACGCACTACTATCGCACCACAGTACACACACAGGCACCACCCATTCACCACAGTCACGCCCACCATGCACAACACGCACACATCGCACACAGTCACACACACACACAGCGACGCCACACCATCAACACAGTCACGCTCACACGCACACACACACGCACGCACACCTATCGCACACAGTCCACACCACAAGGCACACACACCATTGCCCAACCATCACAGCTCACACGACGACAACATGCATACAGCACTAACACACACACGCAGCACATTATCGCACACCAGTCAGCACACACACACACACACACCAGGCACCACATTATTGCACACAGTCACAGTCACGCACAACACACTCACAGCAAACTATCACTACGATCCACCGTCACACAACCACCACACAGAGGCTACTACTCAGGCATAACACGACACAACACAACACAGGCACGCACAATTTCGCATACAGTCACGCACACACACACAGGCACGGCACACCATTGGCACACAGTCACCGCCACACGCACACACCTATCGCACAACAGTGCCACGACCACACACTCACTACAACACTCCAAGCGCTACTGACAACCAGTCACGCAACACACCAAGGGCACGCACTCTCACACACACACCACTACGCGCACCCACCGTAGCATAGCACTATCACACAGGCATGCGCACTATCACACACACACACACACATGCGCACTATCACAGCCACACACACACACACACACACATGGCAGCTATCACGACACACACGCACACCACACACACAGCACGCACACTATCACACACGCACACACACACGCAGAGGGTCTGCACTGTTGAGGACGCGCTTGGAACTCTCACCGCTACAGAAAAGAGTCTGAGCTCCTTCCAAGTTTTGAAATTATTCAAAATAATTCAGGACTCACTGAACAAAAACTGAACCAGGAATGCAGAACACTGGAACCAAGGCTAAACAGAGATCTACGATCCATGCTGAACCAGAACTAGGACTGAACCAGGACTGAACCAGGACTGAACCAAGGCTAAACCAGGACTGCACCAGGACTGAACCAGGACTGAACCAGATCTAAACCAGGGCTCTGCCAGTCCTGTATGAGGTGTATTTAGTGAGTGAAAAGGAGCAGGAGAAACGGGACAGGCACAGGATTATTTTTGAAAAAAAGAACCGTCCAATTCTAAATTGAACTGGCAAATAATGAAGTTATCCGGAACCTATTATTATTTGGACTTTGGTTTACATTTTTAAATATTGGGTCCAGGTACAATGAAGATCATATTCAAGTCAAAATAGTACAACACTGAGTAAATGTTAAAACATATTTAGGCCTAAAGGTAAAATAACGAGCTATTTGCAGATCAAAAAAGGCTTTAATGTAATGTTTATTGATCTTTTTGTGCTCCATTTAATAATCACGATTTAATAATCGTATTGCTGCCCAGCCCTAGTATAGTGTATAGTATAGTAGAGTAGAGTAGAGTAGAGTAGTGTTTATAAATGTAGGCGTTTGTGTCTCAAAGCTAATACTTACTTGTATTTAAACATAAAATCTAACAAAACAAACACAACAAAATTATAGTAACGGCAACCGGATTGTTTTTATGTGAAGATTATTTCAGTTTGTGATGTTATTTTAATGTTCATTAGGCCCCAGGAAGCATTAGCATCAAGGCCTTATAAACACTCACGGGTCTTTAACGCGTTGTCCGTGACATCCGTCCGCAGCTCACTGTCCACTGCCTGATCGGTCAGGATTCATTGATACTTTTAACTTGTGAAACCCCCACAGAGATAACATTGTGGCGATGACTAGAACTGGCCAAAGCGTTGTGCAAAGCCTGTTCACACTTTAGAGTTTTCTTTGTATTCTTTTCTATGACTCAGGGCCACTGCTAGACATTTGGGGGCCAGAAAAGCTCAGGGGTGCCCCCATGCCCCCAACCCACTTTGAACGTGTAAATAATGCGTAGGGCTTTGATGTCTGTAATACAACCATAAAGTGACTATTTAGTTTATTTTTGTTAATATATTCATGTAAATAACATTTTATAAATATTACATAAATCCCAATCCTTCGTGGGGTCTGGGGCCCTCAACCAAAAATCCTATCATTTGCTGTATTCTGGTGCATTTTAGATGCAATATTATTAGCAACTCGGAGCCTTTCTCCTGCTCTTCTGCAGATCAGATCGAGGCTCCATAAACACTACAGGCTACAAACTGCTGAGGCTTTCTGGAGCATTTATAAAAACATGATTTAGACATTTGTAAGAAGTTGAACCACTCTGACTTTGCACATACTGGGGTGTCAGGTCAGCCGGCTGGATGCATCGCACGTCTTCATTCTCTCTTTTTCACAGTTTCTAATTGAATATGTGGCATTTTTTTTTATCATTTAAAGAAGATTTGTTCCGTGTGGATCGTAGAATACATAGGTGTTCCAGCTGCTCCCCTGATCTCTCTGCATCTGTTTAAACTGTGGCCTCTCTAGCTGCCTCTGCGCATCTCAAACTTGGGGAGAGAGAGTCCTAGTTTGTTTTGAATTGATAAAGAACTAAAGACAGAGTAAGTCTGCTCCAGCCTCCCAGTTTAAATGCAAAAGGAACAGTGCAGCTGCAGAACAAATAGCCTATTGTGTCATTCATTCCATGTTTTTTGAAACTCCGAGTGAGAGATGTCGGTGTAATCCCTCATTCGTCCAGGAGTGTTCCACTGTAGAAAAAGATTCAGTTGTAGTCATCTGGACTCTGTTTTAGAAAAACAAGACCTTTCGACTCTCATCCAAGAGTCATTCTCAATCAGAGAAACAAGTCTGAGAACTCAGGTTTATATCCTGCTCTGTGAAAGCCCTGCCCACAGGGCGGGACCCCCTGATAATGGGTCATCGAAACTAACTGGGATGGGCCTATTGTTCACTGACTTTCGCCCCCTCCATTACAATTTAAGGAAGGATTCTTTTTTTTTTTTTTTACAAAGATTGCCTCCTTAACTCCTCTTTCAAACCATCTTTTCTCCCTGCTCGACCTCACTGTCTTCAATAGAGTGGTTTGTGGCTTTGAGATGAAGAGGCACTGCGCTCTGGGGTCCTGAACTCGCTCGTCTTCTGTGCTGATAAAGCCTCTTCCTTAAATCGTAATGGAGGTTTAAGATTCAACCTTCCCGTTGTTTATAATGGTCTGCTGAAACCCTGGAGACGCCCGAGGCATTCGGATGCTAATCAGGTACTCAAGGAGGAGGGCGTGAACAATAGGCCCATCCCAGTTGGTTTCGATGACCCATTATCAGGGCTCCCTCCCTGTGGGCAGGGCTTTCACAGAGTAGGATATAAACCTGAATTCTCAGACTTTATTCACAGATGGAGAATGAGTCTTGGATGAGAGTCGAAACGTTTTGTTTTTTGTGAGTCCAGATGACTACAACTGAATCCGAGTGAGAGGACCACATAAATAGGATTTATGAAACAAGCTAAACAAGTTTTTGATGAAGGAACAGTTAATAATGGTTGTTAGTATGTTTGTTTTTTTTATAGTGTGTCCTTTCAGGCTACTACAATAAAAGTTAGAGACATTTATTTGTTGTCGCACATAAGATGTTTAGGATTTCTGAACGCATGTCTTCACCCCTTTCTCTCTTCCTTCCTCTGGATTTGCCAGGGCACCATCCATCACCCCTCTCGGTGTGTGTCAGAGTGCCCAGGCCTCGTGTGCCGGCGCTGGGGCTAATCAAGTACCTGCCAGAGAGATGGAGGGGACCAGGATGTTAGACTAGACTGTAGCGGCTGTGTTCAAGTCTGAGTCTCAGAGGTTCTGATTAAAAGATCAAAACATGACCTCAAATTTAAAGCTAAACAAAGGAAACTTTTTTTTTTACCTTAAGGAGACATACTTTTAAACAATTAAAGTCATTTTAGATCAATTATGTAGTTTACAATATTGATCCAAAATTAGTGGCATTACACTGTAGTAAGCAGCATGATTTCATTTCTAATGTTTTTTTCAGATAAATTAATTTGGGAATAATGACTATGCAACCTTTTTTGACCCTACGTGTATGACCCGAGTCTAAATTTTCACGAGCTCCGTCCAAATGTCCACACTGTTCCAACAGAGGGCACTATTTAGGGCTCACACTATTTTTAGTGCGAGTAGTGCTAGGTGAAAAACTAGCGCACTTAAAATTTCCCACAATGCACCTTGAAAAGTAATGTCCAGCTTTGTTCAATATAGACCACAATGCATTGCAAAAGTCAGAAAAAACAACAGCGTACAGCAACAGCTCTTTTACTGGACACACTGAATGAAAGTAGACAGAAGAGCTGTTAAAACGCACTTTTGACTCAAGAAAATGAACAAAACCCTCTTCAATAAACCGTGTCACTCAAGCCTCAGATGAAGGACAATTACACACTTACACAAACATGCACGAATCAATCGAAATACCACTTTGAGTAAACTAGTGATGAAGGCAAATCATTACAACATAGTTAAAAGCTCTAAAAGATGATTTAGCATAATATGTCGCATTAATATTACCTGTATTATGCATAGTTTTTAGACATGTCAGAATCAAGCATGTTTGAATAGCCCGTGTTATATGTTCTTCCTCGGATTATCAGCAAACTCATACGGATCATTTCAGCACTCCATATACCTTCACTACAATGCAACTGCAAATGCGAGTTTTTAAGTTTCAACCTGACTTTGAGTGCTCACAATTCTGGCATAGAGCGCGTATAGCATTAGGTATTTTATATTCGCAGTCAGAGCGAAGGTGTCAAGGAGTATGAAGTTAATTAAGAAAATACTTAAGTGTCCTCATAGGAAAGCGTGTCTACTGCATTTGAGCCATTCTTCAATGCCTTCCCGGACATGAAGGTTTGCGTCAGGAGCTGGAGGATTGCACTATTGTACATCTTTTGTTGTTTAGGACCTAAATTGTTTTCAGGTCTGTGCAAAATACGTTGTTAAGAGGTAAACAAAGCACTCTGCACCCCCCCAGTACTAAAACATATGAAATGTTCAAGTATACAATAACCAGTTCAGCTGGTCTTAACGGGCTTGGGCCTTCTTATCTCTCAGAACGGCTTTTACCATATGAATCCTTTATTATTCAATTTGTATTCATTTAATTTATTAATTTATATATTTCATCTATCCCTCTCTTTTTTGGGGTATTATTTTATGTTGTTTAGGTTCTAGTTCTAATATTTTAACTTTAAATGTACTCATATCTATAGCTTTTAATTATTTTCATTCTTTTATCCATTTTCGGGATCTCCAGTGTTTCCTCTGTGGATCCCTCTGCACCAGGAGCGGTGGTCGGGTGTGGCTGCTAGGGCCTGGCTGGCTCCCTGGTGTCGGTGTCCTGTGTCCTGACTGTGGGTGACTCTCTGCTCCTGGTGCAGACAGCTCCTCTGATGCTGCTTCCTCAACTGGTTTATCTGCACTCAGCCTCATGTATATTAATGCACTCTAAAGCACTTTGTGTTCAAAAGAAATGGTAAGAAAAGTGCTTTATACATGAAGTTTATTTATTGATTGATATATTTGTCCAAAAATGACAGATTTGCTAGAATGAAGTAAAGATAGGAGAACGTTGGTGGTGAGTTTTGGAGGCATTTCATGGAATAATGACTTAAAACTACTACAAACTACTTTTGCCTTGGAAAAACTACAGGAATAGCTTATAACTGGCCTTTTGGCAATTTGTGCTATTCTTTGAACTTTGATTAGAGCCTTGACAGTCAGCCGTGTGGAAGACCTACACTTTGGACCTAAACTTGGACATCATCTAAACCAAGTTGAAAGTAGCTCATGTCCGCTGTTGTGTTGTGATGTGTGGACCTTTGGCTATGGCCTGTGTGCACTGAACTGTATTGCCACAATAACAAGACAGCCCGCAGACACAATCCTAACAGCCTACTCCAGACCAATGTTAGTTTGTGTCCTGTTTGATAGCTCAATACCGCAATGAGGACTTTGTCTCTGCTGCACTGGGCTGTGGGATCCGGAATGATAGAAAAACATACTCTTTCCAGCAAATCTGCATCTTCAAAATGTCGTAAAATTTGCTTGTTTTTTTTCTCCATATGTAGTACTTTTTTATGGTCGCTTTGCATGTTTAAACAAAAAAATATGCTGTTCTATTTTTTCCTTCTTTTTTTCCCCTTCATCAATTCACAAGTGTCCATACCAAATAAATAGATAAGTGGTAATACGTCTTCGTAGATGGACAGCTGGCAGTGTCGTTTCGTACTTTTATTTCACATGTCGCTCATGCACTCACGCGAACATTTTCTGAATAACTTTTCAAAGGAGTCGTAGCTCCACCCAGAGCGGCTCATTGGCGATGTCTGGGAGGAGCGAGCATCCAGGTACAGTGCGCTCCATTTGTGCTCAAGTTTAGCAACAGTAGGCTCACATCAGTGCACCACTTTTACAGGCTGCAGGCGCACAGTCCTCGTGCAGCCAGCGAGCGGGTCTCAGCGGGCGCGGCGCAGCAAGGCAGTCACCGCAGCTCAACTTGTTCCATCTTAATGAGTAGATGAGAAACAGACACTGGACTCACAGCCAGACAGCGGCACGGGGACAATGTATTGGGACAAGAGCAACCCGGAAGTGTGCGAGAACAGAGGACGCACAACTTATGGGGGCGTGCTTTTATCATTTTTGAGCGGAAGTGTTCTATTTGCAGTATCTGTCCATACTCACACCACTACATATAGACCTATAATTTCACTCAAATTCCTCATGTAACTTGAAAGCAAAGGCTTGTCTCTAGAAGGTTGTTGAATTTGGTGCTGTTGTTGATTCAGGTCTCCTCGACACTAGGGCACAAACTGCAAACATCCAAGATTCAGTACACACGCGCAAACCTCTCAAGCAAGCTGCCGTTCGCTCAGGTTGTAAAAACACATTGTAGAGAGCAGACCATGGGAGGGCACAGACTCTGTCCATTAAATACTAAAACGAGAGCACAGCGGGGAACAAGGTTGCTGCAGTCTGCTCAGTGTCCAGCAGGGAGGACTAGAGGACACCGTGAATTCCAGCCAATTTCAGTATAGCTTTGACACACAATGGTTTTAGACTTTATTGGTCAATCACTGATTGCCTTGCTTGTAATGACCTGAACCACAATGAAAGACCTAAACTCTGTCTTCCTATTCTACCTCAGAGAGTGTCTAAAGTGCATGGAGAGCCTGCCCTCTGCCTGTGAGGGCTGCAATATAGAATATATGCCGATTTAAAGTTCTAATCCATCATGTGTCGAAAATCGAGAATCGAAAGAGGAATTAGGTTTTTGCTATTATAAAACAAAAAAATTACCAAATTCTGCACAAACAAACCAGAAAAACAAACATCGAGGCGGACACAACAGTTTTTAGATCACATTTGTTTGAAGAGGATGAGAAAAGAATTTAGAATTTGTTTTGCAGGTTGTCCTAGTAACATTTTAAATCATTTCGGTGAATAATTAGCATGCTTAGAATGCATTTGGTAAGATAGCAATACATATGGACTGCTGCAAAGAGTTTAACAGGAACTATTTCTGTATTATTATTAAATCTGGTACACCTTTTAAGCGTTAATCCAACGAGACGTGAGAAACTGCTGTCCACCTGTCTTCAGTCCGGTTCATTTGTTTTGAAATATATCCGAACAGACATTATCAGCATGTTTTATCATGATTACAATACAACATGATTGAAAGCTTGGAAGTGTTGGTTTTTCTGCATATAATTGGCCAATCATTCACTCTTTAAAAAATACAGGCAGAGCAAAACGAACTGTTCAGCGATCGGTATCGAAAAGTCAAGCACAATCCAATGGTGCCCACCCCTACAGTTTCATCATTAATGTTTTATATAGAAGTCCAACTTACTTTGCCGTTTCTTCCAAAGGAGCTCAAAATCAAATTGTCATTGTCCTGCCCTGTTTCTACTTTGCAGCCGAAGTTAAAATGGAGTCTCTGGCAGCCCATTAGCCAGGCTTTTGTGCAGTCCCTCCTCGATCAGCCTCCTAACCCCCTCAGATCTCTTTCATTAACACAGGCGAGACCAGACGGGGCCCGAAAATGAGCATCGAACGCACAAGCAGGAGGGATTTAGGAGCCGACCGCAGTGAGAGGAGGTCAGAAAGAACACAAAGTTGTACATAAGACAGTACTATCTAGGTGACCTAGAGCGAACTCGCACAAAAAGCCTGCAGTTCTTGATACATCCGCTTCAAATGAAATGAAATGTAGGGTAGATGTTTCATAGGCATCTCCAAAACCAAACTGGGATCACAAGTTTGAATAAGACTGCATTGAGTTGTGATTCAAAAGTTTTTGTCTGGACTGGCTTAGAGGAGAAGCGATGGGACTTTCGGCTCTTTAATGGTTATTTTTGTATTTATTTATTTATTTCTATATAATGCAAACAAACCAAAACTGCTGTGTGATTTTCATATTTTTCTGTTTGGTTGGATATGTATGTTAAATGTTAAATATGTTAAACATGTTAAATATGTATAGTTTTACATTAGTCAAGGGGCAGTTTGTACATATATATATATATATATATATATATATATATATATATATGATATATATATATATATATATATATATTAAGAAACATTTTAAAAACAAAACACCAAAAATAAATAAAGGGGTTATTAGGTATATAAGGGGGACAATTTGCACTCAGTTTCATTTTAAACAATCATTAGAAAAATAAAGGCATCAGGTATAATTATTTGTCAAATCATAACTATTGTGTAATTCATATGGATTTTGGCCCTTGTTTACAATATGGTTGCTCAGTGGGCGGGTTGCTCGGTGGGCGGGTTGCTCGGTGGGCGGGTTGGGGCAGTTTATCTGAGGCTAAGTGCGGAGTCACCCTCAGGTGAATACTGCCGTTGTGTCCTTGTGTCTCGTACAATGGTGTGTGAATGGGTGTGTGAATGGGTGAGTGGTTCCTTGATGTAAAGTGCTTTGAGTGCCTTGAAGGTTGAAAAGTGCAATATAATTCTGACCATTTACTATTTTACCACTGTCCATGATCCTTTTGTGGGAGCTTATTTACCTGTGTCTGCCTCCTCCACATCTGCCTCTGCTCCTGCTGCACTGGGATGGAGTGTGGGGGAGAATGAGGGAGGGAGGGAGGATGTGAAGAAAAGACTCAAACTCCCAGTTCATTTTAACAGATCATTAGTCAAAGGTTGATTCATTGGTTAAAATGTCTCACTGCTCAGGTGCAGATGCGTCATGTGGTCTTCAGTTAGGAGTTTCCAGGTGCTTCTTCACACTGACTCACATCAGTATAAGTATTTCTATGACTGCAGATTGGAAGGAGTCGACCTCTGTGCCCAAGCCCCACAAAATGCACTGTCCCGTGGGCGTGAGCAGGTGCACGACTCCTCAGCCTTTGTCTCAAACGTGCTTCAAACATGTTCCTCTGAGAAGGTTGTTTTTTACTTTTACTCATCTTTTTTACTGGCGCATTGTGGATTTTAGTTTTACCATTCACCTCGTACTGATTTTGAGAAACCTTTTGGTGTGAACAGTTTGCTTGTTTTTTTGTTTACGATTGCTTTTATGTGGAGATACACTGAGAACCTTCTTCCAGATCTTCAGTCGTTAGCTTTATCTTCAGTTTTAGGCACAAATTTGAAGTTATTGAGGAGAAAAACGAAACATATAAAAGCTCTACTGTGTATCGCTCTTTCTCTCTCTTTCTTTACTCTTATTCTCCCTCTCCCTTTGTCACTTTCCCTCCCTTTCTCTCTCTCCCTCTCTCTTTCTACTCCCTTACCCTCCTCCTTTTCTGACCCTCAACACCCCTCCCTCCTTGGACCCTCATCCAACTTTCTCTCCCCTTATCCCTCCCTCTTTCATCCCCCTCCCTTTATTTATTCCTCTTTCTCTGCAACCAAATCCTCCTTACCTTTTCTCTCTCTCTCTCTCTCTCTGTCTCTCTCACTTTCTCCCACTCGCTCTCTTTTTACAACCTCATCCTGCTCTCCCTTCTACTCACTCCCTCCCCTTTCTTTCTGCCCTCTCCTTTTCCCTATCTCTCTCCCTGCACCCTCATCCCCTTTCTTTCTCTCTCTCTCACTCTCTCTGCTCCCTTACCCTCCCTTTCCTTTTCTTTCTCTCTCTATCTTTCGGCAACCTCTTTCTTTCACTTTCTCTCTTTCGCACTCCTTCTCCCTCCATCTTTCGACTCACATACCCTCCCTTCTCTCTCTCCCTCCCTTTCTCTCTCTTTCTGGCCTCTCATCCCCATCTTTGTCTCCCTCATCCTCTCCTCTCTTTCTCTCGCTCTCTTTCCACTCTCTTTCATCTGCTCATTCCGCCATCTTATTTTACAAGCCCGACCGCCCGCAAAGACTTTTAAAGGCCCAGTTTTACAGTGAAGAAATCCAATTACGCGAGCAGCACCTGGGCCGACAGGAGGAAGGGTGGACAGGCAGGAGCAGAATACAAAAATCAATGACAATCGCAGCAGAGTGGAACTAAGCCTTCAAATACTCCACTCCAGTCAAGATTTAGTTTTGTGCAGTGATAAAAAAGTTTAGCACATTTAGTTTTGCTTAATTCCAGGGCTTGCATTAGCTTCTTCAACTGTTAAATGGATTTTCTCAAAGTTTCTTGGCGTACTATCGAAATCATACTGGCAGAAAAACTCATACAATTCTATGTTGTGAAGGAGTAAGGCAGCAGGGTGTGCATTTGAATGTATTTGGACTATGCTATCCAAACATAACACCAACACAAAATGACAATGTGGCTACTTTATAGATTTTTACGGGCTAACGGCCTCTAGGGGAGCTCTAGCAGGAAGCTCTCGCTCTCGCGCAGGAGCAGAGCCAGACGTGGAGACACAGACAGACACAGGTAAATCAGCTCACACAGAGAAATACCCAAATCACATAACACATTGTTTCCTTATATTCGAAAAGGAAACACTGTATCTGATTTTTATCATCTTAAAAACGTGAAAAACAAAACTAGTTCACTTTGAAAAGTCCAAATATATGACTCACTTTCCTACTACATTGCTAGCATGCTAATTATTTAGTTTATAAGTGCTAAAATGAAGTACAAATACTTAATTTCTTGCCACTTCTACATCTTACACAAACATTCCATTGATATTCAGCCCTTGTTTATTCATTTTACTTTATTTAATTGTTGTACAAATGTCAGTAAACCTAATATTTTACCTCACTTATAGGAACACAAATAAGTGATGTCATATTTTGCTTGTTTTTATATGTTTTGAAAGAAACTTTGAGAAAGGCTGCAACGACTATTAAGTTTCCCGTTTATAAGTAACTCTTTTTGAATTGTTAAAGTTGAACAATTAATTGAAGTTGGTTTCTTGGGTTATGTAGAGGATTGACTAACCTGTCCCCAGTGGGAAGCCTTACAGTTTGAGGAGTTCTAATTGGATCATTCTGCCCTCATGAAAGCACCATGGAGATTCATTAGCGTGTGTGAGGGCGGATGATTCACGGACAGTATGGTTAAAAGTTCAGTTTTAAAGACAAAGTTTCAGACACTTAGGTAGATTTATTGCCAACTTTAAATGTTCATAAAATACAGTATAAACAAAATGACTTGCACGGATTAAACGTGAGAAATTGTTAGGGTCAATAAAACTGGACAATAAAATATAAGTTTTGTCTTAAGTACACTGTTTCAAAAGTTTAGATCAGGGTTGTTCAAACTATGGCCCGTGGACCAAATGTGACCCCTAGACAATTCTATCTTGGTCCTCAGGCTTCCAAGTGAATTGGCTCAAATTTTCTGGAGAAGTATATTTTACTAAGTTTTAAATCCTCCACGCTTGTAACCTTCATCACTAACATTTTGGGGTGAAACAGATATCTGATTACGTAGAATATATATTATACTTTTTCCAGGTACTTTGAACTATATTTATGATCTAATACATTTTAGTAATAGAAACAGGTCCATTGACTGTTTACTTTTACTTTTGATTTTACAGATTTAAAGCCATTTAATGTAATAATCAAATTCACATATAAAATGTTGTCATATATATATATATATATAGTATATATACATATATATATAAGCATTACAAATGGGATGCTTTATTTAGCGTTGCAATTACATATTTACATCACAAAATATTGCTGACGATTATGGATGTAAATAATTATAAGCCATAATAAATTAAATAAATATAACTATAATCTTAATATTATGAATAAGATGCATGTTTAAAAAACAACATGTTTAAGTGAAAACAACAACACTCTAGAACACGGCTATTCAACATAAGGCCCGGGGGCCAGAGCAGGCCCTCCAAGCCGTTTATTTTGGCCCACAACTTCACCCAAGAAATGTTTGTTTAATTCTTGGTTAGCTCTAGATTAGACCTACTTTTGCTTTAGGTTAGTCCTGAGTCAGACCTGGTTGGGTCTAGTCTAGTCCTAGTTTAGTTCTGGTTCAGAACATGATGGGCAATTTTGCAAAGCATTGTTGGTAAAGCATTTTGTTATTTCTATATATTCTATATAGAAGTCTATCAGTAGTTATTTTGTTGTATGAACTCAACTTCATTGGGGATATTTTGTTCAACCCAAAATGTTGTTACAGTGACATGTTGTTCACCACCGGCCCAGAGGCCTTGGTCCTCTGAATGAATAGCCCTGCTCTAGAAGATAACATCATGCATAACATACTGCAGCTTTCCATAAAACCAGCTTACAACATCTCTGAATAAATCTCATTTTCACATGATATAATATAACATGATATGGGGAATGTTTTATTACCAGAATATATGGATCTGTGGACCATAAAATGTATTCAAATGACATGGTAATGACAGGTGCGGCATGGGACAACCCTTTTAAATGAGGGCTCAGCCCAAGTGCAGAGAAGATATACCCATGTCTAATAATAATATCCTGGACCACTGCTGTTCTACATTTATACCAGGCGATCTGCAGCTCAGTCAGCAGAATCTACAGTCGTCAAACCCACTTTAAGGACTCCATCCAAAGTAAAAGGCTGAAGAATATTTTAAAGCTAACATACTGTACATTTGCTGAGGTTTGGAAGGACGAGGTTGTCAATTTGAGTTAGGAGACAGAAATATGATGTAGTTAGCGAAGACTGTGGGCTGAATACTGAGGGGTGTGGTAAAGGTGCAATGTAACGTTTCTGCTGCTTCTGTCTGAATGTTTCACATCCTGGCATTAATGGACACATATTAAGCATTATTTGTATTATTGTACTGTTATTACCATTTAAACTTGCTCTTGAATACCTTTGCATTGGCATCTCATGTTTTAGTACTTCAAATAATGTATCTACTGAAAGCCCACATGACTTTGTACCAGTCAGGGGTTCCTTCATCAGGATTAGTGTTAGCTCCTTACTCCATCTAGTGGCAGCAAAGGGAGTTACCATGCAGAAAAAAACAAAAAGTAGCTTCCCCCCAATGGCAATGAATTATGGATTTAAAAACTGCAAAGAGATATTCTGAGTTCTTCCTTTAATGTTACAAATCGAGGAAAGTGTTTTCTGAGTCTCAGAAAACACATATGAGGGGACAACCTTATTGTCCAACATTTTGCATATGTGTCCTTTGAATATGTAATTTATTGCAAACAAAGTAGATAAGATCGGTTGAAGATGGGTTAAGATTAGGTTGGTTAAGATAGGTTAAAATAGATTGAATAACATGCATTCTTACTGGGAGTGGGTTCGCCTCTGCACAGACCTGACCTGTAATTCTGCCTAGGCCACCTTCTTGTCACCATGGAGATAGATAAGTTAATGCCACTGTTGAGAATTCTAGGTAAAGCAAGGTGAAGGACCTTCCACCAGACAGCTTAAACGCAGGAGCGGAAGCCGTTCATAGCACTGTGGCCACCCTCAGATCCAGACGGGCCCACCCCATAAGCACTTGTAAAAAAGTTTAAATAATAAAATACGGTTGTAATAATAATTTAAATTGCTGTCATGTTTTGTCATCCAGGCGTCCAGTTTGCTGTCAGAGGCCCAGTTCTCCATGGACTCCCCTCAAACTCTCGACCCACTTTTCAAGTTCCATGAGACCATCGCCAAGGTAAGCCTTGACATCTTTAATGGTTGGCTTTTTTTTATTTTTTATAGAATTTATAGAGATAGAAAATATAGAAAACATTAGCAACAGAATGATTGAGTCTTATTATTATTAGCCAGCACCCCTGCTTGTTTCTAGGCAATTCACACAAATCCTTCAGCACACCCAAACATGCCCATACCCATAACATGCATGTTTCAGCCACCACTGAGCTTCAAAATCAGACCGTACCTGCTGCAGTGGTCCTCTGCACCAATGATATGATGGAGCCTTGGCCAGACTTTACAACAGTGCCCTGTTTCTGGCTGAGTCTACCACTACACAGTGCTGTCTACATGTTATACACTGACATCTGAAAACTATATAAATATCATGTTCATCGGACCGTCTATCCCCCGCACTGGCAGCGTTAACACCATAAGATCTTCCTCACACTCACCCCAGGCTCTGGAATGATTCCCATCTGATTAGAAGACAAGCTGCACTGATGCCCTGGCATACAGTCAGGCTTGATTCACGTTTTTATGACTCTTCCGGTTTAAAAATAAAATGAACTAAATATCCATGGAGACCAGAAAAGTTAAATAGTGCACCTTTAAGACATAGAAACTTTCTTGCTTTGCTCTTACTTTTTTACAAATGCTTTTATAACATTGTTTTATGCCAGAGCTTCTCAAACTGTGGAGGGCGCAGAGTTGTGCCAAGGGGGGGGGAAACGTTTAAGTAAATGTGCGCACATTACACGAAACTGATGTGTTTTGAGCAGCAGAAAAACACCCTGTGCCAACACAGCGTTCATCTCTAAATACGCGAGAGCAGCAAAGGAGTGGGTCAGCCTGCCTTTGTAGCCCTCACACACGTCTGCCCCAAGTTTAGAACGAGTCACAGCTTTGGCTTCTATATGCGCAATACGCGCTCTGTCCGTCCCCTGACCCTCCTCTGTCCCTCTGCACGCGCTTCTGTCCTGGTTCCCTTTGCGTGCGCATTTTCTTCCTTTCTGCGTTGATCCCATGCGCTTTTCGTGTTAAATGTGAAACATAAGCGCAGCGGTACGAGTCAGCACCCCGAGTAAGCACTGCGCAGAAAGCAGTGTGTGTGACGTTCGCGGACCCACAGTGGTAAAAGTGACCCACTGTGGTTAAAGTGATCATAAGTGACGAGAACTAACACAAGTGCATCTATTCCTTGAAATACCTCATTCCCTACCGTGAAGCGCCAATCCTGTGCTGTCCCACTGCAGACAGGAGACAGAGGGAGAGGAGAGCACTCAGAGTTAAGTGTGTTTTCCCATTTCTGCATAGCTTCAAAGCATATACCAAAGAAAGACAGTCAAAGTCTGTGAATGACACTTAAGTGTAATTTAGCCTATTTAAACTCTAATTATTACTGTTATTTAAGACTATTTTACGACTATATAGTTGCAATTTGTATTGTTTTATTTTATCATACTTTATAATAGCTCAAGGCTGTGGGGGGCATGGATAATTTTTTATTTCCCAAGGTGGGCGCGCCAGAAAAGGGTTGAGAAGCCCCGCTTTTTACCATCTAAAAGTGATAACAAATTGCCACAGCACTGAACAATTCAAAGTAGAATATTCTTTTTTTATTTTTTGAAAAGAATAAACACAGAACAGAACACTACATGACCAGAGAGTGAAAATCAAAACAAGAACACAAATAGACATCAACCCATCATCAGCAGAAAAAAAGAAAGAAAAACCATAGTTCAATAGAATTTTTTTAAATCCCATTTAGTCCTTTGAATGGTCAAAAGTTCTCTAAATGTCACCGCTTAACAGGAAGCTGAAACTCACTCAACCACATGAAAAAAGTCAAAACTTGTTGGTACTGGAACTTTAATAGAGAAAAAAAATACTTTGACACAAACGTTCGTTGAAACATTCCATTCACCAAAAAATCACACGCCTCCTCTTCCTCCTCTCTTCTGTGTGAATAAACCAACTTCGTCACCGTCCATTCAGTCCTATTTGACTAATGCTCTCGACGTCTTCATCTGACAATGCCCTTACAGCGACGCGTTCTATCCATCAGACCAACGACACGCTGTTCCTCTCCAAATCTCTCCATCACATCTCCCCACAAGGTTACTTTACTTTCCCCGCTACCAACGCTTATGCTGGTTCACGACACGCATCTGTTTTCGGAGATAAACACCAAGCTAACGCCGCATCCATCATTCCCAATGTTTTGGCAGAACGCGTCGACTCAAAAGCGGCAGGAACGCCGCTAGCTTCTCCCGACATGACCAAGCAAATGTTTGTTTGTAGTGACGCACGATTTTGGGGGGCAGTTGTGTCGGAAAAGCGGGGATAAACGTCAAGGTTGTTCCTGGGAAAATGGTTCCACGGAGAGCTCCGGGCGGGCACTGGAGTTAGCTCCGTAAATACTTCAAAGTGTGTGTTAAATTCATAATGCTTTGGCCCCGCGCCGCCCTGAGCTTGTACATTCACTCGGGGATGAAGGCGTAAACAGCCATTTGCCTTCAGTGCGAAGGGGTTTTAACGCAATTCAACATCCAAGAAATGCTTATGAAATCGTCTTAGGCGTGTTGATGCGTCTGGGGTGAAGAGTTCGGCCCAGTTTGGAGTCTGGAGCTGGAGGTGTCGCTACCAACAAACAACGGCAAGTACTGTGAAAGCTGTACAAAAGAGCAGGGGCTTGGTTCATAAATGCGAAAGTGGATTGAATGGAATTGCTGTCTGATGTATGCGCACATCTCAATGGAGAAGAACAGAATCTCATGTTGGGCAAGAATTTTGTTGGAAAATATATATCTCAATATTTTATAACATCATGTCAAAGTGCACATTATTCTTCCCCAATGTTCATAAATATTGTACTGTGATCAGATGTGGCAAAAGTACTGAAGTTGACTACTTAAGTAAATGTACAACTCCTTTACTTGAATTAAAGTGCAAACGGACACCAACTTGCACTTAATGTACTACTTAAGATAAAACATTGTTGATTTAAATTGAATTATGAGCTTTAGCTGTTTGTGTGTTTGTTTATTTTCGGGAAATCAGATCCGAAATGTCTACTTTAGTGAGAGGAACAGCATCACACATCAACATCACCTACTTAACTTTATCGATCAGAGCTGCGATTAATAGATTATTGTACGCTAGTAAACTTCAGGGGAAGTTTTGTTGTCACCACCATTTTGTCACCGCATGCTGTTGCCTATCTCTGCTGTTAGATAGTCATGAAAAGCAGTGCATACAATTTAAAAGGAAAAGGGTTGGTACTTCAAGAAGACAATGGAATGGGCTTTGATCTTTATCTAAGGCAGCAATAGCTTGCCACAACAACATTTTGCAGACATTCCTCGTCCACAAGCTTTCTGCGCAACAGACAAGCTGTACTAACATTTAGCTTTAGCCAGTACTAGCCTTCAGTTTGCAGTCAGTATTAGCCTTTAGCTTGTAGCCTGTACTAGCCTTCAGTTTGCAGTCAGTATTAGCCTTTAGCTTGTAGCCAGTACTAGCCTTCAGTTTGTAGTCAGTATTAGCTTTAAACTTGTAGCCAGTACTAGCCTTCAGTTTGTAGTCAGTATTAGCCTTTAGCTTGTAGCCAGTACTAGCCTTCAGTTTGCAGTCAGTATTAGCCTTTAGCTTGTAGCCAGTACTAGCCTTCAGCTTGTAGTCAGTATTAGCCTTTAGTTTGTAGCCAGTACTAGCCTATAGCTGGCCCACTAGTGAGATAAAAGTATAGGCCAGGGCTATTCAACCTAAGGCCCGGGGGCCAAATCAGGCCCTCTAAAAGATATAATCCGGCCCACGACCCATCGTATTAAAAAATAATAATAAAATCTTATTCAATTCTGGGTTAACACTAGATTAGACCTGGTTTGGTCTTGGTTTAGTCCTTGTTTAATTCTGCTTTAGACCTGTTTTGATTCTGGGTTAGTCCTGGTTCAGACCTTGTTGGTCCTAGTCTAGTCATAGATTCATTCTGGGTCACTACTAGATGGGTAATTTGCCAAAGCAATGTTTGGTAAAGTATTTTGTATGTTATTTATCACAAAAATCAAATCTATCAGTTATTGTTACAGTTTTTGGGATATTTTGTGCGACCCAAAATGTTGTTACAGTGGCATGTTGTGCACCTCCTTGGCCCTCTGAGGAATCTGGCCCTCTGAGAAATCTGGCCCTCTGAGAAATCTGGCCCTCTGGAAAATTAAGTTGAATAGCCTTGGTATAGGCTTTATTTATATCTATTATACAAATGGGTTAATTCACGTTTTACACTTTTGTTTATCAATTAATCTAGCAATCATTTGATTAGGCTAGTTGTTTAGATCACAAAATGATAGTGAGCATGAGATTTTTACTCAATTTGACCCAGATAAAGCTGACTTTACTCCACTTGAGTGCGTCCTGATGTAGTATATTTACAAATCAAATTACAAATCAATCAAAAACATGCTTCCTGAGTCTTTATCATATAATTCCTGCTATCTGCTTTAAAACTTGCCATATAATACTCAGCACATGGCAACGTTTGGTTAGTTGATAATTATTATAATGAATTTGATTCGACCCCAGTTTGCACAATGGCCTAATGTATTTATTCCATTTCCTTCAGCCTCCTTCTGTTCCTGTAGCCCTTGTTCTCTCTCTCGCTGGTACAGTCTGTGTGTATTGTTAAACTTGCAGCATGGGGACTTGAACTACTCTCGGTCCTGTGAACTCATTTGTCTTGTGGACGGGGTGCGGCAGGTGGCAGTTCTGTTCTCACAGCTCCTCTGGCGTTTCCCTCTTTGTTTTACAGCAGTTTTGAAAGTTTGACACAAGCGTCTGCTCTGGGGAAAGGAGAAAGGGGCATTGATCACTGCTTTGAGGAGTTAGCTTTAGCCACATCACAGCTGGACATAGTGCAAGAAGTGAAAAAGTTGCTGGGAAAATGTTTTGTATATCCGTGGCTTTCAGAATGAGGAAAAATTTGCACTGTTACCTTGCCTGATCAGCCAATCACAGCCGCTAACATACAGAGCAAAAATATATAACTTAATTTACCTCAGATACTTAAGAGTTTAGTGCTTCATTTGTTGATTTTTATTGTAAGCCGCCATGTTTGTTAGACCATGCATTTCACTGATTGGTTAATTCAACCGTCAGTCATGCCCATTTGAAATTGGGGAGACAGGATATGATTCCAGACCAAAAGTACCTTGTAAAGTATTGTCAAATATACTTTTGTTGTTTGGTTGTTCTTTTTTCATTTTTAGCATTAAATTAGTTGTCATTAAGTCAAATAACCGTGATCTAAATTATGCACTTCAATGTTTATAGGAATTTCTAACTAATATACAGGAATACAGAACTTTTTTTCCCATAATTCCACATTATAGTGATGTCATAGACTGCATGAGGCCGTATGTACACAACTTCATGGAGACAGCCATTAGCTTGACACAAACGCGAAGGGAGAAATATCTATCTTTTTGAAACTCTGAAGGGAACATGCGCTCTACAGCTCCATGAGTGTGTGGAAGTTTGAGCGCTTTAGGGGGGATGTGTGAGTGTCATTTATAAAGCTTATGGTGCTTTCAGATGGTCGTTGCGTTTGACCATTTCATACGTGGCATGGGGGGGGGGCTCTCTCAAAATCGATGGGGCCCTTGTCAAGACTTGGAAATACAGACTGCACTGCGGTTTCTCATGTGGTTTGTTTACTGAAGTTGGCGCTGTAACAGATCATAGAGACAGTCACTATTAAACAACCATGGCATCCGCGGGGGCCCCTTCAGCTCGGGGGCCCCTTCAGCTTGGGGGCCCCTTCAGCTCGGGGGCCCCTTCAGCTCGGGGGCCCTAGGCAGTTGCCAGGCTTGTCTACTGCATTGTGGCGGTTCCGTGTTTGTTCATTTATAAAGACAAAGGTAGGTTGTTTTTACCATGAGCATCTGTCACCTTCCTCAGAAGCGTATATAAAGACAGCAGACATGATGACTTTCATTAATGGAAGTATTGTCTCAAAGTGTGTGGTCTTGGCTGGTCAAGTAAACAGCAATTAACAATTAAAAACTAAATATTAGTTACACTTTATTGAGTCTCAAGGAAATCATTCAGTTGGTGCAGCTCCAATAACTATCCAAGACACAATAGAAATACTGTACCAATCATGTAAAAGCTATAAGAAAACTGTTACTGTGATAATACAATAGAAAATATATGACATTTACTAAATGTAAACATTTATAGTTAAATGTGCAATTCTGGGCCGTTCAGAGAGCGTACAGTCTGATGGAGAGAAAAGAGCTCCTGTAGCACTCTGTGGAGAAGTCCTCAAAATGTCGCCTATAAACAGGAAGTTGAAACCCATGAATATAGGATAGTCAAGATTATAATTGTTTAAAGCAGGGGTGTCCAAACTTTTTTCACCGAGGGCCGCATTTTGAAACTTATACGGAGCAGAGGGCCACAGACAACCCGACAATGAAGTGAATCATTCGAAATGTTGCATTTGACATAGTTTTGATGAGCCTCCACACCTTTAATAAGCTTGAACATAAATATTAGGTTGGTAGAACATCAAGTGCTTGAATGCTTCCAATTTTACTGGAAAAGTAAACTTTTTGGTGTTTGTACCAACTTAGCAGGAAGCCGAGGGCCAACAAAAATCTGTCTGAGGCCGCATTTGGCCCCGGGCCGTAGTTTGGACATGCCTGGTTTAAAGAGTGTCATTTGATATTAAATCATCAAAACTGCAGGAATCCTAGTTTCCTTTTGTCAGTATAATCTCTTATTCATCCACAGTGCGGTCCAGAAACATTTAGAGAATGGACAATATATCGGTTGTATTGGTATTGGCCATATTTCACAGATTTGGTTTTGTCTAAAATAGAAAATCTGATCTGTCGTTTTGAATAGACTAATGAGTGAAAATGGAAATTTTGGAAAAAAAACAACAAAGGCAAAAAAATATGTACGGTTTGTATGGTATGGTATGTGAATGATATGCTAAAGTAGAATGGCAATCTTTGGATGCACGAAGAGACAGCACTGCCTTGTGTTTGTGTATAAGCTCGAGTTGGCGTTTTGCCTGATTATTTATCAAGTTTATTGCACATTAGATCAGGTATTCACAGTTTGAGGTCTCAGGACATTTTTATCTTACAGACCCATCGTTTTAACATAGAGACAGGAAAAAGGCTTTCAGCACCTTTGCTCCCTCCTGTGGAACAAAACCCAGAGACTATTTTTAAATTAAATCATTGTATGCCTTTTAATGATTTTAAAGCACTGGTCAAGGACGACCCGCAGTGCCGATGGACTTGTTTTATATAATTTCATCTCATATTGTATGTATAAATGTGTTTTTATGTTTTGGTTAATTTCATTGAATATTTTATTTGTGTTTGGTGTTTATTTTGTGTTGTGTTTTAACAGGGTGCCCATGAAAAAGAGATATTTTCTCATTGGGTTTTCCCTGTATAAATAAAATAAAATGAAATGAATGTAATATATGTATGTTTACACAATCATGCCACAAATGATTTAACATCCAACAAGGTCATTTGTCATCTTTGCTTTAACTCAAGATTTGTGTTGCCTGGGAAGTCCACAATGGTATATTTCAGTAGAGTTCAGATAGGCATGATTGACAGGAAAGGGACAGTAATAAACAAATCTGATTGCACAGCTCCGTTTGAATTTGGCTCAAGGTAAGTGTGTAATCTGGATCCCAGGCAAAGATTCATGGGCCAGTATTGGTAAAAATTTATTATTGGCCACAGCATCTAGCCAAAAATCTGATGTCAGTATCGGTTTAAAAAAACAAAAAAAACATCAAACCATCCCTAATCTGGATAATGTTGTCAAAGATCATTACAGCTGAAACAAGAACTAAAACTATGATGATTCACTACGGGAATACTGAGGTTGCATTTTATTAAATTTTACTTTTTAATGCATACTGTAAATGAATAATAATTATGTAAATTAATTATAACCTAAACAATCTGGAATGTCACACTTTACTGTACAAATGTATAGGTTTTAGTTTTGTCAGTAGCATTTTATCTTCAACCCATTGCATTTATTCAGTACACTTAAAAAAAAAAAAAAAATCTGATCTGAGCTTCATCACAGTCTCTTCCACGTCGAGAGGAACAGCAAAACAAAAAAAGCAGGTTAAGCATTCACAATTACAAACGTTTTTGTTTGACACCAGTCGCCAAGATTCCCCACACCTGACTTTCAATGTTTTGAAATTGACTTTTTTCCTCCCAATATTGCTCCTGTTTTAGATCCAACTGTTGCTCTTTTGCTAGTCAAATACAACATTTGCAGAAGTCGGGCGAACATAAAGATTTTGGATAGCCGTTTCCAAGGTCACACTCTAAACAATAAAAAAACACTAATTTTGACTAACACACACGACACTTCTGAATATTCCAAAACATACAAGAATAATTATCAAAGGGCTATAAAACCTTTTGGGGTTTTTTCGAACTTGAAGGTCGGTTCTTACAGATTTCCTGGCATATTACCTTTGCGGCGCAGCGGTTGCTCCAGGGTATTCATTTTAGCTCTAACAGATTCAAATTCCATTCTCAGTATATATTTCAAATGGACTGTTGGAATGGATGTCCTTCACTCTCCTTATGGAAAGAATAGCATGATATGTTCAAAGAGAATTCAAACATTTTTAGACTTTTGTAAATTGGAAATGCTGTGGCTTTGAGTCAGTGCAGATTGAATTATGTATATTCTGGGCAATATGAAAAGACGTTGTTTACATAAAACCTTTTCTCATATTCAGAAACGAATGGCCTTGAAGAACAGAACAGAGTTACTATAAAAACACTTTATTGAATGAAAAGAAGAAGCAAAATCAAGATAGAATGCTTTTGTACTCAAGGCAAGTCAAAGTGCTTCACCCAATAGTGAAAAAAATGCATTAAAATCACAAAACAGATAAAAACATAAAAGTCATATGCACAGCTAAATAGAACTGTTTTTAGCTTTGAACATTGTCAGAGTAGAGGCCTGTCTCACATCTTCAGGAAGATTTTAGCTGTATAAAACTGAAACGCAGATTCCCCATGTTTAGTCCTGACTCTGGGCACCAGCAGGAGGCCGGTCCCTGAGGTCCTCAGAGTCTGAGATGGTTCATATGGGACTAACATGTCCGAGATGTACTTTGGTGCTAGGCCATGGAGAGACTTGTATACAAGCAGAGCTGCTTTAAAGTCTATTCTCTGAGCCACAGGGAGCCAGTGCAGAGACCTGAGCACAGACTAATGTGATCGTTACTTCCTGTTCTAGTCAGACCGAGCAGTGACGTACTGCAGCAGTTGTATAGCTTCTTTTGGAGAGGCCATGAGCAGGCCATTACAGTAGTCTAATCTATCTACAAATACATGGATAAGTTCTCCAAGTCTGGTTTAGACACTATACTTTTGATTTTGGCAATGTTTTTTCATCCATCCATCTTCTTCCGCTTATTCTGGGGCGGGTCGCGGGGCAGCAGTCTAAGCAGGAACTCCCAGACTTGCTTGTCCCCAGACACTTCCTCCAACTCCTCCGGGGGGATCCCGAGGCGTTCCCTGGCCAGCTGAGAGACATAGTCCCTCCAGCGTGTCCTGGGTCTTCCCGGAGCCTCTTCCCGGTGAGACATGCCCGAAACACCTCCCTAGGGAGGCGCCCAGGAGGCATCCGGAACAGATGCCCGAGCCACCTCAGCTGGCTCCTCTCGACGTGGAGGAGCAGCGGCTCTACTACGAGCTTCTCCTGTGTGACTGAGCTCCTCCACCTATCTCTAAGGGAGCGCCCAGCCACCCTGCGGAGTAAACTCATTTTCAACCGCTTGTATCCTGCGACCTTGTCCTTTCGGTCACTACCAAAGATTCATGACCATAGGTGAGGTAGGAACGTAGGCTTGACTGGTAAATCGAGAGCTTTGTCTTTCGACTCAGCTCCTTCTTTACCACAACAGTCTGATGCAGCGACCGCATCACTGCAGATGCTGCACCAATCCGCCTGTCAATGTCAGCCCCACCCTTCTCTCACTCGAGAACAAGACCCCGAGATACTTGAACTCCTCACTTGGGGACTCCCACCCACCCGGAGAGGGCAAACTACCTTTTTCCAGTTGAGAACCATGCCTCTGATTTGGAGGTGCTGATTCTCATCCCAGCTGCTTCACACATGTTGTAGGTCCAGGTTTGATGGAGCCATCAGGACAACATCGTTTGCAAACAGCAGAGATGAGATCCTGTGGTCCTCAAACCAGACACCCACCGACCCCTGACTGCGCCTAGAAATTCTGTCCATAAAAACGATGAACAGAACCGGTGACAAAGGGCAGCCCTGGCGGAGTCCAACACGCACTTGAAACAGGTCTGACTTACTGCCGGCAATTCGAACACAGCTCATGCTCCTGTCATACAGAGACCGGACAGCCCTGAGCAAAGGGCAAAGGGCCCCGGACCCCATACTCCCGGAGCACCCCCCAAAGAACACCCGAGGGACACTGTCGAAAGCTTTCTCCAGATCCACAAAGCACATGTGGACTGGTTGGGCAAACTCCCATGAACCCTCGAGCATCCGATCGTCCAGTGTTCCACGACCAGGACAAAAACCCCCCTCCTGAGGGACCGGGCGGTTTGCCAGAATTTCTTGGGGCCGACCGATAGTCCTCCTCCATGGCTCCCTCCGAACCCTCCCAGCCCTGGGTTTTTACCTCTGCGACAGCACAAGCTGCAGTATGCCTGGCCCGCCGATACCTGTCAACGGCCTCAGGAGTCCCACAAGCCAAAGAGGCCGGATAGGCCTCCTTCTTCCGCCTGACGGCATCCCTTACTTCCGGTGTCCTCCACCTCCGGTTTGCGCGCACGACAGACACCTGAGACCTTGCGACCACGGCTCCGAGCAGCCGCATTGACAATGGAGGTCGAGGACATGGTCCTCTCGGAATCTATGTCACAGCCTCCCCGGGATCTGGATAGGCTCTCCCGTAGGAGGAATTGAAGTACCTGACAGAGATTTCCGCAAGACGTTCCCAACAGACCCTCACAATGCACTTGGCCTGCCAAGTCTGTCCGGCTTCTCCGCCGCCAGCGGATCCAACTCACCACCAGGTGGTGATCGGTTGACAGCTCCGCCCCTCTCTTTACCGAGTGTCCAAGATACGCGGCCGGAGGTCAGAAGACACGACAACGGCCTAGGGTGTCCTGATGCCACGTGCACTGATGGACACCCTTGTGCTTGAACACGGTGTTCATTTTGGATAATCCGTGACTAGCACAGAAATCCAATAACTGAACACCACTCGGGTTCAGATTGGGAGGCCGTTCTTCCCAATCACCCTCTCCAGGTGTCACTGTCGTTACCCACGTGGACGTTGAAGTCCCCAGATAGAACAACGGAGTCCCCGGTCGTTGCACTGTCCAGTACCCCTCCCAGGGATTCCAAGAAGGCCGGTACTCTGCACTGTTGTTCGGCCCGCAGACACGAAACAACAGTGAGAGACAAGTCCCCAACCCGACCGCAACCCTCTTGTTCACCGGGGTGAACTCCAACACATGGCTGCTGAGCTGTGGGGCAATAAGCAAGCCCACACCATCACGCCGCCTCTCCCCGCAGGCAACACCAGAGAAGTGGAGCGTCCAGCCCCTCCCGAGAAGATGGGTTCTAGTGCCCATACTGTGCGTGGAGGTGAGGTCGACTATATCTAGTCGGTACCGTTCAACCTCCCGCACAAGCTCAGGCTCTTTCCCCCCCAGCGAGGTGACGTTCCTTGTCCCCAGAGTTAGTTTTTGTGTCCGGAGATCCGGTCGTCGAGGCCCTCGCCGTCGACTGCCGCCCAGATCTCTCTGCACCAGCCCCTAATGGATCCTCCTGCAGGTGGTGGGTCCACGGAGGACGGCCCCACGTCACTCGTTCGGGCTGCACCCGGCCGGGCCCCGTGGGGAAAGGCCCGGCCACCAGGCGCTCGCCGTCGAGCACCCACCCCAGGCCTGGCTCCAGGATGGGGCCCCGGTACAGCCAATCCGGGCGACGTAACTGGCCTTGGTTTTTTTCTTTTCATAAAGGGCTTTTCAACCGCTCTTTGTCTGACCCGTCACTCAGGACCTGTTTGCCTTGGGAGACCCTACCAGGGGCTTGAAGCCCCGGACAACATAGCTCCTGGGATCATTCGGTCGCTCAAACCCCTCCACCACGTTAAGGCGTTGGTTCAAGGAGGCGGCAATGTTTTTTAGATGGTAAAAATCTGCTGATGTTTTGGAGTAGCTGTTAAAGTTCAAGTCTGAGTACATTAATACTCCCAGATTTTTTTTATTATTTTCTTATTTACAAATACAAAACAGTAACAATAATGAGGACAACAAGAACAAAAACAGCAAAAGACAGACAACAATACAGACATTAGACAAATAGAGGGACAACAGTCTAGAAACTTCAGAGCGGGGGGATTGTGTGTGCGTGTATGTGTATGCGTGTGTGTGTGTGTGTGTGTGTGTGTGTATGTGGGCATGTGTCTGTGCATGTGTCTGTAAGTGTGTGCGTTTACGTGTGTGTATGTTTGTTTGTGCATATGTGTGCTTGAGTATCTGTGTGTATGCATTCAAACAGAGTAAAAATGTGTTATATCATAATTACCATCATCACATATATTGTCGTACATGTAGATATAGTCATCATTTTAAAATAGCAATCATGATATACCACTACCCATTGTCATAGCATCTTTTAAGATATAGATATACACATATATAATTTTTTTTCTGTGCCATGTTTAGTGTCTACGGTGCATTGAAAGAAAGAGGACGTTTTAGGAGCGTCTCCACTTAGGACAGAGATGCTGTCCCAAGGAAGCCACCTCTTGTCAGTCCAGTAGTGATATAAATGATCACAGTGATAATAGTACTAACAGCAGCAACAATGATAATGATGATAATAACGACCACAAAAAATACATGTGTGTTCAATAACATGTTTGTGTGGCAGAGTGGTGGTTGTGTTGCAGGGTGGTGGTTGTGTTGCAGGGTGATGGTTGTGTGTCAGAGTGGTAGTTGTGTTACAGGGTGGTGGTTGTGTGATTGTGTAGGAGTTGGCTCACAGACAAATACATAAAGTTGGTAGATGATTGAAATGTGTGAAGAGTGGAAGATAGAGGAAGAAGAGAAGAGGAATCAGAGTTGTACTAGGTCAGAGAGCGTTGGGTTGGGGGAGGTCTGTTTCAGTGAGCGATTATAGGGGGGAGATGTATATTCCATTGTAATGAAGTCGGTGAGAAGATTTTTCCAGTGGTTAATGTGAATGCTATTGCAGGTTTTCCAGTTCATGAGGATAGTTTTCTTGGCGATGGTTAGAGCTGTGAGGAGTGTTTTGAAGTTTATGTTTTTTACAGTAATTATTGTGAAATCCCCTAGCAGGCAGTGAGATCCCCTAGCAGGCAGTGAGATCCCCTAACAGGCATACTCCCAGATTTCTAACTTGGTTTGTAGGTTTTAGAGCGAGACTCTGGAGATGACTGCTAACACTTTCTCTTTGTTTCTATGGTCCAAAGACAATGATTTCCGTCTTGTCAGAGTTCAGTTGGAAAACGTTGTTTTGCATCCACACACTGGTCTGTTGGATGCAGTGACAGAGTGACTCCACTGGTCCATATTCACCTGCCGTCAGTGAAAGTGTAATCTCTGGAAGAGGATCCCATTATCAACAGTGTCAAAAGCAGCATTCAGATCTAACAGAATTAAGACTGAGGCTTTGCCCGCGTCAGTGTTCAGACGGCTCTCATTTGTCACCTTGACAAGATCAAAAGGAAGTCAGTGATCCCTTGGGAATGTTCCAGATTGAAGCGACATGTTAACTATGTGATTGAATGGTGCTAACAAACTGTGCAGCACAGACTTTAGAAATCTGGTGGGTAACACATCGAGGCAGCATGTAGATGAACTCAGACTGGTGATGATCTCCTGGACTGTTTTGTCAGTTACAGGTGCAAAGAGAGTCAGCTCTAAGCTAATAACTTTGTCATTAAAGAATAATGCAAAGTCATTACCCTTGGATGTGGAAATGAGTTCTCACGGCAGCTGAGCTGGAGGGTTTGTTAACACTAAGATTACCAGGATTTTAGAACTACTAGAACTCCCAAGCCGAAGTTGACTATCATCAGCGGAGGAAGGAGGAAGAGGCGGATATGGGTTGTTTGCGAGAGCGAAGCCGTTGTTACAGAGAATATACGCATATTCGTTCATTGATCTGGACCCATCTCCCTAAAAAAAGCAAGCCAAATACTTTGGATTTGTAAAGACCTTGAATATTGTCGTTGTTGCCAAGAATATGCCACGATGATACCAGGGCAGCTGAAGCAACAGGCGCTTGGTTTATTGATCTTGACAGCCTAAAATGCTATAACTATATAATTAAGTTTGTCATAAATACTTTGAACATTTACAATAGACCTACTGCCAGTGAAATATGCCGGCTAATCCATTTTAGCTTTAGCTTTGCTGTGAGAGACACTAAAGGTGACCCAACGCTCGCGCTGCACTGTCATCCGCGGTGTAATTAATAGAGCCGTCAAATTGACGGGCGTGGGAGTTAGAGGAAGAATTACTCAGAACTCGTTTTAACGTTTTTATTTCAGTTGAATTGCAATATGGGGCGGATATAAACAAAGGTAAAGAAAAGGTCAAGAGCCCATGAATCTGAAAGAGCAACGTAACACAGAGTAATTAGACGTACAATTCTGAAAACTGGAAAACCAGTTTTAATCTGTTTTACTGTGGAATTGTTACTGCAGCTTCCAATTATTTTGGAAAAATATCCTTCCCTAGTTCTACATAAAATGTACAATGTACATGTGCAGATTTCCTTTGTAAATCTCTTTTTGAACCTGGACCTTTGACTTGCGCCATTTTCGTTCGACCCGGCCGAATCATAATTTCTCCAGGCGCTTTCTGCTTATTTCTAACAATTTTAGCCTTCATAGTGGCAATGGTGTCCAGAACATTCAAAACACTAGATGTAACAGAGTTCAACAAATCATTTACATTAGAACATGAAACATTTGATCAGTTCCATAAACTGTGCACCTGTGCTGTCACTTATGTGTCTCCTTCGAACAACTGCAGGACCAACCGGTATGGTACTGGTCAGGTGGGGTCATCAGATCCTGTGTCAGAGCAGTTTGGGAGAGTTCTATACCTCAGGATTAGAGTTTTGATCGGGACCAAATAATTCAGTTTGACCTGACCTGAGCTGGTCTGGAGTTCCGTTACATGTTCTACTTGCGAATCTCCAGTACCAGAAGCACTCCGTTCTTTCGCTCTTTCAGCGAGGCATCCACGTGCATCAGATTACTGCACAAAGGCGTAGGATGTTCCATTTGAATTCATTTGTGTTGTAAAACTGTACTCCCTCTCTTGCTCCACAGACGCTCTATAAACAACAGATTAGCGAGAGCAACAGCATCAAAGTAGTGCTGGGCCGGAGATGAAGCAGCCCCCCCCCTTCCAGAGCCTCCAGGGGGCACTGCAGATAAGATTTACCCTACCATGTGGCCACAACGCCTGATTTAATCTCCCTGTCAATAAACAATGGTTTTCAACCCGCAACAACTGCAAAGTATATCAAGTATGACAATGGAAGGAAGAAGTGGCCCTAAGCACATTGGTTACTGTGTGTAACCATGGCTCTAGTCACACTTAAACACTCCTATTCAAACATGTCGGTGTAATCCTCATTCGTCCAGGAGTGTTCCATTGTAGAAAAAGATTCAGTTGTAGTCATCTGGACTCTGTTTTAGAAAAACGATACGTTTCGACTCTCATCCAAGAGTCATTCTCAATCTGTGAAACAAGTTTTGCCCTGTGGGCAGGGCTTTCACAGAGTAGGATATAAACAGGAGTTCTCAGACCTGTTTCATAGCCCGTAGGCTTTATTAGATAGGACAGCTTAGTTTGAAACTGGGATGAAGAGAAGGGAGGACATGCAGTACATTGTTGGAGCCGGGATTCGAAATCACAACACTGCGGCCGGCTGCACCCGGAGCCTGGATTGTGTGTTTCCACCTTAGCTACTCCAAACTGACTGGAATTATTGAGTCTTGATTATTTAGATCATTGATATGGGGAACTATCATGCTTTTAATAACATAAGATAAGGTAAGCGGGTAAAGTTAGCATCTGTAGACTGTGGCTGCATCCAATTGTGTACACTATTCCCTACATAGGTATTATATAGGGATCACGGCATTTTGTAGTGGCGTCCGAATGTCCAGCAGGTGAAAAACTAGTGCACAGCGATGGTCACTAGACCGGTCAATATAGACCACAAAGCATTGCAAGAGTTGGAAAAAATAACAGTGACAGGTCTCAAGAATATGAACAAAAACACTTAAATAAAACCTTATGCTGCAAAGTTGCTAGCGTTAGCCGCTTAGCTTAGCTTGAGTCACCATCACATGCAAAAAGTTTAATCATCCAGTCCATTTTTTGTTGAATGTAGATCCATGACTTGTATGGGGATTATTTTTCCATAAATTTGGGATAAATTTTGGAATAGATATATGTAATTGATTACATATATCTATTTTTAACCGAGTTTTATCAGAGTTTCGCCAGAGTCCTGTGACACGGGGCGAGTGTCCGAATCGCTTTGTGATTGAGTGCAATATATAGTCTTCTAAATAGTGCAGGACTACGTATCAATGAGGGTCAGGGGACGAGGTGTAGACATTCGGACGCAGCCCATGGCTTTTATTTAAAAGTTGTTTATTAACAATCTCAACTAAACAGTGCGATTAATACAGCGTTTGTACACTGGCTGTACAAAAAAAGTCACCACAGAAATAAAAGGTCAAAATGCTCTAATTACAGCACGCATTCACTGTGGCATTAGTTTCAATAAGCTTCTGCAATATTGAAAGATGTATTTCCATCCAGTGTGTCATTCTTTTTGACCAGTTGATCTTGTGTTGTGATGATGTGAGAGAGTGACCGCTGCACAAAGCCTTCTCCAGCTCGTCCCAAACACACTCACTGGGGTTCAGATCTGTAGGAGATTAGTTTCTGCTTCTCCTTAGATGTTTTCTCTGCCACGAGCCAATGATTTGACCCTTCTCAAACACACTGACAACTTTTCCATGACCACGGGATTTGTCTTTCCACATGGTTGTTTCAGAAAAGAGAAGCCACTCTCTGCATCAGTTGGGTTTAAATACCGTTTTGCAGTTGAAAGATCATCACCTGCAGCGGTTCTCCAGGAGGAGAAGAGGAACTGCTGTATTTGCTTAGTTGAATCCAAGTGGCGAAGCGTTTTTATTTCAGCCGTGTTGTGCAGTTAAAAGACCTGTCTATAATCACCTACCCAGTGAAAAACAGCAACAACAAAACTCTTTAATGCAATTTCTAGTCGGTTGAGCGCTTAAGACTCCAACCAACAGTTAAAGAAAAAGTTGAAAATGTACATCTCTAGTTTGCACCCTGTTGTGAGTTATAAACCCTGTGTAAATGTAGAATATCATAGTTTTATTGTTGCCTCATTTTGAGATATGTTTGTAGTTGTTGTTGTTTTGTGTTGTTGTTGTTGTTGTTGTTGTTGTTTGTTGTTGTTGTTGTTGTGTGTTGTTGTTGTTGTTGTTGGCTTTGAGGGGTGCATTGGAAAGGGAGGGGGTGCTAGCACCATCCCTGTTATAGATTTTTCACAAAGCACCTTGGCAGTGATAAAGTCATCAGTCTTGGTCACAGCATTGGTTCAGGTGACTTTAATAGTGGCCTCAGATTTGAGCTGGTTCATAGGGAGACTTCACACATGGTGGATTTGGTGATTAAAACATTGTGAGGTTATTGCAGGACAAGCACTAACGGATGCTTGTTTTATAAGTAGCTGAGTCAGAGCTAGGGATATTTAAAGTTTTACCTTTGTACTAACGAGGGGACAGAATGAAGGCAAGATAGATTAATGTCATAATGTGGATCATTACAGACAAAGCAATAACATCTCGATGGAAACCAGCAGGTGGCAGGCTCCTCGCCAAAAGATTTACCGAGTGCACCTTTAAAGAAGGTCAACTTTTTTCAGTTACTTAGTAGGGGACTATAACATAAGTAGATCAGCATTTTACATTTTGTTCATTGTAAACTACAATATTGATCTAAAACTGCTTGGTATCAAAAGCAGGTCCATTGACTTCCTGTTCGCTGATAAGCCCCGCCTCTTCATAGTGACATTTAACTGTAACAAGCAGCAGATTGTCATTTGAATGTTTTGAATATTTTAAAACTTTACATGTATCACTCAGAGTCCCATTTTTTCAAATAATCATACTAAGTACAGGGATGTGGGGCGGGGATAGGGGGCGGGTGAAAACAGGACATTTCTGAGCACTCAAGACTCAGTTGTACAACAATAATTACTCAAACCTGCAGGAAACAACATCAAAATACAAATCTGAGCAAACTAACGATGAGGAAACACTGTTGAAACAAGATTAGAAGAAGCTCATTAAAGTTGATTTTGCAGAAGATGTCCCCTTTAATGAGACGTGTTTGAATCCATGAACACAATCAAACCTGTGAAAAGCATGTCCAGATACACTCTATTTGCAGCCTAAATGTAAGCACAGTGCATTTGCTAACCCTGCTTGTTCTTTTCTAACTCATATAAATGCTAATTCGATCCTGATGCGCGATAGACAGAGCCAGTTTCACAGTGTGGAAAATATAGAGGTATGGGCCATGTAATTAAAGCGTCTCTTTCCCCCTGGCAGCAGCAGCAGCAGCAGCAGCGACGTTATTTTGGGCTTGGTTCAGGGACAGTTTTGTTAAGATTAAATGAAAAATTCAACACCTCGCAGCCGGTTACTCTTATTGGTGTGTTCCGAAAATGAAAGAAACTAAGGACTTGTTGGAGCTTTGTGTGAAATGTGAACCGAAACTGTATTTGGAGTTAAAAGGGAGAGGAGAAGAGCGGTGAAAACATGCACCAACCGGAAGGTGAATTATGGACCAGAGAAATGTATTTTTAGCACTTGCATAAGATAGATAAGTTGTGTTGGAGCTGAGTTGATGCGGGTCATGAATAGAGTAAAATAGATGTCTGAATTTCTGAGTGTATCGTAGCAGAGCAGTGGTTCAAGGGTTCAAATGCTCCACTCGAAAATATTTTCCTGTTGTGTTTTCTAAGAATAAAATGAATGTAGTCTTACTGCTAGGCTATTACCAATCCCAGAATAGTGCTCGTGTCACAGACTAAGACTCGCAACAGATTAGAAACTTGCTAGTTTTCCATGTCACTTCAGGAACATTGGACTTTGGAGTTTCTGAGAACAGTGACTCATGACTCGACTGGAAGATCACGTTACTCGAGGTAAACTTAGACTGGGAATTGTGGACCAAAAATTCCATCTTAACCAGTTACAGCTCTTTTTTTTGTAGACTCCTATGACCACGATCTCCTGTTTACACTTGGAGAGTAGGTTGTGGTCACTACTTACTGTAGGTCGACGTAAAAGAGCTTTGGAGATCCTTGCTTGGACCAGTGTGAACAGGACAGCCCCAGTCCGGAGCCCAGTGAACTGCCGCTCTGAGACCGCCTGGTGTGACTGAAGAAACACATGATTCACGTATATTTCTATGAATGTGTCGCTGCTGATCTGGCTATTTGAAATCTGTGCGATGACGAGGTAAACTGGATCAACTTAACTTAACTCATAAGCGAGACACTTGAATTTGATCCAGGAAAGCCTCCGGAAAGCTTTTTCTCTGCCGCCACCATCGCCCTCTCAGTGTGTTTGGCCATAGGTGAAAGAAAAGACAAGCTAGTATAGGAGCAGAGAAGTGTCCACGCTGCTCTTTTGGCTTGAAACTTGTCATGGAAATAAGTTCTTTAGTCAGCTGATGAATCTCACATGACTCATGGTGCAGGCGTTTGGGCTGAATGATGAGAGGCGCATGTGAACTGTGTGCGCTGGGGCCAAAATCACCCTTAGAGCTCATCATTTTGTAGATAATTTAGAAGGTAAATACCATCTCAAATGTGTCAATCAATTGTAGCGCGAATGACACAGGCCAAGTGCTTTGTAATAAGTTTGGCATGATTGGATTCCGTTTATTTTAGCTTTCAGTAGATGCATACTTTATTTAGCTACACCGTGTTAGAAATTGTTTGCTTGCTTGTCAATAAGGTAAAATTGTCCGAGTCGTTAACATTTGGACACAGGACATGTTGATTTTCTGATTATGTTTTGGCTGTATTTGTAGCCCTTGCGTGACCATCCCTTTGAGACGAGGAACTTGAGACCGCAGCTTTAGAATGTCTTGTCAAGAGTTACAGTTCCCATCACTACTCTCTGCCCGCCCCCCCCTCACACCACTACTCTCTGCCCGCCCCCCCCCCCTCAGCACCGCCCTGTGTGTCTCCATGAGGGGGCCGTGCCGCTGTCTACATTGCGCCTGACACTCTCTTTTATCACACATTACCAGGCTCCGTGTTCGGGTACGTCTCTGCGCCCACAGCAGCTCCCTGACATGCCTCGTAATGAACCACAGCATCATTTGTTATACCTCCATCTGTCTCTTCTCTTCTTCTTTTACTGGTTCCCCCACCCTCTTCCACTCTCTCCCGGTCCAGCCCCGTCCAGCCCGGTAGCTCATCCATCAGGCCTAATGATGAGGCTGGAGCTCGCGCGCACATCGGAGGCCTCCCCAAAGCACTTCACACTCGCAGCGGTGGAGTCTAAAGCTCACAGTGTGTCCGTATAGACTTTGAGTATAAGGTTTACGCTGATAAATTGTGAATGATATCAGCTACTACACAGCGGCCGTGTCATTAATATTGCTACGGTTACTGATTGAGCGCAATCAGAACGCTTTTGTGTGTAAATTGTAGCTTTGATCCATCATCCATGGCATTCAGCTTATTTTTCTAGCATTTGTTCCATTACTATTTAGTGTATTTAGTGTCTTCATAGAGGGATTTAAAGCCATATTGTGGAATATTCTTGGCAAAGCAATACTATGTCCCTCTTTTTCTTCCTGCACAGCTATGGTAGACCAGAAAATAAAGTCTTTTTTGGCTGTACTGGCTTTCATGGTTGTGTTGTCACCGAATGCCGTTCCAGTCTCTCTTGACTTGGACTTGGACTCGAGCTTAATTTGTTGTCTTTATGACCAAACAACAGTGAAAACCTTAATTTGTTTTCATTCACAGTGTTTAATAGATCACCATTCCTCACTTGTTGTGTTTTGTTAATAGACAACATAAAAATTAACCATTAACATTAATTTATGTCAGCATTTTATCCAATTTAAACCATTGTGCTGGATATTATCTAACTATTGCTTATCGCCCCTTGCCATCAGCGAAAAATAAATAAAATAAAATAACAAGCCAAAAAAAAAGATGAATAATATAAACATTTTATCTTACCGCAGATGTAAAAAATATGTTCTCTCCGAGTTCAGGTAACTGTTAATGTTCAGCAGCAGCATGCACGGTTATTTGTACAATATGACTGCTTAAGAATATAAAAGAAAAGAAAAATTTCACAGAAGATGACTGAAAAACATCACAGATTCATGCAGCATCAATGAGTGAAGGACTAAACCCGTTAATATGAGGTAAATAACTTCTCCGCCCTCATTTTCCTCCATGAGTTGAACCAGAATTCAAAATACACACAAACACTTACAAGTCCTTTGGTTTCAAACTAGCAAAGAGCATCAGCTAAGCGTTTTTCATTTCACGCCATCAAGTACAGTTTCCTCGATCAAACCTAACACAGTTGACGGCTAAAACAGCTTCATTATCTGCTCTCCTCTGCCTTCCAGTGTGCACCGACTCTCATGACAGCTCGTCCAATTTCTGCTTTCACCGCCGCTGGCTTTATTTACAGTGTTATCTTACAGTGCAGAGAATAGAGAATATCACAAATGGATTCGGCCGCTATAGCATTTCCGCAAGACGAAAGCTAAAAGACATAGGTCAGAATCCTGAGGTAGAATGTGCAGATTTGTTGACCTGGTTCACGGTTCATATCTCTGTAATAACTGGGCCTATCCCCGTGGAGCAAAAACCGGGTGCAAAGTTCAACGTCTTCTCAGTGAGCTTCAGAAAGTAGTTCCATAATTCAACCACAAAGAAGTGATTGTTGTCTGTTGAAAGGAATAGTAAAAGCCATAAAGATGAACGTGACAAGTTTGTGGAGCCAATCCCAAACAAATAATAACGAAGCATTTGTGGAGCAGGTGTTTTGATGTTACTTTCAAAAACAGTGAATCAGCCATCAAGCTACAAGGACATTATCACAGCGTATTGATTATAGACAGTGATGACAACGTTTGTAAGGGAAAATGTCCAGTGTCTATAGACATTTTAAACATTCATTGTAACTGCTCTGTACAGACTTAAAAGAGAAATTCCCACCTAAACTTTTGCAGTTGTTGTAACTCACATTTGCCATCACTTCTGTCAAAATCTGGAAAACACGAACAAAGCTCACCACCACCCACCAAATCTGTATTGACAGCAAAACCACAAACAAATAAAAACTAAACTTGCAACAAAAAGCTTTGGGAAATAATCACCTTCCCCAACACCTGACATGTTATTGTGAAAACATACAATAAAGGGTATTTAAAAAGGGATACGATTGTCTATCCCCGGCAGTTGTTTCCTTATGGTTCTCCTCCAAAAATGCCTTTAATGGGTGAGTAGGTACAGCCGTGTGTGCATATATATATATACTGTGTGTGTATATGTATATGTATATATATTCACAAACATACACACACACACATGTATATCTACCAGATGTGGAGGTTATTTTGGCGTGTTAACACAGGACATAGATCATTTGTTCATGGATCCACTTATGCCGTATTGATGTGTGTGTTTAAGCATGAACGCAGATGTATAGGAAAAAAATTGTATGTCTTATCTATATAAGAGTTTGTGGGCAGGCATTACGTGAAGGAATGGAATGCATGTATGTACCATCACTTCTGTCATGGTGGACTGCTTATGATGTAATGTAACCTACTGTGATGCACAAATATGAAAAGATACTTTAAGCCGAGGTTCACACCGCTGCGGCAAAGCGGGCAGTTGACATTCAAAGTCTATGTGGACGCGCGACCTGCGAATCCAGCGTTTTTGCTGCGCGATTTGAGTGTTTTTGCTGCACGAAGCCAGCCAGACACAGCTCTTGGAGCAGATAATGATATTCACTAAACTCTGCTCACCTCTGAAGTATCTGTGGGACCCAGACAAGCCGCCGAGCCGACAGTTTTTGGACTTTGTAAAGTAAATACACCAAAGCCATTCTCTTAACCTGAACTGCCATAGGACACAACTCCTCCACTGCACATGTGCGTTCGCCGCCTCGGCCGCGCGTCTGCTGCGGAGAGTTTATTTTTTGGCCGCGCGTTCGAGGCGGCCAGGCGGCGTGGCCAGGGTGGCTGCCTTCAAATGTACAGGCGTTCAGTTTGGGCGGCCAGGGCACATTAGGCCGCCGCGGTGTGAACGGGCATTAACATCTCAAATAAAATTGTATAATAAACATATATACCCTAAAAATGTCTTTTAAATGGGCAATATCAAATAATTTACTGCTTGAATTTAAATACATTTTTGTTTTGTTTTACCAAACACCAAAAATCCTACATGAATTAGTCAACTTTAGAATATAGATCTGAAAGTTTGTTAAAAAATAAAGAGATAAATAATAAAGAAATGAAAATTAAAATTAATGTGACAGAATATATTCATCTGTACCAGGCTGTGTAGACAACTATTCTAAACACGCATGGAAGAAGCTATAAAGGCAGGAATTTTTCTTACTTGATTGCTTGACTTAATACCTTAATTTCCTAATTGTTTTGTCTCTATCTTTGTACTATCAGACCAGCAGACTTTTCTGAGCCCACTCTGTTTGCGTATGTCTTTAAACCTGCTGTTCCTCTGGGAGTCAGCAGTTATCAGGCCTGTTTGATTGACAGGTGCGTGGGTTGTGTGTATTGTGAAGGTTAGTGATGAGATGGACACAATGGCTTCCCCTGGGACGCCCCTGTGTGAAGACTGAAGCGCTCCCCCTTCAGAGCGAGAGAGGGTTGAGCTTCCTGAAGTCAATTTACTATTCATTTTTTGCATTTACTTTTTCAAAACAATTTAAATGCTATGGAGGTTATGTGATAACTCATGACTTGAACTGATTTTTTTTCAATAAAATGCCAAAGTAAGTAAACAATTCAAAACAAAATAGTAAATCTTCTGAATCATAGACATTCATTGACAATTCTCATATTGCTGATGCTAACTGAACGTTCCTTCACACACAAATGAATGGTGACGTCAACCCACATATTCAAGTATATAACATATTATTTATGTTATTTATCTGCTCTTCTCACTGGTAAGGGGATGTTTAGTGTCACTAGATTCTTACCAGAAGCGCAACCTCAGAAAAGCTAGTTAGCCTTTAGCACAGTTGCTAATTTTTACAAAAATGATCATCTAAAATAAAACACCAAAAGGTTTACACACTCAGCAATGACTTTTAACGAGGCTTCGACCCAAACATAATGATAATTAGTTGGTTCCAGACTATTAATAATAGTATTGGTTTTTAGCAGGCTAATCCTAACGGCTAAAGGAAAGTCCCTCAAATGTTTCCAGACTAGCCGAGTTGCTAAGTGATGATAGCATTAGCATTGAATGTTTTGAAGCAATTGTCCTCAAATTGTTGCTTATTAACAAGAAGTCAACCCCCATCTCAATGAATATTCTAATGATCTATTTTTATTTCTTTATTTCTTTATTTTTCATGTTTCTCTTTTGCCAAAACGAGAATGACTACTTTAATGACTATACTGTGACACATTATAAAATTTGGGAGAATAAAGTTGATTATGCCGTCTACAGTCCTGCAAAGCGCTTACCTTAGCGGTATTATCTAAAACTCCTTGTTATGCAGAATTTGAACGCTGTCACTACATTTCCAAAACTGCCATGCGAGTAATTATTCCCCATATTCTGGCTAACAAGCAGCAACATTGTTAGCGCTGAGTGGAGCATAACTTGTGGCTGATTTTGCGTCTCCTCTCTCGAATCTGGGACATTGCTTTTTTTTTTTTTTTTTTCTCTTTCTGCAGTAATTTTCGTCTCCTCCTTTTACACAGCACACTTCAATGGCTCCAGTGCTAGCTTTGAGTTAGCGCTGCTGCCACATTCGTCTCAGACACATGCTATTGTTCAGATCTGCTCCTTGTGATCCTAGCTAGCATCACCTCTCCACTCGCGCCCACATCGCACCGCTCTGATAAATACTGCATGGCTTTTTCTGTATTTTTTACCCCCTGGCCTTGTTCTCTTGGGCGATTCCTGACCTCCGAGAAGCACGCACGTTGCCTCCTCTGCGCTAAAGCTGTGGGAAATAAAAGACAGGATTGATTTAGTTTCAAGTTAGTAAAAGCTATAGTTTGCTAGCTAAAACTTTTTATGAAGAAGAAAAAAAAAAAAAGAACAAGATTTTAACTATTCACCATATCGGAAATGCATTCTTGTTTTATTTTTTGATATTAAGATTGTTTAAATCAAGTACATTTTTGCGCTTTATTAACATTCATAAAACATCTGTATATCTGTTCATGTAAAACAGGTAGACACTTCTCTTTCAACTTTTGAAACTTTTAGACAGTTATAATTTTGTGGAGAAGACTTATCTGCTGTCGTCACCATTTTGAGGACGTCGCTGTATGTTGAAGCCTTTCATCTGTACATAGTATGTCTATCTGAAATGAAAAGAGGCAATACTTCAATGGTGCGTTCAGACCAAGGTGTCAAAGGCTTCAGGTGTGCATGCAAAGTCTATGGTGTACGTGCGTCCAGGCCGTCCAGCGTTTCTGCGGTGCGTTCTGAGCGTCTTAAGTGTCTGGTCTACTTAAAAGCAGCATTTGCCACAGCTAACTTTTGTGGACATTTACATCTAAGCCGCTCTCCGTGCTGAAAAAGCCTTCTGAGTATTCATGAGCACCGACTTGGTGCATCCGGCCCGCAAAACAGTTCTAATTTATATTTATACATTTCCAATAGATGTATAGTGTTTTTATCGCTAGAGTCCAAAAGTCCTTTGCAGCAGCCGCCCCTCCCCGCGCGGCTCAGTGCTGCTGTGCTGCCTGGGTTACAGCTGTGCTAGAAGTGGCGCTAATGTGGAGCTAACAACAAGAAAACAAACTTCTGTGATGACAGCTCTGTGAGGAAAACATCCAAATAAGTGCAAACCTGGACAGACCAGAGTGTAACATGACTGTGTCCATACTAATGGGACTGTGAATACAAACACAATGCACTCATTTGATTCACCACATGAATAATGTGTCACTCAGATCAGCTTAAACTATAAAAATAGTGCAACAGCAACAGGTCTGTGAAATCAACATTTAATATCAGGATCATATCACAAGTCCATGTTCCTGTTTCTGCTGCATGAATATGGACTCTTTCACCTGCAGGTTTGTGCAACAGTGTCCACAAAGAACTATTAGCAGGCTATATAAAGCTATTTACTCTCCACGTGAGTTCGCCTCATTCATTCTGGCTGTTGTTTACATCCCACCGAGCGCAAATGTGCACGTGGCACAGCGCGCGCTCGCGGACCAGAGTGTGGAGCGGACCTTCCCGGACTCCTTGTGTATTATCCTGGGTGATTTTAACAAGGGGAATCTCAGCCACGAACTACCAAAGTACAGACAGTTTGTTAAAGTTCCGACCAGAGAGCAGAGCACGCTGGATCACTGCTACACAACAGTCAGTAACGCCTTCCGCGCCGTGGCTCGCGCTGGTCACGCCATGGTTCACCTGATCCCCACGTACAGGCAGAGGCTGAAGCTCTCCAAACCTGCAGTGAGGAAATCTAAGAAGTGGACAAATGAGGCAGTGGAGGAGCTCCGTGCGTGTTTGGACATTACAGACTGGGAGGTCTTCAGAGCTGCCACAGAGAGTTTGGATGAGTACACGGACACTGTGACGTCATACATTCGATTCTGTGAGGACAGCATTATACCAACACAAACCAAAGTCACTTTCAACAATGACAAACCCTGGTTCACTCCCAAAACTGAGGCAGTTAAGGCAGCAGAAGGAGGCAGCGCACAGGGCTGGAGACAGGGGGCGATAAAGTATGGATTTAGCAAAGAGGTTTCTCGAGCGAGATCACAGTACAATAAGCGTCTGAAGCAGCAGTTCTCTGACAACAACCCCGCCTCCGTGTGGAGGGGGCTCCGGCTTCTCACCAACCACAAGCCCCGAGCCCCCCCTGCTGCAGACAATCGAAAACTGGCTGAGCAACTTAACACCTTCTACTCCAGGTTTGATGTGACCACCCCCTCCCCCACGGTGGCCACCTCCGCTAACCCAAACCTGGTCCCCCCCACCTCCCCCACCACGCTCTCAGTTCAGGAACAGGATGTTCACAGGCTATTTCGGAAATCCAACCCCCGAAAAGCTGCTGGACCAGACGGCATCTCTGCCGCTACATTAAGACATTGCGCAGGAGAGTTAACACCCGTCTTCACAGACATTTTTAACACCTCCCTGGGGTCATGCCATGCCTCAGCCTGCTTCAAGTCTGCCATCATTGTCCCTGTCCCCAAGAAGCCCCGGATCACTGGACTTAATGACTACAGGCCTGTGGCGCTGACGTCTGTAGTCATGAAGTCATTTGAACGCCTGGTCTTGCCCCACCTCAAGTCCTTCACCTCCTCCCTGCTGGACCCCCTGCAGTTCGCCTACAGAGCCAACAGGTCTGTAGACAACGCCATCAACCTGGCACTCCACTTCATCTTGCAGCATCTGGACTCCCCGGGAACCTACGCCAGGATCCTGTTTGTGGACTTCAGCTCTGCGTTCAACACCATCCTCCCTGCTCTGCTCCAGGACAAGCTCTCCCAGCTCAACGTGCCTGACTCCACCTGCAGGTGGATCACTGACTTCCTGACGGATCGGAGGCAGTGCGTGCGGCTGGGGAAGAATGTCTCAGACACTCGGACTATCAGCACAGGAGCTCCACAGGGCTGTGTACTTTCTCCTCTGCTCTTCTCCCTGTACACAAACTGCTGCACCTCCAGCCACGACTCCGTAAAACTCATCAAGTTTGCGGACGACACCACCCTCATCGGGCTCATCTCGGACGGGGATGAGTCTGTCTACAGGAGGGAGGTGGACCGGCTGGTGTCCTGGTGCAGCGGTAACAATCTGGAGTTCAACGCCCAGAAGACAGTGGAGATGATCGTGGACTTCAGGAAAGTCACAGCCCCCAGCCCCCCCTCATCATGACAGACTCCCCCATCACCACCGTGGACTCCTTCCGCTTCCTGGGCACCACCATCACCCAGGACCTCAAGTGGGAGCCCACCATCAGCTCCCTCATCAAGAAGGCCCAGCAGAGGATGTACTTCCTGCGGCAGCTGAGGAAAGCCAAGCTGCCAGTGCAGATGATGGTGCAGTTTTACACGGCCATCATTGAGTCCATCCTCACCTCCTCCATCACCGTGTGGTACGCTGGAGCTACAGCCAGGGACAAACAGAGACTACAGCGCATTGTGCGTTCTGCTGAGAAGGTGATCGGCTGCAGACTTCCATCTCTGCAGGACCTGTACGTCTCCAGGGCTCTGGGACGAGCAGGTCGGATCACAGCTGACCCTTCTCACCCTGGACATGGACTATTTGAACCACTCCCCTCAGGCAGGAGGCTACGGTCCATCCGGACCAGAACCTCCAGCCACAAGAATAGTTTCTTTCCCTCTGCCGTTGGACTCATGAACACTTCTAAACACCTGCCACTTTGAACTGCAAATATTCAACCACTCACTGCACTGTCACTTTCTGCACCACAACTTTAAACTTAACTGTAAACTTGTGTACATAGCAATGCCTATTTTTATTTTTATTTTATACTATAGTCATTTTAAATTGTCCCTTAAATGCATGCCCTTTTGTTTGACTGAATATATATTGTTTTATTATTGCTCAGTGTTTTGTGTTGCACCTTCATGCCGAGACAAGTTCCTATGTCTGTGAAGTTTGTTCATTGACAATGGCAATAAACCCCTTTCTGATTCTGATTCTGATTCTGATTTATTTTTAATTGAGTTTTTCGGTGGGCCTCACAGGTCGCATTCCTTGTCCGATTTACGTCATTCACAGTTCAGTTTGTAGATAATTGACAAGTGATTCCTGGACTTGCTTTGTGTAATCTTCAGCCTTGTCATTTAGTCAGGATTGGTCCTGGAACATTGGATGTTTCCATCTCTCTTGGCTTTGTCAAGTCGCATTTCTTGTCCGATTTTCGTCATTCAAAGTTCAGTTTGTAGATAATTCTCGTGTGATTCCTGGACTTGCTTTTGGTTTTCCTCGGTCTTGTCATCTTTTCAGGATTCGTCTTCAAATTTTTGCTATCTCTTAGAATGGCGGAATGTTGGTGATGTTGGAGCGTTTTTATATAGACGTGTGAAAAAGTGCGCTTTGTTTTTTGCATTAGGCAGTCACTCGCAATGGCTTCCTGACATTGCCGTTTCTAGTATTTTTATTGTTGTATTATTTATGTTATGTTCGGCCCGCGACCCAGCCTGGGCGTCAAAATGCAGCCCGCAGACAAAATGAGTTCAACACCCCTGTTGTAGAAGAAGCAGCCTTTATTTTGAGACTTGTTGGTACAAACTACTACAAAGCAAGCAGACGGCATAACAGCTTCTGTCCTCAAGATGGCCTTACTAACTCGTGCGTAACATCACTTCTGTCCCATGAGTAATAGGCCCACCGGAATTTTAGCCACGGGAGCCATGACACCTGGCTACTTTTTCTGTTTGTATGCTCCTTCTTTATACCAGTCGGGGAACTGTTTAACTAAAGTGGTTGACATTTATTTAGCATTTGGGAGTAAAATGTAAAAATAAAAAATATAGGGCAAGGCTTTTTGTTTTATTTGTTGTGCATTTTAGTTATACAAAATATTAAACATGGTCTTATTTGCAATGAATTGATGGAATTTGAAGTGCAATAGTTGTATAGGCCAAAGTGACTAAAGTCCTAAAAATACACTACAGCAAAAAGACAAAGAAAAATAAAATGCTTTGGCAAACTTATTCTATAGCAGGACACAGAGGGTTATATAGGAAAGATATAGGAAAATAATCTGAAAACAATCAATACAAATATTGTCCAAGACCATTATTTGTTGATATCCTATTAGAATTGACCAGTTTCCAGCCCTCTCTGTTTTTTTTTTTCAGGGCTAAAGGGTTTTTCATTCCACACACTTGCTGTCAGTCCTCGTAGACTTTGCGTTGAGGACGAGTGCGTGGGAACATCTGCATTTGTGGGCATGTGCATACGTTTGTGTTGATTTATCGAAGAAGAAGCACGTTGTTTCTGCTGACACAGACGGAGCCGAGTTTATCCAAACACAACGTCCAGTGCAGGAGGAAAAATATGCACGGCATCTGTATATACAGAGGAGAAAGCATACAGTAGGCACCAAAGGTTAATAAAAGGTCAAGAGTACAGAGTCGATGCTGTTTAATGCACATCCAGTTTTTAGGTAAAGGGGGGCACGGTAAGTCAGCAAGGGGGTGGAGAGGGGAAGGGCATCTGGTTGAAAATGCAGGTAGGCTAATCATTGCTTTTTATTTATTTGATTTAAGACCAATCGAACTGAAAAATCAGCTGGGACTGATCAATTTGAGGAAAATATATTGTGATACGTTTTTTTTTTTTTTTTTCCATATTTCTAAAATCTTGCCCCAGCCATATTGTATTGTAACTCAGATTTGTACTTAGAAAACAAAAAATTTTACTTCACAGGGGTATTGACTGCTGATCTACTGCTATTCCAGTATTTACTGTTTGGGGGCATATCATGTAAAAGCATACAGTGCTTTAAACATATTTCCCATGTCTGTCCCACCATTTTCCACAACATGTCCCACTTTTAAGATTTGGTGGTGAAACCTGTTGTGGAATTGTGGTAGACTCAAGAAATTGCCAGCTTTGATGCTTTATTTGATCCAAAAATGCCATAACATGCTTTAACTGCTCTCATCGCTGTTGACGCTCATCTGTGTTTGGCGGCCAACACGTGGGCTTTCACTCTGCATGCTTCTTCCCGTCCGTACATATGGTGCACGCCACATTTGAAAATCGTTCACGTTACTGGAATGCAGTAGCGTCAAGGCAATCATTGATAGGCCAATCAAATCTAAAATTACCGTGTAGCACAACTATGTATGAATTGTTCTAAAATATATCCAAATAATCCCATTTTCCCCTCACTTCTGCTGCTGAAGCTTGGCTGAACTCTTTTGCTGGCCGTTACAGGACATTACTGCGTGGGAAGCTTGGTTCTGCTTTTACCACAGCGGCTCAGTCTGTGGCCGTGTTCAGAGGCCCATTCATCTAACATCAGCTTTTAGAACCAGAGCGGAAAGCAGCTTCCCTAGGAGGTTATAGGGTTATCTTGATTTTAGTATATTTTGACCATCTTAAAATAAGATTTGCCAAAGGAACAAGCATAAAAGAAAAAAGCTGCACTTGAAATAAGAACATTTTAAGAAATAACAAGAGAACTACTTGTTCCATTGCAAATCTTATTTTAAAATGATAAGAACATAAAGATAAATATTACTTATTCACACATTATTTTTTTTAAGGTTGTCATTTTTTCCTGTGTACTCGAGTAAGACATTACAAGAACCTTTAAACATTGCTTCTGGAGACTCCGCCACCTGCTTGTCTCCATGAAGATGTCTATCTCCAGGGAGACGAGCACCAGGCCAAGTCGCAGGTCAGAGCAAATAAAAATGACTCTTAATCAGTGCCATTTGACCCCCAAAAAATGTTTAAAATGGACCTCTGCATTAAAAAGACCCAAGCTTTGATAATTGGAAATGACTGAATGGACAGGGGGTCCCTGCGATGAGCCCTGCGGAAATACCGTCATACCGGGAAATTAGACATGGCTCTCTAAAGACAAAACACAGCACTATTTTATTCCCAACATTAAACCAAGTCTGTTATTTGACCACTCTCATTCAAGGTGGATTTGGTCGCTGATGGCCGTTTACTATTCAGAGCTAATTTGATTGTTAGTTTGTGTAATGTCTGGACAAAGACACATCTGCTCTTGAGGCTTCTGCAGTGGGGAAACAATGAACTGGCGCTGTCCATGGTGCTGACAGCAACAGCTACAGGAGTAAAACGCGCGATTTGAAATGTAATAAAACCCAGAACAGTGGAACAGTCGAGCGTCTCGCCTCACCCACTTTTATGCTCTTTTTATTTATTGATTTCATTTGACTTATTTATAGTTGTTCAGACTTGCACAATTAGAGCTAAGACTCACTTTGGTCTGTGAGGTCAGGACAAAGACTCTAAACCAGTGTCGCTTTGGTCTGAGATCAGGACTAAGACTCTATACCAGTGTCACTTTGGTCTCTGAGGTCAGGACTAAGACTCTAAACCAGTGTCGCTTTGGTCTGAGGTCAGGACTAAGACTCTAAACCAGTGTCGCTTTGGTCTCTGAGGTCAGGACTAAGACTCTAAACCAGTGTCGCTTTGGTCTAAGATCAGGACTAAGACTCTAAACCAGTGTCACTTTGGTCTCTGAGGTCAGGACTAAGACTCTAAACCAGTGTCGCTTTGGTCTGAGATCAGGACTAAGACTCTAAACCAGTGTCACTTTGGTCTGAGGTCAGGACTAAGACTCTAAACCAGTGTCACTTTGGTCTCTGAGGTCAGGACTAAGACTCTAAACCAGTGTCGCTTTGGTCTGAGGTCAGGACTAAGACTCTAAACCAGTGTTGCTTTGGTCTGAGATCAGGACTAAGACTCTAAACCAGTGTCGCTTTGGTCTCTGAGATCAGGACTAAGACTCTAAACCAGTGTCACTTTGGTCTCTGAGATCAGGACTAAGACTCTAAACCAGTGTCACTTTGGTCTCTGAGGTCAGGACTAAGACTCTAGGTCAACTAAGACAGTGTCACTTTGGTCTCTGAGGTCAGGACTAAGACTTCTGAGCTGCAGGGTCAAATGAATGACAGAGCACATAAAACCACCTGACCAATGAGAGTTTTGCCGGTAAAACTTGCATTCAGGGGAAGAATTTTCAGTTTTGAATGAAAAACGTCATTTTGCAAAGCTAAAATGTTGTTTAGGAATATTATTTTTTTTTGTGTGTGAACTGTTTTGCAAAAGTCAAGTTTGAATGGAGTTGTGTGTCAAAGCAATTTACCCAATGGCAGACTGCACTAAAGCAGGGGTCCGGGTGGTCAACAGAGCAGGAGTAAGACTTCTGAGCTGCAGAGTCAAAAGAATGAAAGAGCACATGAAAGCACCTGACCACATTTGGAAGTATTGGTGGTGAAACTTGCTTTAGGGGGAAGATTTATCAGTTTTTCATGTAAAACTGCATTTTGCTAAGCTTAAATGTTGTTTTGGAAAACGAAAACTCTATTCGCGTTTCTGTGTGAGCTGTTGAGCAAATGTCAATTTTCAATACACAAAAAGATTGACATACTAAGTGACATTAGAAAAATTACGTTCAGATTTCATTTGAAGATGGACAAATTTGACAAACTTTGGACAAGATGGGACACTGATGTGACAGTTTGGGACGTAGCTCCTTTGGATGACTTTAGTTTGCCTTTAGTTCCTTTGCTCTCTCTCGCTGTTATGTTCTGTGTTCTTTTTTTTATGTGTATATACATTTAAAAACTGAAGAAAAGAAAAAAAAAGTAGGACCTGTTCGTGCATTTTCCCAGAATTGAGAAATCAAAGGTAAAATCCAGAATTCACCTGGGCTGTATTTAAGTCCATCAATGAACCATCAAGAAACAGTAAACAACAGGCCAGCTGCTTTGCTTACATTTTCTATAAATTGGCTTTATTTTGAAGTTTTGAAGAACTAGAATCCAAACTGCCAAAGCAAAGGTACTCAAGAGCAAGTTCAATGGCTGAAGATGAGAAATATTCCATAGATTCCATTGAGCAGGGCAGTGGAGAAGGTCACTCGGTGGAAGTTTTTTTGGACATTCTCCTGTTGTTCCCTAAAACGAAAGACGGTGGCTGCTCTGATTTGGGACGCCCCGCTCTTCTCCGGCCAAAATAGGTCTGTCATGAATAAATCATGGGTGCTGCGCTTAAGTTATGTAAGAGCAGAGGAGAAGGAGCGGCGTGTAGTAACGAACGGCACAGGCTCGCTTCAAGCTGTGACGCATAAACAGGAATAACATCATTAGAATCATATTTCACATCTAAACCAGTTCACTGTGAATGAATTGGCTTGTGCTACCAACACTGAAGATGCACGAAAGCCATGTTCTGACTGACTTCGACGAGCCGGTAGATTTAGCAGATTATTATTATTATTATTTACAGCGCATAAAGTATCTAACATCAGCCAAACACAATGTATTACTTACAATTATGTGAAAAAGTGGCGTGGAGGAGCTGAAAAGTGAAGGAAAACCTAAGGATAAACCGGAAATACACAAACTTGTCATCACTAAACGTCTTTTTGTAAATTGCTGAGATCTGCTTAATGATTCAAAAGTATAATTCCGGTACAATTTGCTGTAGATTTGATTTTTTTTAAAGGAGCTGTACCTGATTTTTATTGTCTTAAAACATGAAAAACAGAAGTAGTTCATTTTAAAGAGTTTTGTCATCCCGGGTAAAGCTGACAAACGCTAACACCACACTTCCTGCTTTCCTGAGAATAAAACCCTGTATATTTAGATATTTTACAACATGTCTGTACTGTACTCAAATCAGACACAAGAGCCAGAGTAATGCATTCTGCTAATGGCAAACATGTTCTGAGACGCTCCAAAGTGAACCGGTCTGAGGGACCAGGGCCAGTCGAAACATGGCTTATGTAACTTTTTCACGTAAAGGATCCGCCTTGAAGATCTATGGCATTTAACTTTTAAATCTCCATGGAGAAAAGCAATAGCCACCACCAGGACAAAGATACAGGTCAGATCTAAGGAGAGGTGACCTTGGTCCATGGTGAGAATGCAAGTTTTTCAAGATACCAGTAGTTTCATAAATGTAAGACAGTTGTTGAATATTCAAGACAAAGCAAATCCTTTGGAAAGTAAACATTCCAAATCCAATATGAGTTTGAACAGCAAATGTAATGTTGAGTAGTTCACCATTGAAATCCACTGCACATTTTATAAACAAAACCGTTTCCAAAGTGCTGCCCCGAGACAAAACAATCAAAGTCAACAAAATGTAGGCGTGTTCAATTTGATCTCTGTAGTCCAAAAGCAATAAAACCAGTCAACTCAACTCAAAGCAGACCAAAACTGGTCCTGACCTCACAGACTCACAGAGGTTTAGAGTCTCATCCCTGACCTCAGAGACCAAAGCGACACTGGTTTAGAGTCTTAGTCCTGACCTCAGAGACCAAAGCGACACTGGTTTAGAGTCTTAGTCCTGACCTCAGAGACCAAAGCGACACTGGTTTAGAGTCTTAGTCCTGACCTCAGAGACCAAAGCGACACTGAGACCAAAGCGACACTGGTTTAGAGTCTTAGTCCTGACCTCAGAGACCAAAGCGACACTGGTTTAGAGTCTTAGTCCTGATCTCAGACCAAAGTAACACTGCTGTAGAGTCTTAGTACTGACCTCAGAGACCAAAGCGACACTGGTTTAGAGTCTTGGTCTTGACCTCACAGACCAAAGCGACACTGGTTTAGAGTCTTAGTCCTGACCTCAGAGACCAAAGCGACACTGGTTTAGAGTCTTGGTCCTGATCTCAGACCAAAGTGGCACTGGTTTAGAGTCTTAGTCTTGCTGAAGCAAACTGAGACATGTGAGAATAGCAAACGCATCAACATTGCTTTTGGAATATGTAATCTGATGCAGTATTCAAAATCACACATATACACTTGGAATGGTAAATGCAAACGTGGGTTGAATTGAATTCAATGTCCCTTTAAGTAAATGTTTAAGACGATTTTGGACATCGCATCATGAAGTAAAGACATACAGTCCACTACTGTAGAACAGATGATTTGCTATGTCCAGATTAGGGGAAACTCGCGTGTGAAGAACAAAGCGTAGTGTACTACGAGACAAAGCGTTGGACACTGTGGCAAGGACAGATTTCCTTGTGCGTCACAGAGAACACACGGCGCTCGCCTGTGCTGCTGCTGCCTGCTGCTCCTCTCTCTCGCCGGTGTGAGCTTTGGAGTAAAGGGACCTTGCTATGTCATACTAGAGCCCGCTGCTGGTGCAAAGGCGTACACTGGTGCGCACGTCTGAAAAGCAAAATCGGAAATATGAAATCATTCTCAACGTGAATAAAGTTATCAGACATTAAACAAATGAGAAAATGACATTCATCTTATTTGAAAATACAATTCTGTTTTTTGGGAAAAGATTTTTTGCCGAGGCCTTTATCGACAGAAGGACAGTGTTAATTAGGGGATAGGAGAGGGGAAGATCATGCAGTAAACTGTCAGATCAGGCTTCAAAACCCACACCTGAGCCCTGGACATATGTGTGCCTGTTCCTTAACACCACTCAAACCAGCACACGTGGACTTCATGGCTGAAATGTATTATGTTTATGTATTATATTGATGATTATAGATTATATTATTTTAGCTACAGCTGTAGATTGTTTATTGTCTCTTAGAGAAAAGAAAAAAAATAATATATATAATATCTCTAAATAAAGCGTATCAGGACTTTAAAAGACATGTTGTCAAGTAATGTGTTAATCCAATTTAGAATGTTTCGGTCTGTCATTTTTGTCTCTGTTCTCAACTAGGGGTCCCTGGTACCCAAGTACCGAAGACTATAAAGTCACGCAGTGTCGGCTTAGGATCTCTGTAGCGTGCATGCATACTTCCGCGGTGAAAACTCAATGATCATTTGGACTCTGGCGACTGTCTACGTCCCTTGTAGGACCCGCAGCGTGGCACACAATGTAAACATATGTCCGCATTCATTTCCATTGCCCGGGACGTCAGGACATTCCTCAAACTCTGAAGACCTCGGTCGTGCGTTTGAGGGCCGTCCAATGAGGTCCCAATCGTATCATCTCTGAACCCTAATGGAGACACTTTGATTTTGATGGCAATGGTCTAGACAAAAGTTTTTTGCGTCTGCTTTGAATAGGAACTTGTTTTCAGCATAAGGTTACAAAACAATGAGAATAATAAGCAAACATATATGATCTCAAATTGTCAAGTCTAACACAAAATTGAGCGGCGAAACACACGGAAACATTTTTCTAGACTGTGGAGATATATATTGCATTCATGGACTGGCCAAGTCCGCACCAAATTTAGGCTAGCAAATACCCTATCCAGAATGTTTTTAGACAATGTCGTGTTTTTCCTTTTATAACAGAATACAGGTAATTAACAGACTAATGAGGGACTGGTAATTTGGGAATTTGTGAATCCCACTAGATTTTCACTGTAAGTGAAACGTTGTCTGAAAAACCTGCATGGGGCTAATTATGGACGAAGGGGTCACCCTCTCCATAACATAGAGCAAGATGGTACTCTACTGGTCATATTGTATTTATTTAGTTTTGATAGGGTTTAAAACTAAAGAAATACTATATCTTCAATGTCGGCAATATCCTACGTGAAAAAGTTACATATATCATGTGTCCGAATGGTGTGTCCCTGGCCAACAACAGGTTCCGTCCAATCTGAAACCGCTCTTTTTTAATACAATATTTTGCAGTCTTGCTAGGAGTTGCAACTCTGAGCTCGGACTGATTTGAGTCAGCCATGTTCTTGAGAAACACTCTTGGGTCCTAAACGAGTTTCTGCTTTACAAAGAATCTTCTCCTCGTGATAAGGATAGGAAGAGGAAAATAGTGGGAGCGGAATTAGGTTGCTAAGAGCACAATTCACAAACATAGATTTTAACCAGAATTTTAAAGCAATACAGGTGATAAACACACCGGTAGTAATTAAATGAGGTAATAACATCTGCAGCCAACGGGAAATTACTGCTGTGTGGTCTAAATCGCCCTCATTGATCCATAGCTCTTATGCAGTAATAATTTCAAATCAAAAACTTTTTGACACAAACCCATGAACAGGTCGGTTCCAGGATGTCAACCTTCTTTTCTGGTCTGAAAATACATAATATGGCCAAAAATATACATCCACTCACATAAATTACGGTGAAGTCCACTATACACATAATGTTAACTGGAACATATAAGTAAAGTAAAATAAACAGGTTACACAATTGATCGGTTAGACTGTTTGTTTCTGCAAACGGTCTGAAACAGTCAAGTTAACTTCTAAAGTTGCTTTGATTTTAGAAATGTGCAGAAAATACAGAAATACGTTCAGGGCCACAAATGTGTTTGCGAGCAATTATTTTTTCAATGACGGTGTTTAAGAGTATTACCTTAAAATCAATCATACTAAAATTTTCAATAAAAAAATGCACTGTAGCAATTTCATAAGTTAACAAAGACTTACCTTGTTTATAATTCCATAAAAAAAAAAAACGCTTAATATTGATCAGTAAAATTCTTGTTGTGCGACTATGAGCCTAAAACAAGTGTAATTTTTCTATTTTACATGGTTATTTTTTGCAGCTGTTTGCTGACACCGGTTAATTTAACTGTGAACCACACGAGAAACCTCTAGACAATAAAAAACTGAATAATAGACACCTCCTGTTCCAAAAAAAAAGCACCACAAGAAAAAAAAAAGATCTTGAGTTGATGATGGAGAGTGCAACCGGGCAGAGCCTGCCCTGTCAAACATCTCCTGGTTCAGATCGATACATTCGTTTTGCTTCTATTTAAGATTAATCTAAACACAAGAATCTTGTCCTGACCACAGGGATGGTCTCCACATGTGTGTTTCATCCGAGCGTCTTTAATGCGGTAAGGCTGAAAAACATCACCTGCGCCTATCCAGCGAGAGAGAGGAATACTGTATAAATGTTTTCACTACTGATTAATGCCTTTATCCGCTGTAGCTTTTATTGACGCATGTGTATTAGGTCTTAAAGTAACTTGGTATTTGAAAATCCATGTAAAACGCCACATTGGAAAAATTATTAATATTAAAAAGTAAACTTAAGTGGGTGCCCTGTGTACTGTTTTACTGGCCGGTAATTACATTTATGTTCATGAAGTCAGAAACATACCAGTCGAACACTTATTGCTCTTATTCTAAAAATACCTATTTTGTCTTTGTTTCTATCTGTCGTTGTTTAACACTAGTCAAGAAAAAGCATAATAACCATAAATGGACAGTGAAATTACACGCGATCCGTAGAATTTACACCTTGAGCCTGAGATGATGTAAATCAGATGTTACAATTGAAGAGAACTACATATAAACAAATGATCTATTCTGAATCCAATGCAGATCATATATTCACTATTAACAATGATGCTGCTAATTTCTGTGCCCTTTTGCCCACTTGTATCCCAAAGTGACCAGTTTGCAGAAACGACAGACAGAGAAAAAAGGAGTACCAAAAAGTCAGATGGGCGCTGGCCAATCCCTGGCTCTACAACAAGACTAATAGCTTTAAGGTTCATGCATGTTCATATTTGTGTCTTAAATACTTGAAAATGTGGATGCCCAATTTTTCCGGGATAGAGACGGGACAGTAACTTCTGTTAAGGCTCCCGCGAAGTCCAAGACGTCTGTATAGATTGACTTTGTTAGGAGAATAAATAATGCGTAAATTGAAACTACTGCAATCTGGTCATCTTTAGCTGGTAAGATGGGTGTTATAAATTGGGATAGGAGTAGATCTTGTTGACTTTCAAACTCTCTTCCAGTTTCTGAAAGCACGGCAGTTGTAACGAGTTTAATAGAACGGGGGCAATATTTCTTCAAGATATTGCCAAGAGCCTGTAGAAATGTTGTGGAACACTTTTGTAGACTTGAAAGTTTCAGATTGATTTCCGTTTTGTTTCCACAGATGACGCGCAGAGCCATCTGCGTCTGGTGAACGACCCGTGCTGCCCGTCTTTCCTGGAACATAGTGCTGGAGCATCCAGAACAAACTCAGAGGTGAGAAGAAAGACTACACTTTTGTAAGGTACTTTTAACGTTCGGCATCTTCGTGTTTTAGAACTTGAAATATTTGGTCTGCAAAAAGCACACATGACTTCATATCAGTAAAGCGTTTTCCACATCAGGTATTGAGTTAAAGCTCCATCTACAGTCCTGCAGATGGAATTACCTGATTTATGGGCGCTGGGCCAATCCCGGCTCTACAACAAGGACTTAGCTTTAGGTTCATGCATATTCATATTTGTGTCTTAAATACTGGAGAATGTGGATGCCCAGTTACTTTCCGGGATAGAGACGGGAAGTAACTTCTGTTAGGCTCCCGGAAGTCCAGACGTCTGTATAGATGACTTTGTTAGGAGAATAAATAATGCGTAATTGAAACTACTGAATCCTGGTCATCTTTAGCGCTGGTATGTGTTATAAATTGATAGAGTAGATCTTGTTGACTTTCACTCCTCTTCCAGTTTCTGAACACGCAGTTGTACGAGTTTAATAGAACCGGGCATATTTCTTCAAGATATTGCAAGAGCCTGTAGAATGTTGTGGAACACTTTGTAGACTTGAAAGTTCAGATTGATTTCCGTTTGTTTCCACAGATGACCGCAGAGGCCATCCTGCGTCTGGTGAACGACCCCGTGCTGCCCGTCTTTACCCTGGACATAGTGCTGGACATCCAGAACAAACTCAGAGGTGAGAGAAAGACTACACTTTAGTAAGGTACTTTACTTCGGCATCTCGTGTTTTAGAACTTGAAATATTTGGTCTGCAAAAAGCACACATGACTTCATATCAGTAAAGCGTTTTCCACATCAGGTATTGAGTTAAAGCTCCATCTACAGTCTGCAGATGGAATTACATGATTTATGGATTTACCTATGATGTCACAAAACTGAGAAATGTTGAAAAATGAGTGTTTTGTGAGGCTCAGAGAAACAAGCGCGAATGAGGCTAAATACAACCCCAGGTATGTTTTTTAATGAGGGAACTATGTTGTAACATGGCAAAAAGCTAAAGAAAAGCTAAATAAAGGTTACATAATATGTTTCCTTTCAGCTATTGTTGATCATCCATTACTTCATGATGAACTTTCAAGGCAAGATTTTGACAAATTGTATGGAAGTACTAGTGGACCTCTAATGTTAAGCCTGACTCAATCTTTGTGCATTTTCTCATTTTGTGAGATTGACCTAATCTTGCAAAAGACGGTCATCCAAAGGCTGGCGTGAGAGGAGAGTTTTAGTTGGAGTTTCATGAAGCTAACAAGAAGAGGTTGAATCAAAGACACCTCTTACATGTGGTCGGTCTACGGTTGTTAGTTCACAGTTGCAGTGTGTTAGTGCTGCATCATTAGTTTAGCCGCGCAAATCGAACACTCTGTCTCATTATTTCAACACAAACGACCGCCATGCTTTTGTGAAAATCAGATCGACATCTCATCCACTCAGTGTGGGACCTGTGAACCTTGTCTGATCCGCTCCCTGTGCACCGCTGGCCCTCTCCGGGATCTGCGCGGAGGAACATATATGACCAATTCATTAGCACGTTTTGATCACATCGTGAGTCAGAGCTCTGCGATGCGAGCAGCTGGCGTCACCCAAACACATGTTCTCTGGGTGTCCTTTATGTTAAACACGAATAATAGCTCTGAACTTTAACCTAACTTTCCTCCGAATTAATTTGGGGTTCAGACACAAAATAAAGACTCACGAAGATCTCACATCCTGCTGTGTGAGTGAGTAAAAGAGCTGTCTCTTTATCACCTCTCTTGTCTGAAAGGCGACTGCGTAAAGGATCCAGCATCAATACTTACTCAAAAGAATATCTAGTATTTATAGTAGTTCAGTTATCAATTAGTATCGAGCTATAATTTTTTTTACAACTCTACTCCAGACCCATAGAATTACCATCTAGAAAAGCTGTTCTAAAGCTGTGCACAAGCCCAAACCATTTCAATACCGCCCTCCTCCTTTCACAGTTTGAAACAAGAAAATAATCTAATACAATTCCAGACATCTCGTTTTTACATTGCACCGCAGACCCAAACCAATCAAAACACATAATCAAATGAACTTATCCAATCTTAAAACTTCTAACGACTAAATAGCTGGAATCCTGCAGCCTGATGGAGTTTAGCTTCTTGTTCATCACTCAGAAATGCGGTAGTTGCATATGTAGGAGCTCTTTAGTCAAGGTCTGGCTGCAGCCTTGAGTGAACATTTGCATAGGCCGATAGAGAGGCGTTAGTATGCAGCTCCCGAGCCCGTCTAAGCCCTGTCCTTCAATACAAATGTAACCTTCACCAGCGCCAGCAAAACAAAGGATTTAGGCTTGATTTCTCCATGAAGAACAATCAATAAATAACGCGTCGCCCGCTATAAAAAGACAAACATCGAAACAAAATGTACATGCACAACATGAATTCACTTTTTGGGAGTGTCAGGGTTTTTGGGTGAAGGCCATGCCACCCTAAATGGAGTGTCATCGGGTAAAGTGGCAGGGCTTCTATCTAGGGACATACTTAGTGCATTCCAAAGGCTGGCACCGCGTTAGCATCCAACATCACAGTGGTTATGGGTGTTGTTGCTACCTCTCTCCCCTCTCTCTCCCCATTTCACGCTACAACTGTCCTATCAAATAAAGCTTTCGGACAGAAAAAAAAATATATAAAAACATAGAAAACATTACCACGTGTAGCTCGGTTTTGTGTCGATGATTAACTTGAGCAATTTGTGCCAAAATGTCTTAAATCTAAAGTTTTGCTGGACCATAACCATCATAATCATAAATGTAAGGAAAATAATAAACTTAGAAAAAAATAGAAAATGGAGCTGGAAGTTATATATTGTTTAACATAGAAACAATAACGGCGTACAAACATCAAAAGTAACGTTTTTGTTTTGCTGCCCCGTTAAAATTAAGGGGATAAAACATTTATATCAGTACCAGACAGTGTGCGACTAGTCCAATAAGTCACTCACAGTAAGAATAAAACACAATAAATATATACTGTATATTGACTTGTTATTACTTGTTAGCAAACATAACAAACACATTAACAACAACTATATACCAACATTAAAATTAACGTTATTGTTTTGTTGACACGTTAAAATTAAGGGGATAAAACATTTATATCAGTACCAGGCTATGTGCGACTCAAAATAAGAATAAAACACAATAAATGTGTTTATCAGCTAAATCTCTGGTAAAATCAACTGAATTTACATTTTAACTTTACGGAGACGAGCAGGTGGTGGTAAAGTTCAACAAAATGGTGAAAATCCATTGAAATGCAGTGTGTATGTCTCCAGATAAGCGGTCAGTCCCTCCTCCCCTGCTCTCCGCCGCCTCCTCGCTCAGGGACCATGCGGCCTTTTTCCAGTCCGAGGTCATGCGCCCGGCCAACGACCCCAAAGAGAGAGACCCCGCCCACGTGCGCATGCTCAACGATGTGCTGAGGGACGTGGAGAAGAGCTTCATCCTGCCCCGCGCTCCTCCAGGCGTCTACAGGTACACATCCCACTCATTTGCAAACCTGTAGGCAGATATACTTATAGGTAACACTATCATAAGTCAACTCAAGAATAAAGAATTCATTCATAATGTATGAATAGTTTTTTAACCCCTTAAAGTCTGATGTGTCTTTTTTGCAACAAGCCCAGTTACACATCAGTACCGCCAACATGGTAAAGTTATTCCCCCTTTTTAGTTTCTCATTTTGCAGCAGTCATTTCCCACCGGACCGGTACGAGCAGGAACTGTTGTAAATTCCCAACTTGAGACAAATTGGTTCAACATAAACGTACGCAGCAGTTTGTCATGAGGCCCTCTAGATTCTGTGCAAAAGTCATGTCTACAGGAATGATAGCTTTTTGCCAATGCCCGATCTCGTCTGCTCTCTGAAGCTAAGCAGCTCAGGGCCTGGTTAGTACTTGGATGGGAGACCGCTGGAACACAAGGGGCCACAGGGGGGCGCTAGGGGAAATGTCATTGTGTCCTTAGGCAAGACACACTTGGCTAGAATGGTACCACAGCTGCCCTGGAGTGAATAAATAATACAATGTGAAGCGTCTCTGAGTGTCCAGAAAAGCGCTGTATAAGTATGCATTTTTAATATTACATCATAAGCATGAAAACTACAGTCCATCCCGAATGTACTCACGTTATCCACATTTTGTTATGTTACTGCCTTATTCCAAAAAGGATTACATTCATTATTTGCCTGAAAATTCGACAAACAATACCCCATAATGACAACATGAAACGTTGCTTAAATTATTATTCAAATTTAAAAAAGCATATGTAAATAAGTATTCAGATGCTCAATACTTTGTTGACGCACCTTTGGCACTAATTACAGCCTCAAGTCTTTTTGAGTACAAAGCTACAAGCTTGCTCCACCTACTGTATTTATGGGCAGTTTCTCCCATTCTTCTTTGCAGAACCTCTCACTTGCACGAACACCACATTAAAATTCTGATTTTAATGTGGTGTTCACTAAGTGTGAACAAACACACATTTAGATCATTTTCTTCTTACCACATAATACACATAAGTACATAGTAACTACACCTTAACTTGCCTTAATAAAGCAAACACAACTTACTTAATTCACAATGAACAAATAGGTTATTTAAAATGATTGACTATTTAATGAATACACTAACTGCTCTTTAATGAAGTAGTTACTTATCCTGAATCATTCTTATTAAACTATTTGTTCATTATGCTTAAATCTTTGTTCATGCTTTACTAAGACGTATGAAGGTGTAGCTGCCTCTCTGACTCTTTCGCTTTCCAAATTCACAAACACATGGTTCATGTTTCTCTTTTCATCTGCACTTAAATCATAATCAATTTGCTAGATTACAATACATTTTGTCTTACAGTAGAAAAATAAAATGATAAAATAATGTCCAATTAATGTTTCCCTAGAGTTTATTACAAATGTATCTGGGGAATCTTATCTCATATTATTATATAATGGTCAATGTCAGTATTTAGATTTTAAATTAATCTACCTCAAATTTAACAACATAAACATTTGGTAATACACTTTAATTAGCCTTAATGAAGCATAATTCAATTTATTTTTGTAACGCCCAAAATCACAACAGTAGTTGCCTCGAGGGGCCACAGTGGAAAAAAAATAAACAGTGTTCATAGGGACTTGGAAATGTCCCAGCATCCTGTGTCCTTAGACAGATGTCCCAAGCTCCCCTGTCCTTAGACCCTCCTTCTCGGCCAGGAAAAAACTACCAAACATCTTTGGGAAAAAGTAGAAACCTGTAGGAGTTCCACAGTGAAGGAGAGATCCGACTCCCTCGGACGGACAGGCGGACGCGCCTCAATTTGCAGACAGACGGTGAAGCTAGACCCACTCAGGAGGAGAACCAATTCTTCGAGGCCGATGAAGAACCGTTCATATGGAGTAGAGACGGTTTCTCCAGGCAGACCGTTTCTCCAGGCAGTTGAGGAGCATCTGGCTCCACAGGTCATCGATGTGCCTGCTCCACTCCCGTCGGGGAAGTGGGAGAAAAAGAAGGAAAAGCGATGAACAAATTGCAAGTGAAATTAGATATTAAATATTGTTTGATAGTAAAAGTAGTCAGAAGCAGAGGATAGTGCTCAAGCTGCCATACTTCCCTCAGTATAGTTGCTCCCAGGGCAGCATAGCTGGGAACTGTAGGTTTTTATTTCTGTTCCTCACGGGCCTGACCATAAGCCATTTCAAAGAGGAACGTTTTAAGCCTGGTCTTAAATGAAGCGATTGGACAGGAGCTGATTCCACAACACCGCCCAGTGTTTGCTGGGTAATTTCCTAGTGTGATGTCATCAATTACAAACAGGAAGTGAAATTATAAACCTAAAAAATACACTATTCTGGGATAATATATATATTTTTTTTTTTGTTGCAAAATTCGAAATATATTTATCCTAACTGCATTTTAGTTCAATGAGTGGTCCGACCTGTCAGGGGCACTTTAAGTCTTTGTTCATGCTTTATTTAGAGTAAGATGTACATTGAAACAGGAAACCTGATATAAAACAAATGTGGTCAAACTACTAACATAAACATTTACAATTTACTTCAAAGTACAGAAAAGTTACACAAACGCACCTTTTGAAGTTAGAAACGAGGGCAAAAAAAAAAGTTCAACCAAAAGTGCATCTGTAACTTGTAATAGAATATTCTCGCTATTCATATATTCACAAATACCTGGTCTCCTTAGTGTGATTGATGTTTCGTGCCTCCACTTCCTCTCTTCTCATTCATCATCAGAATGTGCCCCGAACTCGGCCCTAACGCTCGCACACCTCTCTCCTCTTTAACAAATGCACCTCTTTTATTTGGCTGTAATCAATGTTTTATTCAATAACGAACTCTGCGGAGGCTACGGAGCAGTGGAGCTTATGAATAATGGAGAATGACTGTCGCGTCGCATCGTTTTGAAGACATTATTTGTTATCGGGGGACATCATAATACAGCCATTCGCTAAACTTGTGTGGCAGCTCCTAAATAAATGTGAGTCTCCATCGAGATTCTTTGTCAGACTTTAACATTGGAAAGGAGGAACTAGTTTATGCGCATTACAGAGGTAATGGTTTTAAAAGTGTGCTGCGCGTATGTTGTGAACACGCAAACTGATCGATGAAATAAATAAAGGGCGCAAATAATCACTATTAACCCCTCAACATATGAATTATTTTCCCAACAGATTTTATTTATTTTTTTAAAGGTTTATTTTTAATTTTTTTTTACTTCATCTGGACTTGATAACAAAGCTGCGTTGGAATGTTTTTGATAGCACTTAAAGTAAAGGTGTGTTTGGGTTGGTCCCAAAAGGAGAACTACCTTATTAAACGTCCCTGTGAGGGTTAAATATGTATATTCGGGGCGTTTCAAGTGTCCGTTGTCTCCCCCTGCTGTCTCTGGGAGGAAAACCAGCATTATAACATGTGTTAACTCTCCTGAGAAACCCTGGTTCATTTTATATTCATATAGTATCATGTTAAATGTTTTTGTATGTGATTATACTAACTTATTTCAATTAAAACAAGTAGAAAAAGAAGAAAAAATAGAAGAAAAACAAAGAAAGATAAATGTTTTTGAGTCTGTTCTTTCTCTGTACTTTCACTAGAGAGCTGCAGGGGGAGCTCTATCGCTTAAGTTACTTTGTTCTACTTTAAACACAATAGAAAAGAGTCATGAAATTGCATTGATGTGTACAGTGCAACCGGAAAGTATTAACTTTTTCTACATTTTGTTATGTCAATCTTATTCCAAATTGGACTAAATTAATTCTTTTCCTGAAAAATCTAAAAAAAAATCTCTTTGTTTTTTCTTAAGTAATCTCCTTTGTTCACCTTTAGATAAAAGAGAACTATCAAGCTCCTGGACATGTGAATTAGACAAACGAAAGCTAAAACCCTCTTATTTTCGGGCCTTTTTACAGATGCACATGGGATTTTTGTAAACAAGTCATACAATCTAATATTTTGTGAGATTGGCTTCAGCTTTGGAAAGAAAAATACAAAAATAAATAAAAAAAACGGTCTACTGTCTGTCGGTCCTTTACACTCAGCAGGATATGATCTGGTTTTCTTCTGTGCTGAGCTTTTTGCACTTAGAATCAGAGCTCTGAAGGGTTCCGAAACGGCTCCGGTTGAATTGGGGGTCATTTTAGTCAAGCGTTTTGATGATAAGTTAATATGCAGATACTTTTATGATTAATCAGTCAAAGTCAGGTCTGGTGATACATGAAATGACTGAGTTATTGTGCTTTATGAAACTCCCCCATCCAAATGATCCATCATGCTCCACGCTGAAGAGGCCGAGATGACGTCACCGAGAGCACACTGTGAAACAAGGCCAAGGCGCATGAGTTTAGACTGTGGAGCCAACTGTCCATGACATCTGCTCCTGTCTGCTCCTGTCTGCTCCTGTCTGCTCCTGTCTGCTCCTGTCTGCTCTGTCTGCTCCCGTCTGCCCTGTCTGTGTCCTGTCTGCACCTGTCTTGCTCCTGTCTGCACCTGTCTGCTCCTGTCTGCACCTGTCTGCTCCTGTCTGGACCTGTCTGCCTCCTGTCTGCACCTGTCTGCTCCTGTCTGGACCTGTCTGCTCCTGTCTGCTCCTGTCACTGCTCCTGTCTCTGCAACTGTCTGCTCCTGTCTCTGCTCCTGTCTGCTCCTGTCTGCTCCTGTCACTGCTCCTGTCTGCACCTGTCTGGACCTTTCTGCTCCTGTCTGCACCTGTCTGCTCCTGTCTGCACCTGTCTGTCCTGTCTGGACCTGTCTGCTCGTCACTGCTCCTGTCTGCTCCTGTCTGCACTGTCTGTCCTGTCTGCTCTGTCACTGCTCGCTCTCACCTGTCTGCTCCTGTCTGCTCCTGTCACTGCTCCTGTCTGCTCCTGTCTCCTCCTGTCTGCTCCTGTCACTGCTCCTGTCTGCTCCTGTCTGCACCTGTCTGCTCCTGTCTGCACCTGTCTGCACCTGTCTGCTCCTGTCTGCACCTGTCTGCTCCTGTCTGCACCTGTCTGCTCCTGTCTGCTCCTGTCACTGCTCCTGTCTCTGCAACTGTCTGCTCCTGTCTGCTCCCGTCTGCTCCTCTCTGCTCCTGTCACTGCACCTGTCTGCTCCTGTCTGCTCCTGTCTGCTCCTGTCACTGCTCCTGTCACTGCTCCTGTCACTGCTCCTGTCTCCTCCTGTCTGCTCCTGTCACTGCTCCTGTCTGCTCCTGTCACTTCTCCTGTCTATTTCTGTCTGCTCCTGTCTTGCTCCTGTCTGCTCCTGTCACTGCTCCTGTCTCCTGCAACTGTCTGCTCCTGTCTCTGCTCCTGTCTGCTCCTGTCTGCACCTGTCTGCTCCTGTCTGCTCCTGTCACTGCTCCTGTCTGCACCTGTCTGTACCTGTCTGCTCCTGTCCTCCTCCTGTCTGCTCCTGTCTGCTCCTGTCTGCTCCTGTCACTGCTCCTGTCTGCACCTGTCTGCTCCTGTCTGTCTCCTGTCACTGCTCCTGTCTCCTCCTGTCTGCTCCTGTCACTGCTCCTGTCTCTTCTCCTGTCAGCTTCTGTCTGCTTCTGTCTGCTCCTGTCAGCTCCTGTCTGCACCTGTCTGCTCCTGTCTCCTCCTGTCTGCACCTGCCTGGCGACCTGTCTGCACCTTGTCTGCACCTGTCTGCTCCTGTCTACTCCTGTCACTGCTCCTGTCTGCACCTGTCTGCACCTGTCTTGCTCCTGTCTGCTCCTGTCACTGCCTCCTGTCTGCTCCTGTCTGCTCCGGGTCTGCTCCTGTCACTGCTCCTGTCTGCAACTGTCTGCTCCTGGTCTGCTCCTGCCACTGCTCCTGTGCTTGCTCCTGTCCTCTGCCTGTCTGCTCTGTCTCTCCGGCTCGCTGCCACCTGCTCGGTCTGCTCTGCCACTGGCTCCTGTCTGCCCTGTCTGCTCCTGTCTGCTCCTGTTCTCTGCACGGTCTGCTCCGGTCTGCTCCTGTCACTGCTCCTGTCTGCACCTGTCTGCTCCTGTCACTGCTCCTGTCTGCTCCTGTCTGCTCGTCTGCTCCCTGTCACTGCTCCTGTCTCTGCTCCTGTCTGCTCCTGTCTGCTCCTGTCAAATGCTCCTGTCACTGCTCCTGTCTGCACCTGTCTGCTCCTGTCTTCTCCGGTCTGCTCCTCTGTCACTGCTCCTGTCTGCTCCTGTCACTGCTCCTGTCACTGCTCCTGTCTGCTCCGGTCTGCTCCTGTCACTGCTTCTGTCACTGCTCCTGTCTCTGCTCCTGTCTGCTCCTGTCTCCTGCAACTGTCTGCTCCTGTCTGCTCCTGTGTCTGCTCCTGTCTCTGCTTCCTGTCACTGCTCCATGTCTTCTGCTTCCTGTCTCTGGCTCCTGTCTCTGCTCCTTGTCTCTGCTCCTGTCACTGCTCCTGGTCTCTGCTCCTGTCATAGTCTGCTCCTGTCTCTGCTCCTGTCTCTGCTCCTGTCACTGCTCTCTGTCTCTGCTTCTGTCTCTGCTCCTGTCTCTGCTCCTTGTCTCTGCTCCTGTCACTGCTCCTGTCTCTGCTCCTGTCACTGCTCCTGTCACTGCTCCTGTCACTGCTCCTGTCACTGCTGCTCCTGTCACTGCTCCTGTCACTGCTCCTGTCACTGCTCCTGTCTCTGCTTCTGTCTCTGCTCCTGTCTCTGCTCCTGTCTCTGCTCCTGTCTCTGCTCCTGTCACTGCTCCGGTGCTGATCGGCGTTGAATAGATGTCCTCAGTCTTTGGTCTTATTCACATTTTCTGGCTGCTATAGACACGTTAATGGTCCTCAGTTCCCATTAGCATCTGAGCTAGAATTAGCTGCTCCATCATGCTCAAAAAACATTAGCCTTAATGGCAGCCATTTATAAAGAGTTACCGTTCAGTGGCACCACACCTCTTTTAGTCCACAATTTAAGGACTTCTGTAAGGAAACACAGGAAGACTTGTTATTGAGCCCTTCGTCTATGCTAATTGTAAAGGACGCCTATTAATAATAACACATTAAATATACTAAAATACATGTTTTTACTTTACATTGAGGTATCAAAATGCCTATCTTGCTTTCAGTCTTTTTCCTTAAAGCTTTTATTTTGTCATTTGGTTAGTTGAGAACAAATTATGATGATGATCACCTGGCCAAGAAGCAGCACGAAATCAGTATAAGAAAAAAAGATGTGCTCACAAAAACTCCGCACATCAATCATTAAAACATTTGCTGACAAGAAATAGAGTGAGGTGTTAAAAACATGTGCACTGATCCTGTAAAATACTTTTGATTGTGTTTATCAATGCAGAGAGAGAAACAAACAAACAAACAAACACATTTTCACAGCAGAAATGCTCGATGATTTATGACCTTAAAACAGCACAGAAGATCTCGGAGCTCTATCTGAAGTAAAACTGGAGTTTAGTATGGAGGGTTTTTTGAGGCTCAAAGGGAGATGACTATTTTTTCTTTTTGTTTTTCTTTTTTGAAGAATAAACATAGAACATAGAACACTACAGAACAGAACACGACCAGATAAGAGCACATGTAGACATCACCCGAACATCAAAAGAAACAAAACATTAAAATAAAAGTCACGCTTTGTCTAAAGTCTGTCAAATGTATCCGTTTCCAAATTAAGTCCAAATGTCTTTTCCATTCGTCTAAAGTCGTTTACTATAGCAGACCAATCCTTGATCGTTGGTGAGGTTTGTGTCATCCATTTCTTTGTGATGGCCTTTTTTCCTGCTGCCAAAATGTAGGCTCCAAAGGTATCCATTTATTGTGTCCATGGCAGGAGTTTTGAGGCCCAGGTTCATAGTTCTAAAATGGAGTGGGATGGTAATGTCACAAACTGTCCCAGAACACATGATACTGGTTTGCCTCCTAGTGCCACAGTTTCTCCAACAGTTAAAATGTCTTTGTTGTTGTTTTTTAAGTCTTTCTAAAGGACAGAGGGTGTCGCCAGTGAGAGAGACTTTCAGTTTTTTTGTACATTCAATTTGTTGCCCGACATTGGACCAATAGTATGAATTGCATCACATTAAATATTGAAATTTGTGGTTTGATCAAAAAAACTAAATTTTTTGACCCCACACAGATTATTCTTTTAGATTTTGTTCATTGTAAACCTCAAAATTGATCTAAAACAATTTAACAATAGAATTTTTATTTTGCTCTTGTTCATGAACAATAGCAAAATGAACAACTCAACAAAATTACACAAAAAAAGTGAATTTTTTTGGGGTCACTTTAACACGTTATACATTTTGTACTATTATTTGTTATTATTTTGATTCCATGCATGTTTTTCTGCACTTTACGGTGTTGAGATCTACCATTTCTCCATTGTGAAATCAATAAAGTTTGATTTGTTTCTCTTACTCACAGGTTCCTAGGCAGTGTTCTTGTTTGTATTTTGACAAACAGCTCAACACTGACATATATTGTGTTATCAGAGCCACTGTTTTTGAACTGAAGGTCATACAGTGTCCCAACAGATGAAGAATCACTCCATTTACCACACATTTGCCACTTCAAAGAGAAATCAATGCAGCCGTGCCCGGAGCAGAGGCTTGTGAGGTCCAGTCTTTTACAAATGACTGTGCCGTCGCAGGTCTTTGTCTATATAAGTCTGGGTTTGGGTCGACTCAGACAAACAGTGTTACATCGCCTACAATCCGTCATAAAATGATCTTTCCTGCTCAACCCTTCTATCTTCCATCCATTCTGAGGACACGATAAGAAGAATATTAGCTTGTACTGTGGCAAAGAGTGCACGTCACCTCCACAGAGCCAGTAGAGTGCGATACCGGGAGAAGAAGAGTCAGTCTAAGGAGCGAGAAGCCCGATGTCGCTCGTGGGTCTTCACAGCACCATTCCTCACTTGCTCTATAAACACAAGTGCTTGGACAGGATTGTGCCCAAAAACGCTCCCTGGATGTGCAGCCTATATATTTCACGTCAATCCAAGGCGGTCCCTGTGCGATCTGTGCGACGCTGGTGACGCTGTCTCTGCCACATTTCCTCACAGGAGAGTGGATCTGCAGGCACACAACACAGTCTGCTTCACAAGGAGACTTCACCGCATTTACGATCATACAATCACTGACACTACACATATGTGGACCTATGAGTTGCAAGTGAATCATGATATTGAAAGAAACGGCACTTGGAGTGGTAAAGATACAGTTGTTCCTAAAGTGGCGGCTCCCTCATGTGGCTCTAAATAACACTGTTGGCTGTGTGCTTTATCAGCTGCTGGAGCCTCTTATTCCCAGCCGAGCCAAGTGAGAGGTCCAGTCTGAGCTGGCGCTGCGCTCCGTGCGGATTCAGAGTCTGCCCTAAAGCACTCGGTGAATGATGCTCGCTCTATCAGCTGACTGACTCAGCCCTGACAGTGGTCCAGAGCTGGGAGAGTGGTCCAGAGCTGGGAGAGTGGTCCAGAGCTGGGAGAGTGGAAGTGACCGGTTTTCTCAAGGCTGTTCTGTGATGAGCCGTCTGTTGAGGTGCTGTGTGAGTGTGTAAAAGTCATGGCTCTTTGGCACACAGTGACAATTCTGACTTTGTTTGTCACAGAGCTAAGTGTCTTCTTATTGTGTCTGCTGACAATGTTACACTAATCCAAGTATTAAATTATTAAATAAAAAACTAAACAGAATTGCCCATTTTCAAATTTTGTGTAATCTTGTTTTCACGGAAAATAATAAAAACTGTATGTTTTTTGTTTTGTTTTTCAGTTTTTTTTAATGAGTGGATTTGGATTGTGACGCTACGGGGTTTGCAACATCAAAAAACAAAGAAACTGGATTTACAAATGCCGTTAAATTAAAATGAAAAATAAAAAATAAATAAAAAGGATAAGCGGTACTCAAACAGGTAGAGTAGAATAATCCTATGTCACCAGACTGAAGGAGTTACAGGCTTTAGTTTGTATGGCCTCTTTGTTGTTTGTTTGGATAGTTAAAAAACTGTAAAGGTTGGCTTTTGATTGTGAATGCGCGCTTTTGTATATGAAACCTGGCCTGCAGAGGGGTTAATAATAAACGCCTTTGCCTCAGATTTATATAACATACATATATTTGCAATACACTTTATCCAGTACAGATTTTGAAAATTCTTCTTTCTTTTCGTGCAAAAAACTTGAAAGAAATGTCCTTTATTTCTTTTGTGATGAAGTATTTTTGGGGTAATAATCAAACCTTTGCCCATGGTACAGAGCAAACGACAGAATTTCACTACGATACAACGTCCGATGAGCGGCCTGCCTCCTGCTTTTCTCCATGGAGATCTTATTGCTTTGTCTGGAATGATCCACATTATGGCATTAAGCGTGTGAATCTTTCATTTATTCAATTACACATCGTTTTAGCTCTAAAATTATATCTTGAAAAGCACGCATTCTTATTGTGAGCGTGCTCGCCTCTCCACAGAACCATGAAAGTAGATAAGGTAATGTCATACAGTGGAACATTTCAGGCAAAGCAATAACATCTCCATGGTGACGAGCAGGTGACAGACACGAAAATTCTCCGTCTCTGCTGCGGCTCGGAAACTAATCTCCTACAGAAGTGAACCCCAGTGAGAGTGTTTGGGACGAGCTGGAGAAGGCTTTGTGCAGCGGTCACTCTCTCCATCATCAACTGTGAAAAAGAAAGGATTGAAATACATCTTTTAATATTGCAGAAGCTTGTTGAAACTATGCCACAGTGAATGCGTGCTGTAATCAAAGCTAAAGGAGGTCCTACCAAAAATTAGAGCATGCGTCCCTTTTTTTTTGGGACAGGCAGTGTATTTCACTACAATACATCGCATTCTAGACCACCTCTTTGCATAGCTTCGCCCTCTAACAAACAGCCTACAGGGGAAGTTTGTTGGTAAGGTAGTGGAGTGGTGTTAGGTTGCTAATGGAGGGATGGTTGGAAGAGAGTGATGTTTGTTGGTGTGAGGGCCTTTATCGCCACTTTAATTCAGTATCATTGTATTCAAAAAATAACAAATCGCCCACTGCCCAATTTGGTCAGAGCTTGAAGATCCCATTGGCAGCGCTCATGCCATTTGGTGCAAGGACAAGGTGCTTAACTACAGTATTGTTTGGTTGGCAGGTTCTTGTATTTTTTGGACAATGGATTGGTACTCTGTATGGCTTTCACTTTTGGTTAAGTGATTTCTCTGGGGTACTTGCAGTATGTGGCCCCTCCCCTGGCCCGCCCCTGGGAACTCCCAACTGTTTTGGAGAGGAGAGAAGAGATCCAGTTGCTTTCATTCAAAACTGCTCTGTCATAGACCTGGCATAGTCCTGTCAAAGACCTGGTTTAGAGCCGTGGCAATGACTTTTTATTTCAATATTTGTGGATAACATTTTATGCAAAATAAAAAACTTGCATGCAAAGGTCAGTCTCAAACCCTGCTCTCCCATGTGAAGGGTGACCTGCTTTAACTGCTGGGTGGATTGAATAGTCTCACTTCACCAATCAATTCTTTGCACAATCTAGCGCTCTACGTTATCAAAATACTGCCTGTATTTCTAACTAACTAAAACCTGTTTATTTGGATATACTTCGAACAATTTAAATATAGTTCTGGCACTGTCCTTTTAGATTCTGTTGGTCAAACACTGCTTGCCTTGATTGCCCTGAGCGTACGCCACTGAGTTGTGGTACTCTGAACGCTCAGATCTGTTCTTAGCTGGTGTGAAAAGTTTGAGAACCACAGCTCTAGTGCATGCTACAATCGCATTACGCTTATTCTAATGATGCAAGTTTAATCACCTGTGACTGTTGTGTGATTCTTTCGATTGTCTCTTGATTCTCTGCAGAAACTTGCTGTACAGTCTGCCTGGAAGCCCTCCTCAGTTCTCCATTCTACGATTCTCAGAAGACTCCATCCTCTTTTGCAACAATGCCAGCCTAATCGGGACACAATCTGCCAACCAGGAAGTGCCCGGGCCTTTGTCACATGACCAGGAAGTTCTGGGGCCTCTGACACATGACGCGTCCTGCTTCAGTTCGAGAGATCAGGCCCTGGACCTGATCCTGGCGGCTATTCGATCCGCAGACAGGCTCATCTGCTTTGGACAGGAACTGTTTGAGAACTACTCAAGTGAACGGAAATAATGGTTCGGTGATAGTAGTTTTCTCAAAAGTGTCATGTACTGACGAAAAGTCCATCTGGTATCGCTTCTAGTTTGGGAGGTGATTTTCATTTGAAGTATTCGTTCTGGACCAATCAGAGTCAGGGGGTCAGAGATGGAGCATATCCAACGCCAGTATCCATGGGTTTTATGATGAAAAGTTGGTAGCATTGTCCGAACAAACCTAGCTACCAACAAGCCTAGCTACCATTTGAACGGTCAAAAAGTCCTCAAAATGGCGCCTATGACCGGAAATTGAAATTGACTTGTTTCTCTGACTCTACTGATTTTTCCACTACAATCTACATTAATTCACGCTTTGTGGTGGAAGAGCTAAACAAAAGAAACATTAGACCTATTGGACTACCTCTAAATCAGCACTCAGTTACTAAAAAAGAATAATGGTATTATCTAATATTAATTCAATATCAACATGATACAGGGATTTGTGGATAAGGTAACAAATATTACTGTATATTTTAAATGAACAAAATGTATAATTTCGTGTTTTGAGGTTCTCGCTGCACAATAGCCCTCAGATAAGCATAAATATTAAAACTGTCGGCTTTTCTATTTGCACTATAGGAGGCTGAGCTGACATTTTGAAACCTCTCTCCTCTTTTTAAATTTTCATAAGGAGCTATATTATGCATAGGGCTGATTTTTATACCTTGTGAACATTATCTTTTGTGTATGAAATAGCTTTTGTGGGCAAATCCAAAGTCTGTAGCTGACAAGCCATTCAGATTTTATTGGCTCTGCACATTAGTCATAAATAGTTGAATAAATGTAGTGGGTTAAGAATAAGCTACTGCATGTTTGCACACTCTTTGAAGGACACATATTATGCAAAATGAGCTTTTAATCATGTCATTAGTTGTATTTAGCTTCACTCTCGCTTGTTTCGTTAATGCTGTTTACGAGGTTGTCTTCTCCAAGCCTCACAAAAACACCTGGCTTCAATTTTCCCATAAAGGTGAAGTCATAGGTAGAAACCCAGGGGTCTCCTGCTTTGTTTTCAAAGGTGCTGTACCTGATGTTTTTATATGTAATAAAGTAAAAATCTATTTCGCCCAGTACAAATATATTTCAAAAGTATCTTAGGTTCAAAACGAAGCCGAAGTGGGGTGTATGCATCTAATTATATAGCATTTTATTCTCCGTACAGCAGGAAGTAGGCTGTAAGCATGCTAATGTTTGTTAGCATTCTCATGTTTGTTAGCTTTGCCGTGATGGTAAAACTCTTTCTGGCCATTGAACATTTAAAAAAATGCTATAAACTCATCGCTGTGAATAATTACAATGCTGGAGAGGAATTAGGAAAGTAAGCGATACATGTGGACTGCTGCAAACAGTTTAAAATGAACTAGCTCTGTTTTTCATGTTTTTAAGACCGTAAAAACTGGTACAGCACCTCTAAATCATCACCAGACTCCTTCTGAGCATTACTGATGTCAAATCAGTCATTACAACTGTGTGCTTACATTAGCATGTCAAGGGAAAGCAAGCTTTTGTTTATTTCCACATGGTAATTCCCTCTGCTGCCAGTAGATGGAGTGCTAACACAAAACCCTTATGAGGGAACGCCCAAGCTATAGAAAGTAATGCTTTTCAATACATACATTAATTGAAGTTCTAAAACATGAGATGCCAAAGCAAAAAAGAGCATACAGTATTTAAATGGCAATAATTATACAAATAATGCATAACATGTGTCCTTTAATAATTTGAAGAGTTTTTTCAGAGGAAATCAATCATTTTAAACGTGGATTTATACACTGAAGGACTTTGCCTTTTCACAATGCAACCAGGCGCTTTGGACTCAAGGCGTCTCAGTGCACGACCAAACATGGCGACTCATTCTTAGAGAGTAGAGATAAAGCAATATGGACATGTACTGCAAGCAATAAAAAAAAGAAAAATGATGGTCGGTTTGAGTTGGATTATGTCCAACTGAAATGCTTTTACAGGCTTTCGACAGTTGTTTGGTTGATGGAGGTTTGGTTGAAGTCATCTGTACTTAGGCATGGTGTGTGCTGTGGTTAGTCGTGTTTCTCTTGTGTTTCGTTCTGTTTGAAAGGCTGGAGGGGGAGCGCTGAGGGGGAGCGCTGAGGAGGAGCGCTGAGGGGGAGCGCTGCGGAAGAGTGCTGTGGGGGAGTGCTGAGGGGGGAGTTGCTGGAGGGGGAGTGCTGCGGGGAGTGCTGAGGGGGAGCGCTATGCGGGGGAGCGCTGAGGGGGAGCGCTGCGGGGGGAGCGCTGCGGGGGAGCGCTGAGGGGGGAGCGCTGAGGTGGAGCGCTGCGGGGGAGCGCTGAGGGGCGCGCTGAGGGGCGCGCTGAGGGGAGTGCTGAGGGGGAGCGCTGCAGGGGAGCGCTGCGGGGGACGCGCGGGGGAGCGCTGCGCTGCGGGGAGCGCTGCGAGGGAGCGCTGAGGGGGAGCACTGTGGAGGAGCGCTGCAGGGGGAGTGCTGTGTTAGCTGTGTCTATGATGAATGTCATGTGTAGCGTTGTGATTCTTACTCACTATTTGTACTGATGTGTATTATATTATGTAAGTCTTCCAGATTCAGTCCCTGCTTTATCTCCATAATGTGGGTTCTGATATGTTTTTTTTAATTAAATGAATCAATTGCTTTAAAATTGTGCCTTCTATTGGTAAAATATGATTTTGTTTTACAGGCTTTTGGTTACAGCTACACAGATCTCAAACCCCAATAATTAAATGATGGTTCAAAATGAAATGAAACCCAAAACATGAATCAATAAAGAACCTATTCTACGTGTTCCATGCTTAGAACCTGATGTTTTATATCGTTTTGTTGCATGCTTCAATAGTTATTAATGTCTTCTGTTTAGCATGGGTGATAATTACCAGTAGTTTTGTGCACAAGAATGAATCTAAGCATGTGAGACCAGTGAGCTGCTGTGTATAGCCTATGCACTGTGTGCACCAGGAGAGGCAGACAAATGCACAAGCGCGGAATACAATCATTTGTAGCCGACACGAGAAACAAGCACAAGTTTGTTAAAGTTCATGTTAAATTATTCTGAGCTATGTTTTGTAAATCTGCATGTTGTTCCTATTCTTTTGTCTTTCTGCTGTTTCGTTGTCTGAAGGTTTTTGGATTTTCAAGAAATAAAATGATCTAATTTCATCTTCATCTTCTCTGCTTTGTGTTCTTTAATTCTTGATTTATTTTAGCGAGACTCTGCTAATTCCCCATAAGGAATGAATGGAGCAGGAAGTGGAGCTCTGCAGTTTTAAGGCAACCTGAACTAGCCGGTCGGATTCGTGAAAAGGGCTATGGCATGCTATTGCACCCTCTGCCCCCGTAGTTCCTGTAATTCCGGCGGTTATGTGGGGCGGTCCCCACAAGTTTGACTTCTCTATTCCTGAAAACGTGGTTCTAAAGCCGAGTCCACGCCTGGAAATTAATGTGTGGATATTAACAATGTGAGTTTGTGAGAGCGAGGGACGAGTTAGACACATTTGAAATACTTACTGCCAGTTTTGTTGTGTGAAAATGAGGGTTAAACAGCTTTAAGGCTCAAACCAGGAAAACATGTGAACCCACTTTTGAAGGGACGCCCTAAAAGTTTGGCATTTCGTCCAAGGTTGGCGTTTGCATTTCACGTCCCAAAGCTCTAATCTTAATATAATGAATGGTTTATTAACTTAATCCTAACCTTAATTTGATCCTGAATGTGAAATAATATATTGTCAAAAATAAAATAAAAAGTGTATCGAATTCTAACATATGTCCCAACACCCTCATCTAATCTTAAACAGATGAACAGTTCCTAAACATAAACCTCACCCAAATCCTCTCTTTAATATCAGAAATATATATGCCTAAGGGAGGTCGTGTGTGCGTGCGCATCCTGAGCCCTGTGCGCGCTCCCGTGCTGCAGGAGGGGGCGGGGCCACAGCGCGAGCACGCCAGGACCAGGACGCTGCTGAAGATGATGGCGACCGCCGCAGAGGAGATCATCATCAGCCGCAGCAGCATCCACACAGACCGCTCCTCCTCCACAGCCCGCTGCCCGGACCACCACCGCCCGGACCCTCGCTGTCCCGCTCCGGAGCTGTGCGTGGAGCCGCTGTCCGTCAGGGTGAAGCAGCAGGAGCGGTCCTGGAGGCAGCGCGCCGTTTACCTGCAGTGCTGTGAGTACCGAGGCGAGCTCCGGGGGCTTCTCCTAAAAACACACTGTGCGACAACACGGCGACGTGAACGCGACGTGAACGCGACATGAACACGACGTGAACATGACAACAACGCGACATGAACCCGACGTGAACATGACAACAACGCGACATGAACGCGACATGAACACGACAACAACACGACATGAACACGACAACAACACGACTTGAACACGACATGAACTTGACAACAACGCGACATGAACGCGACATGAACACGACAACAACACGACATGAACACGACAACAACACGACTTGAACACGACATGAACTTGACAACAACGCGACGTGAACGCGACAGACGACACGACAACAAAACACGACATGAACGGACAACAACACACGACATGAAGTGACAACAACGACACATGTAACACGGCAAACACATCCACTTAACAATGACAACAACCGACATTGAACACGGCAAAACACCACTATTAACATGACAACAACACGACATGAATGCAACAACGCGACATGAACGGCAACACACCACATTAACATGACAACACGCGACGATGACACGACAACAAGCGCGACATTGAACGTGAGCAAACAACGCGACATGAACATGACAACAACGCGACATAAAATGCGACATGAAAACGACAACAACGCGACGATGAACGTGACAACAACGCGACTATGAACATGACAACAACGCGACATAAATGCGACATGAACACGACAAAACAGACATAACACGACAACCAAACACGACTTGAACACGACATGAACTTGACAAACAACGCGACATGAACTTGACACAACGCGACATGAACACGCAGTGGACACGCGACGACTGACACGACAACACAACACGACATGAACACGACAACAACACGACATGAAGTGACAACAACGCGACATAACACGGCAAACACACCACATGAACATGACAACAACGCGACATGAACACGACAACAACGCGACATGAACATGACAACAACGCGACATGAACACGACAACAACGCGACATAATGCGACATGAAACGACAAACAACGCGACATGAACGTGACAACAACGCGACAACAACGCGACATGAACATGACAACAACGCCGACTATGAACATGCAACAAACGCGACATGAACACTGACAACAACGCGACATGAATGCGACATGAAAACGACAACGAACGCCGACGATGAACGTTGACAACAACGCGACGATGAACATGGGACAACAACGCGACATGAACACGACAACAACGACCGACATGAACACGACAAACAACGCAACATGAATGTGACAACGCGACATGAACGAACATGAACATGACAACAACACAACATGAACGTGACAACAAACGCGAGATGAAACGACGTGAACGCGACCGTGAACGCGACATGAACGCGACAGTTGAACGCGACGTGAACGCGTCATGAACACGACAATAACGCAACATGAACGTGACAACAACGCACATGAACATGACAACAACGCGACATGAACAGCTGACACAACGCGACATGACACGCAACAAGAACACTGAATGTGACCAACGCGACATGAACGACGACATGAACATGACACAACAACAACATGAACGTGACAACAACTGACGAGAATGAACACGAACGGTGAACGCAGAACGGGACAACGCGACATGAACGCGACGTGAACGCGACGTGAACGCGTCATGAACACGACAAGTTAACGCACATGAACGTGACAACAACGCGACATGAACATGACAACGCGACATGAACACGACAACAACGCAACATGAACGTGACAACAACGCGACGTGAACGCGACATGAAAACGACGTGAACGTGACAACAACGCGACATGAACGCGACGTGAACGCGACAATAACGCAACATGAACGTGACAACAATGCAACTTGAACACGACATGAACGCAACAACAACGCTCCTTGAACGCAATATGAACACGGCAACAACACCACATGAACGTGACAACAACGCGACATGAACGCGACGTGAACACGACGTGAACGCGACATGAACACGACAATAACGCGACATGAACGTGACATGAACACAACAACAACGCAACATGAAAGCGACAAGAAAGCGACATGAACTCGATAACATGACATGAACATGACAACAACACAAGGTGAACGTGACATGAACCCGACATGAATGCGACAACAACGCGACGTGAATGCCCTCCCTTATCGCCATCCTCCGCTGCCTCCCCACAAACCCTTTCACGCTTTGCTAATCACACCCAAAACACTGCCAAAAACAAAGCTTATTGACGTCCCCACAAAACCATAAACGACACATTTCAAGTCAGAGGAGCCTGAATTGTCGTATGTCACACTATTCCCTCTTTTTTTACATCAAATACAGAGCAACATGAACGCGACAACAACGCGGCATTAACGCGACATCAACAGGACAACAACACGACATGAACATGACAACAACACAAAATTAACAACACAACGTGAAAACAACAACAGCACAACATTAACACGACATCAACACAACGACAACATGACATTATCATGACATTAACACAACATTAACACAACATTAACATGACAACAACTCGGCATTAACACGACAACAACACGACATAAACATGACATCAGCACGACATCAACACGACGACAACACAACATCAACATGACAACAACATAATGACAACATGATATCAGCATGACAACAACACAACGTGAACGCGACAACAACACGAGTCAACGACACCGCATCGACATGACATTGACGAGACAACAACGCGACAGCAACACAATACGACAACAACATAGCAACAACACGACAACAAAATACAGAATGCACCGTCAGTGAAATGGTGGCGGTTTTCATGTGATATTCCGCACACTGAGAGGTACAAACCTATCACGTCTCTGCCGTTGGACTCATGAACACTTCTAAACACCTGCCACACAATTATTTAACCAAAACTATTCATTGCATTGTTCATTTTTTTTGCACTATTCTGACCAACTGTAAATTGTGTATGTATTCAGACCAAGCCTTTTTAATTTTATTTGTAAATTCAAATTTATTTTACATATAATACATTTTATGCATGCACTTTTTGATATATTTTGCTACTATTATGATTCATTTTTGGATGTTGCACTTTTAACGCTAAAGCATGTTCCTAGTTTGTGAATTATTTTCATTGACAATGGCAATAAACCCTTTTCTGATTTTGATTTAAAGTTCAACATTTGTGGATTCTCTCAACGCGCTAACCCTTTCACAACACTTGTTCACCGTGCTCGTTCATGTCTGTATCGATCATGACTTTACCGCGAGTCGAGAGTGAGGAAATGATGCAGAAGCTGATCTCGGACGAGGGCTCACTCAAGCTGATGATTGGATGCAGAGGATTTGAATGAAACTTAAATGTCTGGTCAATGCAGTCAATATGAGGCGGGTTGAGACGACAAAAGCAGAAATTGTAGAAAAAGATTCAGTTGTATTCATCTGGACTCTGTTTTAAAAAAACAAAATGTTTCGACTCTCATCCAAGAGTCATTCTCGATCTGTGAAACAAGTCTGAGAACTCCGGTTTATATAGGGTTAGGGTTAGATTCTGATTAGGGTTAGATTCTGATTAGGGTTAGATTCTGAGCAGGGTAAAAGATGGTTTGAAAGAGGAGTTAAGGAGACAAACTTCCGGTTGTTTATAATGGTTTACTGAAACCCTGGAGACGCCCGAGGCATTCTGATGCTAAACAGGTACTCAAGGAGGAGGGAGCCAAAGTCAGGTCACAATAGGATGTGGATGGCCCATCTCAGTTAAGTTTCAATGGCCCATTATCACGAGGTCCCGCCCTGTGGGCAGAGCTTTTTCAGAGTAGGATATAAACCTGAATTCCCAGACTTGTTTCACAGATTGAGAATGACTCTTGGATGAGAGTCGAAAGGTTTTGTTTTTTCTAGAACAGAGTCCAGATGACTACAACTGAATCTTTTTCTACAGTGGAACACTCTTGGACAAATGAGGGATTGCACCGACAAAAGCAGAAATGACTGGACAAATGAGTCAATATAAACACTCTTTAAATGCTGCAGTATGTGTTCACATGTGACTGGAGGAGAAATGAAATAAACCACAATATATTTTCAATGATAAAATGAAATCAGATCTAAATGGTAAGAATTGTAAACAGCTTGAACAAAAATAAGCAACTGTTTAGAAGTAGAAATGTTTGCGTTTCTATGACAAATAATGGCGGAAATACAATTTTCTAGCCTCAAAATTTTTATTAAGTTATAGAATATTTGGTAAAGTATGTAATATATCTGTAGATAAAATTAACAAAATATAATAATAAATATTTCTGTGAGTATTTGTTCAGTAAAACCAAATTTTAGATTTCATCAAATCTTTTAGTGTTAAATATATGTAAAATCCAGTAATACATATGTTTAAACCAGGTTAATTTTTGCTTCCATTTTGGGATTTAGAATCCCAATGTATTTGAATGTCAGTATTCACAAATGTCTTTCGATTGTAGGAAAGTTTCAGAGTTTCACGTTTTAGTGTTACATTTATTGTGAGAAGAAACCTCAAGATTCAACAATTATTAACAGTGAAATCTTTAAAATTTGCATTTTGATTTTTGTTATTTTTTTTTACAGATTTCCTGACCATAGCGACCATACTGGGAACAGGAATCCTCGGTGAGTGCACTGGCTTGAAGGACGATATAAAGGAGAACGATATAAAGGAGGATTGAGGTGTCAATAGTTGATATAACTACTTATATATTTTATTAATACTTTATTTAGGCTACATTTACTGAGCCATTCCACAAAATCGGTACCTTAGATTAAAACAAAAAAAGTTGATACAATTACTGGAATTGGAATTCATTTTCATTTTTGAAATAAGGACATGTTAAAATGTACAAAAATATGTGAAGGCAAGGCCCATCTCAAACCACCTCAGAAAAATGTTTGATTTGATCATCTGACTCACAGAACCCTCGCTGCACATGTTCTCCTCACACACAGCTCCTCCTCTCCTCATGTAGACCCTCCTCTGACTCACAGAACCCTCGCTGCACATGTTCTCCTCATGTGGACCCTCCTCTGACTCACAGAACCCTCGCTGCACATGTTCTCCTCATGTAGACCCTCCTCTGACTCACAGAACCCTCGCTGCACATGTTCTCCTGTCATGTGACCCTCCTCTGACTCACAGAACCCTCGCTGCACATGTTCTTCCGTCATGTAGACCCTCCTCTGAACTCACAGAACCCTCGCACATGTTCTCCTCACACACAGCACCTCCTCTCCTCATGTAGACCCTCCTCTGACTCACAGAACCCTCACTGCACATGTTCTCCTCACACACAGCACCTCCTCTCCTCATGTAGACCTTCCTCTGCCCCACATAACCCTCGCTGCACATGTTCTCCTCACACACAGCACCTCCTCTCCTCATGTAGACCCTCCTCTGACTCACAGAACCCTCGTTGCACATGTTCTCCTCACACACAGCACCTCCTCTCCTCATGTAGACCCTCCTCTGACTCACAGAACCCTCGTTGCATATGTTCTCCTCACACACAGCTCCTCCTCTCCTCATGTAGACCCTCCTCTGACTCACAGAACCCTTGTTGCACATGTTCTCCTCACGCACAGCACCCCCTCTCCTCCACTCACCTCCACTGTTCCTAACATATTGGTTTCAGATTGGTGTTAAAAAGGAAATAAAATGGACATGAGCCTCCACGTCTGAAAAAGCATGTACTATTTGATTGCCCGTCCTTATAGACTCTTTAAAAACCCTCTACAAATGTAAATGCACTTCATATTAAACCACCATCTGCAGAGTTCATTGGAAACATCGTCAGGTTTTGTCCGACTTTGGGTTTTATTGGCAAAGTAGATTATTAGTGCTTTATGAAGTGTGGTCACTGGGATTAAATGGTACCTTACAGTTTAAATGCATCGTTTCAGGAATGAGTGCAAAATTTGCTGCTGATCATTGCTTTTTTAAGACTAAAAGCAAATTAGTATTAAAACTGTTCACGTTCTACAATTTCCAGATGGAGGGCAAGGGCCTGCAACTCTTTGTGTTTCGCGTGGATGGGCCCAGTAATTACAGCAATATGAACCATAAACCAGGTCAACAAATTTGTAATCAGGCAGTTAAACAGCCAATTCCACCATATCGTTTTGACCTGTCTCCAGCTCCGTTTTAAATAAAAGACTTTCTTGAATGCTATGAGACCAAGTAGGGTTGTAGTCGACTAAAGAAATTCTTGTTCGACCAAATAAATGCCCAACCGATCGATTAGTCGACAAAAAAATATTGAATATCTCTATGTATCTGACCCAAACTGCACTCAAAAGACCACAACTGCACCGGAGATCACGCAAAAAACACTATTCATACAGAGACGTACAAGGAAACTTGCGTATTTATATGTAAAAGGCCTGATTAAACTTACTCACAACTAAATCACTTCATACTTTTTATGTTACAGTCCAATATAAATCCTTACAATCTCAATAAAATAGTGAGTCAACTAATAAAAACGTTGGTTGACAAAGACGCCATCAGGCAAGTCATTGACTAAACGAGAAACTGCCTATTATATGAACCGTTTCTCATGTCTGTGCTTTTCTTTAGGTCTCCCTGTGACGATAGCTCATGCAGGACTGTTGCCTTTCCTTGTCTCGTTTCTGGTGGGATTCTCCGTCCAGGTAAGACGGAGAAATCAATGGGAGAATATCCATAAAACTTGAATAAAGACTGGATCACACTGTTAGAATGTAGCAGCAGAACGCCTTTGTCCATGCAGCTGCTGTTTTCATCCTGGTTCTGAAGGGACGGGAGGGTTGACTCTTCCATTACCGAAGCATAATATCGGCAGACTGATATCGGTGCCTTTTGCCGATACCGATATTACTCATTCCCGTGAATATCGGACAGTACGCATACTGGCGCACCGGATTAGGAAACTCCAAGCCGCTGGTCCTTGGCGTCAGATCGGTTCCGGGTGACATTTCAACATTTGCATCACACCGCGCCGATTGTACTTCTGTCCAATCAGATTGTCTAGAACCGTTAACTTTTCATAACCGTCTGAGCGAATCACAGCTACACGTAAATTGCCCTTGGAGATAAATATAAGTTTTCTGAATCAACGTTTTGAAAATAAAAATAAATTTAAAAAATCCTTATTTTTCTTTGTGTTCCCGTACCACAGTTTGAGAACCACTGCTCTAGCTGATAGAGGGATTTCCAAATGGTGCCAAAACCCCAATGTACTGCAAAAAGTGAAGGAACTAAGCTAAAAGTCATAGATGAAATGAAATACTGGACCCCCGCACTAAAGAATATGTCCGTCTTGTTCAGGCCTTGTTGATCTACCTCTTTGTGGACCTCCTTCAGAGATGTCAGCTCATACAACTGGAGACATTAAAGGTACCAACTCCTATCTACAGTATATTATTATTAGTATTACATGTCGCGCCGATTAGGGCTGAGCAATTAAGCACATTTTTGTAATCTGCTGGGGTACTTTAATCCTCTGTCAGTAAACTATAAGTACTCTGCTTTGTTTATTATTAGCAACCAAGCAATGTCATTTTCATTGATGTTTTCCAGACTGGAGTAGCAGAGTGCATCGTGATGAGCCCCATGGGGTCAGAGCCACAGGGATTAACAGACGACGAGGAGGATGACGATGGAGAGAACACCAGAGCCGGTAGAAAAGACCTTTACTTCTAAATGAAGAATTTTAATAGTAGTAGTATTATCTCAAAACGCTGCAAAAACAAGGGAGCCCGGCTCTCCAGTTCGTGTGAAATGTTGAATTTTAGAGTTACAATTTGTACGATTATTCACGTTTATCAGCAATTTGTATTTTTTGCTTCAACTCGCAAAGTATATGCTGATATCATGTTTTTAGAGGGGTTAATAGACATGATAAAATAAATAAATGAGTGTATTGCGCATTTAAGTAATAGTGGTTTTAACTTCATATGCAATTCTGTTTTGTCATTTGATTTTGATTTTGAAAGTCCTGTCTCCTGTCCCGTTCCAGACACGGGTTTGCTGTACCCCAGTTCCTCCTCTGCTCCTCAGCCTCACCCCGAAAGCCTCCAGCCTCACCTGCACATGCTGGGACGACTCTTCCTGCCCCGGCCCATGAGCCACGCGTTCAACTGCATCCTGCTCTTCCACTTGTAAGACCTGTTCACCCCTTCATCGTCTCTGTATGCACATATTATCCAATGTTTGTAGAGTTATTGGCCTTTATACGTGCTCTCGTGCCTCCGCTTGGGCATCTCGTTTTGGAGCTTAAAATAATTTCTGAAAGCACACATTACTACAGTGCATGTGGTAAATATTCATGGTTTTACACGGGTCAGGGGGCAGTTGGTGACAAAATGTTGAAAAATTACAGGAAATAGCAGAGTTCTAAAAAATTATTCTGCACAAGTATATTTGCAGGGACAATACACACAAAACATTCATTTAACAAAATACATTTACTGACGTTTATTTTTATTTGGCAAATAGTGTGGATGTGACAATTCCCACGAGACCCAGTCAAGACGACATTTTCAGTGGCTTCCAAAAGTCCAAAACCCTAGAACTTTTCCACATTTTGTCACGTCCACAAACTAAATTGTATTGGCATTTTTTGTGAAAGAGCAACACAAAGTGGCAAACTATTGTGAATTGGAAGGAAAATGATAAATTATTTCTAAATCATGTATAATCAGCAGTGTAGCGCGTGTGGCCCCAGCAGACAGGGGGCAGTGTAGAGCGTGCGGCCCCAGCAGAAAGGGGCAGTGTAGAGCGTGCGGCCCCAGCAGACAGGGGGCAGTGTGCGGCCCCAGCAGACAGGGGGCCGTGAGTGGTCCCAACAGACAGGGGGCAGTGTGTGGTCCCGGCAGACTGTGGTCCCGGCAGACAGCGGGAAAACAGGTGGGCAGATGTGCGTGGTTAAGCCCCCAGCAGCTAACAGGCTGCAAGCTTGCGGTCGCCAGTCAAGACAGGGGCGGCACGTGTTGGCGTCCCGGCAGCAGGGGCAGTATGTGGTCCCAGCAGAAGGGGCTCGTAGCTGTTGGTCCCGGCCAGACGGGGGGCATACTCCTGCACTTGATCGACCGTGTCTTCCACCGGCAAGACAGGGGCAGTGTGTGGTCCGGCAGACAGGGGGCAGTATGTGGTCCCAGCAGGACAGGGGGCGGTGTGTGGTCCCGGCAGACGGGGGGCAGTGTTGGGTCCCGGCAGACAGGGGGCAGTGTGTGGTCCCGGCAGACAGGGGATGGTGTGTCCGCAGATCAGGGGGCGAGTGTTGTGTCCCGGAGAGACCGGAGGGCAGTGTGTGGTCCCGCGTACGACAGGCGTTGTGTGGTCCCGGCAGACAGGGGGCAGTGTGTGGTCCCGGCAGACAGGGGGTGGTGTAGAGCCCGTGCAGAGCTCTTATCAGCGAGCGCGTGCCTGATCGATGTGTCTCATTGTGCTGGATCGATGCTGCTCACTGCAGGGACCAGCGCTCGACGTGGCCTCCTCTGTCCTTCACTCCTCCTCTGACCAACGGGTTTATCACTCGTTATCTGTCATTCAAGGGGCCGACAAGGATTGTGGGGGACAAAAATGTAGTCCTCATAGAGTAAAGGTTAGGCAAGTCAGGTTTAGTTTAAAGTCCATGTGACAGGTTCTCATGTTTTTATCATTATGACATTATTTGGTGATAGCTTTTACATGCTGTTGCCTAATGAGTCTGTGTCTAGTGTAATGGTTGTCCCATGCAAGTCCCGGGGGGACAAGGTGGTGGTCCATTCAAGTCAATGGCGTGTGCTCATTGTTCCGCATCATTTCCTGGTTATGGAGCTAGTTCTGGGCCTTTCCTCGTGATGCTTTGCTCTGCGACTGCAGATTACTGTACAGTGTTCACCGTGACGTCAAAAATGTAATTTGGAGGATTTTAGACACGGTGAAAGAATGAAATTCCTTCTATTTTAACTTTAGACTAAAAAGAATTGAGCAATGTCGGTAATTTTACTGACCGAACTCTTTGAATATCTGTGCCGTGAGGCTGCAGTACCGCGGAGTGGCCACTACTCAATTTGGATGGCGGTCAGAGGGGCCTTATCCAGTTAATATAATACATCCATGGTCCCGTGCCATGCTTGTCCCGTGCCATGCTTGTCCCGTGCCATGCTTGTCCCGTGCCATGCTTGTCCCGTGCCATGCTTGTCCCGTGCCATGCTTGTCCCGTGTTATTGTTGTTGACATATTTAGTCTATTGTTGTGCTCTTGCTGATTTCTGTACATGTTTCACCCTGTAATCTGTTTTTCTATGGACTCCTAATGATTTATATTTTTCTTCTAATTTAAATTGTACTGTGTATGTATGTTTTGTATATTGCCTGGGACTGCAGTTGAAAACTTGCTAAACTACAGCCAATACCGGCAGAATTGACAGAAATGTCGATTAATGTGCACTGTCCCAGTTCAAATAAACTAATAATAAATAAATAAATAAAATAAATAAAATACCTTTAAGTCATAGTTTTAGTATTTATGATTTTAGACTTTTCATTTTGTTTTTATGTAGTTTTTCCTTAGCAAAGAGATGACATTTACAAAAACAATGACAAAATATTTGAGTCGACCAGAAGAACACGGGTACAATAAAGGGGGGAAATTAGCATTCCTGTCTGTACGCAAAGACATCTGAAAAGGACAGAAAGAGTGATGGGTGGTGGTCTCCATAGCACAATGCATACATAAATAATGTTTGTGTTGTTGTTTACTCTGTTTAACTAGATTGTATGTGTGCTACTTATGGAAAACCCTTTACTTTCTGGAGTAAAAAGCCAATCATTTCTGAGATGCAGAGCTGACGGCGATTTTTTTGTTTTGAGTTGAAATAAAGTAGGCTGAGAAGAAGATCAAAGCTGTGAAGGAGTCGTTTCAAAATCTGAATACATTAGAATGTATTAAACTGTGTCAAAGTGTTCAGGATCTTAAGGCCATTTGCGGGTTCAGGAAGCACCTGTTCTTTTAGTTTGATGTGCTTGAATTGATGCAGCTCTGGATGTCTTTGTCTCTGTCCAGTATTTCCATCGGCATCAGTTATGTCCTGGCGGGAAGTGAAGCTTATGCATCTCTGCTCAATGTCAGGTAAGCCACATTAGCTTCAGAATGTTCGAAAACTGTGGCAAAGTGGCTAGCACTCTCACCTCACAGCAAGAAGGTCGCGAGTTTGGCTCCCGGGCCAGACGAGCCTTCCTGTGTGGAGTTTGTATGTTTCTCCTCTTGAGTTTCCTCCAGGCTCCGGTTTCCCCAGCAACACAAAACTCATGTCCTGACCAAGACTGGCTCTGGAGACGGGTCGCCCCAGCAGAACTGGTTTTGGATGGGTCAAGTGCAGAGAATGAATTTCCCTGACGATGGATTAATAAAGTATACTTTCGGTTACACTTCATTGTCTCCGTAGGGAACTGTATCCTCTGCATTTGACCCACCCTTCACCCCGCTGCGGCGTCTCCTCAGGAGCAGTGGACACTCAGGGAACCATCTCCAGACCTTAGTGCTAGTCTTGGACAGGCCTACCGCAGCTGGAGGAGTTTACCTGGTTACCATGTTTGGGTTGATGGGGGAAACCAGTGAGCTTGCCGTGAGGTGAACGTGCTAGCCACCGTGTCACATTGTAAGTATTGCCATTAGATTGGAAATATATTTTTAGAGGTCTGTTATCTACAGGTATTACTAGATTTTTGTATAAAAGGCATGTTTAGTTGTTGGTAGAAGACATTTTAACGTATAAATAATTGCGGCAACTCAAATTTCAATTTCTAAATCTGAAAAATGGTCAGGTGTAAATTTCTTGGTTCATTTTGTTGTGCATAAACTAGACAGGACTGAAAAACATGGAGTTTTTGGAGTTGAGCTCTCATTAAATCAGAATGAAATATCAACAAATGTTTCTGTACATGTATGAGATTACTGTGGAAAAAAGAGGCTCAAAAAACCTTTCTAGTTGCAATGTCCAATATAAATCCATGGATGAGAAGTGGTTCAGTGAAATAATAAAAACCTGTCTAAATTTCAAAACTTTATGGTTAAAAAAACGCTTTGCCTGAAGTGTTTTGCACTGCTCTGACATAAATCACTGTTTTTGTGTTGTCCCAGGCACATCTATGTCATCCCAGTGTTCACCTGGATCCTGACCCTGTCCATTCTGCTGGCCCACAGAGTCATCCAGCCAATCACATCTGTGCTCACGCTGCTCAAGGGAGTCCTCCTCATTGTCACGGTGTGTTTCGAAACAAGTCGCGTTGTCCCTCATCCGTCCTGGAATGGCCCCTAGAAACGTTTTCTAAAGTAGTCACCTGGACTGTTTTTGAAATCAAGATGTCTAGGAAGTCATTTTCAATCTGAAGGGACTGGTTTGAGAAGCAAAAATATGTACTGGAGGGTACTGGATTGTTCACAATCTGCTCAAGCCTCGGTCACATACTGATCACGTACTTGACAGCTGTGAGAGGGAGACTGGCAGAGCACAATAGGGTACAACGGGCTGACTGATACTTGGCTAGTAGGGGAAGAGATGTGAGAGAGAGAGAGAGAGAGAGAGAGAGAGAGATGTAGCATTGAACAATAGGGTAGAATGGCCCATACTGAGGCTAGCAGGGAAAGAGATGTGAGAGCGAGAGACCAACATTAAACAATAGGGTAGAACGGCCCGTACTGGCTGTGTCTCAATTCCGGGTCTGCATGCTCCGAAGGACCCGGCCGACGGAGGCTGGTCTTCCGCTCCGTCACCTTGCAGCCAAGTCTTGCTGCTTATGCTAACGCCACGCAAATTACGCACATGGACGTATTAAAAAGAGAACGCAGCAAGGTGAAAATATTCGGACTTAGAGCCCAAGAGATTATGGTTCATCTCACCCAAATCTTTTGTCTAAAACAAAATATTATGTTCAGGTCTTGTAAAATATAATAATTAACAATGTTCCTGTGATAACTGTCAAAATGATCTAGAAGTTTCAACAAAAGTAATGAAATATGCCGTCTTCATTTCAGAATGGGATTTTATAATGACAAGGGAATACATGAAAGGTAATATGTGCATTTAAGTCACTTTATGAAGAGAGATCTGTGTTTCTGGGGAAAATATATTTAATAATCAGAATAGGGCTTGTTTGTCATGTTCACAACGTCTCATTGATGGCCGTCAACATAAATCATTATTAAGACAAAAAATTTTTACTCCCACCCTAATTCATTAGTTTAAGTGTTTGCTTTTATATTAATGTGTTACAGAAACACATTTAAATTAGCTGCAATTTACAGTTAAAACCAAACTTCTTTCACAGTTTTGGGAGCGTTCTTCCCTTATTTTATGACGACACACGTGTACCTACATGTTTCCTTCGCTGTCGGGAGGCGCTGTTTCGCTCCGCCTGTTTAAAAACATCTGACTACCGCTGCGCAGTGCACTATGGGATATACAAGGCCACAAAGTGTGCTTTTTCACGGCCTTCGTTCCCGGCCTTCAAATAAAGCCTTCGGAGCATGCAGACCTGGAATAGAGACACAGCCACTGAGGCTAGCAGGGGAGGAGATGTGTGTAGAATGGCCCATTAAGAGGATAGCAGGTAAACCTCTGTGAGGAAGAGAGCAACAGAGAACAATAGGGTACAATTGGGTACAACGACCCGTTACGACGCTAGCAGGTAAACCGCTGTGAGGAAGGGGGCAGCAGAGAACAATAGGGTGCAATGATCCATAACGAGGCTAGCAGGTTAACCACTGTGAGGAGGAGGGCAACAGAGAACAATAGAGTGCAATGACCATTACGAAGCTGGCAGGTAAACAAAGGTCAAGTGGTTAATGCGGCAGCACATATGCCAGGCTCTATGTGCAACAGTCCGCAGTGTCGTGGAGTTTGAATCCCGGCACCGACAATTTGCTGCATGTCCTCCCTTCTCTCTCATCCCCATTTCACGCTGAAGCTGTCCTGTCTAATAAAACCAACAAGCCCAAAAATCTCGATTTAAAACAACAGTGTCCAGGTGACTACAATTACAACATTTTCTACTAAAAGGATGTTTTCTTCGTAGTTCTGCACCGTGTTTTTGCAGTATTAGTACATAGTGTAAAGAGGACATTGGTTGCGCATACTGTTCTCATAACTTTACATTTTATTTGGCAGGTGGCGGTGACGTTCGCGGTGGGCTCGGAGGTGGGTCTCCACAGCAGCAGTGACTTCTCTCAGATGGGACGGCCCTTCCTCATGGGCACTGTGGCTCTGGGTGAGTTTTCAGTCTCACAGCTTTTTATGTTTTTATGTTGTGTGGTACTGCCTCCGCGTTTAGAGCAGTCGGCAGTTAAAACCGTGCTTGGACCATGTGCTGTTGCTGTGTCCTTAGGCATGACACTTCTCCTGATAAATTGCTAAATAAAAGTAATTTTTATTTTTATTGTAACCGCGAGGGTGTTGGAATTATTAGGCTAAGATATAATTTTCTCATTACTCCCGCATGTTGTCTTGTTTATGTCTCATCTTTTCAGGCTAAAATCAACATTTAAAACCTTGTTTTATGTTTTTTGGATCTAAGTTATGATGTGATTGGATATGCCTTTAGATATGTCCTGCCTTGCTGTCCCTTTCTAAACTTCTTGGTAGAGGTTTGTCATTTTTTCAAAGAGATAGTAAATAAATAAACCTATGAATATAACATGTATCATTATCCCAATGAATTCAATAATCACTTAATCCTCCCATCTCCACCTCCTGGTCTGACATCACAGACGTTGAACGGTCAAATGTGTTTCCTAAATCCTGGTCTATTGTTCCAGGAGGGATCGTGAACGTGATGCCAATGCTGTTCTCTCAGATTTCACACAGCAAGACACAGGTAAAGGCTCTACATTTCCGTGAAACTTTTAGTTTTTTACAAATTTTAACAAAAGGTAACAGTCGTAAAACAAAAAACAGTACACATAAAAATCATCCCATTGCTCAGTTAAATCTCCCCTCACACCACCATGACTGGTTTTAAATATTATAGTTTACTAGCACATTAATTACCTCTTAGTTAGCGTCTATTTTATAGACCCTTCCAGTGTTTTAAACCAAACACCTGATTCTAAAACCATTCCATAGGTTTGCTCCAATGCGTTTTCAATAGGAGAGTTAGCGTTAGCCACCAAATATAGCTAATTACGTAATACGACAAGTACAAGTAATACTACTTTTTTTGTTTTGTTTTTTGTTTTTATTTTACAGTACCGCATTTTTTGTAGGTTTATAATTTTAGTGATTAGAAGATCAGTATGCATGCTAACAACCACGTAATAAACGTTTCTTAAATCTAATGTTTAACAGCACAAAACCTGCAAACATTTGTGCCCTCTAGAAACTAGACTGACTCTTTATTACAAACTTATTACAACAACCATTTCATGTTGTTATTTTGCTGGCTCATTAAAATGAATGGTATAGAACGTTTGCATCAGTACCAACCTGTGTGTGCAACTAAAACACATTGCTCCTGGAAGGTTCTGTATGTGGGCCCTAAACTGAAGTGTTTTCAGATATATTTATTCATGCAACGTGATGAAACATATTTGACTTTCCTCCATAGATCCTGTGGTTTCGGAGAGCAGTCCTGGGAGGCCTGAGCACGTGCACTCTCCTCAACATCCTCTGGTGAGTCAAACTGTGGTGGCAGAGTGGTTAGCCAAATGTCCTGGCTCTGACTTCAGCTCTATTCCACTGGGCCTTAGTGGCACAGTTGGTAACCCATTCCCCCGCCGTCCACAAGGTTGTACTGTTTGATCCCTGCTCAAATCAGTGCTTATTATTGTTGTGTCCTTGGGCGAGACACTTCGTAAGCCGAACCCGGTGAGCAGGGAGCCCCGTGGTGGTGAGCTGGGAGCCCCGTGGTGGTGAGGTGAGCCCGGGGCGGGCGGTGAGTCGAGACCCGTGTATGGGTTTACTCCATTGACTGTAGATTGTAGAAGGAGCTCATTTGGCAGTCTATGGAGTCTCAAACTTTGGGATCTTAAAAGAACTTTATTCAGCTTGGCTTGGCATAAGTGGAGGAAGCTGTCACTTACGAACAGGCAGGTTTTAAAGACTAACACACAAGCTTACTGCGCGGTAATGTAAACCAAGAAATGTGGCTGAATTCAGCCCCAGCGATAAAAGCTACAAAAACATGGCTGTAGCTTTTCTTGCTGATGTTGTTGTGTCTGAGGGCTGAGGCCCGTCTCATAGAAAGAGCTCAGGTTTCAGCCCTCGCCACATCCAGCTGACGCAAATCTGGACAAGGAACTTGGTGGGAAGAGACAATATGGACTAGACCAGGGCTATTCAACCTAAGGCCTGGGGGCCAAATCAGGCCCGTCAAGCAGTTTAATCCAGCCCACGACCCATCTTCCAAATGTTGAAAAAAATAAAATAAAAAAATCTTGTTTACTGGTTTAATTCTGTGTTGGCACTCGATTAGACCTGGTTTGATCTTGGGTTTAGTCCTTGTTTGATTCTGGGTTAGTCCTAGTTCAGACCTGGCTGGTTCTAGTCTAATCCTAACTTAATTCTGGTCCGGTTCTGGGTGGGTGAGCAATGTCGGTAAAGTATTTTATATGTTATTTCTCACAAAAATCGAATCTAGCAGTAGTTATTTTTATGTATTAACTAAATGTATTGAAATAGTGCGACCCAAAAGTTGTTACAGCGGCGTGTTGTGCACTTCCGGCCCACAGACCACGGCCCTCCGAAAAATCTGGCCCTCGGGAAAACGAAGTTGAATAGCCCTGGACTAGACCTCTATATTAGAGTTATTTTTATAAAAAAATAATAATAATAACTGAAATACATTTGAGAGCCAATAAATTAGAATGCATATTTCAAATTAAAAAGGCCAATAGAGGCTTATAACAAGACACCATAAAAATCCTACATTTTAATTTATTCAATTTATTAAATGATTTAAGATTTATGTCTTTTTGTCTCAAACTTGAAATACCATTTTATTTTTTATTTTATTTTGTGCCCGTAGGCTTTATTGTCAGGAAAGCAGTGTGAAATTGAGATGAGCGAGAAGGGAGGACATGCAGTAGATTGTCGGAGTCAGGAATCAAACTCACAACACTGCGGCCGGCTTGCCTTAACCACTCGACCACCGGGCAGCACCATATTTGTCTTTTCTATTGTAAAATGTTTTGGTAACTAAATAATTCAGATTGTACATTTTGATTCTTTATAGATGGATAATATGTAAGGAGATTTTTTTTCCCCAAAAATATGTCTAGTTATTTTAACCATTTAAATTGGCAGACATTGGTGACTCATAATATTCCATTTACAACAATGTATTCTTTTTAAAAAAAAAAATATTCATATAAAATACAATTTGAAAATTGCATAAAAAACAGGTTTCTCTATTTTTGTCCAGATTATTCTCAGAATAATAAATATTTATCTTTCTCCAAGTTTGATTCTCAGACCACAAAAGTATTCAATATCACACCTAAACGATGTAAAATACATATGTAGAGCTGATACAAATTGTACATGGGTCACATTTTTTCCCCATTAAATAATTAGTCTTATAATCACTATATAACTGTGACCAATTTACCATAAATTTTTTAGATTAGTTGAGGGCTTTTAAAAATGAGTAGAATTATGAAACGACAGATTGGGTGAAAGCAATTAAATTAAACTTTTGACTTTGTTTCTCTAATTTGTTTAAAAGGCAGATTACCAAACTTTGTTAGTGGCATGGACACAGATGGCATGTGCTGCAGCTCAGTGAGGCATTAACACAAATGTATTTTACCAAAGAAGAAAATTGTTCAGCCTGAAAAAATCCGCTCCACTTCTGTGTCCCTTCTGTTTGTTTCAGGTACTGAATTGAACTACAAAATAAGTAGATTATGATTTTACATTTTGTTCATTGTAAACCGCAATATTGATCTAAAACGGCTTCATAACAGAAATGGTTTGTCCTGTTCAAAACTAACCTTGTCAGCCAGATAAATTCTCCTGATATTTTTTTCACAAACTCTTGAGAATTCATCTGGTCAGGCTTGCGCTGTTCGGATTGAGCTGTGAGCCTGACCAATCACGACGCAGCATTGTAGTTTGGGCAGAAGTCAAAAACAAACATGGCGACTTCCGACAGACGTACAGACGTAGCCTATTTTAGCAGATTTACGGACTATTTTCTTTTCTAAAAACGTGCACATAGAAGCGTTTTGTATATTTGAAGACAGGGAAGCACATCAGTTTGATTTCTGGGCTTGTTGTTGTTGCTGCTGTGACGCTTTAACTAATCGGATATAGCTATTCGTCATGGCGTCACACCTTTTCCCGACTGCTTTCGCAGAGAGTCCAGATCGATATCGTGTTGAACTCTGTTCAGGTAACTTTATTTATAGGTGGATGAATTATATAAACAGTAAAAAAAACAATAAAAACCACACATAAGATCATAGTTTACAATCAATTTGAAAGTACTCCAGCGCCGAACTAAAAAGAAAAATGACCCACAAATCTATAAAATAGCCCACGACTAAAACCTTAAAGTCATTATTGAAACGAATCACACAAAGGGCGCGACACATGGTTTACAATGCCAAAGCCAAGCGTTGAAGCTGCTTCAAGTACAGCGACTCAGGATCTCCAATCACTTTACTGGACCATTTTACACTTTGGGAAAGATTTTTGTGTTTGATTGAAAAAGCCCCGCCTCCTCATCTTGACATTTCACCACAGCAAACACCGGATTGTCTTTATTTTTGAAAAGCGTCTACGTGACATTTTAAAACTTAACATGTATCACTCAGTCTTAATAAAAAAGCATAAAAAAATTGCAAATAAGTACAGGGATGTAGGCGGGGATAGGGGGGAGGTGAAAACTCAAGGTGAGCACTCGAGCCTCAGTTGTTGGACAATACAGGAATCAATCAATCAAAAATACAACTTTGAATAAACTAAGGATGAGGAAACACTGTTGTAAGCTCATTAAAGTTGATTAAGTTGCATAATATGTCCCCTTTAATGCACTTGATTTATGCACCGGAAACCTTTTTTTTTTCCTTTTTTTCGATAAACAGGAAACAGCTGATGCTAACGTCTGCTAGCGTTGTTTTGAGTCTGTGTTCTCACCTGAGTCTGCGTTCTCTCTTGTCCAATCACCAGTCCCGGGAGCTAAAAAGCGCTTTGGAAGGTAGTACTCCTCTTTGGATCACTGAAATAGACCGGTGCGCTTCACTTGAGACAGTGCGGACACGTTCGGACCCAAAGTGAACCAATGGAAACGTGGCTTCAGTGCATTGTCAGATCCCTCGGCTGTAGCCAGCGTAAACCCTCCGTCTGCTCCTCTGTGGCGTTGTGTGTGTCCCGCTTGACGTCCCGATAAGCAATCTCCTCCTCCTCCCCATTTTTCAGACCATAATTTTGATGGATCATTATCGCGAGGGGCATAACTCTGGCGAAGGGCCGCGCGGCAGGGTGAAGGAGCGCCGGTATAAAACAGAAATGCCGCGGCGTCGGGAGCATTCGAGCGCGGCCACAACAAATGAACGTGTAAATCTGTCCGGACCGAAAGAAGAGAGGGAGAAGGAGAGAACAGAGGGGGGGGAAACAAGAAACTCAAGCCTCTGCTGCAGCTTTATGGACCTCAAACTAAGAGGGAACTTTTTATTTATACTCCGAGAATGTACTGAGCGGTGTGGATGTGTTTGGGTATTAAAGGTAGTAGGATTTTATTATTATTTCACATTTGTGTCCTCCGATAAACAGGGTCAAATTATATTTGGCTTTATTTCCCCTGGTGCTTGGGATTAAACTCATAAAAGTAGATTGTAATGTTACGCTAGCTCATTAGGCCTGTTTCCACTGGTTTCATTTGGAGCAGATCGGTACGGTACGGAAGAGCCTCCACTGTTTTAAAGTCCATATGAAGTTCTCCTGTTTTTCTGATTCTTGACTTAGTTTGGGAAGACAGCACCTGTGGTAAATATTTATCATAGTTTTACTTCTGTAAAGTTGAAGTTTGGGTAGAAATTAAGAAAAAAATGACTAAAATGACAGGATATATATTTTTATATTTTTTCATTATTTCAGCAGATGAACAAAGCCACAATCGAGGTATTTCTGCTACTCTATAAATTAAAAGCTACTGAAAAATGGAAGAAAGAAGCAAGGAAATGGCGGAGGTGCTGTAGAGTATAGATGTCTCCGGTCACTTCCTGTGCCAGCAGAACGTCGCCGCCCCATTATGGGTGAAAACAAACAGTGTTAACAGATCGACGGGGGATACAAGTTGTTAAAATGTTATCGTTTTGCTCCAAAATACAATTAAATATTGATACTGGCGACACAGCAGCCATGGACGGAGAATTTGGTGAATATAGTATTTCAATCCCGAGGGATGGAGGAGTATAGAGTCAAACAATTACGCCAAATGTAAGAATTCCAATCAGCCGTCACTTTCCAAAATTTTCATGTCTTTTCAGTTTGATTGCTAATGTTAATTTGTAAATGCATTTTGATCAAATTTTTAAGCTTCAACTTTTGTTTTCAAGAACATTTCCCAGGGTTTTTGTGTTTATTCTTCAGTTTGCGCACAAACACAAAAAAAGTGAAATAAATGCAGAAAAAGCCGTCCGTAAACAGGAAGTCGTCTCCTGTTCACTGCAAATTTAGCCACGCCTCACAGCCATAAACGAGGATTTACTAAACGTCTTTTTGTGACCTGACAATATGAATTAAAAAGTATAATTCCTGTACAATTTAGATATGTATTAATAAAACATGAGTTATGTTAACTCTGCACATGGAGCCAGATTCTGTTCTGCAGATGATGGTGAGGATGTGCTTGTTGACTCAAACGATTGTAGAGTTCCCTGAGTAAGTTCAGCCTCTTCAGGAGTGTTGTTTGCTCCATATAAACCAAAAAAATTGCACCAAACCCTAAATCTTGATAAAAGTCTACAGAAGGAATACAGGACCAAGAATGTATGAATAACTCAATCCAGACAAAAAATAAAGTAAATTGGAACCCTAGAATTGTAAAGGGAGGTTATCTAAAATAGAGCTGTTCTAATAAGGCAGACAGAACTGTGCTTACAATCCCTGCTTTCACTTTACTGCTCACAGAGCCCGTCCGACCTGCACGCGCTGCGGTCAAGTGTCCACTAGATGGCACTGTAAACAAGCAGAAACTCATGAAATCAACAGGAAAAATTATACACGTTTAAAAACTCGAAGTAACTTTATTCACAACAGAAGACGGCTGCCAAAAAAAGAAAAATCATAAACTTAAAAGGATATTTTTGTTTAATTTTTAGTTGAATTAAAATCGCGTGTTTACTGTAAAGTGCCACTACGGCCTGTCGCAATAGTTATTATATTGATGTTAATTTTGTTCAATAAATGCTCAATATTTACTGTGCTTACCTTTTTCTTTGACTTGTAGGGAACTATTCCTTATTTGTTTTGTATAACAGCTGTAGAAGACTCATATCACTGTTCCATTCTGATATTTATTCATGTTTTTACAATATTGTAGCTTTTTAAGAGTCGTTTTATCCTCTGATTCTCCTGCTTTAGGGTCATTGCGTCCGCTGTATTTGAATATAGTGTTCATAATGTTGCCGCGTCGTGTGTTCAGGTGCTGGGCGGTGCTGGAGATCGTCCCTCAGACCGCGGTCCAGAGCTCAGAGCTGGGTCACTCCACTCCAGAGCCTCTGCTGCTCACCAACGTGTCGCTGGAACAGTCAGTAGAATGTTGGGGTTCAAATGTTTTCTTAAAGATGTTAAATACTCTTTTGTGGCGTGTTTTAGGTCAGAAAAGGCTGGAGAGATCGCCACTATTCCTCTCACGAAGGTATGACACACCCACTCAGTAAGGAAATGAAAGGAAATGAAAGGAAATGAAAGGAAATGAGTCGCCTGTCCCTTGACTAGAATATAACTTTTAGGATTTTTGTTCAAGCTGACTAATTCGTTTTGCAATTTAACACGCTCAACCCACAGGGACATTCATAATGCAGTGTGTCTGCTGCGCCGAGATGGGCTTTTGAACTCAACTGATTCCATTTCAGTTTTGTTTTTGCCAGTTGTTTTTTAGTTGTCAGCTTCCAATGGGTTTAAAGGCATGGAAAGTTTGTTTGTCGAGCACAATTCGTACACAAGGCAATTCAAAGTGCTTCAAAATGCATTAAAATCACAAAGACATGGCAGAAATCACAAAACAGTTTAAGACATAACAGAGAAGAGTGCAAAGAAAATAATTTTAGTCATATGCACAGCTAGCAAAACTGTTTAGATGTACTGCAGCTGTTTTCCAACTCGTTTGGAGAGGCCAGTGAGCAGGCCGTTACTGTAGTCTAACACTATACTTTGGATTTTGGCAATGTTTTTTCGATGGTAAAAAGCTGCTGATGTTATTGATTTGACGTGGCTGTTAAAGTTCAAGTCTGAGTCCATTATTACCTCCAGATTTCTAACTTGATTCATAGGTTCCACACACTCCACACACTGGTCTGTTGGAAGCCGTGACAGAGTGAATCCACTGGTCCATATTCACACATGTGTTCCGCCATTAAAGGGATGTAGTATATAAACAATCTTTACAATATGTTTATGATGTTAACTTGCAACTTCCAACTGAAATGTATAAGATGAATAAAAACAAAATGAAAATGAAACAAAGAGAAAGAAAGAGTAAAAGGCTGTATCACTTGAGTCTTGCTGTTTTATAATATCCAGACCTGTGTTCCATCCGTCCTCCCTCCTCCTCTCATGGCCCCGCCTCTCTGGCTCATGGCCCCGCCTCTCTCTCATGGCCCCGCCTCTCTGTCATTGGCCCTCCTCTCTCTTCATGGCCCCTCCTCTCTCTCATGGCTCATTGCCCCCTCTCTCTCATGGCCCCGCCTCTCTCTCATTGGCCCCTCCTCTCTCTCATGGCTCATTGCCCCTCTCTCTCATCACCCCTCCTCTCTTCATGGCCCCTCCTCTCTCTCATGGCCCCTCTTCTCTCTCATGGCCCCTCCTCTCTCTCATGGCCCCTCCTCTCCCTCATGGCCCCTCCTCTCTCATGGCTCATTGCCCCTCTCTCTCATCACCCCTCCTCTCTCTCATGGCCCCTCTCTTCTCTCATGACCCCTCCTTCACCCCTGGGTGCAGATAATTGAGGAGCGCTACAGTGTCTTCTCCTGTGTGGCAGTTCTGATCCAGGTGTTCATCTTCCCTCAGTGTGACCGTGTCCTTCCTGGTCATGGCTCAGCTCTCAGGCACACGGGTGAGTCTGTGCGGTGTGACGGGTGTTCTGTGCGGTGACGTTGTGTTCTGTGCGGCCGTGGACGTGTGTTCTGTGCGGGTGGACGGTGTTGCTGTCTTGGTGCGGGTGGACGTGTGTGTTCTGTGTGTGTTCTGTGCGGTGGACTGTGTTCTGTGTGCTGTTCTGTGCGGCGTGGACGTGTGTTCTGTGTGTGTTCTGTGCGGGGTGGACGTGTGTTCTAGGTGCGCGTGGACGTGTGTTCTGTGCGGTCGTGGACGTGTGTTCTGTGGGGTGACGTGTGTTCTGTGCGGGTGGACGTGCTGTGTTCTGCGGGATTTACTGCTACTCAAGTGCGTGTGTTGTTCTGCTGCTTGGTCTGACGTGCGTGGTGGACGTGTGTACTTTTTGTTCTGTGGTGACGTGTGTTCTGCTGCGGGTGGACGTGTGTTCTGTGTGTGTTCTGTGTCGGGTGACGTGTGTTCTGTTGTTCTGTGCGGGTGGACGTGTGTTCTGTGCGGGTGGACGTGTGTTCTGTGCGGGTGGACGTGTGTTCTGTGCGGGTGGACGTGTGTTCTGTGCGGGTGGACGTGTGTTCTGTGCGGGTCGACGTGTGTTCTGTGCAGGTGGACGTGTGTTCTGTGTGTGTTCTGTGTGTGTTCTGTGCGGGTGGACATGTGTTCTGTGTGTGTTCTGTGCGAGCGGACGTGTGTTCTGTGCAAATAACAAATCATTTAAACTCCAGAGCTCTTCAAAGAGGGAATTTGGCATAAGCACCTTTATAGATTTATAATAAACCTTCTAAATTCAAATGAGTATTTTAAAGTTCCCATGACTCTTGTAGGGTGTTGTAATGTATTGCAAATTCTTGGCCAGTATATTTTCCCCTAATGTCAAAGATAGTGGAATGTTTGAGTAAAATTTGTCCTAAATATTAACTGTTCTCAGATATGTAATAAACAAGTGTTGATTTACATAAAACAATGGACATGTTGATTAATTCACAATGACAAAGTTCATGTTTGCCATTTTATTATTTATTTCTTTTAAGTTGTCAACTTGATTATTCAATCAGAAGCAGAACGCGCTCCTTTCTTTTGCAGCACATCTCTGCAGAGCTCTGTGTGATGAGTCCTTGTCGTTTCAGTGGACGGGCTGGTGACTTCAGCGTGGAGTGGCTCTCTGGACTGGCTCTCCAAATGCTGGAAACAACACCTCCCGGACAAACCGCCCCTGTGCTCGGCTCTGAGGTGCTCTTCACACTGCACTGACACACTTCACCCAGGGTTTATCATCTAAAACTGCATTTCAACCACATTATATGAAAGCACTTTTCCCAGGCTGTATATCAGGGGTGTAGAGACATTTTATCTGAAATGTGCAAAAATGTGCTCGTAAACATGGGTGAGGTTCAAATATGACACAAGTGAAGCGTTACGTAAGTGCAGAAATATCACTTCATACCAGGGGTCGGCAAACCTAGGCACGCTTGGCACAGTGGGCGCGGCAACATGGTGAAAAAAAGGATGATGTCCAGCTGCGGCGCTCTGGCTCCTGCAGCCGGCTGAGCAGAGCGCTTTGTGGACGGCTGCTTCTGTAGCTTCTGTGTCGCGTCGCGCCTCGTGCTGCTGTCGCACTTCCTCTGTCGCATCTTTCTTTCTGTCCTTATCATGAGCTGCGTGTACAGAATGCGCCGTGTAGTTCGGACTCTATCCTGGATGTGTCCAAAGCTGCCGTGAAACAGACCTGCGTTACTGCTGTGTGTGGATGGTACTGGCCCGGTGATGAGCGGTGCTGCTTTTCCTCCAGACATGACACGTCTTATTCAAGCCAAAGAACAAGCCTTTGTTTCATCAGACCAGAGTGGGAGTGCTGCAGAAATGGTTGTTCTTCTGGAAGGTTCTGCTCTCTTCACAAAGACACAAAGATCTGTCAGAGTGACCATCAGGTCCTCAGTCACCTCCCTGCTTAAGGTCCTTCTCCCCCGATCGCTCAGTTTGGTCGGGCCCAGCTCGAGGAAGAGTCTGGATGGTTCCAAACTTGTTCCATTTACGGATGATGGAGGCCACTGTGCTCAGAGGAACCAGATCTGTGTCTTGATACAATCCTGTCTCTGAGGTCTGCAGACAGTTCCTTGAACTTCATGTCTTAGTTTGTGCTCTGACATCACTGTTACTATGGGACCTTATGTAGACGGGTGTGTGCCTTTCCATATCATGTCCAATAAACTGAAGTTATCACAGGTGGGCTCCAATCATGTAGAAGCATCTCAAGGTTGATCAATGATCTGATTGATTGGTCTCTGAGTGCATTGGATAAAGTTTTTTCCCAGAGAAAAGCTTACCCGGGAGAAGCAACCTGTCCCGACGGGACGTCCTCAGCGGGGTACGTACGGGACTATTACAAGAACTGGCAGGTTCTATGCATCGAGCCCCTGCTCATAGAAGATGTGGAGGACCTATTTGTATATGGATTCATGATAGCAGGATTCCTCCTAATTGGGCTCGGAGTCGCCCTGGTCTATCGGAAAATTGTGAAGACAGAGAAATTCACCCAACAACTGTCTGACATCGACATGAAAAGGTTTTTGGATTTGAGTGAAAGAATGAAAGGACTCGAACAGAGACTTGAGCACGGCATGGTGCAACTCACTGATCTGAACCGTAACATCTTATTTCGGACCACGGAGATGCATGCAAAAGACTTTGGGGGATTCAATCAAGGAAATCCGGGTATAATCTTTCGCTGTCGCACGGAGTAACTCATGAAATCCAAAGCTGATCGCACACAGAGGACCAGAAACGATTGATTATTTGATCGAAATTCAATTTGATCAACAAAAATGTATTAAAGTAACATTTTTTCTCTCTTCTGTCTGTGCCCTGTTTGCCTCTCCCCTTTTCCTTATCTGCGCCCCGGGCTGGAGAGCAGTAACGGCATCCAAGGACTCTACTTGAAGACACCAACACAGACACTTACACAAAACAAGATTCGGCCTTCACATCACCGTCTGCAATCCCACACCTAATCTTTGTGTTATCTTGTTTGTGTCCCTGCCCCAATAACCACTGAAAATATCCATCACGTTGAACCTCGTGTAATGTACTCAATATGTGTTGTTTATCATTGTATGCTTATTGCTGAAACTGTTTTTTTTTTCATTTTCCAAGAGTTCAAGTACCCGAGTAGGCGCTGTGCGAAAGCAAGCCGCCCCGGTGGCCGGTGCTCTTTATGCATGTCTCTCATGTTGCATCTGTCATCAAGTCACGTTCCTACGTTGTGAATTTGTTCATTGACAATGGCAATAAATATGTCCTGATTCCTGATTCCTGATTCCTGATCAGTGTCATAGCAAACACTGTGAATACTTTTATGTTTTTTTATTTTTAATACATTTGCAGATAGTTTTAATAACCTTCTTTGTTTGTAGAAGTTTGAGGTAAATAATGAATCATTTTTGGAATAAGGTTGTAACATAACAAAATGTGGAAAAAGTGATTCAGTTTACCTCATATTTTCTTAATTTCATGATTGTATCAGGCGGTTTTATACTAGAAGAAATGAAGAGCGTGTGATCATTTTTAAACATTTTAATTACATTATGAATGAACTTCTCTAAAAATAGACTACAATATAAAGACTGCAATGTAACAATTAAATGAATGAAAAGTTCTTGCCTCCGAGTGTGCCACCACTAGACACAGTCACATGATATAAAACATTTCTGGACAAAGTTGCACTCGAAGCCAAAAAGTGTGCCGATCCCCGCTTTATACTTTTGAGCTTTGTTGTTAGTTTTTATCGGGTTTAACACTAATTTCGCCCTAGAATATTACTAATTGTACTTCTATTTTCCTAGATGGGTGTAGTTTTGGTGGGCAAATTTTGAGAACCACTGCACTAGATGTTTCTTTATACATCTGCAAAACAACATTATCTCCCACCTTTACTTATACCCTTGTTAGAGTTATTTTTATTATTTGAGTCCAGAACAATTTTTACCGTTATTATTCTTTTTTATTCACTTAGATGATTTTCCTCTCACTGATTCACAAGAGTAGTTTGACTTTGTTTGTAAATGGTTTAATAAACGTGTCTGATGTTTCCTTCCCCGCTCCACAGCCTGGTTAAAGGACTGCTGTGTCTGCTGGGCTTCACCATCATCTTCATCGTCTCCATGTGCGACCCCAAGGTAAACAACTACTCTGGACTCTGCTTACATCATTATTATCTTATCGTTCCTGCTCCTAATGGGTCATCTATCTCCTCTTAGCTTACTCTGATTAAGCCCTCTTGTTTTCTTTGTTTTGGTTTAGGCCTGAGGATAGCGTTGTAAGTGGATGACAGATTGTACAGCTAGTCCTGATCGTTTGTGTTAGTTTCAGTGTAGTTAGCTCCTCCCTTCAGACAGATATAAGGCAGTGAATCGTAGTTCTGTCGGAGGGACGGAAGAAGCGACTTGGATGAGCAGTGAAACGTCTTCACTCTTAAAAACGTTTGTCCAGTTGACAGAATGCAGCTTTCGTTTGCGATCGAAGCTACTTTATTTTCGCACAACTGAGGAATTACACAGACTTTTATCTTAAAAATATGAGTGCTAAAAATTTAATTTTCAATAATTCTTTACCTTCTGCAATATTCAATTTAAAAACATTGTTAAAGGACACATATTACGGTAATATGACATTCTGGGGGTTACCTGGAGTTGCATCAAGCTTCATTCAGTTTGATGAAGCTTGGTTAGAAAATCCTCTCCCCTTCGAGTATCAAAAACACACCGTTCTGAATCTCCTCGATCTATTTTGGGTTTTTTTGCTCTAAAAGATGACATGCCTAACTAAAGGTATTCAAGAGCATGATTAAAGGCTGATAACTATGAAGGTATTAGGGCCACTTACAGAGGAAAGAAGGAAGACATTTTCAAGTTTAAATCTGCAAAATCTGCCAGAAAAAGTAGCGATTTTTCTCGAAAAAACACACTTTAAACATGCTAATTTGCTTTTAAAAAACACAACAACAAAAAAACAACAACAACAAAGACATGCAAATCTGCCAGAAAATGTCAGATTTTCTGTGTATGTGGATTGAAGGAAGCTGGTGGTTTTGGAGGCATTTACAGTAGGGATAATGTTACGGCTGAAACTAGATCACCTTTTGTATGACTTTTGCCTTGGGTAAACTACAATGATGAGGTTTATGACTGGTGTTTTGCCAATTTGTGCTCTTCTGTGGACTTTGATGAGTTCGGCGGTCGGCGCTGCTGTGCGGCATTTCCAAACTGTGTCCGCTGCTGAGTTACATTTGCCAAAACAGCCCACACACACAAATAACACTCTAGACCAATGTAAGTTTGTGTTGTGTAATAATACGACAAACTGATGAGGATGAACACCTTCTCCAGCTGTAAGCCTCTGCTGCACTGAGCTGTGGGATCCGGATTTTTTTTTTTTTTTTTTTTAAGAAAAAAAAAAGGATTTTTTTTTTAAGAAAAAAAAAAGGAAGCAAATATATGAGAACATTTTTGCAAATGTCGCAATTTTTTCCTGCAGATTTGCGTGTTTAAACTTGAAATTATGCGCCCTATTTCATATCCATCACAGCCCTTGTATGCCTTTGTAGATAACACTACAAATAATGCATAATATTTGTCTTTTAAATATGAAACGAGCAACAAATCTGGCATAAAACAAGCATGAATCCCTTCAAATGCAACGTTGAGTAAGCCAAAGATGAGGGAGAACATGGTTAACCCTTGTGCTCGACCAGAAACAGATACAAATTGAGTAATAAGTGTTTTGGTACATAAAAGTGGATGAGGTTATGTTTAACAAGCACACACTCGTGACCATGTTCTGCTGTTTCCATGGTGTGGTTCCATGCTGGTGTGTTTCTGGCAGGGCTTCGTGGTGATCCTGGACAAAGTGGTGTCCTTCTCGCTGAACACTGAGGTGGGACTCTTTGTGTTCTTCATGCTGCGAGAGTCCAGAGAAGAGCAGTACCAGTGAGTATCTGCCAGAGTGCTCCTCAAGGCTCCAGGTGATGCTTCCAACCAGGTTTTAATGTTGTCCCAGCAGCAGTAGCAACGTTCTGTTAAAGCACATAAAGAAACATATTCATAAAAGGGGAAAAATACACAGCCCGGGACAGGACAGTCGAAACATATATTATCAAGACGTGGCTATGTTAACGAGTTAATTATCTTGAGGGAACGACTGACTGGCCCAGCGTGGTTGTCGTTGGCCAGTTTGGGATTTAAACGACTCTCTCAACTAAAATGCAGTTAAGATAAATATATTTAGAATTTTGCTAAACATTATAAAAATGCTTTCACAGTACAGCTCTTTTTTAGGTTGATAATTCCACTTCCTGTTTGTAATTGACGACATCACACTGGGAAATTATCCAGCTGTTCAAAATCTCATCTAATGTCATGATTTATTTTGACAAAAAAAAATAGAGAGTCAAAAAAAAATTTGTAAATTCTGCATAAACTTTGACTGGAATGAGTGTTCGTACTGTGATGTCACTTCCTGTTTTCTCCACAAATACTTGCTCGATTTGCGTAAAACTATACAAGTACAACAGGTATAAATACACCAAATAAAGTCAAAATTAGAAAATCGTAAAAACCTGTCATTGGCACTTGAACATGATTTCCTCCTCTATGTTCTGAAGAACTGAGTCGAATTAAATACAACATAACGTGCAATAAAATACAACACCATAATCCATGGCCAGTCAAGGCGCACTGCTAAACAGGCCTGCACTCACGACAAAGGCAGGCAGACACACACATGCACACGCACAAGCCTCTCGCACTTTTGACTCTGGAACTCACTGCAACTAACTCAAACTAAGCCTTGAGTTATATCCGCACAAAGTCACTTCCAAAGGAAATAAATATAATCAGCACCACGTTGCTGGGATCAGAATGACACACACGATCATATCGTCTGTAACCGCCGTAGCCTCTCTTTTAATCCATTCACGCTGACACGGCCCATCGATCTAAACTTTGGACGAAAAGTACCCAGACTTTCCCAAAGAGCCTCCATGCTGCTTGTTTTTTTTTTTGTACTTCCATCTTTACAGCAGTTTTTGAGTTTTTTAATTATTGAATAATAAAAAAAAATTGATTGGAGAGAAGTCTGTTGCGCAATCATAATATTAACTGTGTTCAAATCTGGACCTAAAATGGGACTGAAATGACCCAAGAACCTCAGAGTTTGCCTCAAAATCAGTAGGTAAAATCCGGGGACATTTTCACAGACGTGGACGATTCGCCGTGGAAACGCAGACGATGTTCCTAATCCTAGCAATTTACTAAGGAAGTAACTGGTCCAATCATGGCTCTTGGTCACGTTTGCCTTGTGCTGCAGGAGCGTGAGCGTGCTTCTGCCGGTGGGCGACTGCCTCTTCAGCCTCTCGTGGCTCTTGCCGTGTTACTTCCTGTTCGCGGTGGTGTACGACGTCCTGCAGACCGTGGCCGACCTGCTGCCGCTCCTGCCGCACTCGCACTGGGCTCTGAACCACAGCGTCACGGCCCTGTCCTGGAGCTCCTACAACGCCACCGGCCTCCTCTGACCCTCAGCACCACAGCACGCTCTGAACTCTGACCAATAGAACTGCGCCGATCTTCAAGGAGAACCATTTAGGCTTTCCTTGCATCGGTATTTGAATTTGCGGTCAATAAATTCTGATACTTTATCACCTTCAAATGTTGCCATAGTAATCGAATATTCTAAACCAATTGGGGTCCTACAAATGCTGTCCAGAACATAAATGGAACTGATGCTGCGTTCATGTGGTCATCGGAAAATGTTTGTCCGAGTTGAAAAGTGCAAGAACTGTTTTGTGGAGACGTGAGCTGATTAGGTTGTCTTTGCAGGGCCCCCGTGGCGTAAACCATCTGGGCAAATGTTTAGGGCCACAAACGACGGGGATGATTACATCTAAAATACACTAGAAAAGATCAAATTACTTGTGATTTTGTCACATATTCTTGGGCGAGGACCCTCAAGTCCCCCTTTGCAAATGCCTATATCTAGAGTCACTTGATCTTCCCATTCGGCTCCTGATTACTTTTTTTGTTTTGTTTTTATTATATTCACGTCTTGTTCAGGGCCTCCAAATGTCTAGAACTGGCCCTGGGACTTTGATGAAACGTTACTACGTATAGAGCAACAGATTTGCATGGACTCACAGATTCACGCACCACTCACGGGAACAAGTACATGACGGGTGGATTTAAGGCGTGGCTCTACAGGAAAACTCCAAACTCCAACTTCAAAGCGGTCTAATCTGCTCCTAAATGTTTTATTTCATTTAATCCACCCACGTCCATAGATTTGTAACTTCAAAGTCAGTTTTCGCCAAAGTATTTTTTTCCTCCTACAGAGACGTAAAGATTACCACTTAAAGTAACACCGACGCACTCATTTTAGAAAGAAATCCAAAATACCTTCTGCCTTTTTTTTTTACACATAAAATGCCTTATTTCTATATGAGAACTCTGCAAGTCTTTTTTAATCATGCCGAGTTCTCATATAGAAATAAAGCAATATTTTTTATTTCTTCCATGCATGTGAGGAAACTACAGGAGAAGTTTCAAATTGATATGTTCAAATTCAAGATATTTTCCGATTCACCTGCAGCATCTGGAAACGCACAAAGAAAAGAGAGAGGGAGAAGTGTGGGAGGCAGGACGATCAGAGGTGGACACATAAACACTAGATAATAACATTTGCCGTGTTTGACTGGTGTTGCTGACCGTGTTTCACCACAGCCTCCTGCGATCATAGACACGAGAGACTTTAGAATAACTACGGCACATTTACTCCTTCCTTAACAAAGTATGAGCAAAGACTTAATCCATAGTGATCAAATAGTTTGTTAAGAATGATTCAGGCTATTTAACTAATACCTAAACCTTAATTAAGTGTTTACTAATTGTGAATCATGATTAATAAACTGTGTATTTTGTTTATCTGTGAACCAAATAAAATTAGTACTTTCTAGTTTTTAAATCTTGTATATTTTTTCCAGGATAAAATAATAATGTATCCTCTGCAAATAGAATTCTCCCAAGATCCGATACTTTTAGTAAATCGTTTTATATAAAGGAAATAGTTTTGGCCCAAGAATCGAGCCTTGAGGCACACCCCATTTAATATCATACCTCTCTGATTCTGTGCTATTCTGGAGTATGTGTTCATGCTTTGTTATGGCAGGATAAGTGTAATTATTGTTGCGTATTAATAAGTATTATCAACGCTTTAGGGAGAATATTAGTGCAGTTGTCACATAAGCTCTACTTTTTATCCTTCATCATCAGGAAATAAAGTAAAATGGAGGGGGAAAAATCCAAATAACTTCTCTCTACCGAAACGTGTAAAGAAACAAACAAAAATTAAGAAAAATAACTAATTCCGAGGTAAAAACACATGAACACAAACAAGTTGTACTCTCACTTTCTGATCTTGGAAACGTGAGCACCCGAGGACCACATGAACGTACCATGAAACCTCAAAAAAAAGGTTACAAAGGCATCATTATTACCCTTTATGAAGATTTATATAACTTTTCCCACGGTCAGAACTCCTTCCATGTGCCAAACCGCCTCTTTTAAAGGCCTTCTGCTGGTCCTGACTGTGTTCTTCTGTTCTTCTGCATGTTAGCGCCTGTTCACTGGAGCATGGACCATTTCAGGGATCCGTGTAAATATGTCACTTTGGAGCAGAACTCGGAAAAGACAGATTTGTCATCTGGTTTTTTGAAGACACAGCAATTTTTTGACGTTGCTGGCTCTCATTTGAGCAGAAAACCAGTCACATTAATATGTTTGGGCGTTGATGTTTTTTACACAGGATTTAAACCACCAACGCACCGTTTTGTGTTTGTTTTTTGCCAAAGACTTCACTGTGCTTCTATTCTTTGCGCTTGGACAAATCAACGTATATAGACGCACTCATGATTGACTTTAAAATGTAATATGCAATTTTTTTCTCTGATACATTGTTTGGATTGTAGTTTAGAAACTTTAGAAATAGATATTTAGAGTAGATGATGGTCCTAAATCACAGAAGGTGTCGAATTATTGCCTTCAACCACATTTAAGACAAAGCTGCGTTAAAAGTCATTGTTTTAGCGTGTAAAGCTAGCATCTGAGCTATAGGCTAATTAGCTTTAACGTCTATGTCAGGTTAGACTATACATTTCCCTAAAACGTAGTAAAAAAAAAAAAAAATGTTATAAAAGGTTATAATTGTACTTCCTGGTTGGACAGGACATAAGCAGAGGTAATTCCACAAAAGTTACCTAGCAACCATACTTTAAACAAGAGCTAAAATACATATAAATTACACAATAGTTAATATATGACAAACAATTATCCCAATTAACATCTTTATTTTGTTGAATGAGTGTTTAATTAAGTTTTAAGTTTTAATTGTCTCAATGTCGCATATTGATGACATCACAGAAGGATTCTGTTTTAGAACTCAGCAGTACTTCCTGTAATTTTAAACTCTTACATTTCTTTTCAATTTGTAACTTAACGTGAGTAAAACTATGATAAATATTTAGCACAGGTGCGATGCCACCAAACTGAAGGCCAGTTCATACTTCATAAGAAGCAAGACGTTTGTTTGTGCATCTCGGGCTGTAAGAACGCTCGTCAGCTGAGCAGAAGTGAGCCGTCTGTGATAATAATCTCCATAGCAACGGCGTGGAAACAGTTGTTGGGAGTCACGGGAGACGGGTTCTAGAGGAGTCCGGCTGCGCTGCTTCTGTTGAAGTATGACTGCCAGAGCCTAAACAAAGTTTGTTCTTGTTCTCGCAGCCCAAGGTAAACGTCTTGCTTCTCATGAAGTATGAATTGGTCTTCAGTCCAGAATCAGGGAAACAGGAGAATCTTCATATGGGATTTAAGCGGAGTCGATTTCTGATGTTTCGCTTCTGGTAAGAATTTAGTGACACTAAACAATCTCTTATACATGTTACCAGTGAGAGCAGATGAGTGACAAGTATGACTTAAATATGTGATATACTTGAATATGGGTCGTGACATTGACGTCACCACTCGTGTGTGGAGGAACGTTCGATTTGACACAAGCCCAGTTAGTAACTGGGCCCACCTGCTCATTTCCATGGAGATGTTATTTAGTTACAGGTCAGATCTGTGGAGACTGTAAGCAAGGTAGGCATGTTTAACTCCAGACCAGCAGGTGGCAGACCCTCCACCAGGAATACTTTGCCCTAACTTTTTGAAGCAATGAAAAGTTTATTTGTAAAATCGTTAAATTGTCATTTTATTTCTTCTTTGTTACTTCTGCATAGACCAGAAGTGTCCCAACTATGGCCCAGAACCATTGGTAGTACTTTTTACTGCATTCATCTTTTTTAATTCTCTGCCATCATGAGCTTGATAACATTTAAGTGTGAAACATTAAGATTCAGTCTGATAAAAAGTGTGTGAGCTACAATAAAACCATGTAAATGACTCACCGTTTTGACCACCAGTTTGTCACCTTTGTGTTGTGTTCATGTTCTAGAATTTGTTGACGACATTGGCTCGGATGCGTACAAGGGCCTGTTTAGACAAAATATCCACAAATGTTTAACCTTATTGTTATACAGCGGGTATTCAGACCTTTAAATGTTTTACGGTTTCATTGCAGCCATTTGCTAAATCAAAAAAGTTAATTTTATTTCTCATTAATGTAGAGTCAGAACCTCATCTTGACAGAAAAAAACATGTATTAAAAAAGAAAAACTGAAATATCACATGGTCATAAGTATTCAGAGCCTTTGCTGTGACGCTCATATTTAACTCACATGCAGGTCATTTCTTCTGATCCTTCTTGAGATGGTTCTACTCCATCGGAGTGCAGCTGTGGAGCACACCAGTCTATATAAGACCTAACGGCTCACTGTGCACGTCAGAGCAAATGAGAACACGACAGGACCGCTGGTGCAATGGAAGGAAAGATGAACGTGGCCAAGTACCGAGAGATCCTGGAAGAAAACCCCTTCCGGAGTGCTCAGGACCTCAGACTGGGCCGACGGTTCACCTTCCAACAATGGTCCTAAGCAGTTTGTCTTAATATGTTTGCAAAAATGCGACCTGTTTTTTCTGTCAAGATGGGGTGCCGAGTGTACGATGAGAAATATAATTAACTCTCTTGGCTGCAATAAAACAAAGAGTGAAACATTTAAAGGGTCTGAATACTTTCCGTATCCACTGGAGATTGGCTCCACAAACTTTTTAATCTTGTGGCATTAAAGGGTTTCAACTGAACAATCAGGGCTTTGGAGTTGGATAATGGCACCCCTTAGAGGCTTTCGTGAAGTATAATTTGACTTTCGCTTATTTGTACCAACGGAGACGATGTTAAACTTCATGCCAGTTTTTGTTTCTCGTGACTAGGCCCAGTAATGAGATCTGAAGTACAAACCAGGCCAACAAATCTACAATCTGTCAGAATTCTACCAAGTCCACCAATTTCAAATGTTCTAGAATGAGTGGATTTAATCAAGTTTTAGAAATATTTATTATACTGTAGAGGTTGGCTTTTGTTTTAATTTGCCCATTTTCCAAATACTGCGCAACAGAAAATGTAGCCGTTTCAGTTTGTTTAGTAAAAACCACACTTCAATGCTAAAACACTGTATTTGAACTGAACTACGCCCCGCCTTATTCCATGAAAAGGCCACATTGTATTAGAAGTTGTACTCTTTCCCTGCCTGCATTTGAAAAAGTACCTTATGGCATGCATTTCAGCGTGTCTTTTGTTTATAATAAAACCCGCTGTACACATGATGCCGCCGAGTCTGTCATGTTCAAATCACGCCGAGACGAAGCAGAAAGTCTTATCAAAATAGATTTTATTCTGACTTTAGTTGGACTGATCTGATTTGAATTGGAACAGATCAATAGGATGCAAAGTCAACCCAAAACTAAATGAAATCTGCAGCTTGTTAAAACGTGGTAGTGACTTGAACGGGCTTAAAAGCTTATTTGACCCAAGTTTTTACAGGACATTTTACAAATTCTATGCAATATTTTCACTAAATGTTAGAGTTTTTGAGGATAACGTTTGAAGTAATGCCCGGTTAATAAAAGGAGCAAGTACACGCAGCCATTATATAAAATCCTAATTTGCTTTGTGGCTGAAATGTCCTGGGGAAAAAAACTTGTTTCAAATAAACACAGACATTTGAATTTTGCGGTAATCTGCTGAATGGGATCGGACCAGGATTGCTCAGCTCAGTCTTCACAAATGTGTTTTAAAAAAGTTACAAATTGACAAAACGTGTGAACTCGAACAGAAAAACTCTGCTGTTGGGAAATAAAATTGTCAATACACAATATTTAGGACTAACCAACATTGTCAATCTGATGCAGACCATAGTTCAGTGAGTAATTCGTAGTTGGTCTCGTTTGGAGGCTAGTTACGTTCTTAAATATGATTCATTATTTAAAAAGCAGTTGGTTTTAAAATGGTTTAAAGCTTTTATTCATTGATTCTTCCGTTACTTTACAGCGATTGAATCTACTACATGGAAAAAATGAGTAGTTAGTAAGTGCTTGAAGAAAAGAGCAATTATTATCTTTTGAGTATAGTTTGACTGCAACTAAGATTTGCCATAAAACAAGTTTTGTTCTTTTTTCAAACGCAGAAGCTTGTTTTTCATCCTTATTTCAAGTTTAAAAATGCTCTTTTTGTTTCTTTTAAAAAAAAAGTAAAACAAGACATTTTATGCTTGACAATATTCATTTAATACATTTAAAACAAGATGAATTCATCTCGTTTTGACAATATTTTGACTAAAAAAAGACAAGCATTTTTTTAACTTGCAAATATTTCAAATAAGAACAAAACTTATTTGTTCTATTGCTAAATCTTATTTGAACAAAGTCAGAGATATACTATTTTAATTCAACCACTTTTTAAAGACTAATTTTTCTTCTGCACACTGCAAAAACATAATATCCACATGAGATAAAATCACTAAAAATCTGATTATTCATGTTGATTTTAGTTATTTGTATTCGTTTGTAGGTCTAAATTTGTTGAGTTGATAATTTAAAAAGGAAATATTCACTTGAATTCAGTGATATTTTTCTCTCTTTTGTAACATTTTCTTCACTGAATTCAAACCATTTTTACTTCTCTTTTTTCTGAAGTGCAACTACTGAGCCGAACAGTCCCATCTTTCCCAAAGGACACAAAATGCCAAAATAAAGAGCCAAGAGAAAAAAGTAAAAAAAAAAAAAATTAAAACACACAAAAAAAAAAGGTTTAAAACATTGAATTTGGGAGAGAGAAAAAAAAAGAAGTATAGTAAGTGCCATCCTGTTAAGTGGAGATCTTGATATGTCGCACGATGAAGTCCAACTAGTAACAACGCCATTTTTGTCCGTTTTTCGTTTTGATGACACGGTGTTAAAGATCAAAAAAAGCAAAATCGCTTCCAGATTTTGGTACATATATGGATGTTTTTTTGTCTTTTGTTCCACTCTCGTCTTTCCTCTGCGTTTCGGGGGCAGAGTTTTGAGCAGAGAGAGAGAGAGAGAAAGCGAGCGAGCGAACCGCCCTGTGTCCATACGTCCATTGGTTCAGCCCCAGGGGTTTTGGACCGGCTTCCTGTTTTTCCCACTTCCTGCTTCCTGTGTGTGAGTGGGTGGAGCCAGGGTGAGTGTGTGCGTGTGTGTGTAGTGTGTGTAGTGTGTGTGTGTGTGTGAGCGTGTGTGAGTGTGAGTGTGAGGGGGAAGGGGCGGGGCAGGGACAGTCTTTTGGCTATGTACACATTCACGGTCGGTCCATGGCTTCCAACGGCGCAGCACTATTTCCGCAGGTCTAGTACACATACCTAAAGTGGGAGGGGAGAATACAAGTGACTGTTAGGTTTGGGTTTTTACCGTAAAAAAAACAAATAAAAAAACGTAATAGAGGCGCACTCACAGATCCGTCTGACGCGCTGGCTCCCACTTTGTCTCCCGCTGCGTTCCAACAAACCTCGAAGATGCCCCCGGTTCCTCTGTAACTGTGGACTAAAGCTCCCGTCTGCAAAACAAACACAACAGCAACAAACATTAGGGAAAGTCGACGGGACGAAAACAATTCTACTGTTTTGGTGCCATTGTCTGAGCATAAACCTGAATTAAACCCTTAATCCTGCCCGCAGCAACCTGTCAAATGGGTTAAAAGGACAAATATAATGCCTTTTAAATGTGCTCGAGTCATTTTAGTTGGCCATCTCATATTTTAGAATGAAAAAAATATGTTTATAACAAACCAAATAACATTTGTATCTCTGCCGTTTCCCACCTGAATTCAGGCACCATCTACTGGCTGCAGGGGGAATTACACACAGTTTAAGATTCAGTTGTAGTCATCTGGACTCTGTTTTTAGAAAAAGAAAGAGTCCAGATGACTACAACTGAATCTTTTTCTACAATGGAACACTCCTGGACGAATGAGGGATTACACAACGCAGAGTTTAAGATAAACATAGATCTTGCCTCTCACGCCCTGGTCTCAGAATGCAGTTGTACTGATCGTGATTTGACGGTAGAAATTCACAGAACGAGTTTGGAGATGATTTATGGACTTAAAAAACAGCAGAGAGTATTTTCAGAGCCACGTCACAGATCGAACGTCAGTTATCGAGGAGATTCAGAACAGTGTTTTTTGGCTTTCGGAGGGGAGAGGACTTGGACCAGGATTTATTTAACTAATGTGAATGGAGCCAAATGATACTCCAGGTATGTTTTTGATGAGGGACCCATGTTAAAAACTCAAGATATAATCCTACTATATGTCCTTTTAAATGAAACGCCTGCTCATGCCCTTTGACCCCTGCTGCCTCTACAGGTCACATGTTTTGGCGCTCACCTGCGTGTTCCAGATGTGCACACACTTGTCGAAGGAGCCGCTGGCCAGGTGTCGGCCGTCGGGGCTGAAGGCCACGCTGTACACGGGCTCCTGGTGTTTGGTCAGAGTGTGGATACAGATGCCCCGCTCCACGTCCCACAGGCGCACCGTCGAGTCAAACGAAGCACTGGACACAGGGAGAGAGGAGCACCTTAGAACCAGGAGTCGTCAGGTTCTAAGTCCAGCCAGGCTCACATTTTAGCCTGATTTCCAGAATACTATGACGATTACGTACAACACACGATATAAGAGCCATTTATTTCAGATATTGTTGGAGCAGCTTCAATTTTTTTTTTTTTGTGAGGGCCTTCTTCTCAGCTGAGTATGTTCCGAAAGATATCCATCCATTGTGTCCATGGCTGTTCTGAGGCCCAATACACTTTTCCGAAATTGAGTGGAATGGTGGTGTCAAACAGTCTGCATCGCCTTGATCAGTTCCGGCCAGCATTTTTGTGCAACAGGAAGATTCTAAGACAGCGTTTCTCAAACTGTGGTACGGCATCATAAAGTGGCTGGATTTTGAGTCCAATTAAATCCATAGTTAATCCTTTTTCTGTACCGTTGTGTCATATTTTTGAATAATCTAGACCTGGAATAGTCCTCTTTACCACCAGGTACTGCTCTGATTAGAGACATTAATTTGACAAATAACGGTAGCTTTAACGCCCCGGTAACGCAGAGACCACAGAGCTGCTTCCACTGAATTATGACCATGAGTATTCACCTTTTATAATACGTCATTGGCCGAAAACTTATGTGGAATTACAGTTTGTTTGCAGGTCAACGCGCTGTATGGACACACCTACTGATAATGAATCTACAGATAAAACTAAAGAATTTTATTCGAAAAATTGAGGCGTATGATATGGTTGAACATAAGGAGAGCAAATTTTTTTCTTTATTCATTTGACATTTTTGGTATTTGTTCAATATGTTCTGTTAGTTTGCATGAGTAGAACGTTACATTCAAAACTGCTGGAACTGGATGCCTATTGCTATATTGTCACCATAGCGATGATTCCTCTAGCTTCATTTAGATCCAAGGTAGTTAAATACTGAGCAACTGTTTGGGCTTTATATTTTGCAGTTTCATTTCTTTTATGAAGTGTCTGTAAATACAAACGACTTCCTGCTGAGGTACAATCTAAACTCACTCACAGACTTTAATGTGGATAGTATACGTTTGGTGGCGCGTACCTTGCTAGCATGAGATTAGCGCTGGGGTTGTTGGTTCCGGGGCCGGTGGGGCTCCATTTGATGGTGTAGATTTCTTTACTGTGGGCCTGGAGGTCATGGACGCACGAGTCCTGCTTCATACTCCAGATCTGAACACAACACGTTTAGAAGTTACAGCGTTAGGGGCCAGGGCGGGATCACGGTGTGCGGGCTTGTTCTCGCACTGACCTTTAGCGTCATGTCGTCGGAGCAGGAGGCCAGCAGGTTCCCCGTCGGGTCCCACTTGATTGCATTTACTTCATTCTGAAAAGAAGGATGGGAAATACATGAGTTACATTGGACTTTGGAACATTTAAAGAACACAGTAGTAAGATAAATGATGTGAAATCCAACTACAGTATGGATCTAAATGCATTCACTTTTTATGCAATTATTTCAGGTATAAAACTATTATTTTCAGTTTAGTGGGCTTTTTAGTGGGTGCTTTTTGAGGAGCTCCAGCGATGGTGAATTAGAGACATTGGGAGTAATTTATTTCATTTTATGTTGTTTTTTTTTTTTTTTTTTTTTTATTATAATTTTTATTTATTAATTTTTTTTATTCTGAGCCCCATTAGCTTCTACAAGTGGCCAGTCTTCCTGGGGTCCATTCGGTATAAAATTCACATTTTCGTAAAACTTTATACAACCACATTGACATTTTTACAATATATGTCAAGAATAACCTCAATACAACTTACTATCAATGCAGTTCATACATACGTCTGTTACTTATTTGCCTCATACTCGCAGACGGCTGATTCCGAGCGGCCGATTCCTCATACAATTTGACAGTGAGAAAGGAACAGCAAAAGTGAATTTGACCCAAATTAACCCGTGATGTGACTCCGGGTGGAGCACAAAAAGAGTGTTCTGTTTCCAAATCAACACATTTTCCGTCCCATTTTCAGGCAATTGCAGCTCATTTTCAGTCATAAAACATATTTTTTCAGCTCATGGCGTGTTTTGACCAGTTAACGATTATTCGATGACTAAATTAGTTGACGATTATCTAAATAATTGATTCGTTGCGATTAATCGATTAAATTGCTGTAGGCCTAATCACTTCATTTGAATCATAAGACTGACAATTCACAAAAAGACCTTTAGTAATTCTAAGTTTGTGTCGCTGGGAGACGTGGCTAAAGCTAGCGTAAACAGAAAACTACTTCCTGTTTATCACCAGCGTTCATTTAACCTCTACGCTGTTTGATAATGTCTCTTTATGTAATGCGTTGCTTTGACCCTAACCCAGGGCTATTCAACATTTGGCCCCCGCCAAGCAATTTAACCCGGCCCACAACGCATCCTCCAAATAATTATTTTTAAAAAATAAATTAAAATAAAATCTTGTTTTTTCTGGTTTCATTCTGGGTTAGCACTAGATTAGACCTGGTTTGGTCTTTGGGTTAGTCCGTGTTTGATTCTGGGTTAGTCCTGGTTCAGACCTAGCTGGTACTTAACTTAATTCTGGTTCAATTCTGAATGGGCGTTGGTTGGTAAAGTAAAGTTTGTTATATCTCACTAATCTAGCAGTAGTTATTTTATTGTTTTAACTTACCGTATTTTGCGGACTATTAGCCGCTACTTTTGTCAGATGTTTTGAGCCATGCGGCTTATTTAGAGGCTGCGGCTTTTCTGTGGTTTTTTTCTTTCACCGCTAGGGGCGAACTAACCGGAATTAGAATCAAAACTACAGAAAAGTTAAGCAAAGAAGCAGATGTTGCTTTTTTATTCAGCTAGCAAATAGAACACGGACGACACAAATTACCAACTATAAATTATTTTCAAATTCTTGCCCCATCATTATGGAACCCAAACGAAGAAGTTCGTATGAAGCAAGTTTTAAGCTGAAGGCCATCGATCTTGCAAGGAAACCGCGCGGCTGCACGCAAGCTTAACATCAATGAATGTACGGTGAGACGCTGGAGGGGGACAGCGGGACGAGCTCATGCGATGCCAAAAGTCAAGGAAAGAGTTCAGAGTTCTGCGGCTTATACAAAAGGTGCGGCCTATGTATTGTTTTATTATCGTTTTTTTAAAAATAGAGCAAATGCGGCTTATATAGGGGAGCGGCTAAAAGTCCGGAAAATACTGTAATTTATTGAAATCGTGCGACCCAAAATGTTGTTACAGTAGTGGCATGTTGTGCACCTTCGGCCCAAAGACCTTGGCCCTCCAAACAATCTGGCCCTCGGGAAAATACAGTTGAATAGCCCTGGTCTAACCTTGTGGCTGATCTTGGATGCGTCATGCACTGGAAACATACCATTTGCTGTTGCTAACGTGTGCTAGCTTTGTTTTGCTAAATATACTAGTTAGCATGTCTGGAAATGTGGCGGGTTATCACAAGATCAAGTCAGCGTTTGGTGAGAAAAGAAAGACACCTTTGGAGACCGCTCCAAAGTGAACCAGTGGAAACAAGCCTCACGATCGGCGCGTGTGTGGGGGGCCGTGAACGTGGAACATGAAGGCACAACTCACTGTGTGTCCCTGGAATGTTTTGATGGGCCGGTCCTGTCCCAGTTTGCACACGTGGATACACATGTCTGTGCTGCAGGAGGCGAACGTGTTGTTGCTCTGCCAGTCCACGTCCAGAGCTGGAGCTGTGGGGAGAAGGTCAAGCACATGTCAGAGTGAACGCCACACTAAACCACAGAAGAAGAAGAAGAAAAAGAAGAAGCGCATCGGAGAACCTACCTGAATGGAACGGAAACTGCTGCTTTGCTTCTCCTGTGTGGGCGTCCCATATGATTGTAGTCTACGACACAAACAAACGCACATTTTGACAACCAATTTTTTGTTAGTTTTTAGTCTTTTTTTCATTATTTATTTTGTATGACCTGTTGGCCCAGAAGAGAACTAACAGTTAGATAAAACATCGTGACCAGTTTTGTCATACTTATTTGTGTTTAAAGGACACATGTTATGCATTGGTCGTGTTCTTATTGGCTCTCGGGTAAGTTCACTTTTGCATATCATGTTTTAGAACTAAAAATAATATAATACTTTATATCTAGCTTTCCCCTGGGGCTGTAGTCGACTGAAGACATTCTTGCCAGATTAGAAAGACAAGGCGGCAAAAGCTAACTATTGAGATCTTCAGCTAATGTACTCCTTGTTTTCTCCTTTTTGCTGTTGTCCCGAATAAATCCTTTTACCCTAAATAAAATAATAGTCGACTAATAAAAATGTTCGTCGACTAAGACACCATTGACAGAGTAATCGACTGAAGCATTACTTTACTACTTTCCCCGACATGCTGACGTGAGCACGCAGCTGGAATGAACGAGTCAGGTGATGATTTATGGACTTAAAAACAGAGCAGAAGATGTCAGAGCTTTACCTTTGACGTCACAAAACTGAAATATTTGAAACAAAAGGGTTTTCTGAGGCTCAGAGGGAGAGGACTTACTAAAACAGGATTCATTAAACGAGTGTGAATGAAGCTAACTTGTGTCTCTGCTTTGGTATTGGCTGATATCAGGTATTGGTAGTAAAAATGTAGTAGAGTTAGAGTAGAAAGTACAGCTACCTGCGCTCAAATTTAGGAAAGTGAAAGTATCCACCGTAAAAGCTACTGAATATACATGTTACTTGTACTTTTGCTTTTAGTTGATCGAAACATTTTAAACTTGGTCTAAATCATGATCCAAGTCTGAATCTGGTCTTACTTTATCTACTCCGGCGCTCAGGATGAAGTTGCCTTTTTTATTCCACTTTAGGGCAAAGATGGGTCCTTTGTGTTGGCCCAGCGTACTGGCCAGGTTACCTGTAAAACACAACCGATGATGAGAAGGAGGAGGAAACGCTGTTGCACTGCCAAACATTTAGGCACTAGAGGGCAGTGTTGTTCCAAGTATTGAATTGTCTGTAACGTGGAGCCTAAAGCTGGAGTAAAATGGGTCTAAAACAGGATAAACAAGTGCTAAAAGTTGGGACTAAACTATGACTAAACGAATTAAAATGAACTAGATTTCGTGATACGACTTTAGAGCCCACATATTCATGATACGACTTTAGTTTAGAGCCCACATATTAATTGCTACGGTGATAATGTGTATATTTATTATTACTCAAGTTACATTTACTTGAGCAATTGAAGAAATTGTACTTCTTGGAGTAGTTTTCAAACTCCATACTTTTTGTTTGATGAGGTATGTTTCTTACTTCGCTCCCTCAGACATGATTTTGCCTCATTTGTGTGATTTCTCTTCTGATTTTTTTTTTTTGTCCTTCCAATTACATTAAGTTCAAATTATAAATCAGTTGTAGGATCCAGACAGTTACTACTTTAAAAACACTGACAGGGATGTAACTGACTACTCAGTTTGCCTATTACTACTAGTTATCCATCAATATGTGCTCACTGAACGAAAAGTTCTAAAAGAGAGCAAATAAATGAAGAAAAATAAAAATGCTTAATAAAAATATGTCAAACAAGGCACAAATGTCTGGATTTATACATGTTCAAGTAAAATATGATCGGTAACTCACACTCACTGGTTTGAGTCCTAATGTAGACTGGGTTTAGTCCTGATCTAGTCCATCTTTAGTTCCGGGTTTAGTCCCCAGTTTGTCCCTATTGTTGTGGTGATTGTGCGAGTGTAAACGAAAGTTGAAGCTGAAAACACTGACTATGTAGAAAATAAGAAATATGCAAGCACAAGTACAACAGGAAGGTCGGTTTGAGACCAAATACGATTCAACAACATCAGAGGTCATCTCTTTTCCTGCTCACCATCTTTAGTCCATATTCTGGCGAAGCCGTCGTATGAGCCTGTTGCTAACAGCGTGCCTTCACTCTGCCGACAGAAACAGAGGCATTTTACATTCAGGTTTTGAAATGGCAATAAGCTTTTCGTGAGTTTGTTATTACATTCTACACTTCAGATTCAATACACGTGTGATATATAAATCAAAGCATGTGCGCTTGTTCTTCTCACTTCTCTTGTTGTTTTAAATGAGTGGGAGACCTCAACGCTGCAAAGGGAGCTCTCTTATCAGTCTGCACAGCACTTATTTGGATAATAAAACGTCAGGCCTGAACTCCCCCGCTCTTAAAGCCTTCTACAGCTGAGCGGCGAGTGACACTCAAAACTGCAACGCTCCGTGTCAGAGGCTCGAGAGCGGATGGGACGGCGCGTTTGCGTGCGCCTTTTCATGACCTAAAAGTGTGTAGACATTCTGTGTGAGTGTGGGGGGAGTGTGGGAGCCTCTGCTGGAAATATGCGCTTAAATGTCAGAGCTGTAGAATCACATACATTATGTTCTAAAACTCCACTGTGTTCTCTGCATGTGAGTGGGAGAGGCAGATGTTTGCGGCATTGTGTGGCCTATAATCAACCAACAATGGATCCATACATACATGTGTTCCTCCTATAATATAGACACATCTGAATAGTTGTCATTTCATCTCTATTTAGAAGACTCAAAAATTAAAAGCTCCAAAAAGAGTAAATAAACAGAAACTTGGGTATAACGTGATATCTAAGCAGTTTTGTGGTGAATTTGACCATTAAAGGAGACATATGTCAAATAAGACTTGTATGAGCTTCTAATCAATGTTTCCTCATCATTAGTTTCCTCAAAGTTGTATTTTGATTGAGTCATCCATGTTTCAGTAATCCTGGATTGTTCACCTGCCATTATCCAACGATAAAACATGTATATGACAATCTGCGGCTTGTTATGGTGAAAATGCCTGAAAAAAAGTGCTTTCTGAACTGTAGGAGATGTTTTGGCAGCAGTACCAATGGACTGGCCACTAGAGACGACTGGCGACAGGTTTTAAGCTAGCAATGCCCGCTCCAGTTATTTAAATAGATCCATAGAGTGCGTACATTCCAGTCGAGGGAGGTGACGTCCTTGTTGCTGGGCACGTCCTGGCCGCCCTCCCTGATGCAGTGTCGGAGCACCAGCTGAGTGGAGCTGCTCGTGCTGTTCTCGCTCAGATTCCAGATCCGAGCCGTCGAGTCTCCAGACCTGCGCACAACACACGCGCGTGCTCATTTATACCAGGTTTGTACACGTGGGTGCGCAAATATTTGTGCAGGGTTCGCGCGCTCTGCTTGAAATCTTCATGAAATCATTTTGTACGTTTTTAAGGGCTGTGCCGAAAATGAAATTATAGATTGCAATCAAAACGTCGGTCAATCTCGACAATAAGGTACGTGCGTTTTGATGACCAGGCGTACGAGCCGGATGCAGTGACAGCGTATGGTATTGAAGAGGAGTTACAGCCCACTTGTTCAGGAGAAAGCACAGAGTCAAGGGGACAACTGGTCTCGCGTGTTCTTGTGCTGTTGTTAGGCGGTGCGCATGATATTTACGGTCTAAAAAACTTGAAAAACACAAGTGGTTCATTTGAAACGGTTTGCAGCACATGTATCGCTCACTTACTGAATGCCTTCTGAGCCTCCTAATTATTCACCGTAAAGCTAACAAACACAAAGTACGCACTTTCTAGTTCACTACATTTATTAACCCGACTGAAAAGTTATAAAGTATTTTTCTCTGAAGTTTGAGAAGGGCAAAAGTGTATTTTTCATTTATTTTTTTATGGCGACATCCTGCCTTAAAAGTGCATATGACAGGTTTTTATGGTTTTAAATTGTTTACCTTATTTGGTGTATTTATTATACCTGTTGTAAATATATTATAGTTTTCTATCAATCAAGTAGCTGTTTGTGGAGAAAAGTTTGAAAAATCTGTAGAAAATCACAGGAAGTGACATCATACTAGACACTCATTCCATACAAAGTTTATGCAGAATTTACACAAAAGAAACTACTTTTTTGACCCTTAAACAATAATAAAATAAAAGGTGCTTTTATGCATTTTCATTTGTCAATAAATAAATAAAAAAAAAGACAATATCATTTTGGCTCAGTGGTTGCAAGCTCATTTCCCAAATGTGTATATTTGTAGCGACATTTTAAATATATTCATCTTTACTCCATTTTAGTTCAAGGAGTTGTCCAACCTGCCAGAGGCACTTTGAGGTTTAGAGCAAACACACACGTATTCAGAATAACGACAAGATAAACGGTCGGGTCAGCAGCTTTTGATTAAAAAGCACGGCTCTTTATGAAGAATACCACATTTTACGCTTTAATAGTTCTCAAATCGGCGCGAAATACTTTTTTACTGTAAAAGTACATTTGTGAATGACCTTCTTTGATACTTTTACACAAGTAGATTTTTCATGTGATACTTTTCCATATTTTGCCTCTTCCCCAGCTCTGGCCTACAGTCTCAGAGTGTGGGGCACGTACCCTGAAGCGAGCAGGTCGCTGACCGGGTTCCACGCACAAATGAACACCTCAGACTCGTGGCCTCTCAGGACCATGGCCTTGTTCTGGGGGATCTCCACGTCTCCATCCACCTCCATCAGGTCGGAGTGGTTATCTGAGGAGGGACAGGCATTCATCACAATCTGCAACATGAACGAACTCGAGGAACAGTGCGTGTCGGTACGGACTGGCTAAGGCATGCGCTCCGTTCTCCTCCCCGTTGGCAGTGTTCTCTCCGTTCTTGGCACTGCCGCTGATGCTGCCCCCGGTGGTGGAGGCGGGTGTTGCGGCAGCGGCCTGCTGCTGGGCGAGCTTGTCCCTGTAGGCCTGCTGCCGCGTCTGCACCACGTCCGGCATCACCGCGTCGATCAGGGACAGGGACTCGATGGGCCGCCCGTCGAATAACGTGCCGTCCTACGCGCACACACGCACACACAAAGTTTAGTAAGTACAATTAAAACAAAGCACACATTATATACGTTCGCCATTGGTTGAATAATGAAAATGTGCAAAGAGTGGATTGTGCCACTATGAGGTTTATTTATTTAACTGTTGCCCCTTTTGTGACCATTTAAGACAATGGACGGAAATTAGCCATTTAAAACAAATAAATGTGACATAATGAGATGATTGACAAAGTAGCAATAAAACTGACACTTTTTCGAAATGAATTTAAAAAAAATCCTATCAATCTTATCTTGTAGGTATGTGTGACACGACGTAGGCGGGGGCACTGACCTCGTTGATGCTGACTTCAGCCTCCACATACTGCAGCCCCTTCTGTATGATGCTGATGAGGGCAGCAGGGGGCACCAGAGCGCCGTTGATGTTGGACTGGCTGATGTGGGACTCGATGCCGAAGGTAAAGGCAGAGTGGGAGAACCCTGAGAAAACACACACACACACACACACACATCAGGACTCACTCAACCTCACCGCTCCCCCTTTACTAACACCAGCTCAGACAAAGTGTGGTTTATTACGGCTGGGGTGTGTGTTGTGCCGTTTGTAAACAAACGCATCTGAACGAGGTGACTTTGCCTAACGGCTCAACATGTGACCGGCTTACTGAAACGGCTTTGTTCAAATCAGTCTCCTTATGTCTGGAACGCAATCGCTGCAAATGTTCTAGAAGTGTTTACTTGTGAATGTCATTAATATTCTGTGGCTGCCTGGTGAAACGGCCTACAGCAGAGAGGTGCCGTTTGGTTGATGGCTGGCAGGGCTGAGCAGGCTCAGGTCAAACGGTTCAAAACAGAACTTTATAGGCTGCATAAAATGTACAATATTTAGAGTTGGCATGAAAGCATCGCACTGTGGTTAGCAAAACAAACGATCAGCGGCTTTATTCCTCAACTGTATAGGGACAACGTTTATTTGTGTTGACTACAGGCACGTTTTGACCGGTTCGTCATGGACCTTTTCGGCACGGGTAGGTCAAAGGTGGCCTGTGTTTCCATACCAACAGCATGGCCATGTGCAGAGGTCTTCTCTGTGAGCAGCTGAACTCATCCACACAATCTTAATAAAATATAAATTGTATCTGAATTATAGTTTTTAATCATAAAGTCGATCTCAGCAAGTCACAAAAAGTTTTTCGTTATTCCAAGTTTGTGCCACTGCGATACGTGGCTAAAGCTAGCGCTAACAGGCTTTCGCGGCACAGCTTCATCGCCGTTTAATGTCTCGTCATGTAATGCATTGGCTTTGGATAATGTTAGACGCATTCTGCACTGGAAATATGATGTCTTCGGTCTCGAGGCAAATGCCGTGCATCAGTAAACAGTCAACAGTGCGCTAGCTTTTTTTGCTAAGCATGTGGGCCCAGTTACCATCACCGGAAATACAGAGTTTTATCCCAGGATCAAGTCAGTTTGGTGAGAAATGATCTTTTTAGATCTGCTTTTTTGTCTGGTTCATCTGGTTCTGCTTTCTTTCGTATCCAATCATCTCACTCTGATATGTAGCTCCTCAATAGCTAAAACGTACTGGGAGCCATGGCGAGCCTGACCGCTTTGGAAGCTGGTAGTTCTTTGTGTTTCCTTTGGAGCCCTTAAATGGACCAGTACGGTTAACTGATGACACGGGAGACACTTCCAGACTGTTCCAATCCACTCCAAAAACGAGCCAGAGCAATCATGACTAGAGTGCGCCTTTAAGTAGTAGTGATGGGCAAAACTAGGATTTTTTCCCCCGTCTTTTTGGTCCAGTATAAGGTAATACTGGGTTACTGTGGTGGCATTGATCCAAAACCAATGTGTTTTATTCAAAGATGTATTTAAACTCCTCTGCCAAGAGTATTTTACCTTGGAGTATCATCTCTCTGCTCCTCACCTGCTTGAGCTGGGTGAAAAAGCAGAAGGAAAAGTAGTTCCTGAGCACTCGGGAAACGTTAAGTGCTTTATTTGTCATTTTACATGCAAGGTGTACAACAAAACTGAGTGGATCAGAGGCAGGGTTGGTTTTGACTCGTCTGCACTATGGGCAAACTTAAGGCTTTTTTGGAGGGAAAACCTTATGCGGACACCGGGAGAACATGCAAACTCCACGCAGAAAGGCCTATCTGGTGAAAAAAATGCTTTAGTAAATGATTGCCCATCACTAGTACTGTGTTGTTTGAAGGATTATCTTGACACAATCAAACGGATCATAAACCGTTATATTTTTTTTACTCCAAACATTGAGTCATCGCTGTAACCACATGAACCTCATTTCCCTCCTCCTCAGCCCCACCCCCACCACCAGCGGCAGCAGCAGCATTAGTAGCAGTAGTATTAAGTACCTGACTCCTGTAGGTATCTGTAGACCAGGAAGTTGACCTCATCGCTGCTAATGCTCATTTTTACTCCTGTTACACCATGAGGTCAGCAGCACACTCCGCACCTGAAAAACACACAGGAAAGAGGGCCATCAACAACAGTCCCACCACAACAGCCACACTACCAAAGAGTTATGTCGTTTTAGGTGTAATAGATAATATTACAGATTTTCTAAATACTGCCCCTGAATCAGTCTATCGGGTTCAACGAGTCTGGACAAAAAAATGCTGGCATGACTTCAGAGGGGCCGCGGGTATGGGCGGATACCTCATTATCATACAGGGCGACCGGGACACACCCTTCAGATGAACTTACAACAAACGAGCCTACAGAGTAATGTGGAAGAGGACACCAAAAATATGCCCTCTTCTGTTCAAAAGTGGAATTCATTTAGAGTTATTTCTTTTATCGTTTTACTCACAGTGATTAAATATTAAACTGTATATGAATATGTTATGGAGGTTATGGATGCCAAAATAACTATTTCCACTGTAGTGATATGAAGAACACCATCCAGTGATGAGGATGGAGTGCATACACTGGAATAAAAAGATGCAATCAATGTAATGGCTGTGTTTCGAGTCGGAGCTGTGATATAACTCCAAGGAACAACCCCTTTCAATGATACACTTATATAATGACTTAAACCTACATAACCCTCTGCTGCAAACCCATCCAAAGCACTCAAGCGGCCCAGCAGTTCAAGATGAAGATTTATATAGTTTTCATTTGTGACAATGGTCTAAGAATAAAAAGAATCATTTTGGACACTCACATTGTATTATGGACTCACTCCATACTTTTCCGTAGCCACAGCTGCCCTGAGGCAGACTGACAGAGGCGAGGTTGTCAATCTGCCCCATCAGCCTTTCCGACTAACACAGATTCACACTAGGCAATGTGGGTTAAATGTCTTGCCAAAGGACACAACGAAGAGCCACTGCCTCCCGACCCATCCAAGTACTGACCAGGCCCGACTTGTCAGAGGCCTGACGAACGTTCCCTCATCAAAAACATACCTGCAGCTGTGGTTAGCTTCATTCACGCTCGTTTCATTGATCCTCTTTTCTTGTCCCTTTGAGCCTCAGAAAACACAAATTTCCCAGATTTGCGACGTCATATATACGATCTCACATACGGTTTTTAAGTCCATAAACCAAACTCATTCTGAGTCGTTTCTGCTGTCAAATGTTCATTACAACTCTGTGCTTACGTTAGCATGTTGGGGGCAAGCTAGCCCTTGTTTATTTCCCATGGTAATTCCCTCTGCTGCCAAAGTAAATTGTGGTTTTCAACACATACATTATTTTAAGTTCTAAAGCATGACACGCTAAAGCAGAGATACTTGCGAGCATGTTTAAAGGCCAGGAACAATAGAAAAAGGCATCGTATGCGCACTTCCTTTTTACCATTTTCTACCTTCTTAAAAATACACAATTACATACAAAATGCCTCGAGTCTTTCACAAATCCGTAAATCTTTTCTTTGCCCTTCTTCCTCTAGGCATCTCCAACCTCACCCTTTTACACAGTTATAAACCATCTCCCTCTGACTTAGTCTCCAAAACATCTCATCTAAGCTGTTCCTCAGAGCCCTTATCCTCCATTCCACCAAGAGCAAAGAAAGACCTCCAGTTCTGCTCTTGTCTTTAAGCCATATCACTTTTTTTAAAACTTATTTTCTCAAACTCCCAACCACATTTCTTCACCTTTTCCTTTCATAAGAGCCATTTTTGTTTCACAGCCAGTTCCCGTGGTGAGTCATCGCAACAGTGAGTTCGTATGAGATGGCAGACAGACGGAGGAATTCGACGTGTTATAAACCGCAGCAGTAACAGTGGTAGAATGTGTGGATACGTCAGCGTTGAAAGCAAATGTTCACCAAGTGTGTAGCATAAGATAACTGCAGAACCCGGGGAAAGCCATTCTAAGCACATCGACTTTTACAAGCTTTAAGACATGTTAGAATGTTGTCATCCTTTTGTCTTTATTAATGTGTTTGTAGACAGTTGGGGAGGTGACTATGTCCCCTTCTCAAATGTGTCCTCTGCATTTGACCCACCCTTCAAAGCCGCTGGGGACCCATCTCCAGATCTTTGTGCTCGGCTTGTTCAGGACTACCACAGCTGGAGGATTTTCCCTGTGCATGTTTTGGGTTGATGGGGGGGAAACTGGAGCACCCGGAGGAAACATGCAAACTCCACACAGAAAGGCCCGGTCTGGCCCGGAGGTCATACTCACAACCTTCTTGCTGTGAGGCGAGAGTGCTAGCCACTCTGTCACTGTGTTTAGCATGACCACATTGCATGTTTATGTTATTTTGTGAATGAATATGCATGTCAATGTTGTTTATTTGTATCTTTTAAGTATGGTTAAAACAAGGCCTTTTTTATGTACAATTTATAACTTCGCACATTATTTGACCACAACCCATAAAGGGCCGTTGATGTAACTATACTTTAATAACGGCTAAACATCAGTCACCAAACATAGACCTGGATAAGACACTCCCCCTCTTTCCATGTGAGAGCTTGATTAGTGGCCACGCCGCAGAACTACACCACTGGGCCCAAGAAGAACTCAATCAAACTCCTCATGCTCGGTTCTCCATTTTGACAACATGAGCTTTTAAATGCTCAAAGTTAGGTTTAGCCTAGCATTGCTCTCAGCCCGCATCGCCCATGGTCAGGGCTGATCACACGGTGCACATCCCTGTCACCACACAATGATTCAGGAAGCAATGTAGAAGAAGAAAAAATGCCCCAACGGGCACAGGTCATAGCGATCAATGTGCCGCCATCTTGGATTGATCTTCCTGATCTCGTTATTCTTCCATGAGCTAACTCCATTCGCTTGTTTTGCTAAACATGCTAACTACGCTAGCGCTGTATTTAGTGCGGCAATCAAATGTCATTGTATGGATTGTCAAACAACTAAGCGACTGAATTCTGCCAGTTCTTGGCTTTGAAAATGAGGCATGTCGTGTCCAGGATGATGGAGCTGAAGTGGATCAAAATGTGGCTGAACGATACAATTACTAAAACATGAAATTATGTCTCACGGGACTATTTAATATCTGAGCCATTTAATTTAGTTTAAATCAATATCATATTCTCTATTTAGAATCAGTCAGTCATCATAGTTCTACCTCTATTTGGGTTTTTAATTTATTTTAAAGATCTCAATGTACTGTAAGAATAAACGTTTGATTAGTCTACGAACCAAAAATAATAATAGCCGACTAGTAAAATAATGCTTAGTTGCAGCCCTAAACATGACATGACATAAATATTGACCCGAGCACATAATACGGTGCTACAGACGGACTTGGCTGGTGATGATTCGCTGCAGCTCTGATAGATGCTGAAGGGAGCACTGCCGCCTCTAATGGGATAATATGAAATCAATGAGACTGAGTAACTTACATCTGCCATTGGACATGAGCTCTTTGCATAATGTATTAACCCCTCGGGCTCCACACTAGCGGTTTGGACCTAATAATTATCAATAAGAGGCAGTGTGCAGTTTCCAGTCAACGTTCATTCTGATCTGCATCCATCATGGCAACTTTTATAATGGGCCAGTCTCGTGGGAAACAACTGCCGCTTTCAAAGGACAATCTGTGAAATCACATCGCTATTAGGGGTCCAACAATACAATACAACCTGCATTTTTTTGGCCATATCTAAAACAAAGACAAAACGGCTTTAGTTTCGAAAACAAATTGCATAAATATGGCACGTGTTCATAAAAGAGAATCTTACAAAAATTGTCGTGCAGTGTCTTTTAATTGTGGAAATGTTTTCATGATTTGAAGTCACCCTTGAAAGAGAGGCCTCAATTTCAAAGGGTTCTCATCTGGTTGAATAAGGGGTAATAAATAAAAGGTGTGCATCCACAGGGAGCACTGAAAATACCTCAAACCACTGTAATATATCTACCAGGCCTGAGTGTGGCGCTGTGACGCTTCCACAAAAGGCATGCGCAGAACGTGTAAAATGTAAACAGAAACTTGGCAAAACCTTTTTTTTTTTTTACTTTACGAGAAAAGATTCTGAATGGATATGAAATCTACAGAAGAGCCGAGGGGAGCGGACTTCAGATCTCACTGGACTATAATGACAAACTGCAGTGGATTTATTTATTTCTGTCTCATTTGTGGCTCGTGGTGCTTCGGAGGAGAAAGGACTGTGCCGTTAACATCTTAAAAAAGGTCAGTAATTTACCATGAGAGGACGCAATACTGTGATGTTGCAATCTAAAAAAAGAAACTTGTGGAGACACCTACACAGCCTTTTGAAATCTTTGTACTCAAAGACCTAGTTTAAAATTGTTTTTAAGTAAACCGGCCCCTGAAACGCTCGCTCCTTCTGGGTGATGTGCACTCAAATTCCCAAAATGATACTGAAAGTCTTCCGCATTTGAGAAACGTTCGTTGGTACAAATTAGAGGCCTAAAGTAGAAGGAAATTCTAATGAACGATAAAGCTCCATCCACCACAATAAGAGAAAGTGCCCCTCCACCTGAGTGAACAAACCAAAGTGGGTCATGGTGATTGTGTTACATAATCTACAGCTGCGTGCCATTAGAGGGGCATTCATCATCACAAGTGTGAGGCAGGGCCACTGCTACCTACAAATGTGCCGGAATTATTTACTCTTCTGCTTTACGTTTTTTTGTAATCAGGGTTGTTTTTGCATACCGATGAAAAAAGTTTGCAGAACATTTTTGGAAAGGTTCCAAAGTGATTTAAGAGAGCAAGTCAGAGGTGTAACGATGCATCGTCCCACGACGCAAACATCAGGTGTGTGCCGAAAAACAGTATTCGAAGAGCAATGTGGTGTATTCAATCCAATGCAGTGAGGAAAGCTGTCAAGAGCGTTACATTGTGAGACTAAACAGCCACTGCACAAGAGGCTTCATCAGCACAGACACAAAGAGCGCCGTGCATCTTCATCTAAAACCACTCCTATGAAGAGTGAGGTGAAGATTCTGAGCAGGAGAGGAGATTGTTTGAAAGAGGAGTTAAGGAGGCTACATCCATCTTTAAACAGGAGGTTTAAGGTTCAATTTACCGTCTGTTTACAACAGCGTTTAGAAGCCCTAGTTTGGACACAGTACAGACCAGTCATATGCTAATGAGATCCTGCTGTCTGCAAACAATAGGAGTGTTATGGCCCATTACAGGGGTGTAAGTGCAACACAGAAGACTGCTTTCAGGTGAAACTTAGACCGTGTAAACAAATAGTTTAACAAGCCCAGAGTAGGACAGACATCCTTTTGGTTTTCAGACCAGGTCTGCAGATGGAGAATGACGTTTCAATGACGTTGACACGTCTGTTTTGTTTTAAACAGAGTCCAGATGACTACAAATTCATCTTTTTCTATGAAGTATTAAAAGAGCACCGCACCCACATCCTGGTAGTACGCTGAACACACCGCGTATCCACAAAAATGTCATGCGGTCAAATGTGAATACTTTCATTATTTTATGTATTGTGACATTGCTTAAGTTACTTAGTTCTGCTTTAAAGTCCACTGGACCGGAAAGGTCCAGCTCTATTGGTGCTCTTAACAGATTCACACTTGCCGGTGGTGTTCAGTGCTTAAGGCTTTGCACATGTGTGGTTGTTACCACCATGGCATTGTGGGCACGTTTCCTGGCCTCGACCATTTCCCGAACGTCTCTCCTTCTCCCATTTCACGATAACTGTCTTGTTGAATAAAGCCTTTGGGTGCCACTCGAGGTCAGGTGGATGGCACACATGCCTGCTGTGTGGGGTGGGCTGCAACATCATGGGTTCCAGTCTGGCTCTTGACAGTTTGCTGCATGTCATTTCCTAGTCTCGTCCGCATACCATACTGTTCTGTCATGTTGGGTAAAAAAAAATGAAAAAGAAACACTTCTCCTCTCTGCGTTTGTGGCGTCCCAGCTCTTAGCCGCACAGTCGAAAAGCAGGGCTGTCGGAGACGAGGCTGTGAGGAGACCACTTCCTGTATGTGCCATATACAGCGTGTAATCTAGCACATCATTTCACCAAACTTTGCAGAACACTATTATAGACTATGCACCGTGACCATTAGAGGAAGAGGCACCAAGACAGCGCAGCTTTATAGTTACATCTGTATCATACAATAGGTAAGTGATGACTTATTACTTTGACATGAACAAACTTGAAGTTACAATGACAATGACAGGTGAATATCACAATGACAATGTTTAGACAATATGATGCCACTTCATCAGAAATGTACAAAATGTGAATGGACATGAAATCCCAGACTTATATCTTTAAATGTTATTTGGAAGCAGTGGCGTGTCCAGACATTTTTTTATTGGGGTGGCACAAGTGGCACCCAAAATTCGGGGGTCTCTGGGGTAAAATGAATACGATTTGCGAACCGTCCACATAAGAACTCGGACGCTCACATCAACAAATACAACAGTCAATAGAAATGCTAACTCTAACAAAAAACACTCTCAGTCCTTTGCCATGTGGGGGCGCTGCAGACAACCATGTGACAATGCACGTTTAACTGTCCACGCCACGCAGAAGTGAAACAACAGCACACTGGCAATCTGTGCTTCGATGTGTGAAAACGACAGTTTGTGTGTGACAGTTTGCTCCGCGTGCCTCCACCTCTCTATCACAACACGTCAGCTGGTCCATACAACCACACAAAGCACGCACAACGCACGCACAAAGCCCGCACGAGTCAGAGCATCACATCACTGTTGACAGCTAAACACAACTGGAGGGAGCACATCACGTTATTCGATTTCTATATCATTACGCTAATTTGAGTTACCACTGTGCACTTTGTTATAATACACACACGCGCCACTGTTACACAATACTCACTGACCGCTGCCGTCTTCATCAGATGAGAATTTCACACCGCACTTGTTCAAATACTCCAGAGTAAATAATCCAGAGTTCATTCTTTATTCCGTGAGCTCCGAGTGTCCAGACAGAATCGGTGTCTCCTTTATTTCTCTTACGTAATCTCCACAAAAAGCTGAACACGGCTAGCATCCAACCAGCTCTTATTGCGAACACAAAATCAGGTGACCACTGCAGTTTCTATGAGACTGGGGATGTCAAGATGAACCGGTTAATCCATAATCGTGATTATTCAGGTCACAATATGATCATGAGAACTAAAAAACTACTAAATAACCGGGACTATTTTTGATGCAAAATTATGTACTTTCTATTCAATCTGGGACCCAAAACGTACACCCAAATGTATAGTGAGTTTTATGTGCCAGTTTATATCACAACAACTTTACTTTTGAGTTGAGAAAGTTTGATTGAATAAAGCTGGTCAAGAACGAAGGAAAATTTAGATTTCAGTTTGTCACGTTCCAAAAATCTTGAATGATGGTTCAATTATGGTGATGTTTCTTCTCACAATAATCGTAACGGTAAAATGTGATATTGTCACATCCCTTATTGACGCGCTGCGGATCGCCACGGTAATTCACGCTGTAAATGAACTGGCATCATTTAATCCGCTGTAAATGCTCGTAATTCCGTGAATAGGAGGACCAGAAATTGACCAGAATAAAATAAAAAAAAAGGGAACAAATGGAAATTTATGGGATCTGGAACGTCTCTTGGGATTCCAAACTGTCGCCATGGTTTTGATTTTGCGCTGCGTGCCGTTAATGATCCGCCTCCAGTTTAGTGCTTTCAGGAACTCTCTAGCCACGCCCCTGTTTTGAAGATTACTCTGCTAGTTTATGTTCTTTATTATCCGATCAAAACTATATCTGCGGAGGGCGTGGCCAGTGTTGAAGTGCAGACGGAGCTCTTTGAGGCAGATTCTTCTGAAAAAGAGGTCGCCCAGGCCAACGGTTCCGGGCACAGGACCAATCACTTACTCCATCTCTGCATATCCAGCCCGGAGTCAATAATAATAATAATAATAATAATAATAATAATAATAATAATAAGTATACCTGGACATGAATTATCCCGCTAATAATCAGGTGGTATAGAGAACGATCTAACCCTTCAGATGTGACACATTGGTTTTGCGCGAAGCAGAGCTTATGAAGAAATGTTCTCTCGAACCGACATTTAGCTAAACCCAGCATAGCCAAGGTCAGGGGTGTCCAAAAGGCGGCCCAGTTTCCCATAGTGAAAAATATATTACTACATTTTTTCCGCGCCGCGTCTGCCACACTCTGCTGCAGCTCCGCCACTGGTCTTGGCGGGCCAGAGACCCCCGGTTCCTCTGAAATGCTGCTCTGTCAAAGCACAATCGTGTGATGCTGCAGACTCAGTAAATAACAGCTTCACTGATGATTTGGTGTAAATGTAACATGTGTCAGGACCGTGTGCTCTGCGTGTTTGGAAGTCTGCTCATTAACGAGGAACTTTACGCCCCGTGGCACCAGGACAACGTGTTTTCCGGGTTTCGTCGTTGGATTGAAAGGTCTGCGTGAGTGCACGGTACATCAGACCGCTGTGCGTGATGTACAGATTGTCCCATGGGTCGGGTTATGCTTTAGGGCGCATCCAAATTCATAAGCCAATTTCTCCGTGAATATGTGTCTGATTGTAATAAAACACACATCATTTTACAGCTTACCATGACTCTGGAGGCAAAGGAAAGATAAAAAATACATTATTTCTCAGGTGCAGATCCGTTTTTCCCATTGTTCATTTCATTACGGTGCATATATTTCAATGCTCAGTCTGGGCTATTTTTAATAGACTGCTGCAGGTCAAAGAACTCCAAAAACTGTGCATGTTGCCTAGTGACAGCTGCGTTTGTTCTTATGCACTAAATGCAAAGTGACATTTTTTTGGCAGCTACTGTTTTTAACATTTGAACCAATAGTCTAATGACATTTATTATGCTGTAGACCTGCTGTAGTCCCGATGTAGTCCCGATGTAGTCCCGATGTTAGTCCCCGATTTAGTCCCGATTTAGTCCCGATTTAGTCCCGATTTAGTCCCGAATACATTCTGACTATTTAAAAGGGCAAATACTCATTAGTATTCTAATATCAATCATATTCACAATGTTGTTGTATTTTTCCACCATTTAAAGAGATTAAGGAGTTGTTGTTTTTTTCATAAATTTTTGGACCCCCTTAGATCAAACAGAGTTTCGCCCCTGATTCCAAGCATCCTAATTATGCTTAGTGATGAGGAGTTCATAAGTGCGTTTCACACCTTTCAGCGGCCAGAGCAGAGTTTACCGTCGCAGTAAAGCTAACAACTAGCAGGCTAGCAGCGCACTTCCTGCTCCGCGGAGAACAACAAGCGATATAACTAGAGGCGGACAGCGCTCAAACAGCTGCTTTTACAATATATCTGTACTTGGGTTTAAAAAAATTAATTAAATTGAAAAGTTGCACAAAATGTTAACATAAAATATAATAAAATAAATATTCCTTTGAATTATTGTGCTGCAAATTTCATTTATGTTTCATCAGCCGTTTTTGCAGTATTTTAAATAATATTTTTTTAATGATTATACGACCCACTCCATATTCTGGTTTGACAAAATCTCTCTGATCTGATAGATCTCCCAATTCTAACAACAAATGGACCAAAAAAAATTAAAAATTGAAAAAAAATTGAAAAATGACATATTAAGGGGACATATTTTGCTAAATCCTATTTAATGAGCTTTTGGCCTTGTGAAAATGACAAGCAAATGAATCAAGTCTTTTTTCATTGACATGTCACATTTTGTTTCAATTTCATCTTGTCTTATTAATAAACCATTAAAATGCTTCAATGACAAAGGTTTTGAGGCATCCAGGCATATAATTATACTGAAAGAAGTTGAATCAAACATAAGTTGTGCTGTATTTGATGCAACCTTTTCAGTATCATTAAATTGCTTTCAAATTCATTTCCACAATATCCGTACCGAAATTTGGCACCAATATTTTTTCATATTTTTTTGTATACAGACTGAGTAAAAATGGGAAGAGAAGAGCAACTAGGCTCAAAATATGGCCGTATGTTTACAACAATTGTGCAACAAATGAATTCATATACCAGATAAATACATTCCATTATTATCTTTATCATTTGTACTTATGTATGTGAAACGTGAACTGGTGAATTATACTTTAACTTAAATAGATTTGCTTTATGGACTTTAAAATCAAAATATCGGCATCTGCAGATATTGGTTATCTGCAATATCAGCAAGCCAAATATGGGCAATCAGTATCTGCTTAAACAAGACACAACAAAAGCCCTTCCCGAATTAAAAATAGTATAATTTCTTCCTCCAAGCCACATGCTTTTCCTGACAGAACTGGCTGTGAACCTCGTCACTAATGATTAGAGATAACTGAATCTCCAACTCGATTCAAATCCTATTATTAACAAAGCCATAATAATAACTCAAAGGAGTCGGAGTAGTTGGTATTGACAGAGTGGCTGCCCCTCCCCCACAGCGCTGCAGTAGTAAATTCCTCTCTTGGGCGTTCAAGGTCAAAGAGTTCATTTCCTGAACACGACAAAGACGCTCCATGTAATGTGATTTAATGTGTTTAATGTGTTTACAGCTCTGCACCGGCGCTTCAGGAGACAATCTGTCAGAAACTACTCTCTGCACATTCGTTTGTGTGTTGTACTGGTATTAGGACCAAGATCAGAAACGATAAGACTGAAATTACAATTTGAACAGTCACAAACACCGTTACACCCATGGTTTCCATGGCGTCTTGTACAAACATTTCCCCAAATGCATGATTCTTGAATTAGTTTAACAGTTCACATTTCAGACTTCAATTAGAGGTGAATAATAAGTATATTGTTGCAATGTTTATAAAAAATAAATACAAAATAAAACCTCAAAATGCTGCAAAAACAGGCTGATGAAAAAAATGATGTTTCAGTAAACATGCTCTACCCTGTAACCAAATATACCCAATAATCAGGATGTGATTTGGTTAGAACTCAGAAGTACTGCGCGGTCTACGCAGCTCACGTGTGCCACCATGTGTTTGAGTTTCACTTTTGTTTTCTACGTATACGGCACGTGTATCAGAAGGCGGCCGGCACAGCTCCTTTTTTTAAGTCACATTTACGCTTTAACGTGTTTGCCTGACGGAAGTGGACAAAGATTGGACCAAATTTTAGTTTTTCCTGCAGCTTCCAAGGAACCGGAAGTTAGCACCAAAAGAACTTGATTCTTTCCCGTACTATTTGGACCTTTTCAGCTGCTTGGAACTGAATAACAGAGCCACGCCCTAATGGCCCCAGCTCATGTTCTCAGTCCATGTCACTGCCACATCTGGACGCTCGCGCTGCACACAGTTTTTTGTTTCATGCCATGAGAGGACCCGCGGCCACACAAACTCTTCTGCTGTGGCCTCTGTAGGAGCGCCTGGTGGTTAACGACCCTTCTCTCTGCTTTAACGAGAGCCACGTAGCACCAAGCCTTTATTTTAGTCAAATCCATAACCCGAAACCTACGGAAAGTTCCAGCCGCTGTGTTTGATATGCTGTCAAGCTTCCACTTACAACGGTGTAACACTTCCTGCGCCATGTACTATATAAAAGCCTCTGTATAAAGGGCCTTATTGTGAAAAGGTCAGATAATGACAACGCTCTGACTCGGCGCGTACAAGGAGCCGTTCAGCATGATGGGAGGCTGGGTATAGGGCTGGGTATAGGGCTGGGTATAGGGCTGGGTATAGGGCTGGGTATAGGGCTGGGTATAGGCTGGGTAATAGGGCTGGGTATAGGGCTGGGTATAGGGCTGGGTATAGGGCTGGGTATCGTTAGGAGCCTGGCAATATAATATGCATGTCGATACTTGGCGCACTATATAATACATACCTCGATATAGTGCAGTCCCGATATGATATTGGTATAATACAGGGTTAGTCAACATAAGGCCCGGGAGCCAAATCAGGCCCTCCAAGCGATTTAAATCCGGCCCACAACCCATTTTACAAATATTGAAAAAAAACAAATAATAATGATAATAATCTTGTTTACTCGTTTAATTCTGGGTTTGCACTAGTTTCGACCTGGTTTTGTCTAGGTTTAGTCCTTGATTAAATCTGCTTTAGACCCGTTTTGGTACTAGTCTAGTCCTAGTTTAATTCTGGTTCAGTCCTGGTTAGGCAATTTAGCAAAGCATTGTTGGTAAAGCATTTTGAATATTATTTTCTCACAAAAATCTAATCTATCAGGAGTTATTTTATTGTATTTAGCACTTCATTTATTGAAACAGTGTTGGGGAAAGTTTGTGCACCATGTTGTTACTGTGGTGACGTGTTGTGCACCTCTGGCCCGGAGGCCTTGGCCCTCCGAAAAATAAAGTTGAATAGCCCTGGTATAATATAATAGTAAAACAAATTGGGTGATGACAGTATTTGCTACAGTAAATCAGAACAACACAGCCAAGAGACTAGTTTTTACTTTCAGGTCAAAACACCTCCTCATTATCAATATAGAAAGTTTATTTAAGTGACCAAATGATCCACTGAGGAGTGCAGCAGTGCGCACAGACATTAGGGCTATTTTTAGCTCAGCGCGCAGCTCGTTCTCTCCGCTGGAGGAGTTTATGCTGTGTTTGAGGCTTTAAACTTTGTAGACACTTTAGTCCATGTGTTCAATAGAATGCTCGCAGCAGAAATCTTTCCTGTGCGCTCCCATGTCTGTGCATGTCTGTCAGCTCCACTGCTCCGCGACTCGTTTTAAATTCTCTCTGTTTTTGTAAAAATGGCGAGAAAAAACCGTGCATATTGTTTTAAAGACAGAATATGTCCACAGATTAGTTTTTAAAGGAAGAACAAAGTCTCAAAACTCTGACATCTTGCTGATGATGCGCTCAATGGACGCTCCGCTGCACTGCCCCCTAATGTCTGGGGGGAATGTTGTTATTGAGAGCTAGAGTCAATAATGAATGATTCATTATCTAGAAATCTATATTTTAGCCCACCCTTACATGGATAGACATTCAATTGATTGTAATATTCTTGGCAACTTTAAAAATATACATGTATTAATGACATTGAAGATGTTCACTCGTTTGGCAGCCTATATACAAGATTATTTTAATTATGTCAGTGTTTTAATGGGATTTAAATCTCAAACCAAAAGGAAAGACTGTCTATGATTCATTTCTGTTTTCTTCAAACATTTGAACCTGCCCCGTGTTTATCTAGAGTTCATCTGACGATGGAAAACGTGCACATGCTTGCCTCAAACCAGCGCTGCCCAAAAGATGGATCTGTGGCCGAGGATCGCGAGGACTTTGTCACGTACATACGGAATCATTTGAAATCCTTAGTAATGCCACATTGTTGCGTGAACTCCAATCGTCAGTTCTGCGCAAAAGTTTACACCTACTTTTGGAATTCTGCGAAGTGTTCCCGCAATTTTACTCCTCGTAGCCCGCGGCGCAGGACGATACTGTTAGCATTTTCTCCTCCTCGAATTTGGGCGCGTTAGGGGGCAAAATGACCCGGTTTTGCATATTCATTTGGTTTCCATGTGCTAAATTTGCGCTGCAGCCGGAGAGAGACTTAACTTTTAAACAAACAAACGCTTGGTAAATCTGGCCCTTCGTGCACAGAAAGGGCTTCGAGTGGCGTAGGCGTTATGATCCTGATGGTTTTCCAAGACTATTCACATTCTTTTATGGACAAACTGTACCGTGTCAATAATTGTTAGTCGTTAGTTCTAAATTCTAACCATGCTGCAACCATGGCTTTTTCTAGATGTTAGCTTTATAACAAACCCCCCCCACCCGTCCGTCCGTCCCCGCGCACTAAAGCGGCTTCACACTAAAGGATTTTTAGCTGAAGATTTTACTGCTCAAGTCTGTGGGGTCAGTGTGATTCTGTTATGGCTATTTGTCGGGTCACAGTTCCAAAACATCAAACTGTTGGATATTTACGATTGTCGCTTACTATCAACTTTACCGCAGCCAATCAGAGGCAGGCTCCGGCAGTTTTACCTGGGGACGTCTTTATTGTACGGGATCAGTAACGTCAGGAATTCACTTGTTTTTAAGAACTTTAATCCGGACATGACGGACAGGTAAAGAACTTTATTTTAATTCATCTATAAAACTATTTTAGGCTTGTTTTAGCCTAACGATTATATTTCTAACGTAGCAGTTGTAGTCTCTTCTTTTTTTTAATCCATTCACGCTGACGAAGCTGCTTATTTGAACTTATAATAATAATTTGGATTGGCAACTTATCTGTGGCGATTTAATATGATTATTTTTTTTCAAATCTGGATGTAAAATGGACAGAGTGACATATTTGATTATAATCATTTGTTTAACCGGGCTATATGAGCGCAAATATATCATATAAAGCCAACCACATTGTGACTATGTGTACATACTTATAGACTATGTGTCTATAAGTACGATCACATGAGTCCTGTGCTCAGGTCTCTGCACTGGCTCCCTGTGGCTCAGAGAATAGACTTCAAAGCAGCTCTGCTTGTATACAAGGCTCCCCATGGCCTAGCACCAAAGTACATCTCGGACATGTTAGTGCCATATGAACCATCTCGGACTCTGAGGACCTCAGGGACGGCCTCTCGGCCTCCTGCTGGTGCCCAGAGTCAGGACTAAACACGGGGAATCTGCGTTTCAGTTTTATGCAGCTAAAATCTGGAACAGTCTTCCTGAGGATGTGAGACAGGCCGCTACTCTGGCATTGTTCAAATCGAAACTAAAAACTGTTTGACTGTGCATATGACTGAAATGCTTTTCTTTGCACTCTTCTCTTTTATGTCTTGAACTATTATTTTGTGATTTCTGCCATGTCTTTGTGATTTTAATGCATTTTTTCCTGTTGGATGAAGCAATTTGGATTGCCTTGTGTACGAATTGTGCTCCACAAATAAACTTGCCTTGCCTATAACGCAACATCTTCCATCTTTTAAATTCAATAATCTAATACGGCCTGTCAGGTAGATTAACGTTTCATAAAGGGTGGACCTACATTCTGTTTGCTTGCCACGTGTAAAGGTTATTGTCGTTTTATTCCGTCCTCATTATTATTCTACATGTTTAGGGGGGGTTTCATGCTTTGTGGAACACGGGGAAAACTGAGCCGCTGCAGCACTGCCTGTGGCTGCAGAGCGACACGATCTCAACTCAGTGAAAACAGTAAATTAAAGTTAGCGGAGGAGTCCGACGGTCCGCTCGCTCTGCATTGGGCTGATAATAAAAACACATGTGTTGACAGTGCAGAAAAACACGAGCTGCGTGAAATTATGTGATGTAATTGCCATTAACAGTTGATCATTCTTGTGCATCCCTAATTATTAGACTTTACCTGAGGTCCCTAGGTACAACTAATCCTGTCTGAACAGGGCTTTATGACTGCCCAGCTCCTGTGGCCTTTACCAGCAGGATTTAATACACGTGGGTTTCGTCTTTTGTTCAATTTCACTGCAATTATGGAACCTGGAAAGGCAGCCGTCGCCTGGTCTACTTGTATATTTGTTTATTATACAGACCCTGTTCATTTTCATAGTCGTGCCCTTCATGCGAGTGTGAGACAACTGTTGGAAAAAAAAATTCGGTCGCGTCTTAAAAATCAAAGATTTTAAAATCATAGTGTGTGCAGCCGACTGAAGATGTAAGCCGCTACAAAACAATTGCTTACTTGTGTGTCAATAACAATACAAGAATAAACCAATCCAATTCAACTTCATCAAGCAGTTAAAAGACATAAAACATCCTCTCCCTGTCTGACAAAGCAGATCAGCCGCCTGAACTAAAAGAAGTGCTTAAAGCTTATGAAACTCTGGTCATCCAATTGGGTCACCAGGTTGACTGCAGCCACACTCAAGAACATTCATTTTGGCGGGATTGTAAAGGCTTAGACCCTCTGACTCTTGTTTACGAACTCAGCCGTCACAGTCAGAACATTCGAACTCTCTTACCTTGGAGTGACTGTGTTTAGTGCTTGGTCGTAAGGCTGTATAAATGATCACCATTATTTGTAACCCAACAACGAGGGTTTATTTATTTACGCCAACTCAACTTCAGTGTTCGCGTGGGAGTTTTTTCTTTAAGGATGTGTTTGTAACAGCTTATTTTGAGCTCTAAACGTCCGTTTACATTTGTTTGTTCTCTTTATTTGCACAGAGAGGATAGGCAGTCAGGGCGATAAGATAATGTCATTTTGATTATGAGTGAAATAAAACTATTATCATTTTATTAAATCATGTTGACGCGTTTTTCTATATTTTGGAAGTGCAATTCTAGCGGGTTTTTTACAATGGTTTGACATCGGATTAGTCTCTCTGTACGCCTGAAAAACGGCTGAAAAACTCTGAGCCACGTCACATATCGAGAAAACGTCAGGGAATATCAGGGAGAAGATTTTCTAACCAGGATTAATCAAACATAAAGTGGATGAATCTAAATGCTTCAAGTATGTTTTTGATGAGGGGACAATGTTAAAAGCTAAAAAAAAAAATCTATTTAGCAGATGTGCCCTTTAAGAAGTGCCACTATATCGTCGCCTCATCAAACCAATCGCTGGAGTTGTAGAGCGTTTCATTCACGCTTGTTTCATTTAATCCTGTTTGCGAGGTTGTCTTCTCAAAGCACAAATCACTCGGTTTAAACTTTCCCCGGACTGTTGTGCCACAGGTAAAACCTTTTCCTGCACGGTTTTGAAATCCATAAAGAATCACTGGATCGGTTCTGCGGTCAAACTGTGTTCACAACTAACGCATGGCTCTATTAGCATAGCATCCAAGTGCCTCATTTATTCATTTTTTCATTGTTCATAACAATTGCTGACAGCAGAGGGCACTCCAACACCTTAATACCTCATTGGAAAATGAGGTGTACTTTGTTAAGTGTTAGAAAAGTTATAAAATGAAAAATACCAATGAAAAGGTGACCAAAAGCAAGTTTAAAAGCCTATTGAAGTTTGAAAAGATTGAAAAGAGTATTCACAGCACAGCTAACAGGTCAGCTCTGCTACTGTCACAGCGTGCATCGCCTGCGTCATGAGCTCGGGCTGTTCTTGTTAGACAGTCTGAGACATCTTTTTGAAATGTTTTTCAATCGTGCAGTGTCTGCCATGCTTTAGTCGGGCTGACCAGGCTATAAAGCAACTCAAACTATTGCTCTCCTTCATAAAACCTTACGTGGACGTACAAACAAACCCCAAACACTTGAGACTCTTTCCTTCTGCCTCGTCTCTGAAAGCCCCCACAAGCTTGTCTTTTTATACATTTCAGACTTAACGTCGAAAGTCGCGTATGTAACATTTTTGTATGTACGCATGCGCGACCCATGTGGAAGGCTTCTGAAGACTGCAGTTTCTATCATAATCTCAGACAAACTAAAGGCAATGAAAGCAAAGAGAATATCAAATAACCGGAGAGCTGTTTCATGAGACAGCAAAGTCAGGCTTGCAGCTCAACTTCTCTCTTAACTGAGCGTAAACAGAGGAATCTAGGTTTGTCTGTTTCTCCAGTCTCCCTCCGGCCTTTCCGAGGCAGGCTGGGCCCAGACTGACTTATTAATAAGAGCAGCTTTGACGGCCCACGATCCTGAAGCGAAAACACGAACCCCTCGATCCACTCAATAAAAGACTATGGAGAGGACACGCCCTTCTCCACCAAAATCCCTTAAAGACACGAGGGGCAAACACCCCTGCTGATGGGTGAATTAAATGTGAACAAACGGCATTAAAAATACGACCCTGCACATATGAGGAGTACCGTCAGGCTCAAGGATCAAACTCTCTCTCACCAATGTTCTGCTCATGGGTCATTTATAAACTAGAAAGTGATCAAAATGTGTCTGGCAATCTGAGCTTGGACTTATATATTATATATTATATATTACTTCTATTGAAAAATATAAGCTTATATGCATAGGCCAACAAGTATACTGTTAGTCTGTCTATAAATCATAATTCTAACTTAACTTTTAGTAAATATCAAGTTTTCACATACATTTTTTGGGATATTAATACAATATTTTTCAACTGAGAAATGCAGTGTTCATAAAGAGCCTTTAACCTGCTCTGGACCGGTGTAAGATCTATGCCTAAACTTCCATAGCGATTGAGTGAGATTCAGAGTGAGCCTGGTTTATGGAACACAAATGACAACAACATAAGCCAGACTTAGCCATTTAAGCCTGGCTGCCTCTCTTAGAAAGTAAACCAGTTCATGAAAACAGCCCTCTGGCCCGATTCAGCATTTTGAACAATAAATGCCGCACGCTTTAAATGGAAGCGCTGAACGTGATGCAAACAAACTAAACGGATATTCTCGAGCAAAGTTGCCACAATACAAACTCGGATGAGCGCCTCACCTCCGTCGTAGGTTTGTGGTCGGCGCCGCTATGTCCAGTCAGAGGCCAGGAGCATGAGCATGGGACCTGCAACACACCACACAACAGTCAGCGCGGGCTCCACAACATCACAGCTGTCAGTTCATTTTAGTTCCTTTATCCTTTCTCGAACCGCATGCAAAAGGAGATCAGTCACAAACGTAAAACACAAAACGAATATTTAGTTATGCATTTAGACACAGAAATTACATACAAACATCAAAATACCCATACATGATGCTGTACTTTATGTCTGAATAGTATTACTGCATATAACAATACTTTAATATGTCATGATTATTCTATGGTTGCACTATATAATAGCGACAGAACCGAAATTTGATCAAATATCCTGCATTTTGGATCTTGTTGTACCCGTAGTTTAGACCTTCTTAAAAAGGCATGGGATTCTTGTATTGGCCTAATGTATCCAGAGCAGCCTAATGTCTCACCGCGATGAGAATACCCTCGAACAAACATTAGCATGCTAACGGCGCACTTTCTCCTTTGCAAAGAATAAAACGCTTCATAATTAGATGCAGACAGCACACAGTGGTCTCATTTTGACCAAAAGAGCTGCTTTTACTATACATCTGTACTGGGGCCAAACACATCTTCCTTATTACATGAAAGCCTTTTAAAAAGGGAAAATTTTTCTCACAAAAAAAGCGTACCGACCTAATTTGCCTCCAAATCTAATCTTGCAAATTCCAGTAGAGATGCTCAGTAGGGGTGTTCATGATAAACTGATTAACTGTCTCTAAGCACTTAATCGAGTGACGTTTTGCCCGGTTAACTAGTACATTTCATTTTGCCTTGTTTTCTACTTGTAATTACACAACGGCACCTCAAGATGGCACTCATGTGCCCTCATACAACTCACTCCGAGTGAAATAAAGTTAGTTGATTTCTCCTATAATGACTGAGAAAACCTGGTGACACAGCAGTATTTCTGGACGAATCTTAATCACACATGGTTTATTTTACACGGAGTTCACGTCAGTGAAGAAAACGGACTGGATTATTCCGATTTTAGCCACAGATGGAAAACTAGCGATCTTTTACCTGCACAAACAAGATAAACGGCATTAGCGACTTCACAACGCAACTCTTGAATAAAGAGTTCTTTATTCATATTCACTACAACAATGTGTCAAACCATTTATAGGGTTTTTATTCAGCCGTGTTAGGACCTGTCGACGGGGCGGAGTTTACTCTCGTGACGCCGTCTAATTAGGACTCGTATGGTTAGAAGAAGAAAAATGGTTAAAGAAACATTTTTAAAGGTTCATCCCTAATGCTCAGATCAAGTGTTCCGTCCCAACATAGAGGATATTGAAATAGAGATAATACTGAAATGATTAGATAATAGCTCAATTTGAATATTGAGTCATGTGTATTTTGGTTTTGAATACAGGAACAGAGACGGGTTTGCTGAGATTTATTTTTCAATAACTGAGCAACAATAATAGTCTCATAAGGCTTAAATGGATTGGTTTAATCCTTGACCATTTTGAACAGAGACAGTTTGATCCAACCTGACACTCAATACCAGTCGTAGTATTGAGATAAAGGCCCATGTAAAGAACTGTAAACTCTGTCTGTTCACTGCCAAATATATGAATAAACAGCACTGAACACAGGAATTTTTTTAGGAAGACGATGCTTGCATCTGCTATATAGTTATAAATTAATATATGACACCGATGGATCATTATTTTGACATTTTGGACATGTTAAAATATTGATCTAAAATAACTTCAATAAAAGAAAAAAGTCTAATGGCGATTCAACACTGTGCAGCCGACTTCCGCCTGCCCGTTTATTAGGGTTTATTCTGTGATATATCACCGTTTTATATGAAGCAAATACATTTCACAACAGTAGCTTTTGTTAAACTATGACCTGCATAAACACAACAGTGAATATGTTGACCGTTTTGCATACAATTTCCTTTGTCTCTACAAGTAACAAAATTGTAAAACTGTAAATAAATAATTTTGTAAAAGTACTCAGACGGTATCAATACTAGGGCTGCATGATAAAAATTATCAAAAAATTATCTAATTGCAACTTCTTATTAGATTTACAATTTCGGTTCAAATTTCACAAAGTTCACATTCAAACAAACATTAAACAAAACAAAAAAACTGAAATACCCCAAGAAACTGACAAACTACTAAAAGGCTTGCATGCATTTCAAAGTATGTTTGTTAAACTAGTTATGGGGCGGAGTTATACGGGATATTTTGTCATTTGTGGAGGAAATGACTGCACTTCAAAAACCGCCTTTGCGGTTTTTCCAATTGCGTCCGTTCAAATTGCGATTTCGATTGCGATAAATCTTGCGGCCCTAATCGATACTGTATCACTTAATTTAGCATCGTGCCGCTCTGCTGGACCGTGCGTGCGGAGCAGTAGATTTTATTTGATTCCATTTTATTTTCATTTGTGCTAAAATATCTATCTGCCGCTGTTGAATTCTGTATCACTTTTTAAGAATAAAGTAAAAAGAAATTGGAGAACAAAGTACATAGCTGTGGAGGTGGGGGGGGGGACGCAATTTGATTAACGGAGAATAAAGACGGCTCAAACGTGCATGAGTCACTCTAAACACAACTTGGGAGTGGGTAAATGTGAGCGAAAACTACTATAACATGGTTGGACGCTCTTGAATTGATGTTTTTCCTCCTTTCAATGGCTATGATTGACCTTGAAGCAGCAGGCGCCATGGAAACAGTAACATTTATTTAACTAAGAACATTTAGCGCTGAAAGGATGAGGAGAAGTACATGCGGTAAAAGCCTTGGCTAATGAAGAACAGACCAGAAGATTACTCATCTACTCAATCTCCAGCCCTCGCTCGGACTGGTGAGGAATTATGCAGCACTTTTCTTCCTCCGATGGACACTCGAAAGGACTTTACTTCAAGGAACCACTCAACCATTCACACACATTCAGTCACCGGTGGACACAGACACTGGGGGCAAGGGGGATTAAATGTCTTGCCCAAGGACATGGCCGTATGCAGCAGCCACTATTCTGAGCTTTTAAACAAATTGTAAATATCGTGTGCGTCTAATTTGCTTGCAGTCGAAGGCCAGATTGACCAAGCGAATGGTTCCTGTTAAACAATTATATCGAGGGGGGACAGATGAAGCAGATTTAACCCAGAATGTTACATGACTAAATAGATCAGTGACCAAGATGTTTTGGGGTTTTCTGGGTAGAGCAATAAGCTGGTCACGTTGCTAAATGGCTGCTTTGAAATCATTTTCCATGGTTCATTCCCTTTTCTGCCATGTTAAAGCCAAAACGGCTCTTAAGCCAAACCCAGTTCTTCCAAATAATGTACATTTTCCAAACATAGGCACTATAATTGTAAAATGTCAAATGCAAGGACACTCAAAAACATAAAGGTCTGTGTTAGGATTGAAGTATTAATAAACACAAATGGATAATAAAATAATAAAGGTGCAGGAATACTCCACAAACAAAGTAACGTGGTCCACTCCATTCAGTGTAGTGACGACTGCAATGAGCGGTGCGTTGGAGAAACAAAACCACCAGTCCATTAGAGAATGTACCAACATCGACATGAAAGCGGCTCAGGACCACAGTCCGAGCAAATACTGCCAAAGTAAAAGAAGCTATATTTCTAAGGAAAGACAGTCGATCTCTTAACAGAAAAGTCTAAGGCACAATTTGTCAACCATTTACAACTATTTTCTCAGGCCTAAACCAAAACAATGAACGCGTGAACGATTATGTTAAACCTACACCTACTACTACTACTACTACACAACTAGTTTGTGTTAGTTTCAGTGGATTTAGCTCTTCCCTTCAGACAGTGATAAGGCAGTGACTTAACAGAACCGTCAGACCAGAAGAAGTGACTTGGATGAGTGGCACAATGTAATCAATCCAAAAACATTTGACCAGTTAAAAGAATTCAACCTTTTATTGCTCTTGTTTTAAAGATGATATGGCAAATTTGTTATATTATCTTAACCTGCTTATTTTGATTCCTTTTTCAGTTTTATTATTGGGGGTGGGCGACATCCCCAAAAGAAGAAGCACGACAATCGTAGACCTAGACCACTCATGTACACTTCACTGTTATTGGTTAAATCCACCTGTCACTAACTCAGAGGTTGACCAATAGGAGTAGTGTTTGTGTGTATCACCTCAATTTTGGCGTATTTCCAAAACAAAGACTCAAAACCAAGCGAGTGCCCTTTTGACGATGCAAGAACACAGAACACAGAAACAAACACGTTTAGTTCATGAGTAATGCTTTAACCACTGCACTTTCTGCCTCCAGTTCTCTCTGTGTGCTGCTGCCGGCTCCAGAGCATTCTTGGAGTGCCTCTCTAACCTAAGTGGAGTAAGTCGTAAACAGGCTCAGCTAAACACAGTCAGCAAAAGTCAACAATAAACTCATTTATTAAGGGGCAATAATTCCATTTTCCTCACACAAAAAAAGGACAGATCTGCGTTTTAAAGTCCTCTTGCGATTCTTTAATCCTCGTATGTTTTCCAAAGCAGAGGGGAGTTGGCAGATCCACAAACCAGGGCGATTGTCTGAACTCGACAGGGCTGGAGAGTTGACTGGAGGAGGGGAGAGCAAAAAAAAAGGGTAGGGAGGTGTGTGTGAGTGTGGGGGATGGAAGTGAACTTGACCCTGGGTTCAACAAACGGCATGTGACAAACTGTGGGAGGGAACAAAGTGCTTCTATGGGTCTACTGAAACGGAAACCGAACATTTAGACCAGGGGTGGCCAATTATTTTTCCTCCGAGGGCCATATTCCAATGCAGGCAAGTGGCGGAGGGGTGGGCCGCGATCATTGGTGAAACAAATTCTTATAATCATAAGCCCTTGTCTGTAAAATATAGGCTATTGACTCTATTATATCATCACTTCATGCAATCGTTATTAAGGACACAACTAAACTCTTGCGGGGGGCCGGATTAAAACATGCCGAGGGCCACATCTAGCCCCTGGGGCCACAAATGCCCAGGTCTGATTTAGACCATTCAACAAGACATCAATTACACTTATTTTCCATTACAATCATTCTGTTCCTTGCACTACTACAGTTCACCTACTGTAAAGTGAAAAAAGTAAAGTGTGCTGCAGAAACCAAATCACTTCTGATCCTGGCATCTCTGCGAACCAAATGCTCAACGTAAAGGACTTTTTTCGCATACATATGTATAAGCTAGTCTAGCCATTTCCATTAGCAATTGAAGCTACAAAGTTTTGGCGCTAATATGCACAAAGAACTCAGAGTGAGCTTTAAAAAAAATGAAATCGCCAAACCAGTCATCCCACATTTTTCCCAGACTACAGCCAGTCAAAGAACCAACTGAGTATGAATGGAGGTTTGACAAACGTGTAGGGACATCTAGTAGTTTGGCATTAGCACTAATACGTTGTAGCTATAATTGCTAATAAAATCAGCTATCATTTTTCTCACATTTTTGGTAAACATGGATATGCGAGAACAAAGTTTTTTATCTCCGTAGCGATTCAAGTCGTTTCTTCATCCACTTTAACGCAACGGGCCATTCACATGCTCGCCAGGAAAACTGGATAACAGTCCAATTCAAATCAGATTTTTCAAACTGCATTTAAACCTGGAAACTACGATTGAAGTGCCTTGATTTGAATCTGAAACATCACAATAACACATGTGAAGAAGTGCGTGTGTAGTTGTATTCCTGCTGCATGTAACTGTCCCTACGTTTTACATGCAGACAACTCTGTGTGCACTAAACAGGTCAATTCAATTTGTCTATGCTCTTAGACTAGTATATTATATTGCGCAGCCCTAGATATAACAATATCCAATTATCATATAAAAGGTTACACCAACAATATCACAAATGTCTTAAAACCAACATCATGTTATTTATTTGATCATGATTCATGTAAACTTTGTATCTTTGAATAACTGCCAGCCATTAAGAGGTACAGCCATCTGCTTATTCTACTGTGATTGGTTGAATCCGTCCTGACATGTCTTCATTTTTTTAATAACCTTTATCGAACCAGGTAAGAACCCATTGAAATAGAGACATCTTTTTCAAAGTTGACCTGGGGCAAAGTAAAGACATCATTTTTGTTAAAGATTCACTTGCTTTGTCTTTTTGAATCGAACAAAACCCCTCATGGAGACCATTTCACGCAATCGCAACTCTGAAAGGAATTCCAAGTTGCAGGAGCAGCATAGGCTCATCCAGAGCATGATGAAAGCTGATCATTAGGAGGAGAGGGTGGGCATGTCATGGCAGACAGGTATGCATTGTATTATTGGAGACGGTGTCAGAAATAGCATTTTTCGTGCATCACCACAGCCATTTTACAAAAGATCTAGAAGAATTAAAAGATGTTTCAGTGTTTGTTCCATGTCTACTTCCTTGTTATGCGTGGCTGTAAATGCTTTCATTCAGCCCTCGCCTTGCGGTCTTTGTTTGTCCGTTCTATTGTCTGTTGTGGCGGGTGTTGTTTGAGGCCTGCTGTTGCATAACCCCTGCTCCACATCTCCGGCTCAAACAGACCAAGTGGTCAATGTGCAAAGACTGAAGAGTATCCACCAGACTGCTCCCACACTGCAGCCAACACGGTGCGAAGGTGAAGGTCTGCGGCGGAAAAACTTCAGAGACCTTCTACCATGTTTACAGATGCTTTGAAAACTATTTTTGGACACCTTAGCCTTGCATCCATCAAAGTATAAATAATACAATCCAGACTCATTTTACAAATTAGCATCCAATTTTATGGTTTTTGAGATGCGTTGCTGCCTGAGTCGTCACCCAAAATCCATCTTAATCAGGAAAATGAGAAAAATGGATAACCACATATGGAGAGCTGTGAAATTGAATTTTGTATACACCTAGTTTCATAGTAAAAGAGCAGTGCCTATCCGGTTAGTAGAGCCCGACAATTTAATCAGCCAATATTGGAGTCTTGAGAGACATTGGCCGAAATGTCACCGATATTTAGTAGACTTAACTGGCCCTATTCAGTCACAAACGCATTTTTACCCACTTCACCCTCAGCCGTACCTCATTTAAAAGCTCAGAACCTCTTAAATCCAGTCGCTTGTTTGACAATATGCATACAATATGACAATGCATAATGACTAACCAAAAATGAAACCACCATGCAATGTGCTTAACCACATAAACATGGTTATGGTTCATGCTAAATAACTAATAAAAAACGAAACAATTAATCTTAATGGGCATTTCCAGAACCCACCAACATCGACTCCAAAAATCCATATGGCCCGGGCCTTACTTGAGTATGTAATCTTGTAAACAATAAACGCATTACTTTGTCTGTGGCAGCTCTAAAATTTGCCTTTCAACTGGATTTGAGCGTAATCTACCGCCTGCACACAAAGACAATAAACAACAGTAAAAAGCAAACATTTTTCTGGTTAGTTTGGCCAGTTAGTCCCTTGAAATGACATTCGATCAAATCAGCACTGGGCCGGCTGAGTCGTTACAAGGCTGCATCAGAGGTGTCCAGCAGCTAAAAGTACTGCCAATGATCTTTTTTGCCAGTTCAACAGGCAATGTTTCCCACAGAGACTATGGTGAACAATAAATAAGATCCTATGGCTTTCAGTAGCACCACAACATACAGAGTAAAACGAGATTAAATATAATCAATAAAACATTTATAATCCACCACAGCTACAGCAGAATCTATTAGAAACACTTCTTGAGGACCGACTAAATTTGTTTTGAGGACCGCATTAGGCCCCCGAGCCCTAGTGTGAACAGTCCAGGGCGACATATTGACAAGCAGAACGTGCTATAACATGCAAGTGAATCACTTACTTTAACAAACGCAAAAGGAGCCAAAATATCACAGAAAGCTTTAACAAACACGTGTAGATGTTTCTCATTTCAAGTGACGTGACATAAAACCCAAATTCATTCTTACCTTCTGCAACTGTTCAGATTTAATCTGGCCTGTTTACAATACTGTCGGATGACAAGTTAATTAGACACTTAGAAAGATTCTAAACAGAAAAATATGAATGAAATGTTGTTTTCCTTCTTTTTGAGGTGTGAAGTAAACGCAGAAACTGAAATGTGGCAGATGGACATTTGGACGGGTGTGTTCGTCTATAAGAGTGAAATAATGCAGTTTTGGAGACAAATGTATGTGAAATTAAGAATAAACTTATGTCCTTATTTGTTGATTACTATTAACTATAATTAATAAAAGTTATTTTAATATGAATTTGAAAATTGTTTTACGGAATGTTAATAAATAAATAGATTACAAAATAATTGATAGATAATTGATAGATTATGCTAGCTGCAGCCCTAGTTTATTTTTTTTACCTACACCACCATCTCCGCCCACGTCACTCTAATTACACATGTGGTTGTTCAAAAGGCTTAGACTCCGGGTCATACATGTAGCGTTTAAAAATGTCACGTAGCCATTTTTCGACAATAAAAATAAGTCAATTAAAATGTGCAGCTAAATGCCACTATTATTAACCCTTTTAGCTCAATACTGCAGTTTGAAAACAAACCCATCTAAATGTTTTATAGTCGAACACTAAATAGTGGCTTATAATCAAAAATAACATAAAAACATAAAAGGCGCAACAGGTGACAATTGTAACCAAGTAAAAAGTAGTTATACCCAATACATACCAAGACATTTGAAGGTATTGTAGTAATGGTAAGTGATACAAATCTGGCTTTGCATATTGAGCAGTGCCAAGTGGAGCAAAGGGCGGTGCCACACACAATACCGGGCAAACTGGATTCACCATGAACATGCTGTGTGTTAATAATCCACTTTCACGTCTAAGATTAGTCCCTTTACAATTAAAAACATTACACGAGTCTCATGTTTCTGTTATATTCAGGTACACGTTGTACTACAAAAAGAAACGATCCACATGGAGCGGGTGTTTCAGGAGTCTAAAAACTGAACTTTTTGAAACCAGGTCCCGGAGTACTTTTTAGTGAAAGTTGCGCCGTTGCCACGCCTCCACCTAACGACGCGTGCACATGAGTCCGACACCAACAACAACAACAACGGGCCGCACAGTGTTTTGTACGCCCTGCAGACTTTGATTATCTCATTATGGCTTTTGCAAGAAAATCTGTTTCAGCTTCTCTGCCGCCTGGAAAGCCTTCATGTTTGTTTACAACCCATGTGCACTTTTCAACGCATTTGTGTTACTTTTCAACAAGACACCGTTTTCAGGTGTCTTGTTTAAAGAATTGGTTCTATGTTTACGGAAAACATTTCAAATAATATCATCAATTTGTCTCCAAAGACACCAATTTGTGGTCAAAGATCGGTCTCACCAGCTTCATCTTCCTATTTTGTGTGGTTTTTTTTTACTGTAGATTTATCCATTTGGTTTAGAACCACATTCACACATCACACGCAAGCCTCACAGATACACTGCTCTCCTCTCCTGCTCCACACGGCTCAGTCTTGTTGTGCGGGAGTGTGTTGGTCGATGAGTTTAGCTGCACACAGTTGGCATGGGGCCCTCTTCTCTTCTGAACGGGCCCAGCCCCCACACACAGCTCAGAGCTACCAGCTGCACTGCACTCCAGTAATCTGTAAATCAGCCGCACGCTAAAAGAGGAAAACACCAGGGCAGTGTCATGTAGGTTTACTGTCCTGGAAACAAAAGCCAACACAATAGCTTTCACAATTAGCCAAAATATTGAACAATCTTTAGCAGTTTAGTGGTGGCTCTGGATGTTGTTTGGGTTGGACTATCAGCAAATCATGGTCCAGACTGTCCCATCTGTCCTTAGAGAACAACTGATCTATATATTAGCTTGATTATTTTAGTAGTCAATTACTCAGCATTTATATTATTTTTCAGATTTGACTAGTCAAATGATTACTATTGTATATTGAGACATTATCAACCAATTAAAAGGTTGAAATATGATGACTGAAGGTCTCTAAATAAAGAACATGTATTTGTTTTATTCATTTAATAATTAATAATGTTGCTGTCTTGTTATAAAAGGTCTTTTGAGTGTGTTTTAGAGTCTGTATAGTCCAAATAAGGATTTTTTTTTCTCCACTGGTCACGATTAGTTGATTCATCGTTGCAGCCCTGATTCATATGAATAATTAGGAGTGTTTCAATAATCGTTTCATCGTTATCTGGACAGTACAGTAAAAGACATTTTATAACAGAGCCAATGTAAAAAAAAAAAAAATAAAAAATATTTCTGATCAATAATTATCTAAGCCTTCAGCTTTCAGTTTACATCTTTTCACTTTATCAAATTAAAAAGTTTATTTTAATAACCTAAATGTACAATTTAAATATCCACTATCCACTATTTCACTGACTGACTAATCGGAAAAAATGACTCACTGACTGGTCAACTACTAACCATTCATTTCAGCCTTTGGATCTCAATTTTCAATTTGATTTGGTCCATCCAAAACAAAATAAAAATGGCTTTTAGTAATCATGTCAACACACATTAACTATTCAGACGTTTAATCTGTCCCATTTAACACAAAAACAATCTCATTTCTTCTTCCAAAGTGTGACCTCTGCTCTAAAGCACATGTTTTACAGACAGAACGGGCTGTGGGCCTCTCCATTCAAACACCCCAACCAGATCAGGGACGGTTAGACATCACCGAATCTCGATCTTTCAATGAATTGCTTTGCCCTATATTTAAGTCCTTGGAATTGAAAAGCACAGCATAAATATAAGTTCAAACTTCATTAGACAAACAACGTGGGCCCGAGAAACACACAGTAAATAGTCATATTACATAAACAGGCCCAACTCAGAACTGAACCGATAAATCCAGAAAATGCACACAGAAAAAAAACCATATCCTAATAGTGATTTGACATGTTTTATGTCAGATGCCTGTCCTCTCCCTTTATCCCGGCTTTAGTTTGATCTTATATGTACCCTTGTTGAACCCAATTAGTCCTGATTTAGCATTAATGGTCCTATATTACACTAAACTGCTTTACACAATGTTATAAGACTATGTTTCTGAAGCTGTGGCACATGTACGTGTGATGTGTGGGGTTCCTCAGGTGATACACACGGCCCTCTGAAGTTTGAGGAAATCAACTCGTTTTCATCCACCTTTGGATTAATCATTATTTTGGACCATCCATGCTTATCCATGCTTTAATCTGATTTTAGACTTGGTTTTGCCCATGTTTTACCCAAATCTCTGGCAACCCCAATGTTTATAAAAGAAGTACGTGTATTTTTAATAGCGTCAAAAAAGTCAGTTCTATTCCGTTGAACTAGTCAATAACTGCTGCATCAAAGCACGTTCAAGGAATGGTCCAAGGTAGAAAAGGTTTCAACAGGTAATCTCAATTTGACTCCCTTTCTTTGAAACCATTGAAACCTGCAAGTCATTTTCAATCTAGAGGCACTGGCCTGTGCCAAACTAGTTTAGTCCTGCCTAAAGAGGAGTTAAAACGGAAACTGCTATGCCTTTAGTTACCTGCTAGCCTTGTATCAGACCGCTGTAAACTATTGTCCTCTGCCAGCCTCCCCCTCACAGCTGTTAAGTACATGATTAGCTTAATTTCTCCTTTGAGCTAAAACCTTTTTTAATGCAACTATTGAATTAGAGTGAAGCTAGCGAGATCCTAACGTTTCTTAGCTGAAAAGGGAGAAATGACTGAACATTTCTCAGCGAAAAGACAAAAGCATGTTCCAAGTGCTGCGTGAAAAACACAGCTGAATGTAATTAAAGCTAAACTAGCAACATGTTCATGAGAATTAAAACCAAACAATGGCTGTGTGTGCCCGCTACACTATTTCTTGCGAGGTCAAAAACTGTGTGCGCCTATTCTAGAATTCTATACTGGTCAAAATATATTGCTATAGTGAAACAATTGTGACAACTTGGGTCTATACTTCCTTTTTGCTAAACCCTGACACATGCATCAATTTGACAGCATGCAGGTGTATTATTCCAAGTGAGTTGGTACGATTTGCTTTAGACTGGAATCAAACAGAACTAATGCTATGTGTCATTATATTTCAGCGCTAACGCCACAGTATCAGTCATATTGGGGGCTGTTTTTACTGTAATTCCATGTCAACCAGAGGTTCAAATGTGTCTTTTTAAACTGATTTTTGGCTTAAATGGAAAATAATGTGGGAAATAAAAGAGCAATTAAGCTTAAAAAAAAATAAGTGGCTCTATTTACAAAAGCTTCTTTTTTTAAATCTCAAATGTAATAACACTTATAATTTGATGACTATGTTGATGACGTACAGTTACTTCTTTAGCGTCATTACACTTAAAAAAATGTTTTTTTAAAATATCGGCCTGGGGAAATTTTCCCCAAATTTTCCAATATCACCAATACAAACATTAGAATTGCTATGATTACCCATACTTAATTTTCTATTTACAAATGTTACTATAACTTTCTTCAATCTGTGGGCCTTACCTTTGAGTTGAAAAGATTTGATACTGATATAGGCAAATGACAATTTCCGGCCAAAACAGCAAGATAAACACATCAAATATCAGTATCAGCAGAATAAAACACACTTTGTATTGCTAGAATAAACCCATCCTTAAGCCTGCTTGGAGCTGGTGCCAAGCCTGGATAAATGGGTTGGAAACTGAACTGACATAAAAGAAAATAGCAGAATTATTCATCCGTTACTAGCATAGGAAACGAGAGCCAAAACAACACTGACATTAATAATTCATGATCACAGGAATGTGGCAGTGTAAATAACACAGAATAGAACTATTAAAGTAGATTATTGTACACAAACTGACTGGGAAAGTATGGCAAAACAAAACCCAACCTTTTAACTGAATATTGTGACAGAAATGCACATTATAAAGCAGTCAAAACATATAATATTTAACTTATGTTGATTATACAATGAGTACTTCCAAGTATTGAGTCCTGACAAACATAAGGCTACAGAAAAGTAAGTAAACAAACCCATTATAAGTGACCTAAATAAAATACCCTGAACATAAAATGAAATAAACATAAAATAATAATTCATCTAAAATACGTGTAATTTTCTACTATTTCTACATAATATCTGACAGTGAATTTAGGTCAAAAATATTCAAAGGGCAGTGATTATAATAAGCTACAGTTGCAGGAAGGAAGCGCGCGCTCACCAACACAAAACCACGCACGAGCACTGCCCTACGACGCTGCCCATCCCCCACGCGGACAAAAAACAGCCCAATAAACACAATAAACGCCGTAATAACCGCACCATTTCGCGTACAGTCGTCTATACGCGACCAATGCACACCCCGGTACTATTTATAACGGCAATTACGCAATTTAAACCGGCAAAACACTCACCGAAAGCTCAGAGCTCCACACAAGGGGGGTGCCTTCTCCTCTGTGCTCCTAATATGGAATCTCCTCCTCCAGCGCCTTCGGGTTTTTTTGTTTTTTTTGTTTTGTTTTCAAGCGCTAATTTCACCCCGAAAACGGCGTTATATCGGCCTCAGACTCGGCCACGCGGTGCTCGGGATCCCCAATGACCGACGTGAGCCCAAATCGGAGGCATATGTGGCGGTAAATCCGGGTTAAAAGGGGCTAGAAGGGGCAGTAGTGGTAAGATTGTAGCCGCGCTCGGATCGTAGAGAAAGAGCCAAGCGTTTTCGGCAGCAGCCAACGGATCTGAAACACAGCGAAGTGGAGACCGGCCACGCGCAAATGAGCAGGGGCCTCCGATCGACGCTGCAGGAAGGCGCACTCCGCTCGCTGCCTGCCCGCCTGCCCGCCCGCCTGCTACATCAAAATGGTGTCGCAGTATGGAGAAGGACAGGACATGGCTGCAGATGACAGTGGGGGGAAAAAAAACAACACCAACAACAACCATTTACGTCCAGTGCCCAAAGAAACCGTAATCAGATTCAAAGAACGTAAGGAACGTGTTGAGAAGTTGGGGGTTTCTAGGGGGTTGGGAGTCGCGGTGTCAAATGTTTAGTGTTGCGATTATTGCGAGAGGAAAAAAAACGGTCGCGATTTAACGGTTATTTGCGATTGTTGAGATTCTGACCGATCAGCGAAATCTTGAATTTTTTTCTTTAACGTGTTGCTGTTTCTCAAGTCTGGGAGAAACAGCAACACGTCTTAACGACATTGAACTTACGTTAACTTAAATGTGAAGTTCACATTTAGGTCAATTTTTGGACTATAAATTGGACTAAAAAGATTTCATTTTGTTTCTAAAATGTTCCAGATTATAATTTGTGTGGTTCTTACCAGAATAATCACGATTATCGATTAACCGAATAATCTTGACATCCCTGCTAACGGGTTTTTGACAAGATCGGTCGCCGTTAATATTGGTACGGTGGGAGTTAGATGACAAATGGACGTTTTTAGAGATATGCAAAATTGGAATATTGAGTGTACAACAAATGAGACAGAAGCGTCTTGTGTAAAGCTTTGGACTAGTTTCACTGACATATATCTTGATGATAATGACATGAGAGGTCAGAAAATGGATAATACCGCGATTGTTCTTTTGGAGATTATTGTCCACACAAACGCTTCGTCCAATCTTCCAAACTTTCCCTTTTTGTAGTTAATTTTATGGTCCATTCTATGTCTTGTGCTAGACTTGAACCTCAACCAAGACATTCAAGATAATGCTGAAAAAAATATATTGAGATGGTTATTTTTGTTATTATTGGTCACGCCTAAATGACATGAAGTTACAATGTGTCCACCATGGTAAACCAAAAAAAAACTATGTTGAATAGGGCTACTGTAAATCTAGTTCTGTATGTGTAAGCTATGTTCCATTGTCTGGTGGGGGATGGGCAAACCACTGAACGCTTGTATTGCACAAAAGCAGCTCCGCCTCTTTGTTGTTGTTCCGCTGTCTGTAAAATGCAGTGGCTGCAAATAGAAATGGATACATTAGTTCATTCTGCAATCATGCGTACATGGGCCCATCCTAACCACACACAAACCATATTTACCTTTATATGCTATTCTAAAAATAGTGTTTCGAATAGATTTTTTCAGTTTTATTATATGAGGTTTACCCTTTGTGACCAATCCAGTCTTACAAGCACTGACAGATTTGTGAAGAAAAAAATAAAAATAATAATTAAAAAAATGTAAAGCTCAAAAGATACTCCAACCACTAGGGGTCAATGTAGGAAAAAATTAAGATCAATTGAAAGAGTTTTTTGGAAGAAGAATGAAGGTCGTGCTGCTCACTGCTAACTATTAGTGATGGTCAAAATATTTATATGTTGATCCTGATAAGGTATAAAAACAATTGATACTTGATAAGAAGAATTGTCATTTTTAGAGCTGTTGGTTTTATTTATAGCTATGAGAGTGGGGAAGGGCATGCAGCAAATTGTTAAAGCTAAATTTGAACTTAGTACAATTACAATTTTTTATATTTTTTGGAATGCATTGTTCAGTTTTTAGTTAATTTGCACATAAATTAAACATTTTGATTCAATTTAGTTCAAACTGGGGTGGAGTGAAAATAACGATAGCCTCTCTATTATTCCAAGGCAAAATTCCAAACAATAGAGTAGTTTCATTGCTTTTAATACAAAACAATACAAAAATCGACATCCCAGTACTTGACATATTGTGTCGAATTGAGACAAAAATCACTAGTTTCCTGGTATCATCAGAATCAGAATCAGAAAAAGGTTTATTGCCGTTGTCGGTGACCAAAAACAAAAATTCACAAACTATGAACTTGCTTTGGCGATAAGGTGCAACATGAACCAACAAAAAGAATTGCAACATTTAAATACAAAAATAAGGCATGAATAAAAAATAGGGGTGACTAAATATGATACATACTGTGACTGAATATATATATACATACTATTTACAATTTAGTCGGAATATAGTGCAAAACCTATGGAACATACTGATCGTTTATCCATATTGGGAGTCATTTCTTTTTCTAGCAACCATTGAGAAAAAAAAATATAATAATTTGGCTATTTCGATTAACTGGGATGTTGTATTATTTCAGACTTAAATTCAGATCTTTATTGCTTGAGAGAAAGAAAGAAAAAATCCCAGTATTGAAGTGTATCATTGAATAAATCTTGTTGTAAACAGTGGAGTGTGCTGCCTGTTGGTGTGTAGCATTAGCATTAGCGTCTCTTGTCATGCCTCTCGCTCAGGCAACACTCCAGCCGGGGATGGGGTGAGGGGGGGGTGAGCTGTCGTCACGGTAACGGGACAGGCCTGATAATGACTGCTCATCACAGAGGTCTGCAGAGCGTGGGCCTAATCACACCTAGAGGCTTAGAATGGAGAGCCCTGCATGGCCTTGTGGTACATTTCAGTGTCTGCAAATACAGAGGTAAATTCTCTCTCCATTTAACCTAAAGACACAATTGATATGAGGTATTTTGTTGAAAAATATTTGATAATAGGAGCGAGAAAACTAACCATTAAATCAAGACAATAACAAATATGAACTGCTGCTGCTGCTGCTTTTTTTATTACATACTTTTGATTGTTCATTTTCCTCTTGTAAATATATATAAAAATCTGTGTATATCTTTGCTACATTAATTATTTTGAAATTAGAATTTTATTACCATTCTTTTTGACTCTGGTATTGTTACATGTGAGCTGCTGTGTCGAAGAAATTGAAAGGACTTAATTTACAAATAATAAGAATGCTCATTATAATTATTAACTTGAAGTGTATGGCTATAAGACTACTGAATAAACATGACAGCATTAAAAGAATGGGTACTGTTTCATGTTACACTTTACGGATACATTTCCTATTTAGTATGGAACAGAAGCTATAGCCTGCAAGCTAAACCTTATTCAAGTCCTAAATACAATGTATTTACTTTATATTGCAAGCTATTTACAATGCGTTAAAGGAGTAGGTTTATAGACTAGATATATATTGATTATAGAAATGTATATCCCTTCTTTTTTTTCCGTTTTGTCTTTAGTTATGACATTTGTCACAGAAACATGCTCTCAGTGATCACTCTCTTGCCTCTGTTGTTCATTGGCCCCACACAAACGCTCGGTCTCCTCGCCACAGCCTGCAGCCTGTGGGTCTGTGTACAGTAGATCTGATGGAGGCAGAGGTAATGGCCTCGCTCTGTCTGTGGAGCTATAATTCAGCCTGTCCTGACTGCGGGGAGACGGGAATAGCAATGCTGCTGCTGCTGCCCTGAGCTGATTCAATTATTCATCACCTACAGAGAACTCTGCTGGAGAGGAGAGGCAAAGGACTAAGATCCAACAGTATCTTGGATTGATTTCCTGATTTCTTCCATCAGGTGTTGTTATCCAATTTGAGATTCAAATGGAGCAACATTTAGATTCAAATGTCAAGCCAATCCCTTGTTTTAGCAAACGGATGGCGATGAACTGAAATAAACTGTTTATAGGTCTAGCCTTGCTAATAAAATAAGCCTTTGTTTGTACACAATATGGACATTTCAGTGTTGCGACAACATACAAGAACAGCAGCAATTATACAAAAATGTGTACTTGTCTGGTTTTCAGTTCTGATTTTATTGTATAGTTTTTGCTATAAGAACATAAGCACTACGGCTTTTCATGAAAGTCTGTTGGGCGGTTCGCTAGTATCATTCACATCAAAAGCGATCTGTATTTTATCATGGTAGTTTCTCACTCTTAAAAAAAATTAATTGTGGGGTAACTCAGGGCAGATGTTTAGGGCCTTTGCTGTTTTCAATATTCACCAACATTCCAATATTCACCGACATTCTCCTCACTACTGTAGACCACAGCTGCCCTGGGTTAGGCTGACAGAAGCAAGGCCACCTATCTGTACCAATCACACACACCACATTTACACCAAGCAAGGTGAGTGAAGTGTCTTGGCTAAGGACATAATGTATAATGTAAATATGTTGAATTGATGTGATTTTAGGGTCCTGGAACTAAAATATTGGAACCACGCTCCTGTTAGGTGCAATATAAAACAAAGAAGTAAATGATGAACTATGATAAAATAAGGCATGCATATAACAAGGTGATGGGTAAAAATATACTTTGACTGAAATATAATATACAAATGTACATTATGGGCATATGGGCGAAACAATACCCCCAAAAACGGCAGACATAAATTAGAAGAATAGGGAACCATTATTGATCGCTTAAAGGTGCGACATTTTTTATTGGTATTGATTGATTTTTGCTTCACTTACTTAGGCGTGCATTACAGGGAGTTGGAAGCTGATCCGGATGGGTAAAGGATCCAGGAAACGTTTTGGTGAATTGGCAATTAAAAGGGAGTGCAATGCGAAGGATTCTGCAACGTTTGTATCCTGATACCAGTCCAAAAATGTTCCATCCACTACTGATTTACAGTGTGTATTCAAAGTAGCAACATGCAAAGCAGGGGCGATTTCTTGAAATACTGTGCTAAATACTTATCTGCGCTTAAGCCAATGCAAATGTCTCACACAACGAAAGCAGTGTGATTTTAAATAAAAGCACTCGGGCTCGTTTTCGTTCTTCTTATGTCCTCCCCGGCCTTGCCTTTCAAACACACCAATCCATTTTGTGCACAAGGGGAGCAGCGTGGGGGGAAGGGCAAGAAACAGACCCACATGCGTGCACACACAGACACACACGCACACTACGCACACACACACACACACACACACTTACACATGCACACATTGTAAACTGTACTGTGTGCAGCCACTGGGACGGATTATGTCTGCGGAAGCCAGGACTGCAAGATCCCACCCAACCCCCATCTATGCTGTTACTGCTGCTGCTCTGCTTTCAACCACGCACTCACACATCCACACACTATACACAGACACACACAAGAGAGAGCCCATTTTCTCCTGCCTGGTCACCTCCCTGCAATAGATTCCACCCTTCCCCCATCGACTGCTGCTCAGTCATTCAGACCTGCAAGAGTCAATAACAAGCTGACATCATCATTGGTTTTTTTGGAGGATACAGTGGGGCCTTTATTTCGAGCGGGACACAAACGAAGGTGTTATGGGGCCCCTGAAGTGGAGGGAGTGGAGTGGAGTGGGTGAGACACAGCAGACAGGACGGGACAGGTGGAGAGAGAGAAGAGAAAGCGAGAGAGAGACAGAGAGAGAGACAGAGAGAGAGAGAGAGAGAGAGAGTGGGGGAGGGACAGGAAATGTCCCACTGTGGCTCAATCACAGAGATATAGAGGCCGGTGTACACATATTATGTAATCACAGAAAGGAAGTAGTTAGGCCGTTATGGTGGTTAATATATTAAAAAGTTGCAACTTTTCTGGTATTGTTTGACCTGGAATGTTGCACAGTACGGCATTAAAGCACACATTATGCATTGTTTGTGTTGTTTTTGGCCTTTACATATGCTCTTGAGTACCTTTGCTTTTGCATCTCATATTGTATATAATGTATCTACTGACAGTAAACGTTACTTGCTACTGCCATCTTGAGGACAAAATCTGCATGCTCGCTGTGGGCAGTGTTGACAAAACAAAGGATTCCTTCTCTGTAGCACCCCAAAGACCCCGTTTGTCCAGAAATGTATGACTGTGGTCAGTGGACTTACAGAAATCACTCCAGGCTGAGCTGTTTGTTTCAGGTAGTTAGCAGCTGGCTAATGCTAGTTTACATATTATTGCGTGGTGCTAGTAAATGTTAGTCTACTTACAGACAGTTTTAGCGGGCCTAGTTTCCAACTGTCCCTTTAACTGTGTTTCCAATTTAATGTGCGGTTTTTCATGACTATTCAACAGAATGTGGTGATGTCTTCAAAATGGCGGCGACAACAAATAAGTCACGTGACTGAAACCCATGGATATCAGCAAGACGTTCTCTCATCAAGATTTGGTGTTAGAACTCCATCGACATTGCAGCATAGGGAATTATCATGGTGAAATAAACAAAACTAGCTTTGCACCGACATGCTAATGTAAGCGCGCAGTTGTAACGAACGCAGAAATGATCAGTCAGATCGGCAATAATCGATGAACTTGAAAATCGAGCAAAATATCTCAGAACTCTACCGATAATGTCACAAATCTAGGAAATTTGGAACAGTGTTTTCTAAGGCTCAGAGCAAAAATGCAACTATCTGTCTTTCAAATTATTATTATTATGATTATTATTTATTTTCAAGAGAGCCTGGCAGAGTGGTTAGCCTTAGCGTTGATACTGAGCTTGATCCTCTTCTCTTGCCACAGAATGGGCAGTTGGCATGTGTTGTTGTGGGCTCTGCTCCTTTTAACCTTGTTAACCTTTTAAAAGGTGAATATATAGATCAATATTTGCTGTGGTGAGTGAATATAAAGAAATATGTCTGTCACTATATGTTTATGTGAGGCATGAGAGCAACTAACCACAGTCCAACTCAATGAACTAAGTCATCTTTTGTCTCATTCTCTCCAGACTCTGCTGCATCTGTAGCAGTCACTGACGCCGTCCTCTCAGTGTGCAGGTTTGTTCATCTGCAGAATCTACAAATTGTCAACCAAACATTGTGCAGAGATCAATTTAGAACCCGCTCATTGACAGTTTGAAGATTGACCAATGGCAAAGAATGTATTACTATTCTTGGTTTGTTGTAAATTATACAACTTATTTTGCACATTTTTATTATTATTATTATTATTATTATTATTATTATTATTATTATTATTATTATTATTATTATTATTAGTGATTTCAACAACATCCTTTCTTATTTAACAACAGATATGTTAAAGTATGATGTACCTGATTAGTGCTGTCTTAAAATGTGAAAAACAGAACTACTACAGCTACTGTAGTAGTTTTACTACTAAAAACGTTTATACCTTTATACAGTCTCATTTTCACCGCAGGAGCTGCTTTTACAGTATGTCTCTGCTGGGGTAAAACTGACTTGACTTAACTACATCAAAAATTGGGTACATAACAGAACATAATAGAGTGTGAAATTTTCATACAAGGACAGTGTGTTCACATGGGCTTACACGAACACAGCCTACACACAGTACATTCCTTTTTCCACACAGATCCGCAGTAGCATACCAGCCCCATCTCAGCCCCCCTCCCCGAGCTTTACTGGACGGGACTGGGACACACACACACGCACAGATGCACGCACACACACACGCACGCACACGCCCACACACACATATATACTTACATTGCAGTTATTATTGCTGCATTGAGCTCTCAAACTGGACTTACCATCCGTTTCTTTTCCACATATCTTAGTGCTGAGGGGAAAAAAAGTTTAATCAAGGCAAATGAATATTAATGTGCAAAAGCCAGAGTTAAACAAAGTCCTAAAATATCAACGGTGCCGTAAGTATGCTCCACAGGTATCCATTTATTGAGTCCACAGCAGGAGTTTTGAGGCCCAGACACATAGTTCTGAGACATGAGGAATTGAAATCACAAGACAGCACACTTTGCGAAGGTTCATACAGTCGTGGGTACAGGCAAAGTTGTGCAGTTGTTTTCAGTCCCAAAACAAAAATCGGTCTTATGTTTACTCATCACATAGCTGATTAGCCCCGAGCAAACATTCAAATCTTTAATATGAATTTGATTCGGAAAGCCTATGGGAAAAATGAATGAAAGTGTCATGAGTTTGATTACTGCTTGTCCTCCCTTCTCTCTCATCCCCCGTTTCACTCTGTACTTTCCTGTCAATAAAGCCTACGGGCAAAAATCGAAGAAATAAAAAGTACTTCCAGAACTAAGCGGTGGGTCACTGTTGAGCTCCGTAGTCTACGTGTGGCCATAGTTGTACCAGTTAGCTGAGGCGAGTGCTACATGCTAGCAGTGTTTTTGCGTTGGTAAATGAAAGAATACTAACCCTAACCCTAACCCTAACCCATACTAACCCTAACCCTAACCCTGTCCACGATTGAGCTCTTTGGCAGTGCTGTTGATGGTCAGATGTTTGTGTTTACTGTTGGTCACATGCTTATGTTTATTGTTGCTCCGATGTTTGTGTTTACTGTTGGTCACATGCTTATGTTTATTGTTGCTCAGATGTTTGTGTTTACTGTTGGCCACATGTTTGTGTTTAATTTGGTCACATGTTTGTGTTTACTTCCGCTCACATGTTAGTGATTACTGTTGGCCACATGTTTGTGTTTACTGTTGGTCACATGTTTGACAGAGATTGATTGTAGAGTGGTGAGGGGAGGCTGCACTTTGCGACCCAGATAAGGGAATACCCGACACTGCTTGATATCGCAGCTCGTCTTTGGTCTTTTGGCGGCTCTACGTTTAATCGTTGTCCCTGTCTCACTGTGAGAGCTACGACCCACGTTTTTGAGCCACAACTCAAGATTTTCCCCCACAAGCACTAATCTTACATTGCAGACGGCCAAAACTGTGCAGTTGGCACTCAGCTTAAGGGTTTATGAGAGCTGCGAACTATTGATAGATTTAAATACAGACTTCCTCCGTTTTTTTTGCAGTTTTAAACCCATGTTGGTAACCTGGTGGACTCACATAGTCCTAACACCATACTAATACATTTTACTTCCCAGTGACAGATATTTCAAAGTATGTTTTCTCTTCAATTTAATATCTCTTTGTTTAATATTCTTTCCACAGCTGGTCATTATGTAACAGTGGAGGAATGTCGGCCATTTGGACTCAGACAGTCTACATTTTGCTTTCTGGTGTATCTAATGCTTTCTCCAGCCGCTCGTGGCAGCGACGACTTTCCATGCAAGAAATAATAATGTCTGTAACTAAAGCTTTCCCCAAATATTAAACATTCTTAATGTCATCTCTGATTATAGTAGTTGAGGTAGATTTGAACCATTTACAATTAATGCAATGCTAGCTAACTGTTGAGTGTAGAAGTTGAAGGCCAAGTCCATAGACCAATCTATATTGTTACACTGAACAGAGCGCCATCAAGGCTCTGACCCTACACTGTAAAATATCACAGGTTTTTACAACATTTATGTGTGAAATGTCACAGTAAATTACAAGAATTGCATCTCACAAGTACAAACAGTAATATTATACTAAATTTTATTTTAGCGGCTTAAAAACACAAAACAATAAAAAACGCCATTAAATCACAAGAAACAATGCCCAAAAGGAGTAGACAGAGGCAAAAAAGCTTATTGTGGAACAAAAAATATATATGTTGGCCTACTAATAATAATAAAAAGGGTAAGAACATAAACACCACTTTTTATCACTTTTCATTAAATCAGTATCTCAATATACTTTTATTGCATCTCCAATGTTATCAGTTCAAACATTCAAAGTCGCCTCATTCTTAACAGTCACATTAGCTCGCAGTAAGGAATGTAATTGCATTGTGTGGTGCACATACACATTGTATTGTGGTATGGGACTCCTCCCAAATGATTGTGTTAAAACTCTGAACATGGCACAGTGCTATTTCATAATAGTGATGTGACAACACAACAGCTCAGTGTGAAAATCAAGAATTTCAACCAAAGAACAGCGGGAATTGTTTATTTTGACAGGGCAATATTTGAAAATGTCATAGCAACACATTCAACAACATTCTAGTTATTGTGAAATCACAAGTTATAGTGTCACAGTCACAATATGGTGTTGTGAAATATTTCCCTATTACTTTACTGTGAAGTCATTGGAATTCAGAAGCCATATAGTATCAAAATGCCACAAACGCCACTGTTAAACAATATTTCAAAGTTAACATAAATTCCCGGCATTTTAAGGCTGGAAATTTGGGACAATTCTTCAAACATATGCACATCTGTGGTATTTACCGGTACTTAAAAAAACTGCAAAGGAGAAACAGACCTCAATCCTCTCCAGGAACAACCCAGAGTAAAGCTGCATTCTTGAGCCACATGTGGTTCTCCTTAGACCCTCCTCTCTCTGCCTGTGTCTGGACTGGATCAGTTTGACTGGACCCACACTAGAGTTTTTTGGGGGAGCGCACGTCAGCTGGATGCATTGGATCATGGAGGTTTGAAGCTTTGTGGTAATGGAAACTTCTACTGCCGTGTTTATAGATTTACTCATAACTGCGGTTGTGCATTGTTCCAGCTTCTTATGGACCGGAAGTTTAATTATACCTGGTTTAGGAAACTGGGACTAGAGAAATATGAGCAATCATTACTTAGAACCAAATGGAACATGGGGTATTCACTTTGAATTAAATTATGAAGTTCTGAAGTATCATATACAGTCATTTTATCTTCTTTGTTAGTTTTCACCCAGCACACTTACATTTAAAAAAAAAAAAAAAGAGAGAGAGAGACAAACACCCATGCATACACACACACCACACACACCCACATAATTATGATAATTATTATTACTATAATTATTATAATTATAAAACTTTCAATCCAGAGCCACTCCAAAGTGAACCGGTCGAAATGCGTCCAGCCTGACTTTTATATCTTCAAGTTCATTCTAAAACAAATTCTTCTATCGTGGTTAAAAAACTGGCTCAGGCTCATAAAAATAATTTCATCAATTGTGCCTTTGTTGTCGAATAATGCCGTTAAACTACTGTTAACAATTTTTTTTTTTTACTTTAGTTCATTTTTGCTGATGGAGAACAAATGTACCCTTACATCAGTTCTTGTCTTGAGGATAGGCCCAGTAATTAAGTTTGAGCACTTTGACGGTTAAATGGCAAATTCTACCATTGAATTCTGACCTTCCTTCTACCTCAATTATGGGCATTGTAGAGTGTTATGATATCACATGAACCCAGCCTATTCCATAAAATAGCCAAACCAATCGTTGGTATAAACTGAAAATCTGTATTGCCTTAAAACGCCAATACTTATAACAAAAATGAACAAAAATGTTAAGCAACTGCAACTTATTGTTTAAAGGTCCTACATTGCACAAAAATTACTCCTGTGATCTTTTAGCCATGTCAGAATGTTGTTACCTCATCAACAACATACCTTGAGTTTGGTTTCATTCACACGTTATAAGCAGTTTACATCTCCAAAAAACTCAAAATGCTCTGTTCAACCGAGTGATGTCATCAAAGTTGTGTTACTTTTAATGGCGGTTGGCAGCCAACTGAAAAGATAAGATAAGATCACCTTCATTTGTCCCACAATGGGGAAATTGCAGTGTTGCAACAAAGGGTACAGAAACAGATTATGCACAGTATAAACAGATAACTTAGAAAAAGAAAACTCTTATAAAAACAGATAACTTAGAAAAAAAGAAAAGAAAACACTTATAATCGTAATAATAATAACACTCTGTCATATGGACAGAAAATATTACAACAGGGATGATTGACATTGTGTCAAAGTATTGCACAGGAGTATAACAGTATTGCACAGGAGTATAACAGTATTGCAGGAGTATAACCGTATTGCACAGGAGTATAACAGTATTGCACAGGAGTATAACAGTATTGCAGGAGTATAACAGTATTGCAGGAGTATAACAGTATTGCACAGGAGTATAACAGTATTGCACAGGAGTATAAAAGTAATACAGTATTGCACAGGATTATGAAAGCCGAATGACACGTTCAGGACTAACAGTGGCTTTGTTGTGAAGTCTGACAGCAGCAGGAAGGAAAGACCTGCGAAACCTCTCCTTCACACAGCGAGGGTGGATCAGCCTGTCTCGGATCAGAAAAAGTACATTTACCGCCACATACTGTAGTTTTACGGCTTAGACTTGATTCTTTAGACTTTATTCTTTAGACTTCAGTGGCTCCTGGGGCGCAGAGAGCGCACTTCATTCTTTAGACTTTATTCTTTAGACAGACTTTATGGCTCTATGGACCCCCCAAAAAAGTGAACTCAACAAGACTAAAACAATAGCTGTAGCGTCAAAGTTAGACAATTCCAGGGCTGGTATCATTCAAATGAGCCTAGTGAAGGTTGTTGTTGTTGTTGTTGTGGTGTTGCTTTTAATGGCGGTTGGAGCCAACTGAAAAGGTTTAAAAAGTTGGTGGAGTATTAAAGTAGAAAAAGTTGGCTGGGCATTAGGCATACCTCCACCAACTGTAGTTTTTTGTCTTCTGTAAGTTGTACGTCTTCAAAGTATAAGTTTTACGTTATACCTTAAAAAAGAGAAAGAGACAGCGCAAAAGAGAGAAAAAAAGAGAGAGGAAGAGCTAGAGGGAGGGAGAGAGAAAGAAAGAGAGACGTTAAAAAACACTGTAAAAGCTGTATTACCATTTAAAAGCACTTTCCTGTATTACCATTTGATGACAATCACAAGGTGGAACAGAGTGTTTTCAGTTTGACAGAAGAACACGGTCTCAGACTGCAGGATCTGTCTGTTAAACGTGTGTGAATGAAACAAAACGCAATTCCTGGTATGTTTTTGATGCTGATGAAACAAGATTATAACATAAACACAAAATAATTATAATATAGGCTCTTTAAGTAACTATGGAACTGCATTGAATGGATAAAAGTATAAACACCTTGGGACGTTCTGTGTCAACAACAGCCAATAAACAGTCAATGTCATATTGGCTGATTGGCAGATTGCTGAACCGATAACAGATTTATCACGATATATATGTGGTTATTGTTACATCACAAGTATCAGTATCAGTGTATCCCAAGATATAACTCCATCTTTTATCAAACATGTTGTTTTTTTTCCATACAATGTGTAAAACGACAATGAGTGGTATGATTTTCTTTCCAAATGATGAAATATTTGCACCCATGAACTGTATAACGTTTAACAATTCAAATTTTTTCATATTTTTTGGACGATGAAAAGTCCTAAAAAATGTCGCCCATAAACAGGGAACTATAACCAATGAATGATATGAGACTGAACATGATTAAGTCCATGTGTTGCATCAGACCATCTCTTTCCCCGACTCCCTCAAGCCATTTCTTACTGTTTGTGATGATATACTGCCGCTGCCTGGAAACAGCTCGGCCAATCGCAGGCGTGCTCCAGAGTTTCCATGGTAACGCGAAGCCACCCTCGCTGTGAGCCGAGAGGAGGAAATAAAACCTGCTATGTGTGTGTGTGTGTGTGTGTGTAAATGTACTGACAGCAGCACATTTACACACAGGCTGAGAAAAGCATCGGAAACAAGAATGGGAAGATGTCGGGTGATGAGAGGGAGAAAGAGAAATGGATTTGTCAAGAAAGCTTTTGGCTCGGTGGGTTGACTGTTTGTCCACCCACCTGAAGGTCACCGGTTTGATTTCAGATCCAAACATTGAATACAGTCCACTACTATATGTCACGCTAGTTTTAGTAAGTCCTCTTCCCTCTCAGATTCAGAAAACGCTTGGTTAAGAATTTTCCAATTTTGTGACATCATAGGTAGAGCTCCGAGATCTTCCATAAATCATCACCAGACATTATGAACATTTCTGCTATTAAGAGGACACATATTATGCTAATTTGACCATGTTCTAACATTATTCCCTCATCTAAAACTTAGCTTTATTCGCGCTAGTTTGATGATGAATAATGGTTAGAAAGTACTCTCACCTCCGACCGTCAAAAGCACTCCGTTCTGAATCTCCTCGATAATCGACGTTTTCACCACCTAAGACAATCTGAGAATCTTCTCTGCTGTTTTAAAGTCGATGAACCATCATGAGACACAGAAGTGAGAGGCGAGCTTGAAACATGCATTGAAATGTTTTTCTTAAACTGTGTGTAATTACTTCGTACATGGCACCAAAATGTTAGTCAGTTAGTCCCGTGGGAAACAGCAGAGTCATAAATTTTTTTTTTTTTTTTTGTTCTCAAACATGAGATGCTAAACTAAATTTAGTTTAAAGGCAAATAACAATACAAAAATTGCATAATATTTGACCTTTGAAATAACGTTCATTACAACTGTGAGCTTGCATTCGCGTGTCGGATGCAAGCTAGGTTTGTTTATTCTAATATACTTTTAACTTTTGGTAATTTATTATTATTTCTTTTAGTCAGACTTTTTTAGGGAGATGTATTTACCTTAGATGGTTCCAAAAGCATGCTCGGGACCCCTCCAACTTCTCCAAATGACCAATTGACACCTTTTTGTCCAAATCAACTCATTACTTGTCTTCAGTTACACTATATTTCTTTTAATGAGACACATTGGTTAGTGCGATGCATTTACCTCTCATAAAGTTGTCAGACTAAAAGCAGTAAGAGCAATATTTTTTGGACTGTGGAGTATTTATTGTGTGCATGTTCTCTTTGCTTTTGTGACAGTTTGTTTTGTTTTTGTTGCATGACAGGATTTGAGCCACAAAGAGTTGAATAAATAACTTACCAAAGTGTTTAATTCTGCCATTGATTGATTGCAGCATTGAACATTCTACTTCCAGATTATGCATCCGTGTCATGAAGAAGTTTCAGTATTATCGTTTATCGTCATACTTTTCTATAGCAATATATCGCACTTCAAAGTGTTTTATCGTGTACAGGCCTGATGATTTGTATACCTAACATTATGGCCTGTGATCTGGTGGTGTGTGGTGCAGAGCCGGTTTAGTGGGAGCCATGTTGCAGGATTGCGCAGTGCTGCTCTCTCTTCTCTCTCCAGTGTCTGTGCTGAGGAGAGGAACCGTGGCTGGATGTGGGTGAAAGGGCGCCGCTGTCAGATGGAGCCCAACACAGAGGCGCAGAGCGGGGCTCAACCATAATCTAACCTCCCTCACTCACTCCCCCCCCTCCTGCTTCACCGAGGGAGTGGTGGGGGAGGGAGTGTGGGTGGGTGGGTGGGGGAGGACTGCAACATAAACAGACTTTCAGCAAGTGTTTTTGAAAATATACTTGTAACATTCCTTTGTGACTGTAGTGGAATGCAGTTTGTTTACTATGTGCTAATATTTCCTGTATGACACACTATCTGTACTGTTATTGGACTTTAAACATGCTCTTGAGTACCTTTACTTTGGCCTCTCAGGTTGAAGGGCAAAAAAACTAAAAAAAAACTTTAAAAAATTACTAAATGTCACGTGTTTTTCCCACGCTAAGATCTTACCTTTGGGCTCCATCTACTGGCAGCAGAGGGAATTACATAGGAGTATAGTTTTGGAAGAAAAAAAATTGCATTGACAATGATAAGTATTTAAAGTTGCTGCACCCAATGTTTTAATCTTTAAAACAGTCAAACCTGTTTTGCTCCAGTGCACATATAGCATCTAATTTAATTTTTTTAGTTATTAGTTTGGATCCCCATGAGCGCCAGCAAAGCTATTGCTGTTCTTTCTGGGGTCCATAAAATTCCAATTAATTTGATCACTTTTCATGGTGTAAACTGTGCATATCTCTTAATCACAACAAAAATAGAGGCACTTGTTTGGGTGAAAACAAGACCACTGTGTGCTGTTTGCATCTAATTATAGTGTATTTGTTCACCGCGAAGCAGGAAGTACACTGTTAGCATGCTTTTGTTAGTTAGATTTATTGTAAACTCTGCTCTGACCTCTGAAAGTTGTGAAAAGCGCTTATAAACTCATCGCGGTGAACCATTCAGCTCAGAATGCATTAGGTTAGTGAGCAATGAGTTTGGGTCATCGCAAATGGTTTAAAATGTTCTTACATTTTTTTAATCAGGTACAGCGCCTTTAAAGGTGAAAATAAAGTAAAACTTTATGAGTATAGACAGCTTCGCTTGAATAAAAATGCTCTTGTTTGAGTGGTCTGCTGTTGTAACTGAGCTAAAGAGAACACAGTCATGTTCATTGTAAAGTGTTTGTGTTTCAAAATGACTGTTATATAAGTGAGGGCACTGTTTCACTGTTCTGCTGAAAAAAAAATAATCACAAGACGAGCTATAAAAAGATGTGTGAGAGAGAGGAAGAAAGAAAGGAAGTGAGAGAGTGAGTGAATGAGAACAACCACGTATCACAGCTGCACACAAAGAAAGAAAATATACACTGTGCTCTTTCCTCATTATTTTGGAGACCAGTGGACACTTGTGGTACTGCACTCAAATACAATATAGACATTTAAAACATCTTATTTCAAAAGCAGGGACCATAACCTAGAAGAATATTTGAATGAAATTGTTGTTTTAATGTGAAGGGAATACCAGAAAATGAGCCTATGCATCTCCATCAAACCTGAAAGAAATAAATTATGTGAAAAGAGTGAAAGAGTGGGATAGAATGTGATTTATGGTAGACAAATAAGCCAGAAGTGGCATTTCTAAATACACAACTGTCACCTTAAAGAGGGTAAGATTTGCATTTTATATGTCATAAACATGGCCTATCTGTTCCTCAGATACAAGGAAAATGTGCTCATATCAAATATTGTCTTACTTACAAACACATTGGACATGATAACCACATAAGTCTCTCATTTGTGTTGCCAGTTTAAAAGCTGAAATCCAGTGTGTTTAAACCTCAGTGTCCTCGCTCTGATCGGAATGGTCACAACCTCAAACCCAGCACCTGCATAAATCAGAGCTAATGCAGCCGCTGCAGTTCTGCTCGCTCGTTCTATATCAAGAATAGTTTTTATATTATATTGGGACAAGAACAAAGAAAACAAAGGCACACAAATAGAATAAAGATTGCCTTAGTTGTACTTGTCAAAGCCTCTCTAGGCACGACAGTGTAGTAATTGCTTTTGTTTTTGTCTCTATTTAACTAGGAATGTCCCATCATATATATATATATATATATATATATATATATATATATATATATATATATATATATATATATATTCAATTTGGTCTGAGATCTATTTTTCAGGGGAGTCCTTGCCAAGAGGCTTCTGCCACACAAGTGACACAACACATAGCAAAACATTTCATATAAACATTAAATTGTTATGGACACATCTAGAAACTTTGACAGGTCAATAATAGTATTTCCAGGTCTTTCAGAAGGGTGTGAAAATGTGCCATGGGTACATACTTGGTTGTGGTAAGCCTCTACCGTAGCCCTGGGGTAGATTGATGGAAGCGAGGTAGACAATCTGCTCACTTTCATACTTGGCAAGGTAAGTGAAGTGACTTCCCTAAGGACAAAACTATAGAACCTGGTCTGAGCGGGATTGATCCTCTGACCTTCAGGTTAGTGGACAGTGTTCTAACTACTGACCCACTGCTGCTTCCTCTAGACCTGCAATTAAAATGTTTGTTTGATATATAGTTGTGATCTGAGACCAAGGGATCATTATTTTATATTTTCGACATTTAAAATTGCAATGTAGATCTAAAACAATTTGACCACTGAGTGGTTGAAAACTGTGGTGCTGATTTAAACTGTCCTTTTGTAATTTGTCTCCATAAATCACTCTATTTCACAGTAGCAAGCAGTTCATTTCTTTTTTTTTTTACAGGTCCCAAAATGGCCACATGACATTGCTGAATTCTATGTGTGTCACAGATTAAGAAAAAAAACAACAACACCAAGTTAATACAAAGCAGTGGGGTTGTATCGGCTATTGGGGGTCAGTGAAAACAGGGATTTTCTTTCATTTCTGGTAGAAATGTCTAATTTAAAAACCTTTCAAACGATTTTAATGAGCGTGTCTAAATCCCAGTCCCAGCTAATCTCCAATTATATCATACAGCAGGGCAACATTGATGTCTCTGGATAACACCACCAAGAGGAACACATACAAGTAAATATACATAAAAAGCACAGGGCCTAAAATCGAACCCTGGGGTACACCATCTCACCATAGAATCTCTGAATTATCATTTTACTTAATGTTTCAAAAAAGCATAGTCAAAAAGGAATTTCTATCTCTTTATAACAAAATGTTGTCAAAGTCTCTGTCTAAGCTTATCTCCATTTAAAGCATGAACAGTTTTTAGCTAAATGCATAAAACATGAATGTCTTTTTTTGGGAGCAGATGCAGGGTGTGTTTTGAACTGAATCGAGCACCGCCCACCAGAAACCACTCAGCTGCAGCACTTACCATAGACCACAATGTGAAAGTAATGTCTGGTTTACAACCATAAGAAAACTCGAAGCATACAAAATGTTCCTGCTCTATTTTTATGGAAGAAGGTTGACGGGTCAGGAACAAATACAGAAAGTAAAAAAAACCCATACTATCACAGTTGCAATTTAAGTTTACATTTAATGCTTTGGTTCTTTTATCCGATGAAAAGCAGAATAAGCTCCTGTAGGTTGCCAGAATACCTGGGATCAAGTTACCCAAACACAACTAATAAAAATAAAACATAAACATAAATTGTACCTGAATTATATTTTTATTCATACAACAGATCTCAGCAATTTACAAAAAGACGTGTTCGTGATTCCATTTGTGGTGCTGTGAGACGTGAGTTAACAAAAAGCTACTTCTAGTTCATCCTAAGCTTTATCTGCAACCATTTCACCTCTTTGCGTCACTACACCACGTTTTCTTTTTTTCAAAGATTTTTTTGGCCCATAGGCTTTATTAGACAGGATAGTATATCGTGAAATGGGATGAGACTGGAGAAGGACATTCTAACTCACATAAGTGTGCACGTGACCACCGAGCAGCACTCTACACTGCGTTTTCACATTTCTTTACGTAAAGCGTTGGCTTTGGATAATGTTAGATGCCTTATGCACTGGAAATATAATATTTTTAATCTCGATGCAAGTGTCATGCAGCGATAAACAGAAAACAGCTCTTGCTAACGTGAGCTAGCTTTGTTTCGCTCAACATCAAATTTGACCATCACTTGAAATACGGCAGTTTATCACAAGATCAAGTCAGTGTTTGGCACGTCATTATTTTCTGTTTCTATCTGCTTTTTGCCTGCCTTTTTTATCCAATGCTGTGTTGTTTAGCTTCTCCTTGTCTTAGGTGGGCCCAGAGCCCCAACAGGGCTAGACCACTTTGGGAGGTGCTATGTCTTGTGGGCCGCTTAGGACCAACAAATTGCCCACTACACTGCACTTAAGACAGTGGAAGCACTTTTCAGACCATACAAATCAGGTCCAAAGTGAAACCATGTGAAGAATGCTATAATACTCATTTACACACATTCACTTTGTATGTGACACATGTTTAGATAATATGACATTTGATAACATTTCTACTTACACCACATTTATAGCAGGGAGTTACTGAGTATTGCTTTAAAATCTTGTTATTCTACATTCCTTCCTCCCCCCTCTCTTGTTGATGTTGCCTGTGGAGTAGTTTGCAGAGGTATATACTTCACAGGCTGGCACCAGAGCAGCCCACAGCCTCATGTATTATTCAGCAGATCAGGACCTACATAAGAACAGCTCACTCTGATCTACTCTGCACAAAGTTCCCTTAAGGACGAAGAATGGACTGACTGTAGCTAAGCCCTTGCACCTTTCCTCTCGTGGATTCACTCAAAACTTTGGATTAAAAAACAAACAAAACTGTGGCGCATAGAAGGACATTGAAAGTGCTCACTACAATGTTATATTCATTTGTATCAAAGAAGTCTGTATTAGTTTTAGGTCACGAGTTGATTGAAAAACACGCAGAGCGAGACATATTATGTAGCTCAATAGTTTACCAGTCGGATTTTCAGTGATTCATTTAAATTTCAGTAATCCTGAATTCTGCATTTGAAGCTTGCACACTCCCACTTGCCCACGACTCTGTACTCAATTGCGAATCATGAAAAATGTTGGGTCAAACGCGTAGAAATGTTGAGTAGCCATTACTGAAGAAATGAAACGCTTTAAACGAAAATCCACTGCTTGCTCTGGTGAGATGGTGTGCCCCAGGGTTCGATTTTAGGCCCTGCACTTTTTAACCTGTATATGCTCCCTCTAGTCTAGGAAATGTCATCAGGCGTCATGGAGATGTGTATTATCAGCATAACTGTCTTTTTTTTTTTTTGTCTAAGAAAAACGTATCTCTATCACCCAAACTAAAGAACATAAGCGAAGTCTGCCCCATTCTCTCTCAGGTCAACACAGAGACGCTGATGTAACGCCCTGCTCTCTGATCTTCCCAAAAATAATACTACAAAAGGGGGTGGGACAACACTGCAAAGGCCAATTTAAAAATAGCTGCATTGGTTCCTTGTGTGTTTCAGGATATATTTTAAGGTCCGTATTCTGGATTTTAAAAGTTTAAAATGGGTTTAGGCCTTCTTATCTTTCAGAACTGCCTTTACCCTCGCGGACCCTGCGCTCCTCCGGCAGCCGGTGCCTAGTCAGTCCCAAAGTCAGGACACACACTCACGGAAGTTATGAAAAGCACTCATAAACTTACTGGGGTGAATAATTAGGATGCAGGAATACCTTTTGACCCCGGCAAACATTTTAAAATGAACTAGTTCTGTTTTTTCACATGTTTTGAGACCGTAAAAATCTGCCCAAGCCTTAATTGGCCTGCTCACTTCTTTTCTATTCCAATCAAAAAAGAAAAGTACGAAGAAGAGATGACGAGCACAGTAAATTCCAAGATAAATGGACAGATGAATTCTTGGTTGTTCTTCCCAAGGCAAATCCACTGTGCTTGATGTGCAAACAGTCGTCCTGGAGACACACACCCACTTTATTGAAATTTGTGCATATTATATAAGGTTTTGCAGCTCATTCCTTCTCTTTGTCCTGTCAATGTGTCTCTTCTAAAAAAGATTAAATAAGCACCACTGAGTTAATGGGTTGTTACATGGCTCTTTTGTGTAGTCTACAAAACTCTTTGTTTTGACTGACTCATTTCTGAACATTTTGCTTACAAATGTGTTTTTCCTAAAATGTTCATTTTGTTATGATCTAGATCATTGTACGCATCCAAATTTTCCTCCTTTCATTTGAAACTGTCCCTTACCTTAAATTCATTAGTCCAGTTTATTATGTAATGCAGTCTTTGGCAATGTGTTTTCGGTCTCTAAGTGCACTGTTGTCCTTGGGGAGCTTTCTCTTGGAGACATTTGCTTTGGCATTAGTGTGTGTGTCGGAGCGGCCAGAGCGTTGGCTGGGGAGATGGGCTTGGGGTTCAGGGTGGGGGATATAAGGGTGGGTGTCAGTGCTTGGAGTAAGTGATTCCCCTAAGTGCTAGTCTAATAAAAGGTGATGGGAGAGAGAGAAAGAGGATGACACCCCAGATGGATGGGTGCTCCCTGGATTAGATTGGATGGATGAAAGTTTAATGATTTTTTCTGAAGATGAGCTGGAAGTGAAGTGGGGGGGAAAAATGGAGGCACTTATGGGAAGCATATATACAAAAACAGTCCAGCAAAGACAGGAAAGGCATAGAATTATTCAGCAAAAGTTCTTTTTTTTAAATGTCTTTTATTATTATTATTATTATTATTATTATTATTATTATTATTATTATTATTATTATTATTATTATTATTACTATTATTATTACTACATATTTGTCTTATATAGGTCACTTTATTTTAAGTATGTTTTTGTTGCTGTATGTTTAAAGGGGGAAAAAAGAAGCATAGGAATAATAGTATTTGTAGGATGCTTTAGATAGGTAGATTTGTTTTATATTAAAGATGTATTCTGTTTAAAAAAAAAATCATAATAATATAAAAAAATATTCAGCAAAAGTAAGTAATTTAACTTTTAACTGTCAGATTGCTAGTTTGTTGACCTGGTTTAAGGAAATAGCTCTGTAATTACTCAAGCTTTCCACAAAGTTCAATGTCTTAGGGTAAAAACTGTTAATCTCCCATAGAGTTATACAGGTTTCTGTTCTCCATCTGAGATAAAGACATCATCAATTCTAGAATGTGAACGCAACCTTTCAAACATGAGGTCATTTAATGGATGAGGGTTTAAGGGCCTGCACCTGACATTAAGTTTCTTCTTTTTGTGGAAAAAAAACACCGAACGATATTGTTGAAATATTTAAAAGGGCATTTTGTTGAATGAAAACCAGTGACAGACTGGTATGACCAATTAAAGGAACTGATGAAAAAGAACCACGTGGAAACAACAACCTGTAACATCTCAGTTGTTTCTCTGTAATAGTTCAACATCTGAGTTAGAGAAAGGGCTAACAGGGCTAACAGGGTGAACAGGGCGAACAGTTCAATCCGTTCAATCTGTTCTTCCCTTGTGGCTCAAAATGGGGTATTAAATGGATTCCTTAAATTCAGATCAGAAGGAAAAAGCGTATCAACCACAAGCACCACTGTCGGCCCAATACATTTTAAAATTTGCCTTTATCTTGATCACTCAAATTGTACTTTATTGTTACTTTAAAATGAGAAGAACAAATAATTAGCACTATTTACATGTTTATACTGAGAGGAGTCCATCTGAGCCAGACTCCTTTACTGTACAAGAGTCCATTTAGTTTTCATGTTCTAGATGTAGCTGAGTCTGGATGTAGCTTTTGACTCTTTACGATTCCTCGGCACCACCATCACCCAGGACTACAGCGCATTGTGCTGCAGACTTCCATCTCTGCAGGACCTGTACGTCTCCAGGGCTCTGGGACGAGCAGGTCGGATCACAGCTGACCCTTCTCACCCTGGACATGGACTATTTGAACCACTCCTCTCAGGCATGGGACGAGCAGGTCGGATCACAGCTGACCCTTCTCACCCTGGACATGGACTATTTGAACCACTCCTCTCAGGCAGGAGGCTACGGTCCATCCGGACCAGAACCTCCCGCCACAAGAACAGTTTCTTCCCCTCTGCCGTTGGACTCATGAACACTTCTAAACACCTGCCACTTTAACTACAGTTTAATCAATCTTTCTGCACTACATCTGTAAATTCTTGTGTACATGGTAGGTCTATTTTAATTTTAATTTTATACTATAGTAATTTTAAATCGTTTCTTAATACATTTGATTTTTGCCTTTTTGATTTCATATATGTTGTTTTATTATTGATCAGTGTTTTATGTTGCACCTTAATGCTGAGACAAGTTCCTATGTTTGTGAATTTTGTTCATTGACAATGGCAATAAACCCTTTCTGATTCTGAACTTTTCTGATTTAGTCCATCACCTGCTTGTCTCCATGGAGATGGAGAGGAATGCCAGGAATGTCCCTCAGTATGGCATTCAACTTTTCTATCGCCATGGTGACAAACAAGTGCAAGTTACAGCTCAGATCTGTTAGAAAGGCACTCACAGCATGCATGTTTTTCAATGTATATATATTAAAAACTATAACTATAAATGAAGTGCAAAATGCGTTTAATGCCAGACCAACTGTAATATTTCCATGGAGACAAGCAGGAGGCAAACCTGAAAATGTATGCTGTGCACTTTTGAAATGAACACGACATTGGCCCTGGTTGCTTAGGAGAGCATTGGCACGATTCTTTTCATTTGTGCTTGAATTCAACTTTCCATGAGGCAATAATATATAATAATATTTTAGATCTTGGCGCGAGTGCTGCGAGCCGATAAATAGGAAAGTGCTCTTGCAAACGTCTTCATCACTGGTTTACAGCCGTTTATGACAAGATCAAGTGTTGCTATATCTACTTTTTGTTGTCTTGTTTTCACCTGAGTCTACATTCTCTCTTGTCTAATCGGCTCGTGCTTCTCAGAGTCTGACATTGATAACTCAAACGGGCCGGCGCTGTTCACTTTGGACCAACCAGGGGAAACATGCCTCTGCCACCATTCCACAGTGTTAGTATTTTTTTGTATAACATGGCATTACATCTCATTTCCATCACACATAGTTCATTATTTTTTATTTAGACACATATTTTCTAATTTGATCACTCTTACAATAATAATATTTGTCTGAATTTGTATTTACACTTCTTTTTCAGTTGCACCAAGGCTGTGGGGGGAGAAGAACACTTACGTTATTGCAAATGTATTTTAGTTTGCATTGTTTAGGCACTGTTATTGTGTTTTGTGTAGTTATTATAATTTGCCTTATTTTTACTTGTTTAAGTTAGTAATTTTAGTTGTTTTTTGGTCAAATTCTTTCTTTCCTTGTGTAATTTGAGTTAGTCCTGTTTGTATTTAAACCCTCCTTTTTTTGGTTTTTGTTTCTGTTAACGTATGGTTTAGTTGGGTCCACGTATGCGTTATTAGAATAGTTTTGAGTCTTCGTCAAATAAATGGTTTTGTCTTCATTAAAAATACCTTGATTTTTACACCTGGTGTCCTGGCCTTTTGGGTTTGGCCCCTCGACAATGCCAAATTACAGTTCGATTTAGTTTTGCCTGTTTCTACTCCTGGTTTAGTCCGAATCACTGTTGTACTTAAGATTTAACAGTAGCTACAAACAGTATCACTATCTGGGCCAATATACAGGGACATCGCCATAGTATCAGTATGTTTTAGTTTGATGTGAGATGAAAGGGGAGTAGCATGGAGCAGAGGCGCAGGAGTAGAGAGAATCAGTGTGAAATTGTGGCAGATGAAACAGAAAGTGTGAGAGCTGCTGAGGCTTGAGCTGCATGACAATCAGGGCTATTTATAGAAGTGTGGAGACAGGGCAACCAGCACTGCTCAGAGGAGACTACAAAACCATTTTTAACAATTGACAATGTATTTTAGAATATATGAAAAAAAAAAAAAAAAACTCCGACTGCAAACCAATTTTACTAATAGTTATAAATAAATGCACACGAACCTGTTAAATTAGGTTTTGGTGCTATAATTCTGTCAAGGTAAATGAAAGAATTATACCAGAAAAACTGATATCACATGAGTAAATTAAAATGACGTGAATTAGGATTTTTTTTGTTGATAAGTAGCTGAAATTAAGTGTATTTATTTTTTCTCTCTATTCATAATCTTGGTATGATTAGTGTCAGTTAAAAGGACCTAAAGAAATAAGTTTAACGCTGCAATTGTGCTTAGCTAAACAAAGCTAGCATGTTAGCATCAGCTGTTTCCTGTTTATCGACCCACAGCACTCGTGCCAAGACCCAAAAGATTATATTTCCAGTGCCTCTGACATTATCCAAACCCACACTACATAAAGGAAACACAGTGTAGGGGCGCCGAAAAGTTAAATAAACAGTAAAGATTATAACCTTTGACATTTGGGGCTTTTCTGTTTGGTTATATCTTTCTAAATGTAGGAATCATCCATTTAGCTTGTTTCCACTGGTTCCCTTTGAAGTGGATTTGTATGAGCCGAAATAAATTGTTCCCACTGTCCTAAGTGAACCGTACTAACCCCTTTAAGCAATCCAGAGTAGACACTGAGAAGACATTTCCAAAGGGGTTTGGCTCACTTTTGGCTCACGGAACGCTTTAGCTCGACATGATCGGACAAGAAAGAACGCAGACTCGGGTGAAAACAACATGGCAAAAAAAAGCAGGTATAAACTGAAAACAAAAATGTCTCACCAAACACCGACTTGTATTTTCAATGATATGTGTTGAAACCACTTGCTTAGCTAAACAAAGCTAGCATGTTAGCGTCAGCTGTTTCCTGTTTATCGACCCACATTACATAAAGAAAATGCAGCGTGGAGGCGCGGAAAAGTATATAGTAAATAAGTATATAGTAAATAAACTCACAAAAGCTGAAACTTAAACTAAAGTAGTTTCTTGTTTATTCTAGCTTTAGCCACGTCTCACAGCACCACCAACTTGGAATGACTAAAAGTCTTTTTGTATAATGCTGATATCGGCGTCATGAAAAAGTACAATTCAGGTAAGACTTAAAAAAAATAAAAAAAATAAAATGTGTAAGAAAACATTTGTTATGTTTGGGTGACGTCAGTTGTTCACGTCGCAGACCTCTGTCCCGCGATGTCGAGCCAGACCCTGAGCTTGGAGACACATTCTGTCATTGAAAGTCGTGTTCCTCCAAAAGCTCAAGACAATGGAGAGAATTTGGTTGGAAAAATCTGTTGAGATAATTTATCACAGCACACATCAACACAGAAGCAAGCGGTTGAAAACTCCTCAATAGAGCTGGAGGCTTTGTAATTGGAATGCCAGTCATGCTCATGTGTTTTGAAAGCGTGCTAAAATTAGACCTCTTTGGGGATTTTTTCTTTTTTTTTTAGCTATAGTATACCTAATGATGCACGCATAATGTACTTAGGCTTGTTTCTCAAGAATAATGTTAGGATGGAAGACTGTTTGTTTGTCCAATGTAATGTTGATGGCAAGCAAGAAGGTAATAACAAGAAATTGGTTTAAAAAATGACCCTTTTAGATTGAAACGATGGACTGATATAATGGAAAAAATGTATCCGACGGAAAAAATGACTCATTACTTAAGATTGAAAGCTGGTAAATTTGAGAAACGATGGAAAAAAAATGACTGTTATAAAGGTCACTCCAAAGAAAAATCTGCTAAACTATTGTAGAACCCCACAGATTGTGCATTCCATTTTTTCCTAAAGCGCTCCTAGGCAAACCGGTTTTTATTTCTATAGATATAAAAAGGCTTCTGCCCTTCATCTGAGTTCATGAACACAATCTATTCATTCTGTTAATTACCCCAAGCCAAAACTGTAAATGAAATGTAATGAAACTATTAGCAAGGTCTGTATAGTGACACTCTTGGCTAACACTATATTTTCCTTCCCTTTGGGTCTCATTTCGCAGGTCCGTTTGACAGAGCGGGGTTGTGAGTTGGTCCGAGCTGAAGAGCAGATGGAGAGGAGAGCGTGGGTGGACTGTACGGGACTTACAGGCCACTGAAGAACGGGACACAGACTCAATTAATTATGAATCTGCAGAAGCTCAGCCAAGCACACAGCGCAAGGAGGCTGAAAGGACAGCACGAGAGATTTCATACAATAACTGTGCCCGAAGAGTTAAAAGTAATATGTATGTGTGTTTAAAGGTGGAATACAATTGAAGTTTTTTCTGTGTGGTCGGCCTCAGATCTGCTTGCGAGATGCTGTGAAAAAAGGTTGTGTCAAATGATGGTGGTTCAAGTAGACTCCTCCATGACTTGAGTTAAAGTACTAATGTAGCAGCGCAGTTGATTTGAATACATTTCTAGAATTATTTGGTGTAGTATTTACCAGACCAGGACACAATACTTTCCTTACGCTTTAGGGACACAGGTTCATTTGACTGAAATTTGACAACATTTTACATTTCATTTACGAAACAAAATCAGTTTGCCGCCCATTTTACAGACTTTAGCCCAGTTCAGAGCGTTTTTAATGTCCATTGTTCACGTTCCACATGTCTCAGTTTACTTGAGATTCCCTTTTGACCACCTCCTGACTGACGATGCAGAAAGTCCAAGCGAGCAAAAAAGTTCTTCAGCACTCACAGGACACAACCCACAAACTGGAGGATGAGACACAAGGAGAAGGTGAGGCTTCCCACCAGCAGGAGCCTAACATTACAAAACATAACAAATGAAGACAAGGTTACACCCCGGGGGAGTCACAAAGCAAGAGCTGGGGGCCGCGAGATGATTTCATGATGTAATGTTAAATAATAATAATAATAATAATAATAATAATTCATGACATAATGTTAATGTTAAAATGATGACACAACAACACCATGAACTACTAAAAGAAATACAATTACAGACATTTATGTAATTCATCTGGCGTGAGCCAAGTTACAAGAAAAGATTCTAAAAAAGTATCAAAATACACTTTGTAACAGGCCATCTCTGGTCAAAGCAAGGCCAGCCAAGCTTGTCCTGTCCTTGGTCTATAAAAAGATGACTGGGACTTTGTCTTCTCTCCCCAAGTTACAATAAGTGCGGTTGTCAAGCAAACTAACCAATCTGAGAAACACTGTTCCGTTCCAGTCGAAAGCAAAAAACAAGCACGATGGCGTATGAGTAAAAAAGAAAGAGAAAAATAAGACAAAGGGCTGAGAAACAACATGTATTCTGCCGGCTGTAAAGGAAAGGGCTGGGAAAAGAAATGTAGCCAATATTTAGTTCTGAATCATACAAGGATATTCAAGAGGAAATGTTTGTCCACATTTCAGGCACGTGCCACAAATAAGCAAATTTGAATGGATTAAAAAAAACAAAAAACTTGACATGATTAGCTTGAGCCTGGATTTATTTTTCAGTTTGTGTAGACCAGACGGAGCGTGACATGATTGGCAGAGACAGGAGTCGGGAGCAGAGATCATAGAGGCCTGGCTCCACTTATTGATTGATGGATTAACAGTGAAGCCCCCGAGACTAAGACAGACAGACACTGAACAGCAGACATAACACAAGAGGAATCCTGCTTTTTCAGCTGCATTTGAAACCGCCTCCCATCTCCACCGCAGCAGCAGACCCTCCAGTCCAGGCCCCTCTTTCTGTCAATAAATGAGTAAATAAATAAATAAAATAGAAACACGCTAAAAGAAGGCATTAAACATGGATTGTTGTGTTTGGGCGAACACTCAAGGCAAAGTGTCCAATAAGCCAAAACGAAAACACCAGCGTACAAAAGGAGGTTGCTATTTCATTTAGTTATATTTTATTTAGTTATGGAAAAACGTTTGAACTCAACTCAGAAGCGGCCCGCATTTCAGTCAGGCTTCTGCCCGGATCACTACAGGTCTCAGAATTGTTTATCGTTTCCATCAGTCAGGCGTTCTGTCGTCATGATTTGGTCTTAGCACGCCATCTACTGGCAAGCAGATGGAATTACCACGGGGAAAAAGCCTAAATGTTAGAATTGGTGGGTTTTTATATTCTAGCATGTAATGACGGGCGGCCAAAGCCAGATGTTCCTATTATTACTTTGTACTTTACCATTAAACATGGAAAAGGTCAATTCACAAATGTTCAACATTATTATTAGTAACTTGACCCATTATCGTAGTGTATTATAAACACACAGTTCAATTTCTATTTATTTATTATTATTATTATTATTATTATTATTATTATTATTATTATTATTATTATTATTGTTATTAATAATAAATTATTATGAATTATTATTAAATAGGTTATTTTATTTAGATTGGTGAAATAATAAAACAATCAAAGAAACTTTTTTTGGTTCCGTATAAAGAATGACATAACGTAAGTGTGTGCAGTGTGATTATTTTTATTTATTTCAGTTGCTTCCCCATCTGTATTAAAGATAATCAGCATGTAAAATGTTGCGATGTCATCTGAAACCCAGCAATATAAGTACCAAAAACCTTATTCCAAGTTGAAAAATACAATAGCGGGGAAGTTGGCCCAAGTGAACAATTTACAGTTAACTATTAGGACAACGCATTATAAATCAGCGACACAAAGGCTCACAGACAGACGAGGGGAGAGCCGCCTGCTGAAGTTCCTCTCTTTCCTCTCCCACTGCTGGTGTGGCTGCGTCCTTATTCAGCTCTGCCAATGTCAGTTATAAATAGCGGTGAAGGCTGGAGGGCAGTGCACAAACAAACTACAACAGGGAGAAGAGACAGGCTGCTCTGCTCTCCTGTGCTGTGGGACTCACGAGCCAGGAGAACGGTTGGAAAGGGAACAAATGCCATATTTAGTGAGAATGCGTACGTGCAACGATATTTCTCTGTACTTATTTCTACAGTTGCAGCACAAAAGTGGAAAGTTTTCATACCCAGTGTCTGCTTGGGTTTTTCTTTGGGTGCTCCAATCCCCCCACGGAACAAAAACAACTACAGAGAACATGCAGGGACAGTTGATGATCCTGGTCTAGATCCTGGTTCAGGTTTTAACGCAGCGGTGTCAGAGGATTGGTTAAATGTAGGGGCAATACAACAGCTTACTGACTGAAAATGTCAAATCTAACGAATTATGGAGATCGATCCAAAACTACGGCCCAGATTTCCGCCTTCCCATTTCTGTCACCGTGTTGACGGCCCACACTATGGAAATGTTTCGTGGTGGCAAACAGTGAATTGTTACTGTATTTATTTATATATTTTTAATTCGTGCCAAAATGGAAGAGCATTGTGTTCGACCCCGGGCTGCAGTCGCTCAGTTTGTCCCGAAAATCCCGCTCCTGACATAAGCATTGTTCGTAAAGAGGTCAGCTCCACTGGCCCGCATGCTGGCGGTCCGATCGCAGCTAATGTTTCTGTGTCCTTGGGATAGACACTTAACCCGCCTCGCCCCCAGTGTATGTGTGTGCGTGAATGGATGAGTGGTTCCTTTATGTAAAGTGCTTTGTGTGCCTAGAAGGTAGAAAAATGCGTAAGTGTGTCATAGTTTTGGTAAAAATCGAACTAAAAAAGCAAAGCAGTGGCTCGGTGGGAGGTCAGGAGAAACCATCATTTTATAACAACGGCGGTTTGAAAGCAAGGGAATAAAAATACCTCAAACGTGCCTGACTCAAAAAATACAACTTTGAGTGCGTAAATCAGTGGTGTCTAAATGTTTTTCAAAAAGGGACAGATTTTGAAACATATTCGGGCCACAGAATACATGGAAGTTAGTACGTTCAGCAAAGGTTGGATGAGCCACCACACCATAAATAACGATTGGAATATTAAAAAAGTGTGTTATTAAGGTTATGATAGCAGGATTTTTTTTTTTATTGCAGTAAAACGTAAACTTTAGGTTATTTGGCCCAATTCAGCAGAAAGCCAAAGCGCCAACAGAAATGGGTCTGATGGTTGCATTGTGCCCCTGTGCCATAATTTGGACACCCTTGGCGCAAATGATGAGGTTGCTTAAAAAAACGCTTTAAAAAAACAGTTTTGCACAATTTCGACTTCTTTAAATCGATACAGTACATCGGCGATCTTTCTGTTGCTCAAAAACATACGGAACATTCTGAATCATCAGTCACACTTTCCTCTTCAGTCTGTTGAGCCGACGACAATCGCATAACGCGCAGTGTTTGGCCCGGGTTAAACGGGCCATTTGTGCTTGGCCGTTGAATGTGAGGTCATTTTCAAAGCGACAGGTCTGTCTCTTTGCAGTAACAGCAGCAGCAGCAGCAGTAGTTGTGTTGGAGTGTTATTAATAGAACTGAAGCGAATCAGTGATCAGTATTCACAGCTCAGAGTCTATGAGCTGCAGCTTCAGCCCTCCATCTCCACAGCGGCAGAACAAACCAGAGCTTCTAGCCATGTTCGCACTCCCATTTCGTCTGTCCTCTAAAAGACCTTCTCACTGAACCACCTCACGGCCATGTGAGTCAAGGAAAAACAAAATACCTTCTTTTAAATAGAAAAAGCCGGCACCGGATTGTACAGTATGTCTCCAAGCCTGGGACAAGTCTGGTAGCCGTTACTGAAAAAAACCCAACTCTCGATTCATCCAAGAGTAATTACCGTAAAACTGTTAAAATGAAGGATATTCTCGAAGAAACAGCAACAGAATACCTCATGATAAAGGAATAACTCTGACCAAACATATATTTTAACATTTTCAGAACTTTTAATTACTATTGATGGGTTAAATTTTCCTGTTTTAGGCAGCGCTATATAGAATATTTTAGTTTGAATTGGCTCACCCGGCTAGCTCACTGTTAGCATCACTACTTCCTGTCCTGTTATGTCGCTGTTAGCTTTGTATCGCCGCGGTGCTAAAATCGATGAATACTTAACGATCAGGCAGTGGACTGTGAGCGAGTGGATGTCATTGACAACACGTTAACAAATGAGCTGAATACTTCACCGGAGAACACTTGGTGGATGTTTTTGTCTCGATGCTAATGCTAATTTTGAGGCAGGATACACAAACTAAACTGCACGATCAGTTAGTCTTTTCCTTAAATTTGAATTGGTTGATTTTTTTTTTGAATGAAGGTAAGAATCACGCCGATACCAATGGATAGGTGAAGTTGTTGTATATATTTTTTCACCATACAGTAGATAATAGTGTAAATATACCTCTTTGTGACGATGGCGTGTTGGCTGTGCGTTAGTGGTCCACCCTGCTTCACTTTTACGTCTGAGAAAAGCTGTTCACGTCTGAAAATGCGTGTGTGTGAATATGCAAGCTAGGCCACGTTCACGCTGCAGGTCAAATCTGATTTTTTTTCCCCAAATGTGATCCAGATGATGATTTTTTTTTTTATGACGGCGTGAATTGCCCGGATCTGATTTTTTCCAAATGCGACCCATCTCACTTTCACGTGTGGTACTAAATCTGATTCACATCTGATCTTTTCCAAGGTGACAGCAGTCTGAACTCGCAGATCGCATTTATCGGACCTCTGCTCTTGAATAAAACTGGTCCCACATATTTTTTTAATTGGAAAAGACAGAAACTAAACAGATAAACCGTTCAAATGGGGTGCGTACCAATGTTCCCCGGTACCTATGTTCCCCCTTTCCTATGAACAGGGGAACTAGGCATATACTAGCATAGGCTAATGGTTCAGGTTCCACATCCCTAATATTTGTGCATAAATGTATGGTTCTACAGCATAAAATATAGCATATAATCCTAACCCAAACCCTAACCCTGAACCAGGTCTCGGGGAACATAGGTACCGGGGAATATAGAGCTGACCCTTTTCAAATGCCTGCCAGACAACAGCAGGCAAAGCTAGAAAGTGCATCAAAAAGTGAAGTTTCACAATGAAATGGTTTCGTAAAGTGTGACGAAGATAAAATATCAACTTTTGCCTTTTATAGACAAAAGATAAATACGATTCTAAGCTGAGTAAATGGTGCTTCCTCTTTATAGTCTGCCAATGTGACAACAGCAAGACTTCAAGAAAACTGATTTGAGTCATATTTTACCTGCAACGTCTCTGATTTTTGAAAAAATCCGACTTGAGCGCCATGACCTACGGTGTGAACGTGGCAGACAGATTCCAACACCTACTTCTTCCCTTGTCTGTACCCCAGTTTCGATTGAAGACATCGGCCCATTTCCACATCATCACTGTGGTTTTGGGCGCAATCTTTTTCTCTCTTGTTATCACTCCTCATGAGTAACTGGGGAAGTCCAATTTTGGGCCCATTCAAAGCAGTGCACACCCCCTTCTCTCGCGCTCAGACAGCCTTTGTGCTTGGGGCGTCGTATATTTATGACTCAGGAGCCGATCAACCCATTTCTATTGTAAAATCGAAACTAAACCTCACTGTGAAATGTAAGAACGCCAACCTCAAACATGCACTGTAAACCAATACTATATGTAGTGAAGGATTTGATTTGCGAGCTCTATCAAACAAACAGCCGCAAATCCTGACGCTGATGATCTAATAAATGTAGACAGAGAACCATCTATTTGCGGTCTATAGCACAAACACAGCTCTGCATCGCACGCCACTGGAGGAAACTGGTCTCCTAGGCAACAGGCCAGGTTTACCGCGGTAACGAGCGGATTGGACGAAACTCGAGGAGCTCCCTGCAGCATCCCCATGGCAACGGCTCTGAGAAACAAGGATTTTACTATGTATTTTTTCTTTCTTCGCAAATTGAGACTGAGAAGCTTTAGCGCAATAGTCACCAATGGGTTTATGATGCGCGCGGAGCCGTGTTTGCATAATTATGAATCACAGCCGAAAGGTAGCAGTGCCATGATGCTGTGTAGGGAATGGGTTGTAAAAATAAGTGATGAGAAGCAACTGACCTTAATGTAAAGTCTTATACCATTTCAGATGCTCATTATCAAAAGTATTACAATTCCATGTATTTTCATTCACTTCCCGCACACAGCTGCCCTGGGATAGACTGTTGGAAAAGTGGCTGCCAATATGAACCCTTTACAATCGCTCCGACCATCACTAATCGCTCACACACCTACTCTACAGGCTGGTGCCATTCTATAGGTGGGCTCCAATTCATTTTCAGTGGGAGAGTTAGCGAAGCAATAACACTTTCTTTGAGGCAAGAGAAGCATGGCAGTCCTGTAGCAAGCACTCATGTAAGAACTAGGGCTGCAGCTGCCGATTATCCTGAGTGATCCATCCATTCTTTTCTTTGATTCATCAAGTAATGTATAGGTTTTTTTTTGCATTTAGTAAAAGTATTCTTAAAAGCATATATATGTATATATATATATATATATATATATATATATATATATATATATATATATATATATCTATAATTATAGTATATATATATATATATATATATATATATATATATATATATATATATATATATATATATATATATATATATATGCTTTTAAAAATAATAATTATAGATCATGGTAATGAACAAATAACAAATAAGGAGCTTTTGCTTGAAATAACACATTTAATTCTTTAATTTAATAATGAATGTCCCCAAAACCGCATTATTTCACTTCTATAGACAGACACACCAGTCCAAATGTCCATGAGTGCATCTGCCATTTCTCTGAGATCATTTACTTGTTCATTTCTAAAGGGACCCATGTCTGTCTTCTACAGAAACTTCACAGCTAGAAAAGACTAAAACCCTCTCTTCACACAACAAAGCTCTAGACACACGTGTGAGTTTCTAGTTGCTGCAGGCGCCGGGTGGAAACAAGCTCTATTTGAAACAAGCGCCACAAGCATTGCTGTGCACTCCGTGTGACACAGATTCACGCAAATTTAAATAATGTAAATTAAACAAATCATTGAGGCAATAAAATAATAATTGGAGCTTTTTTGTAATCAAATTACTCAATGTAATGTAATGTAATGAACCCACTTAGACTTATAAACCTCCTTTCACGACAGTCAATGTGCTTTACTGTGTGTTATCCACTCTACACTCGATGGTGGTACGCTACTATTGTAGCCACAGTTGCCCTGGGGCAGACCAACAGAAGCGAGGCAACCAATCCACGCCATAGCCCCCTCCAACCACCACCAACCAGTCACTCACACAAAACTTTCACACCAGGCATGTGGGTGAAGTGTCTTGCCTAAGGACGCAACAACATTTCCTCTAGCGCCCCCTTGTGGCACCTGGTGTTCCTGCGGTCATCCAAGTAACTAACCAGGCCCTGCCCTGCTTAGCTTCTGAGAGCAGACAAGATCAACCATTATGTAATAAGGGCCGATAACGTAATAACAGCTTGGCAAATAATGTAAAATAGACAATTGTGCAATAAAGCAATAATGCTCAATAATGTAAGAATGGCCAATACTATTAGAACAGCCAATAATGCAAAAATAACCAATAAGGGAACAACAGCCAATGTTATAACATTGAATAACATAATGGAATACAAAGGTAATTGCAGCCATTGATGTAACAGCCAATAATAATGCAATAGCTCAGCGCTCAACCTAGGATGTTTATGTTATATGTTGTTTTGATCAGTTACAGTTCATTAGTATGCAACCTCATCAGAGTTCACTCGTGGATGTTCCAACAACTCTATGAACTTGGGGAGTGTCAAACGAAATAATATATATTCCACCATCATCAACATAATCTTAGGATCAGATCATTTTTAATTGTGCTTTTAAATTGTAATATATTTTGTCTTTTGTCATATTGGATACGTTCAACATAAACATAATCCAAAATGGCTAATAAACATAATTGACTCTTGACTTTTTATTATAATTTATTTATTGTTTATTTGATTGGGACAAATACAACAAACTTCCATATAAAATAATCTAATGCAGGTAGCACAGTGTTTATAATCTGCAACACCAGTCCTATATTGGAGTGCTTTAAACAGATAAGAGTTCAACTAAATGCAACATAAAATGAGTTTAACAACAATAAAAAGCAATAAATACAATGAATATATCAAGTAGACCGAATATACATTCAGATTTAAAAATTCTGATATATTCCCATACAGAATTTTCAACAGATTATACAATTCTTCCGATGCAGATTAAGAGGCAGGAGGGTGAGAACAGACATGCCCAGGGAGGTGCTTGGAGCCTGGGTACAGAAAAGACTCCACAGGCCCTGGGTGAACCCTGTGTTAGAATCAGCTCAAGTGTTTGAATGTTTTTTTTACGGCCTGTGAATCTGAGAGGAGGGCTGGGCAGAGACACAGCGCCCTCTATAGGCACTGTACCAGAACACTCATGGTAGAACAGTGTGCAGCGACAGTGCCCTCTGCTGGATAAAGCACAGACAAGGTTTTGTTCCAGCACTCTGGCTAATGTCTTGCTCCATCTGCTGGTCACACATACCAACTGCAGATTCAGGAAAGAATAATGTAAAGTGTATTTTTGTGTGTGTTTTTCTACGGACTCAATACAGCGTGTTCAGTTAGAGTCATTTCTAAAATAACTGTGATCTGTATTTAACATCGCCATCCCACTTGATTTCAGAACTATGTATTTGGGCCTCAAAACCCCTACCATGAACACAATGAATGGATACCTTTGGAGCATACTTCTGGCATCAGGAAAAAATCTGCACCCACAATCAGTCCAGACTAGACTAGACTAAACTATATATATGTATATATATATATTTAGCTTTTGTTTTCTTTAAGTGTTCTATGTTTTGTGTTATAATAAATAAATAAAATAACTGTGAATATTTTAAGTTCACTAGCTCATTCATTTTGACAATAAGGAAAAAGAAATATCTTCATGAAGAATATGTTATTTTTGATCATTCACATTTTCACATATATAATACAATTACTATTATGTGTAAAAAAAAATTCTGCCCTAAAAAATATGTTAAAAATGTTTCCCTATTTTTGTTCACTAGGAGTTTTATATAATCAAATCCTATTTTCACTTTCAAAATGTTTCATGTATCAGTCTGTCAATGGTACATTCCGCGGCCACGTCCGGAAATGTGTGCCCACTTCCACCAATTCTTCACCTTTCACTGGACACTGAGTTACATTCACACGGCTCAGAACCGCTTACTGCAGCACAGGACCTTCACAGGATCATGGTGAGTACAGAAAATAATATAACAATACTTTGATTAAGGAGTGGGGTGAAGATTACATGTAAACGATATAAACAGCTGGCGCTACTATATTTATTTAAGGTAATACAAACCTTTTCTGGTGCCGGTCGCTCACTGTTGAATGCATGTGTTTCAAGGTATATTTTGTTTGTAATTGAATAAATGCAATAAACCCACCCACCATCAAGACCCGCCACCAGAAAAGTTACGCAGTGCATCTTTAAATATTTTATGAACCATTCCTATGTGAAGTAAACATGTTCAAATCTAATACTGATTTTACTAACAACAATTGCAATGTATTATTATTTTTTTCTTTCAGAACAAAGGGGTTCTTTGTTGACATTTTGTGCATTTTGGGCTCAAGCTTATCCAATCAGAAAGCAGAATGAGCTCCTCACCTTGCCAGATCCTATGATTGAAATGAACCCAATAGTGCTCTCTGATATGCTACTGTATGTCCTCAGTTTGTGACAGATAATGGTTCCCCAGCTTCAGTTGTGATTGTAACGTTTTTAAGCCAGTTGGAGCACAGGTTATAACGATTACCTGAAAGAAGATATATTATGCTTTTGTCTGCTACCACGGCTCTCCAAATTATGGCTCGGTGGCCCTTTGGCCTCCTGCTGAATTGGTTCAAATGTTCATATGTGGTACTTTTCATAGCAAATTTCAGAATTCTTTCACTATAACATGAATCAAAACAATGTGTTGTGATACAAAACTATTATTAATGTTCTAAGCTTTCTATCTAATTGCATCTATCTAAATGAATATTTCTGACTGTAGAAATGGTCTTTTTTCACCCCTACACACAAACTTCAAAGCGTGTTCAGTGTCTTGCCTGAGGACACAACAAAAGCATGGTTGAAGCTGGTGTCAAGCCCCCACAGTGTCCTGAAAAATGCCTTGAAATGCGAGCGGGGAGTGTGAGCAGATTGATGCACTGGCTGCCTGTCCTCCAACCCTTGAACAATGTCTCAGCCCTAATCCCCCTCTGACATGTTAGCAACGATGAGGGTCTGACACAGCGCGGTAGTATGAGACGAGCGCTTCTGCTCTCCTCCTCAAACACATGCAACCACACACATGCAACACAACACGGTTACAAGGGAAAACATGAGGATCTTAAGATGGGAGATCTCCTGCAGGTGAGGTAAGATTATGACAGGATTCATTCGCCGTAGACTTCAGACTTTATTATTAATTCTTTTCCACAAAGGCAGCACTCGTTGACAGACGCAGGCGAAAACAAAAAAGCGGGCCCTCCTGCGTCTGAGGGCCTGTACCTCCGTCCTGAGGGCCGAGGGGTGAGGTGTTCATGTAGTTGGTGGAGTCCTGTTCTAGGGAGAATCGCCCGGTTGTTAATGTCTACAAGATTAGGTGTGGAGAGTCCGATGATTTTTGCAGCTGTTTGTCACCTTTGTGAGTTTGGTCCGGTTTTTAACAGTAAGAATATTGGAAAAGCACGAGGAATAATACAACATAATGGGCTGGATAATAGATAGAACGTAACGAGGAGCTTATCAAATGCAAATGAGTTGTCTATTGTTACCCCGAGATTTAAAATTCTCCACTGTTTCAACTGTCTGGTTGTTTATGACGATAGGTTGCTGCCTTGGGGGGGGATTGACTATGAGTGCTATTGTTTTATTGACATTGAGGGGCAGGTGTTTGTCATCACACCATTTGATGAAGTATTATTACTGTGTTGCAGTATTTCATAATTCAGTATTGTTTTCCAGTAGAGCGGGGATGGCAGTGACATCATAGTATTTGAGGAAATAGATTTTTGTGGTGATACTGAAACTGATGTTGTTGTTTGTGTAGCGTGTATAAAGAAATGAGCAAAGCACACAACCCTGCGGTGCACCGGTGTTAATGGTGAGGGCAGAAAATGTGGTCAGCCTCAACCGTACAACCTGCTGCCTGTTCCTGAAGAAGTTTTGGATGAGATGATCATCAGGTGCATCTGGATGTAACTGAAGGCTGAGCTGAAGTCCACAAAGAGTATCCGAGTAAAGTGGCCTTGAGAATCAAGGTGCTGGAGGGGGAGATGCAGCAGACAGGCTACAGTGTCCTCGGTGCCCCTCTTTGCCCTATAGGCCAATTGGACTGGGTCCAGTTGAGGATTGACAACTGGCAGGATGGGGTTCAGAAGAAGTTTCTCCAGGCACTTCATAAAAATAGATGTCAATGCCACAGGTCGGTAATGATCATAGCCACGGGAAGGTTGCACATGTTTATATATAACTTCTGGACCCATGCAACTTTGTATAAGATGATCAAGATTCACCAGAGGCAAGGCACAAAAATAATTTGATGTTGCTCTGACTGGGCGGGTTGTCTTTTGCCCTTTTGACCCACTGGTCGGGTTGGGGCAGACCAAGAAATTCTTATTTTATTGCGGGGCGGGTGATAAAAATGCTGACCGCTAGGGTAATTGTAATAAAACCTTAAAGTGTAGAGAACATGTCTGTGCAGTCATCACTGTCTTTGATCTCTCTGTGTGAGCTGATTTACCTGTGTCTGCCTTCCTCCACATCTGCCTCTGTAATAAAAAATAAAGCCCCCACACATTGGCAATGGTCAACAGGACATTCGCCAAACTAATATAATTGTTTAACACATTATACAGCGTTATGGCGGCAACACGGTCCAACAACAATAACACTTCAGAATCCCCGCGACGCACTGCGACTTCATCAGTTTAGTCCCACCTCTATGAGACGAGGAAACATGCATTTGTCCTGCCTTAAGCAACTCCAGCAAAGGCCAAACTTTTAGGCATTCACGGTGTATGTTTAGTTTATTGCATCCTTTGCACCCGTAGTTTCCGCGGTTGTGGTAATGATTTAGTTCTGTGGGCCTGGGCTTTTTTTGGGACAGGAGTTATTGTGGACATCTTCCAGATGGTTGGAATGGTGGCAGTAAAAAAGAACTCCTTGAACAGGGAGTAAAAATCAGGAGAGTTCTTATGCACAGTTCTTCATTATCTTAGCTGAGATGCCATCAGAACCAGGGGCCTTGCCCAGCTTGCACCTGCTGAGCTAGAGACTCACGTCGTCCACTGTGAAGAGGAGTGCAAGTGTTTTCAGGAGTTTTTTTCACACTCATCTGAATAGACCAGATCATCAAATCTAACATTGAGTTCTCCCACAAACTGTGCTGGGTGTTACTGTTTGTGCACTGGGTACATGTACTTTCTGAAATGCTTGTTTTGTGTTCTTATGGGAGAACTTTCCAATCCGTCCTTATAGTTCAATCTTGTCAATTCAATTCAAATCAATTTATTTTTGTGACACCCACAATCACGACAGCAGTAAAAAACAAATTAGGCAATGTTCATAGGAAATTAGCAAATGGATAATGTCCCAGCACCCCCTGTTCTTAGACCCTCCTTCTCTACAAGGAAAAACTACAGAACCCTTTGGGGGAAAGTAGAAGCCTCAGCATGAACCACAGTGAAGAGGAGATCCTACTCCCGGGATGGACAGACTGACTCGCTACCATTTGCAGAAAGACTGTGGAGCCTGAACCATTCAGGAGGAGAGAGGGCGGTTCATCTAGCGAGGCAGTTCATCCAGGCAGATGAAGAGCCATTCATCTGGAGTAGAAAGCGTTCCTCCAGGCAGTTGAGGAGCATTCGGACCTACAGGGCAACTCTGTGAATGTCCTTGAGTGGCCCAGTCAGATACACTTGAACGCAATTGAACTTCTCTGGTAAGATCTGAAAATAGTTGTGAACTGACACTCAAGACCAAACTTATTGGGCTTGAGATGTTCTGCAAAGAAGAATGGGAGAAACTGCCCATAAAAAGGTGTGCCAAGCTTGAAGTATTACACTCAAGCAGACTTGAGGCTGTAGTTAGTGCCAAAGGTCCTTCAAAAAAGTATTGCGCAAAGGCTGTGAATACAGTATGTACAAGTACATTTCGTTTTTATATTTTTTATAAAATAAGAATTCTAAGAATTCTAACAACCTTCTTTCACATTGTCATTATGAGATATTGTTTGTAGCATTTTGAGGCAAATAATGAATGAAGCAGTGACAAAACAGAATGTGGAAAATACTTTCCAGATGCACTGTGTATATACACATATATTTTTAACACTAAACTAGTTTACATTTTATCTGTACATTTAATCCATATTTATGTGTGGCAAACTGAAATGGTCACAGACATTAATTGCATTTGGCTGTGGTCATCCCGGGCTGCTTGCATGGTTATTCTGAAACTTTGGGAACCCCTGTGCTACGAATGCCATACTTATTGCTAGACTTAGCAAAAGACATTTAGTCATTCTGATTTTGTGTCGCAAGGTCAATATGTCAAACCCATATGATAAGATTATACATGTGTGAATTTTAGGGTTTTTTTAATGTATCTCTTTCAAAAACCTAACTGCCACAGACTTGTATTGACCTTTGCCCTCTATCTGAAGTCAATTTCTAGACAATCTCTTGAATACAACCTATTCTACTCCAGAGACTCCTTCACCTCTGCAGTTTGTCATGTGACCACAGACATGCAAGCAGAGTGTGACATAAGCCCTCACACCTGGACTCGGCTCTGCGTGTGCTAACCCGATACCTCAAGGGACCTGCTCGCATTTCAGCAATAGAACATCATGTACACAGATGCGTTTTAACGGACTTTCACTGCGTCATTTGGTTTTAGGCATGATCAGGCTGTGCATTTAATTGAACTTTAAGTGAAGTTGAGATTCGGTTAATTCAAATTGTCATTGATCGGCTTGGAAAGGAATGGAAAGGAATGGAAAAGATCGAAAAGAATCCTAAAAAGAATGTGGTTTAGAGTACAAACTTAGAGTACAAACTGTGATTTATTTAAGAAAGAAATTGTCATATATATTTTGTGTATTTCTAAATGTAATAGAGATACCTGTATTTAGGTATACGTTTTTGATTGCAATACTTCAATGTGAATCTATACGTTTTTGCTCATAGAAAAAGAGTGGTTATGGCACAGCACGTGATTCCCGACTGTGATTTGCTGCATGTTCTCCCCTCTCTCTCTCAGTCCCCATTTCACACCACTATCCTGTCAATAAAGCCTATGGGCACAAACTAAAACAAAAAAAAAGACCTACTTCCCAAAGTTCTTAGAAACATGTGGGTGTAATCCCTCATTCGTCCAGGAGTGTTCCATTGTAGGAAAAGATTCAGTTGCATCATCTGGCAAGCTCTTTTCTAAAACAGAGTCCAGATGATGCAACTGAATCTTTTTCTACAATAGTGCCCAAAGGGAACAAAAATATACGGAATAAATAAAATTCAAAGAAAATAAGAAAGTATGGGTACAACTTTATTATACCTACATCTTAAAGCATGAACAAATCACTTATTTTGATGATTCAAACTAATATAGGGCTTAGGGTTATGAATAAGGGTACATTACATTACCATACTTAAATAGTTTCTTTGCCTGAATCATTCTTAATAAACAACTTGTTTATTATGCTGATTGTGTTTTATTATTGGAGATTAAAAGTGTAGTTATTATAAAGTGTTGCCGAAATATGCCATCAGTAATCAATATAGAGAAGTATTCAAATATAATTGAATTTAATAATTTATAATAGTAGTTCAGTTTTCGGTATTCAGTATTCATGTTTCTTATATTTGTCCATCGTATGATATCAGCAAGAAAGAAAAGTTAGCGACAGTTAAAGGCATACTTGATTTTTACTAAAACGTAAAAAAGATTTGCAGTTGTTGCTGTTCTAAGACATTCTTCACTTTATCATGTATTCCTAGCATCCTAAATATTCAACACAACTTTCAGAGAATGACCAAGTTTTGCTGACAACGCTAAAGCTAACAAAAACTAGCATGCTAACTGCGCACTTCAAAACGCTATGTAAATAGATGCAGACGGCACAAAGAGGTCTCATTTTGACCCTAAGAGCTGCTTTTAAAACATATCTGTACTGGAACAAAAACAATATGTGGTAAACTGCATAGAAATGAATAAGGTACAGCCTCTTAAATATGAGTACTTTTAAAGGCTTTTGCATTGCTCCTGTAGAACTTGGCACCTGTCGTTTCCAGGAAACCCCCACATGTATCCTGTCTTTGCTCTAGAGCTTAGTCTTGAGGTGTGAGAGTCCTGAGGAGGCTGTTTATGTCCAAGGAGCACAAATGTCTGCATTCACAAATCTCTGTGCCCCTGAGCAACACACACAGGGAGCGAGGTTGACCCCTGACCCCTGTAAGGAAGGTGAGTGAATAGTTCCTCCATGTGTAATATGGCCAAGGCATATAAACACCGTTATTTACATGTGTTTGCGAACAACAAGATCCCTTTTCAAACTTTGAATACGTCAGAAGAGGAGGTCATGTTTTCACCAGTGTGTGACGAGTGTGACGTAAAGATAAGCGTGTTAAAGTGCATAAGACTAATGTACATTTCACTAAAACCTAGTGAACATGATTAGATTTATGTCCGTGTAATCCCTCATTCGTCCAGATGACTACAACTGAATCTTTTTCTACAATGGAACACCCATTGTAGAAAAAGATTCAGTTGTAGTCATCTGGACTCTGTTTGAGAAAAAACGATACGTTTCGACTCTCATCCTGTTCACAGAGTAGGATAGAAACAGGAGTTCTCAGACTTGTTTCACTGATTGAGAATGACTCTTGGATGAGAGTCGAAACGTTTCGTTATTTCTAAAACAGAGTTCAGATGACTACGACTGAATCTTTTTCTCCAATGGAACACTCCTGGACGAATGAGGGATTGCACCGACATGGGGAATCAGTGTTTCAGTTTTATGCAGCTAAAATCTGGAACAGTCTTCCTGAAGATAGCTGTGCATATGACTGAGATGATTTTCTTTACACTCTTTAATGCTTTTTTCCCCTGTTGTGTGAAGCACTGTGAATTACCTTCTTTACGAATTGAGCTCTACAAATAAACTTGCCTTGCTTACATTGTGTCCTTCCGTGGGAGAAAGTTCTCTCCTTCACTGTGGTTCTCCTCGAGGTTTCTAATTTCCCCCACTGGGTTTTTGGCAGTTTTTTCTTGCCATGAAATGGATGGATGTTATAAAATGGATACAGTTTGTTATATTTCGACACATTAAAGGGTTTGTACCCAATTTTTTTCATGTAATCACATAACATCTATTTTGCCCCCGAACAGATATATATATATATATATATATATATATAGTAAAAGCAGCTCTTAGGTTCAAAGAATGAGACTGCAGTGCGCTGTCTGCATCTAGTTATAAAGCTTTTTAGTCTCTGCAAAGCTAGAAGTGCGCTGTTAGCATGCTGGCTGTTGTTAGCTTTACTGTAACCACAAAACCCGCTCTAGCCTCTCAAAGGTGGGAAAAGCGCGTATAAACTTATCGGTGTGAATAATTAGATCGTTAGGAATGCGTTAGGTAAGTGAGCGATACACGTGGGCTGCTGCAAAGAGTTAAAAATGAACTTGTTCTGTTTGTCACGTTTTTAAGATGGTAAAAATCAAGTACTGTGCGTTTAACACATACATGGCCAAATAAATACATCTATAAAGACCCTGAAGCATTGTTTCCCTATGGAGACAATTAAGTGTACCAGATCATTTTTGTTTAGTTTTTTCTTTTCTTTTTATGTGCTACGTATGTAAGCTTTACTTCATCATAGACCAAAACTCGATCCAAAACAGCTTGCTAAATAATAGAAAGCTTCCTCTCATGTCTGGACTCTTGCCCCTCCCATGTGTTGAGTGACAGGTGGTGAAAAGGCTAACATACATGTGCACTTTAAGAGGTGTGACACTATCAGGGAGCACTGACTCTAAGCCGGGTATAATTTCATTTAGACTGGTGCATTCTTGGAGACTGGAATGGGTGAACCTTCAGTAAAGCGATGTTAGGAGATTTTGGGACAGATCTGGACTTACAGAGCAGTGGAGAACATCGAACGTGAACAATCATCATGTTGGGAGAGAGCAACTGTCTGACGGTGGACTTCTGCTCTACTCCGGCCTCAGACTCCAGGTGAGTAGAAAACCTGTAGAGCTCTCACCAGATATATTTTTAAAAATATTTTGTTACTGTGCTGTTTCAATAGTTTATAGCTGTCTTAAAATGCCATTACAATCACAATGTATATGTCATATACTGAGGACATATCATATCAGGGAGCGCTTTCGGGTTCTTTATAAAGTGGTTCTTGGCACAATTCTTTGCATGATAGAATGCATTTCCATGCCCTTTGCCTGGCTCTGCATTGTGGGGCAGGAGTGGGCTACGTGAGGAAGGGAGGGATTCTAAATGAACCTACAGTGTCCTGCAGGGTTAAGTGCTCTGTCCAGTTTGATTTACTCTTTACATGCTGCCGTTATGTAACATTAACAGAAAGCATGGCATTAACACCCAGCTGTATTCATGAATGAAACCCGATCAGACCGATCAAGCAGACAGACTTAGTGCTTGTGTGAAGGATATAAGATCCTGGATGACACTTAATTATCTGTTTTTTAAGAAAGGTTATCGTACTAAGCCCTAAATGTCTGCGAGACGCTTTATCTGAGCAGATAGTCCCACTGGACAATGTCAGTGTAGCCTCTGGTTCTACTGTGAGAAACCTTGGAGTCTTATTTGACCAGGAGCTCTCATTCAAACTGCATATAAATCTCATAATCTCAAATTTCAATGTGCGTAATATAGCTAACATCAGAACAATCTTGCCGAAAAGCGATGCTAAAAAAACAGGAACCATATCATCCAAACAGAGCTCTCAAAAACGACTTCTGGTGGTCCCAAAAGTCTCTAAAAGCTCCAAGCTCCTGTGTTATGGAATCAGCTCCCTGTTCTGTATATCTGCTTTTTGCTTGCCCTGTTTTCACCTGAGTCCGTCTTCTGTCTGTCCCATGACAATTGCTCTTATCATACTAAAGTGTTCCGATGTAGGTGCATTATCTGCACGGCATACCATACTGGCTCGGGTGCGCTAAACGTCGCATTTTGATGATGTAGCTAAAAATATGATCCGTTTTTGTGCTTGAAAAGTACATGTGTAGAGATTTTGATTGTTTCTTATTATTCGTAGTGCTTTTGTGATTATGATCAGTCTTTTACTGAATATACTTACTAAGTTAACAGGAAATTAAACTTTTGTGATTGTTATGAAAGATTAATAGTGAAATATACATGCTTTGGCTCATTATTATTCAGTTAATATTAATATATAGATGAATCAACCATTCCAACTTGTCATTACTACCGATAATACACTGAAAAACGGAGAACAGAGTTATATTTAGAGATCAACATGCTCAAACATCATTGAATAGTTTCTTAAGACAATCACCTGCTTCACTGTTACTCCCGTCCAATCAGATCGCAGAACATGAACATCTGGAGGCAAAGCCAAGTATATTTTGCAGGCTGAGTAGATATTGTACCTAAAAAATTTTACAAAAAAATCTAAGGTTCTATTCTTTTAATATAATATACGTACTTCGGGGGTGTCTTCAAATTGGCTGAATTTAAAAGTAATTTGTAACACTTTATAATACCTACACTTTTATTTGCATTAATAAAGCATGAAAAAAGACGTAATGCATCATGGGCAAATAGTTTATTAAGAATGATTCAGGCTTAGTAACTACTAACAAAAATGTATTGAATTGATTAGTACCCTAACTCCCCTTAAAGACACATATGATACAATATTGACATTTTTTAGCTTTTAAACATGCTGTAACATTTTTCCCTCTTCAAAAACATATATGGTGTTGTATTTAGAAGTTGATGACTTTTGCAAAAAGACTGAGCCGTCAATCATGTTCATTACAACTGCACGGCCGCATTAGCATGTCAGAGGAAAGTTAGCATGTATATATATGTAGGATATTGTCCTTTAAGTTATTATTATTATAATATATGCTATTATAAAGTGGTACCAAGTAGTAAAATCTAGCAGCGTTTCAATATGTTTATTTATGTCTGAGAATCATGTTCAACGTAAATTAGTTGTCGCTTTTCTATGTTTGCCAAAAGTGGGATTTTACGTGTGACAGTTTTTTATTAGCAATTATAGTGATATAGTTTTAGTGCTAATGCTAAGTTACTCGATAGGTGAACCTCTCTTAGCTCTCTTACCCTTTTGCATCTGTTTTGCCCCAGTACAGACGTATGGAAAGCATCTATTTGGGTGAAAATAAGACCACAGCATTTTCTCTGCACAGACCAGGAAGCAGGGAAAATGCACCGTTAGCATGCTAATGTTTGTTAGCTTTACACGTGAGCAACACACTTGATTTTGACTTTATCTTGAATATTTGTACCTGTTGTAAATACAATTGATAGTTTTACACCAATCAAGAAGCTTTTTGTGGAGAAAAGTTGAACAATCTGTCGAAAATGACAGGAAGTGACATCATACCAGGGACACTCATTCCATCCAAAGTTTATGCATAATCTACACAAAAGAAACATGTTTTTGGACCCTCTAAATATGAATTCAACAAAATAAAGGTGCTCTCATATATTTTTATTTAGAAAATAAAAATAAATTGTGATATTAGATGAGTTTGTTTAGTGGTTGCTGGTAATTTCCTAGAGTGATGTCATGCATTTTAAATTTTTTTTAGCAATATTTAAAATTACCTACTCTTAACTGAATTAGTTCAATGAGCAGTCCAACCTGACAAAGGCACCTGCATGTAGACTGGGACAGGAGGGGTTTTTGTTAAACTGTTTCTTGTGTCGGAGCATGTAAAATCTATAAAAATGGATTGAAGTTCTTGTCCAAGGAGAAAGTGCAGTGTCCTTCAGCGCGTGTGTTTTTTACGGGCCGGTGTTTTCTATTTGCGGTGGTGTCTTAAAGGGGCGGGAATGGCAGTCATGTCCAGGCCGGTGTCAACACAAGTCTTCATGCGCTGCCGCTAAAGTGTTTCCATTTGTTCACAACAGACACGCATGCAGGACCGTGAAGGCATGCTCTCGGCCGATCTAACCCCCCCCAGACACGCGTAACCCCCTCCCCTTCGCACTGGCGCACTGCTGTAGGTCAGAGGATCCCACAAACAGGAAGACGTGACATCAAATACACATTGTGGTGTTGCAGTATTAGGCAGTAAAGGTGTAAGGTCTCATTTACACTTTTTAGATCGGCGTCTGGAGGATGGTCTGTCTTATCTAACATATGCTTTTATGAGGTTTATTTAGACATATTTTTTTATAATGGTATGGATATTTAGACTTACATTTAGAGGTATTGATTTGAAACATCTTTTGTAGTAGGAAAAAAAATTAGGATATATATATATTTTCAAATTATATAAGGTTTTCATGTACAAATAAGGGGTTTTATGTGTAAACATTGTCAAAATTGCACACATTTTGGACATTTGAATCTAAAATGCTGATGTTAGCAAAAAAATAAATAAATGACAGGGTATTTTGGATTTCTTATGCAAAATTGCCGTGAAAATTCCAATTTCGCCGTTTTTGGAGTTAAAATCTCAGTCAAGTCAGACATAGAATTAAATGTAATTTGTAAGGTTTGATGTATGTAGGTGGTACTTTGAGGGCAGATCTTTATGTCTGTCGGAGAAAAAGTGCATTTCGAAAAAACAACCTTTTAATTTACAACGCCCCATTTAAATCTATGGCTGCATTATTCTGAAATAAAATCATAAAACAACAACCCTTTCAGTGTAGATTGGACAATGTTGCTGTGTCTAGGGGAAAGCGTATATGTTAACTAAGAAAATTGACAAATAAAGTGTTTCGTAGCAGTGTCTCACCTTGAAGACGTGTTTATCAGGAGTGGCAATGTTGCACAGTGGGAAGCTCTCATGGTTGATTCCCAGAGTTTCAATGCCAAGCCGATAACATTATCTTCCAGCTAATATGTACTCAATATCATTAAAATCTGGGGATTGGTCCTAGACACTGCTCTATGGTACGCTCCTGACAGGCCCCTTACGGTGTGTGAACGCGAGTGGGGACTGGGGGATTGCAGGAACTCAGTTATTGGTACTGTATATGCGAAAACTCCCAATCATCTCTGGACCTTCTTCTGCAGCACACAGCACGGTATCCAGTTGTGCTCGGTCACATTTCTTGCTGAATGCTGGTGACAGGGAGTGGTTAGTCGGAGTCATAAAGCAGAGAGAGGAACGCCTGTCTCAGTGTGGACATGCGGAGAGACCGCTCTGTGCAGACATAGGGTCGGTTTGGTGCACATTCGCTCCTCAATTACCTCCTGGACTCTGTAAGCTAGTGAAAACCCTTGTGTTATTATGATTAGACAACAGACGTTCACGCTACTGCCCCTTTTTTTTCATTTAGATGGGGATGAGTTTAGTTGTCTGTGTAAAATCAGTCTTTTCTTGCTTGTTTTGTAGTTATCTGTTAATATTTTCGTAAGTTATTGATGTGTGTACTGAGAAATGAGAGGTGTTATTGGTTAAGCTGTCAAATGTGCTTCATTGTTTAGCAAAAAATTACTTGAAATAGTCTGTTGGGGATTGGACACATCTTCTTAGCAGACGTAACCAATTGATTTGTTCTTGCAGGTGGGTTAACTCTGGGAGCAACACTCCAGTTCCAAAGGCGTCTTCTGAAAACATGTATCTGTGGTCAGGAGGAAGATCTGATGGAAAAAGTGACTCCAAGTATGCGTTACTCTTGAAATCTTGTAGACAATATTGAAACAATAAACAAATATTAACGTTTGGGGAAGTAGCACTTTTTTCTGTAGCAAATGACAAAAAATAAAACAAAAAAAGATATTGTTATTATTATTATTATTATTGTTATTATTTTTTCTTTTACAAGCATTACATCATTTTGGGTGTATTTTTCAAATGTTGTGTTAGTTAAATTATGTAACTGTCCCAAACTAAGGGATATTTTTAATTAGAAGTAAACATCACACCGCAGGATATCCAACTGCTGTAAGTTTTTCAGAAAAGTAGGATTGTACAAAAACAAGGATGTAATCATATTTTTTCATTCGACCTAGAGCTTGTCCTGGAGGTTAAATGACACATGAGTTGCTTATGGTTTCTCTGTCTTTTTAAATATGTCACACTGCAGGACATACTTTGGATTTTATTAATAACTAAATCCATAATATATAATCATAATTTTAGTACATAATGTATACATGTATACTTATCTTTATGCCAACACCTTTATTAACTGTTTCAGACATAAGTGTCTCATTATAGACAAGAAATGTGCTACAGTCTCTCCAGAGGACATTTAGTGTCTGCAAACTACAATGAAGTGGAACAGCACTTTTTTCTAAAGCTATGTGTCATTTTTAGAAGACATTTTTTGTACTGTTGAGTAAAATTTTGGAGGAAGAAAAACATTACTTTGAAGGTAATTTAAAGTGATAATGCATATGAACAATAGTATTTTTTTTTTATTGCAATCCATCAAATATTTACCTGTAAATGTCTTGTTTGTGGTCCAAGTATCACACACAAATTGAAACAAAACATGCAAAAACACATCAGACTTTTAAAATCAGGCCAAATCAGGCCCCCCAAGTGATTTAATCCCACAGCCCATCTTCCAAAAATTAAAAAAATATATGTATATATTGTTTACTGGTTTAATTCTGGGTTAGCATTAGGTTCTGAAACGAATTCAGGCTGTGGTGGCACTTTATAACCTTTTTAAATGAAATACAGTATTGACCACTGATCTCTGGTTCCACTTATTTTAATATATGGCCGTTGATGACAACATTTCGTACAGTCCTGCAAAAAAGTCTTGCTCTCCACACTTTTAGACTTGGGTTTTGTGGACATTTCTCTGTGTGTCAGATCCCTGTACCAGCGGCTGCGAGAGTACGAGCTCCTGGATAAGAAGAAGACGGTGACGGCTCTGAGGGCGGGGGAGGACCGGGCCATCCTGCTGGGGCTCAGTATGGTGCTCTTCTCTGTCACGGCCTACTTCGTCATGGGCATCACCGTTGTCAGGTCCTACTCCGACAGGTGAGGAGACCCGTGTTAAAGGGACGAAATGTAGAGTTTGCTTTTCAGATTTCACATGAGGCACGAGGAGAACAACTCAGTCTGCAGGTCAAGGCTCTGGCAACACAGGGCCGGTTGTGATTGTAGTCATTTTATTGAAACATTAAGAGCATAGACTACATTTGGTTCCTTTAAGGAGATATAACATTAGTAAATCATACATTTTGTTAATTTTAAGGCCCATAATAAATCACTACCTGAAAATATTCATATGGTCTTTATTTGAAAGCTTTTAATGTGAGAAACAAGATTAACTTTAAAGGACAAATAATATGGGAATTACATATTTGAGAGAGTAAACATTTCCGAGGCTAACTAGCAGGCTAATGTAGCCGAGCAGTTGTAATGATCCAGATTTGACGGCAGAAATGCTCAGAACGAGTCTGGCGTCAAATCTGGAGCAGAAGAATCTCTGAGCCACGTCACAGGTCGAGAAAACATCACACATCGGGGAAATTCAGAACGGTGTGTTTCTGACGCTCTGAGGGGAGAGGACTTTCTAACCAGGATTAATCAAACTAGAGTGAATGAAGCTAAATACAATTCCTGGTAAGTTTTTGATAATGGAACAATATTAGAACATGGTTAAAAGCTTAAAAATATATAATATAGAATAATATGTGTGCTTTAAACCAATAAGCACATGGACAACTGTGTGGAATAAGACTAAGGAACAGTTTGCCTATGGAATTAAAAGAAGGTAAATATAAAGCAATTCAAAACGTCTTCATGAGATATGAGAGAGATGGGAATGAAGTAATGCAAGAAAGGTAAGAATATTGTACTGAAAATGTTTTTGAACTGACTTGGAGAGAAGAAAAAATATTGATTGTATATTGATCAAACGATAGGGAAACATAATGCACAGAAACGTTATTGTCTTCATTGGTTTTGACTTAATACTTATGTTCATTTTTATTCTGAACATACTGTACATAAACAAATCACAACCAAGTACAGGGATGTGGGCGGGGATAGGGGGTAGGTAAACAGATGAATTTTCTGAGCACTGGAGCCTCAGTTGCAGGACAATACAGGATTACTCAAACATGCAGGAATCAATCAAAATAAAGCTCGTTACAGTTGATTTTGCAGAATAGTTCCCCTTTAACCAATGGCACCTTTTCTCCAGTATTTGGACAGAGGAGGCCAACTGCACCGTGCTGAACGCCACCATCCTGTGGGACGTGAACTGTTCGTACGGCTGTGGAGTTGAGTGCTGGAAGTCCTCCAGGTACCCGTGTCTGCAGGTCTATGTCAGCCTGCACGAGAACACCTCCAAGCGGGTACTCCGGCTACTGCACAACGAGGACACTCACGAGGACAACACCGAGGTGCAGCCACACGCTAAATCTCAAGTCAAAAGGACATTTTTAGTGTGTGAAATTTGTTCACTGTCAATGGCAACAAAAAAAAGGCAAGTTTATTAGTGGAACACATTTTGTAAACCAAGTAATAAGAAACAGGCACTCATCAAAGTGGCTTCTTCTGTTCCTCTGACAGAGAGGATTGGACAATTGTACAAGAAGAAGAACTCCCCAATATGAGACAAATATAGGATGTGTGATGATAAAGAACAAAATGTCAATTGGATGTCTCAAAAACATGTTCAAGTCTACTTTATAGACTATACTTTAAGAACCACTTTATATCAACTACTACTTAATTAGCCTTAATAAAGTATGAACTTAATTAATTCATTAACCCCTTAAGCTTGGGGCTTGTTCCTGAACGCTGTGGAAAACAAACAATTGTCTTGAGCCTTTGTGAAGTTGACACTCTGTAGTTTTGGACTCTGATGTCTGTTTTACTCTAATTATAAGAAAAACAAGTTCTGCACAGAGGGAATCTGATTTTAAATCCCGCCTAGATTTTCTTTGTTAAATATATGAATGAGTAAAGCTGGTGTCTGGAGGGATCGGCTGATTGACACTAGTTTGAGTATTTATTCGGTGACCATTCTCTTTTAAAGCTGAAGGTAAATTCACTAAAAATGAGAAATCCATATAAAAGTCCGATTCATTTTTCATTTCATTTGAGGGTAATTATTTACTTGTGGGCTTCGAGTACAAACTGACCCTGATGCTTCCCAGAATGATTGATTTGACTGGAAATAAAAGTGGGTTACTGCTGTATACTTATGTACGGCAGATCAAGCAGCTTGAGAGTTTTCTTTGATAAAATAGTGGACAAAATGGAATAAATAAAGAAAAACGGATCACTGGACTTGATGACTACAGGCCTGTGGCGCTGACGTCTGTAGTCATGAAGTCATTTGAACGCCTGGTCCCACCTGCAGTGGACCCCCTCGCCTACAGAGCCAACAGGTCTGTAGACGACACCATCAACCTGGCACTCCACTTCATCCTGCAGCATCTGGACTCCCCGGGAACCTACGCCAGGATCCTGTTTGTGGACTTCAGCTCTGCATTCAACACCATCCTCCCTGCTCTGCTCCAGGACAAGCTCTCCCAGCTCAACGTGCCCAACTCCACCTGCAGGTGGATCACTGACTTCCAGACGGATCGGAGGCAGCGCGTGCGGCTGTCTCAGACCCTCGGACTACCAGCACAGGAGCTCCACAGGGCTGTGTACTTTTCTCCTCTGCTCTTCTCCCTGTACACAAACTGCTGCACCTCCAGCCACGACTCCGTAAAACTGATCAAGTTTGCGGACGACACCACCCTCATCGGGCTCATCTCGGACGGGGATGAGTCTGTCTACAGGAGGGAGGTGGACCGGCTGGTGTCCTGGTGCAGCGGTAACAACCTGGAGTTCAACGCCCAGAAGACAGTGGAGATGATCGTGGACTTCAGGAAAGTCACAGCCCCCAGCAACCCCCTCATCATGGCAGACTCCCCCATCACCCCGTGGACTCCTTCCGCTTCCTCTGCACCACCATCACCCAGGACCTCAAGTGGGAGCCCACCATCAGCTCCCTCATCCAGGCCCAGGAGAGGATGTACTTCCTGCGGCAGCTGAGGAAAGCCAAGCTGCCAGCCAGATGATGGTGCAGTTCTACACGGCCATCATTGAGTCCATCCTCACCTCCTCCATCACCGTGTGGTACGCTGGAGCCACAGCCAGGGACAAACAGAGACTACAGCGCATTGTGCGTTCTGCTGAGAAGGTGATCGGCTGCAGACTTCCATCTCTGCAGGACCTGTACGTCTCCAGGGCTCTGGGACGAGCAGGTCGGATCACAGCTGACCCTTCTCACCCTGGACATGGTCGGTCTATTTGAACCACTCCCCTCAGGCAGGATGCTACGGTCCATCCGGACCAGAACTTCTTTCCCTCTGTTGTTGGACTCATGAACACTTCTAAACACCTGTCACTTTAACTGCAACTATTCATCACTCACTGCACTGTCACTTTCTGCACTACAACTTTAAAGTTTAACTGCAATTCTCGTGTACATAGTAATGCCTATTTTATTTTTATTTTATATTATAGTAATTTTAAATTGTCTCTTAATGCATGCCCTTTTTGATTTCATATATGTTGTTTTTATTATTGTCATATTGTTTGTTAGGAATAACATTTAGCATTTTAACTTAATTGAAAGATTAGGATTAGGAGTTGGGTTTTACGGTATTTTCATTACCGTAAACCAAATACATTTGTTGACGCTTTATTACGGTTATGATTAAAGCTATTATCATAAAGACTGAGAACATAGGTCAGTCTAAAAAACAAAAATAATACAAAGATAGTGTGCACAAAGAAATCGGGAGTTAACTGAAACTAGAACTGTGTTCACACTTTATGAGTAATATTGGAAAAAGCATAAAAACACAAATGCACACAGTCTTCGACTACAAACAAGCGGGACAATAAAAAGTCAAACAAGTTACCTGACAATTTCCATCTGTCTTATTTACTTCAGATTTCATGAAATATTTATAAAAATCTTCCTTAATTTCTTTTGGTTTCTATCCAACACGCTGACACATTAACAGGATGCACCTTCCTCTGCCCTCTGCTGGTGAGTGGTGATACCGCGCCTCCAGACCAATACATGTAAACGCGCCCTAAGAAAGGGAGAGGCAGAGGTGGCTAAAAATCAGATCAAAAATATTACTTATACTACTCTTTAGATTTTTGCTGTCCATCGGAAATATGCAAAAACCTGCCTGTTAACGTCTTGTTTGAGGTTCAATCGTGAATGCACCAAAATGAATCACTAAATAAATTCAAAAGCCATTATTATATGCCTATCTTCTCCTGTTCGTCCCTTCAGTGCTTCTACATTCCTAAGTGCCACAAGGACTACGCTGCCACTCGTGAGCTGGTGCAGGACATTTCCGAGCGCCTCAGGACCCTACAGTCCATGCCGTGTTTCATCGACGCCACGGGGAGGACGAACGTGGCCATCCTTACCCGGATCTACAGCCGGGGGGCGGTGTTTCACTCCCTCTTCTGGCCCACGTGCTCTCTGATCGGGGGCTTCGTGCTCATCGCCATGGTCAAACTCACCCAGTACCTGTCCATCCTGTGCGAGGGCCTCAGCAAGATCAAGATGTGACGCAAGATGTTTATTTTTCTATTATTATATTTGTAGCAAAACTTTGGCTGCTTTAAAGAACATATATTTGTAGTATTATTTGCCTTTAAACACTCTTTTGTACTTCAGCTTTTGGCCTCTCCTGCTTTAGAACTTAAGATATCTATGGAAAACCCACATTACTTTATTTTATATCTGCGAGGCGATACTTCATTGGAAATTGAGTTTGAGCTCCAACTACTGGCAGCAGAGGGAATGACAAAGGGAAGGAGATCTTTGTTTGGTCAGAGGGTCAGGTCATCGAAGTAATCATTTTTGCAAATTTAACAGTAAACATCCAAAAGAAATGATTGAAAATTGGGTGTGCAAACAAAAACACAACAATTGCTGTTCATTTGTTTGAAATAAATGCTTGTTAGTAATCATATTTAGACACTCTCTGGTTCACGCCTTATTAAAAACACACTGCTTTAAAGGGCACATGAATAATTGGTTGTTGTTTTTTACGTCATTCCCATATAAATGGTGGGTTATGTACAAAAGCAGGGTGGGTTTGAGTACTCCGGTTTACTCATTATCGTCATTATCTGTTTGTTGGTTTGTTGGATGCTTTAAAGTGAAACTGAACACCTAAACTCCACCAACAGCCACAGTCCAAATGAGCTGTTAAACTAATCAGTCCCCAGAAGGTTCCACAGTCAGTTGACCTGGTCTGACCTTGATGACAATAATGCATCTTTTTTCTGTCATTAAATAACATGAATACTTGAATAGATGGGGTTGCCATACAGTGGAACATTTCAGGTGTAGTAATAACGTCTCCATGGAGACAAGCAGGTGACAGATCTGCCTCCAGTGCACTGAGAAAAGTTACTCAGTGCACTTTTAAGCTATATAGCCATTTGAGACACAAATATTAGGCCTAATGGTTATTGTGAGCTAATGCAATACTGCTGTGGGGGCATTTTTGTTCTCCTATTATAATTATTTGATATAAGTCATCGTAGATGAACTACAAAAACAGACGGTAAATAACTGCACTAGGGTAACTTGGATAAGTTTATAATTAATGCAACAGGTGATTAGCAGGCTGTTTCTTTAGAAATACAGAGTGGAAATTACAAGGAGAAATAGTGAAGAAAAAGCTACTGTGATTTTAACAGTTTTATTAATTGCATATATATTGTTGATGGCACAAACTGTACCAACCTTTTCTGTATTGATTTTTGTGTGTGTGTGTGTTGTCTATACATCAATGCGTGCCAAATAAATGTTTTCCTTCATGGGACAATAAAGTTTAACTTATCTTAAACTGAAAAAGTTAATTCACAAAATCAGAAGTAACGTAGTTTTCTTATCTTCTACAGATATTAACAATGAAAATAAAGTTGAGTTGATTACATCAAGGCAGGTGGATCTACGTGGAAGAGCAGCGGCTCTACTTCAAGCTTCTCTGACTGAGCCCCTCACCCTATCTCTAGGGAGCACTTGTGTCTGCAATCTTGTCCTTTCGGTCATTACCCAAAGCTCACGACCAGACCTCAGGCTCAATGAGGGCTGATAGTACTACAGCATACATACTACACTGTAGTACTATGTTGTAGTTACTACAAGTGAACACAATGTAGTACTTCAATTTAAAACTGAAAATACTGAATAGACTGCAAGTACTAGGATTACTAGAATTCTAAGATGATGTCACAATGCACCAACATTCCACCATTCTAAAAGATAGGGAAAATCACAAATTTGATGACGGATCCGGGTAAAAATGAGAGCGAGGAATACCGCAAGTAACAGCAAGAATAAAACAAAGATTTTCTTCAAAACAAACTTTAAATTATGAAAATCTGACAAGAAATGTGACTTGTGAAGCGTGCCGAATACGGGGGAAAAAAGAGTAGCGCAATGCACGGCCGTATCCTGTACAGTTGCCGTGACGGTGATGTCTCCAATCACCAACATTCCACCACCTCTAAGAGTTAAGGGAGAAACTTTGACGACGATCCCAGAAAAAACCCGATAAGACCGAGGAATACCGAAAGCAATCGCAAAAATTATACAAAGATTATCTACAAAATAAACTTTGAATGACAAGAATCGGACAAGAGATGAGACCTGTGATACGTGCCAAATAACGATAATAGATGCTGTGCAATGGCAAGAAGCCGTTTGACGATAAATCCCCAAATACCAAAACGAATAGCAAGAATCAAAGGTCATCTATGAAACGAACTTTGAATGACAAAAATCGGACCAAAGGTGCGACCCCGTGATACATGCAGAAAAACTGGCTAGTATGAAATTAAAACATTTGAATAATAAGAGGGTCTTTCCACAAAGACCCCCAAACCCCCCAGCGCTACTCCTGTAAGCATTCTAATTCAGGACAAGTTGGGATGCTGTGAGGAAAATGGGCCCATTATGTATTATTTACAAGGGAAGTACCTGCTCAAAGCATTTCACAATAAAAAATACAGAAAATATTAGTTTCTTTCAAATCTGACAACCCTGTTTAAGAGTTTTCACCCTATCAGCTTCTATTCAAATGTAATTATTGTAGCATAAACAATACCTAACAACAAAAAATACTTAACTGTAATTCTCGTGTACATAATAATGCCTATTTTTATTTTATACTATAGTAATTTTAAATTGTTTCTTAATGCATGCCCTTTTTGATTTCATATATGTTGTTTTTATTATTGCTCAGTGTTTTATGTTGCACCTTAACACCGAGACAAGTTCCTATGTTTGTGAATTTTGTTCATTGACAATGAGAATAAACCCTTTCTGATTCTGATACCTGTTGTCTGTCTGTTGTATTCCGATCTAGTAATACATACAAGAATATAGCTTGTGGCTGTAATATGTGGACCCAATACATACGGTAGTTGTGTCTTTGAGCAAAACATTCCACCAACAATGCCAGTATGCGCCAGCTGTTGTGGTTGTGACCGGAACAGGAAAAGAAGAAATGTGTGCACTTTCAGAACAGTTGCAGTGAAGTGGAAGGGTTGAAAAAGAACTCCAGCGTAGTTAGGATGACACTTGTGGCCTGTGACGCTCCGTCGCTCTCTTATATCAGAAGGGGGAAAGTTCTCATGTTCTTCTGTTTCTGTTAATAGTGATGCGGGGGCGAGTGTCTTTCATCAGAATATTAAATAAATAAAGGGAGCGACATGACAAATGATATAGAGTGGCGCTGGCAGAGCCTTTATTGTCTAGATTAAAATATAAAGTTAAAGATCTAAAATAAAATAAAAATTAAAAGCCACAACAGGGGGTTATTGTCTGGCAGCCACAGGGGAGTCAGTGCATAATTCTTCATCTGTCTTCTGTGTAGAGAAAGAGAAAAAAAAAACATGCAGAAGGGGGAGAACCCTCTGGATTATTCTCCATTCACTGATCAATTGAACCTCCTTGCCACCCCTTCCTCTCCCTCTCCTCCTATGCTTGTGGACTGTTTACATAACCGGGTGACAGGTCCTATCTAAAGGCCCGCTGAGCTCTCCTGTCTTGTTGATTTATGGGAGCATCGCACCACGACGTGCCCAAACAGTTCATTAGCGCGTGCCGATTTTGAAGTTGTGCCGCGCGGGCGTATACATGCAGAGTATACAAAATAATAAAACAGCTGCCATTCTGTCCCAGCTTCTCTTTTTTTCCCCGGCCATGGAGCTCAACTGGGAGGTAAATATTTAAAACTTCTTCTGACTGCGGGATAATCATTTTCTTTTTCCACAAGTGATGCCTGTATCCACCAGTTATTAACACGCATTACACCGCTGCAAATTTGAAGGCAGGAACAATTGCGGTTGTTTCATTGGAGAAATACAGATATTACATTATCTATCTTCATTATTGTGTTATAGAAAATACCTTTAATTGTTTTCTGGTGTATTGGTGCGACTAGTTTTCTTTTGTTGTGTAGTTTTGCATACTAGTAAAAGCGTATTTGCAGAAAGTTTCATTAAAAGTTTTTGCCACCGCTTTGATGCTGAGTCTCAATATGTTATCTACTTTTACTTCTTTACTTTTAGTACAATATAACTGGATTCAAGCAGCAAATCTGTCCGTTGTTGTTACCATATATATACTGTATGTGCACTTGATCCTGTATGCTTTGTCTCAACTTTTATCAAGATGGATGTTTCTATTCCTTTGTCTACACACATACTATAATCTTGTTTCTATGTCACAATACAACATGAGTTAATTTAGAAAGATCTGCTGCATCAGCTGCGGAGTAATCACTTGAGGTGTCATCATAGCCACTGAAACTGGAACCTGCACAAAGACAAACCACACACAATTAACACTCAACAAGCAACAGAAAAAAAATGTGTAACTGTAATTGTAAAAATAGTACAAAGTAAGACGTTAACTCACCCACAAGAAATTCAAAAGTGAAGTCAAATAATTAAGTAATATCCTGTAGTTACCATGACGATGTCAGCACCAACATTCCGCGACATCACCAACATTTCGCCACTCTAATAAAGAATTAATAGTGACAGTGTAATGCATTACACAGTCACTCAATAAATTCCTGTTTTACATCTGTAACCAAGAAATATGACTTTATAGTGAGAGAGATTCATTTTTATATATATATTTATTAATATGTATTCGGATAAAAATAGCTTTTTTGGTGGGGTGCCGAAAAAAGGTTGCTATGAGCTCCTGTCTACTCCAGTCATTTTCCTGTCTGCTCCTCTCCAATTCTGCCCCTGTCTGGTCCTGTCCACTCCTGCTCCTGTCCACTCCTCCTCACCAAGTTTTGTGCTGCTCAGTGCTGAGGAGTTCACCTCAGTCACTCAGGACCAGGTCAAGGAGCCAGGAGATCTGTGAAGCCCCTCACTCTAATGAGAAGTTTCGTAGCTGGCTTCTGTCCAGTCCTGGTCCTGCCCATTCCTGCTCCTGCACACTCCTCCTCACCAAGCTTTGTGCTGCTCAGTGCTGAGAAGATCACCTCAGTCACTCTGCTTTGGGCTTAGAGTGCTGGAGAGTTGCTTTAGCGTTTGCAGATGGTGCTGTACATTGAGTGCAAGAAAGAGCCCAGAGTGTGTCTCTTTTTGACTGGCGCTATCAGGTTCCAATGGATGATGTCCAAGACCTTAGAGGTGAAATCTTTCTGGAAATAAGCAGCATGTAACACATAATCCTTCGTTTGGCCTTTGCACAGGTCTTTGTACACAGCCGATGCCACTTCTTTGTAGATGTGTTTGCTCGGCTTCACCACAACATTCCAATCTGACATGTTGTTCTGCAGTTGTGCCAGCAGGTCCTTGAACAGAGGACTCATGTTTCGGTTCTTCGGGAAGATCCTGGAGACCATCTCACACACAAGTGCACTGCAGTCATCCCTGCTCCACAGCTTGGGCAGGGGGTCCAGCATCTCTGACGTATCCCTGGGTACTGAGCTCACTTCTCCGTCACTCTCTGCTCGGTCACAGGATTTCTGCTGCTCAGCGCGGCTTCCACGTGGGATGCATCTACCCGGTGTTTCTCTAAACCTCCTGTCAATGCTAATGGGGACGCTTTCCTCCTCTTCCACTGGCTCTGTGGACATGTCAGGGTCTGAGGTTTTGCTGCAGCCCGGCCTCACTTTGTCCGTAAAGGAGCAAAGCATGGTTCTGGCATTCTGTACCATGTCTTTCATCTTATCTTTTGGAGGTCTGTAATTGCTCTCCTTGGGGACCTCCAGGCGCTTGCCCTTCATTCGGCTGGAGCACAGGACAGAGTTGACGTGGTTAGTTACCTCCTCGCTCAGCAATGTAAAAAGGGCGTTCATGGACTGGTGAGTGAAGCCCAGTGCTGCTATGAAACTGTCACAGAGGCTCGGAACCACTGCTTGTCTGACAGCCTCCTCAGTCACCAGCAGAGGCCTCTCTTGTGCTCTTCGCTCAAACACCGTGATCCTGAAGTCATCCAGGATAACACTGGCAATGGTACTGATCACCTCCAAGAACATCTCCACCAGTATCTTCTTGGAATTGCTTTCTGTCAGGTCCGCACTGACTGCCTGGCCCCAGAAAGAGACCACCAAGGGCTGGATCTTTTCTGTAGCTATTTTGGGGATTATATAATTAAGAGGAGAAACAGCTTCCACCTTTTTCTCTGTCTCCTCTTCATTCCGCTTTGGACTGGGCACATTCTGCTCCATTGAAACATGGTCCTCTTTGGGACTGGGACGGTATGTCACTGAAGTCACTTCTATGTCACTCTTTATAATATAATTGAGAGGATATATGTCTTCAGTCTGTTCCTCTGTCTCCTCTTCATTCTGCTTTGGACTTCGCACATTCTGCGCCACTTGAACCTCATCCTCCTCTGTCAGGACACTGGGAACGCGATTGTGACTGGGATGATACGTCACTGAGCACATGTTTCCGTCACTTTTTATTATATCATTGAGAGGAGAAAGGGCTTCAGCATGTTTCTCTGTCCCCGCTTCATTCCACCTTGGACTGGGCACATTCTGCTCCATTGGAACCTGGTCCTCTTTTGGACTGAGATGGTACATCACTGAGCTCACTTCTCTGTTACTCTTTGCTCCGACACAGGATTTCTGCTGCTCAGAGTGGCCTCCACGTGGGATGCATCCACCCATTGTTTCTTTGGGCCTCCCGTTCCTGCTAATGGGGGCGCTCTCCTCCTCTTCCACTGGCTCTGTGTACATGTCAGGGTCGGAAGTTTTGCTGCAGCCCGGCCTCACGTTGTCCTTAATGGAGCGCATCATGGTTCTGGCTTTCTGTACCATGTCTTTCATCTTGTCTTTCGAGGGTCTGTAAAGTTTCTCCTTGGGGATCACCAGGCGCTCGCCCTTCACTTGGCTGGAGCACAGGACATAGTTGATGTGGTTAGTCACCTCCTCGCTCAGCAATATGATAAGGGAGTTCATGGCCTGGTGAGTGAAGCCCAGTGCTGCCGTGAAACTGTCACAGAGACTCAGGACCACGGCTCTTCTGACAGCCTCCTCAGACACCAGCAAAGGGCTCTCTTGTGCTCTTCCCTCTAACACTATGTTCTTGAAGGCATCCAGGATAACACTGGCGATGGTACCGATCACTTCCAAGAACATCTCCGCCAGTATATTCCTGGACATGCTTTTTGTCAGGTCTGCACTGACTGCTCGGCCCCAGAACGAGACCACCAAGGGCTGGATCTTTTCTGTAGATATTTGGGGGATTATGTCATTGAGAGGAGAAAGGGCTTCCACCTGTTTCTCTGTCTCCTCTTCATTACGCCGTGGACTGGGCACATTCTGCTCAATTGGAACCTGGTCCTCTTTGGGACTGGGATGGTACGTCACTGAGCTTACTTCTCTGTCACTCTTTATAATAAAATTGAGAGGAAAAAGGGCTTCAGTCCATTCCTCTGGCTCCTCTTCATTCTGCCTTGGACTGGACTCATTCTGCTCCACTGGAACCTCATCCTCCTCCGTCTGGACACTGGGGACGCGATTGGGATTAGGAGTGGAACGATACGTCACTGAGGATATGTTTCCGTCACTTATTATATTATTGAGAGGAGAAAGGGCTTCAGTATGTTTCTCTGGCTCCTCTTCATTCCGGTTTGGACTGTGCAAATCCTGCTCCAATGGAACCTGGTCCTCTTTGGGACTGGGTGGGTATGGCACTGAGCTCCCTTCTCCGTTACTCTTTGCTCCGTCACAGGATTTCTGCTGCTCAGAGCGGCCTCCATGTGGGATGCAGCTACCCAGTTTTTCTTTGTGCCCCCCGTTCCTGCTAATGGGGGCGCTCTCCTCCTCTTCCACTGGTATGTACATGTCAGGTGCTGAGGTTTTGCTGCAGCCCAGCCTCACATCCTTGAAGGAGCGTAGCATGGTTCTGGCATTCTGGACCATGTCTTTCATCTTGTCTTTTGAGGGTCTGTAAAGTTTCTCCTTGGGGATCCCCAGGTGCTCGCTCTTCACTTGGTTGGAGCACAGGACAGAGTTGACGTGGTTAGTCATCTCCCCGCTCAGCATTATGAAAAGAGCGTTCATGGACTGGTGAGTGAAGCCCAGTGCTACAGTGAAACTGTCACAGAGGCTCGGGACCACGGCTCTTCTGACAGCCTCCTCAGACACCAGCAGAGGGCTCGCTGGTGCTCTTCCCTCTAACACCATGTTCTTGAAGGCATCCAGGATAACATCGGCGACAGTACCTATCACCTCCAAGAACATCTCAGCCAGTATCTTCCTGGACATGCTTTTTGTCAGGTCTTCACTGACTGCTCGGCCCCAGAAAGAGACCACCAGGGGCTGGATCTTTTCTGTAGGTATTTTGGGGATTATATAATTGACAGGAGAAAGGGCTTCTGCCTGTTTCTCTGTCTCCTCTTCATTACGCTTTGGACTGGGCAAATTCTGCTGCATTGGAACCTGGTCCTCTTTGGGACTGGGACGGTACATCACTGAGCTCACTTCTCCGTCACACTTTATAATATAATTGAGAAAAGATATGTCTTCAGTTTGTTCCTCTGTCTCCTCTTCATTCTGCCGGGGACTGGACACATTCTGCGCCACTGGAACCTCATCCTCCTTTGTCAGGACACTGGGTGCACGATTTGGACTGGGACGATATGTCACTGAGCACATGTTTCCATCACTTTTCATTATATCATTAAGAGGAGAAAGGGCTTCAGCCTGTTCCTCTGTCTCCACTTCATTCCGCCTAGGACCGAGCACATTCAGCTCCATCAGAACCTCATCCTCCTCTGTCAGGACACTGAGGACGTGATTGGGGCTGGGACTGTAGGTCACAGAGCCCACTTCTCCGTCACTCTTTATTATGTCATTGAGAGGAGAAAGGGCTTCAGCCAGTTCCTCTGTCTCCTCTTCATTCTGCCTTGGACTGGGCACATTCAGCTCTATCAGAACCTCATCCTCATCTTTCAGGTCACTGGAGATGCGATTGGGACTGGGATGGTATGTCACTGAGCTCACTTCTCCGTCACTACTTATAATATCAGTGAGAGGAAAAAGGGCTCCAGCCTGTTCCTTTGTCCCCTCTTCATTCTGCATTGGACAGGACACATTCTGCTCTACTGGAACCTCATCCGCCTCTGTCAGGACACTGGGGACGGGATTGGGACTGGGACGGTATGTCACTGAGCTCACTTCTCTGTCACTCTTTAAAATGTATTTGAGAGGAGAAAGGGCTTCAGCCTTTTCCTCTGTCTCTTCTTCAGTCTGCCTTGGACTGAGGACATTCTGCTCCATTGGAACCTCATCCTCCTCAATAAAGACACTGGCAAAGCGATTGGGACTGGGACGATAAACCACTGAACTCACTTCTCTGTCACTTTTTATTATGTAATTGATTGGAGAAAGGGCTTCAGCCTGTTCCTTTGTCTCCTCTTCATTCTGCCTTGGACAGGACACATTCTGCTCTACTGGAACCTCATCCTCCTCTTTCAGGACACCGAGGACGGGATTGGGACTGGAACGGTACGTCACTGAGCTCACTTCTCCGTCACTCTTTATTATGTATTTGAGAGGAGAAAGGGCATCAGCCTGTTCCTCTGTCTTCTCTTCATTCTGCCTTGGACTGGGCGCATTCAGCTCCATCAGAACCTTATCCTCCTCTGCCAGGACAATGGGGATGCCACTGGGACTGGCACTGAGACAGTACGGCACTGAGCTCACTTCACAGTCACTCTTTATAAAACCAGTGAAAGGAGAAAGGGCTTCAGCTGATTCCTCTGTCTCTTCTTTTTGCCTTGTACTGGGCACATTCTGCTCCATTGAAACATCATTTTCCTCTATCAGGACACGGGGGATGGGGTTGGGACTAGGACTGGGATGGTATGTCACTGAGCTCGCTTCTCCGTCACTACTTATAATATCAGTGAGAGGAGAAAGGGCTTCAGCCTGTTCCTTTGTCTCCTCTTCATTCTGCCTTGGACAGGACACATTCTGCTCTACTGGAAACTCATCCTCCTCTGTCAGGACATCGGGGATGGGATTGGGAGTGGGATGGTACGTCACTGAGCTCACTTCTCCGTCACTCTTTATAATGTATTTGAGAGGAGAAAGGGCATCAGCCTGTTCCTCTGTCTTCTCTTCATTCTGCCTTGGACTGGGCACATTCAGCTCCATCAGAACCTCATCCTCCTCTGCCAGGACAATGGGGATGCCATTGGGACTGGCACTGAGACAGTACAGCACTGAGCTCACTTCTCCGTCACTCTTTATAATACCAGTGAAAGGAGAAAGGGCTTCAGCTGATACCTCTGTCTCTTCTTTATTCTGTCTTGTACTGGGCACATTCTGCTCCACTGGAACCTCATCCACCTCTGTCAGGACACTGGCGAAGCTATTGGGATTGGGCATATTCTTCTCCATCAGAACTCCCTCCTCTGTCAGGACACTGGGGATGCGATTGGGACTGGTGCTCGGACTGTTACAGTACGTCACTGAGCTCACTTCTCCGTCACTCTTTATAATACCACTGAAAGGAGAAAGGGCTTCAGCTGATTCCTCTGTCTCTTCATTATTCTGTCTTGTACTGGGCACATTCTGCTCCACTGGAACCTCATCCACCTCTGTCAGGACACTGGCGAAGCTATTGAGATTGGGCACATTCTGCTCCATCAGAACTCCATCCTCTGTCAGGACACTGGGGATATGATTGGGACTGGGGCTGGGACTGTTACAGTACGTCACTGAGACCACTTCTCCGTCACTCTTTATAATGTCATTGAGAGAAGAAAGGGCTTCAGCCTGTTCCTGTGTCTCCTCTTTATTCTGTCTTGTACTGGGCACATTCTGCTCCACTGGAACCTCATCCACCTCTGTCAGGACACTGGCGAAGCTATTGAGATTGGGCCCAATCTTCTCCATCAGAACCTCATAATCCTCTGTCAGGACACTGGGGACGCGATAGGGACTGGAACGGTATGTCACTGAGCTCACTTCTTCGCCAGTCTTTATAATATCATTGAGAGGAGAGAGGGATTCAGCCTGTTCCTCTGTCTCCTCTTCATCCTGCCTTGGACGGGGCACATTCAGCTCCACTGCAAACTCCTCCTTCTTAAGGTCACTGGGGATGCGATTGGGACTTGGATGGTACGTCACTGAGATGTACGTCACTGAGCTCACTTCTTCGCCACTCTTTATAATATCATTGAGAGGAGAGAGGGATTCAGCCTGTTCCTCTGTCTCCTCTTCATCGTGCCTTGGACGGGGCACATTCAGCTTCACTGCAAACTCCTCCTTCTTAAGGTCACTGGGGATGCGATTGGGACTTGGATGGTACGTCACTGAGCTTGCTTCTTCGCCACTCTTTATAATATCATTGAGAGGAGAGAGGGATTTAGCCTGTTCCTCTGTCTCCTCTTCATCCTGCCTTGGACGGGGCACATTCAGCTCCACTGCAAACTCCTCCTTCTTAAGGTCACTGGGGATGCGATTGGGACTTGGATGGTACGTCACTGAGCTCACTTCTTCGCCACTCTTTATAATATCATTGAGAGGAGAGAGGGATTCAGCCTGTTCCTCTGTCTCCTCTTCATCGTGCCTTGGACGGGGCACATTCAGCTTCACTGCAAACTCCTCCTTCTTAAGGTCACTGGGGATGCGATTGGGACTTGGATGGTACGTCACTGAGCTCACTTCTCCCTCACTCTTTATAACATATTTGAGAGGAGAAAAGGCTTCAGCCTGTTCCTCTGTCCCCTCTTCATTCTGCCTTGGACGGGGCATATTCAGCTCTATCAGCACCTCATCCTCCTCTGCCAGGACACTGGTGACACAATTCAGACTGGGTCTAATCTGCTCCATCAGAGCTTCATCCTCTGCTCTCAGGACACTGGGGACACGATTGGGACTGGGGCTAGGACTGGGACGGTACGTCACTGAGTCCACTTCTCCGTCACTCTTTATGATATCATTGAGAGGAGAAAGGGCTTCAGCTGATTCCTTTGTCTCCTCATCTTTCTGCCTTGGACTAGGTACATTCAGCTCTATCAGAACCTCATCCTCCTCTGTCAGGACACTGGAGACACGATTTGGACTGGGGCTAGGACTGGGACGGTATGTCACTGAGTCCACTTCTCCCTCACTCTTTATGATATCATTGAGTGGAAAAAGGGCTTCAACCTGTTCCTCGGTCTCCTCTTCATTCTGCCTTGGACTGGGCACATTCTGCTCCACTGGAACCTCATTCACCTCTTTCAGGTCACTGGGGACGAAATTGGGACTAGGACAGTACCTCACTGAGCTCACTTCTCCGTCATTCTTTATAATGTCATTGAGTGGAGAAAGAGCTTTAACCTTTTCCTCTTCATTCTGCCTTGGACTGGGCACATTCTGCTCCACTGGAACCCCATCCTCCGATATCAGGACACTGGGGATGCACTTGAGACTGGGACGGTACGTCACTGATCTCACTTCTCTGTCACTCTTTATAATGTCATGGAGAGGACAAAGGGCTTCAGCCTGTTCCTCTTCATTCTGCCTTGGACTGGGCACATTCTTCTCCACTGGAACCCCATCCTCCGATATCAGGACACTGGGGATGCACTTGAGACTGGGACGGTACGTCACTGAGCTCACTTCTCTGTCACTCTTTATAATGTCATGGAGAGGACAAAGGGCTTCAGTCTGTTCCTCTTCATTCTGCCTTGGACTGGGCACATTCTTCTCCACTGGAACCCCATCCTCCGATATCAGGACACTGGGGATGCACTTGAGACTGGGACGGTACGTCACTGAGCTCACTTCTCTGTCACTCTTTATAATGTCATGGAGAGGACAAAGGGCTTCAGCCTGTTCCTCTTCATTCTGCCTTGGACTGGGCACATTCTTCTCCACTGGAACCCCATCCTCCGATATCAGGACACTGGGGATGCACTTGAGACTGGGACGGTACGTCACTGAGCTCACTTCTCTGTCACTCTTTATAATGTCATGGAGAGGACAAAGGGCTTCAGCCTTTTCCTCTGTCTCTTCTTCAGTCTGCCTTGGACTGGGCACATTCTGCGCCACTTGAACCTCATCCCCCTCCTTCATGTCACTGGGGCCACTATTGGGACTGGGATGGTATGTCACTGAGCTCACATCTCTGTTACTATTTATAATATCATTGAGATGATAAAGGGCTTCAGCCTGTTGCTCTGTCTCTTCATTTTGCCATGAACTTGTAAAATTCTGCTCCATTGGAACCCCGCCCTCCTTGGGACTGGGCTTTTCCGTCTTTGAGCTCAAAGGGCATATATATTTGAGAGGAGAGCGGACTGCCACCTGTTGTTCGACTCCTCTTCCTCTCCTCTGATCCTCTTCTGGGCTTTTCAAAGTGGTGTTATTTATATGCTCCATTTATATACAGGTCTGTTAAAGATAGTTTGTGTCTTGCTTGTGTCTTCTCGTGAATCTAAGACCAAATTATCTAAATCGTTAGACATATGCAGACAGATAAGTTACTTTTCCTCAATGATGTCATCAAGGCCACTTGATATTCACATCACACAGTCACATGACAACACAGTCACATGTCAACACAGTCGCATGACTATGTGTTCCCCTGGAGGACATGCAATGCATTGCTGGGTTTCAGATGACATGACAATCTTCTATAGACAGTGACATCACATAATTCAATTAATTAATCAATTAAACAGATGTTTCTCTTATTGTTGTGTGACTTGTAATGGCGGTTGGCAGCCAACTAAACAGTTGCATTTACCGCCACTTTTTGTAGTTGTACGTCTTCAAATTATGTGTTTTACGCTATACTGAAGAAAAAAGAAAACCAAAGAGAAAGAGAGAGAGAAAGAGAGAGGAGAGAGAGAAAGAGAGAAAGAAAGAAAGAAAGAGAGAGAGAAAGAGCCCCAGTATCAAATCAAGAGCTCCTCTTATTTTCAGTAATACCTAGTCAGTCCCGATCATCTCTAGTTGACCGCATTCACTATTAGTTCTAGTGTTTTAATTAATGAGAGTAGTTTTTGAATTATTTAGAAAATGTCTTTGGAGTGTGCAATTTCCCCCATACAATTGCAATTGCCCCCACACAATTACCAAAAACAATTGCCCCATCCAATTTAGTTATTTTTGATCATTCCACAGTCACTCGCAATGGCTTCTGCCATTGCAAAGTGTCTCGTTGAAGCCATTTTCAGTCGGTTCACACATTTCTTTGGAGCTGTTACGACTGGACTTGCATCTGAAGTGTGTTCTGCAGAAAGACACGACTAGATCCCAGTAGCAGACATAACACTTGTGTGTCCATGTAAACACCATACATTACACAGTCACTATTTGTTATGCTAACTTAAAAAATAGCCAACAAGTGACCAACAAGTCAACAATGTACCAATTCCCTGTGCGGCCCAAAAACGGCTTTTTAGTCGGTGTAGAATTTATTCTCTCTCGAGGTTGGCAGCCCTATGTTAACTAATACAACCGATAGAAGGATTACGTCGTATGGCAGCACCCAGACGGGCTTCCAGAATAAGGTGAATACCAACCTGCTTTTTAGCATGTATCACAGGTCGCATCTCTTTTTCGATTTTTGTCATTCAAAGTTCATTTTGTAGATATTTTTCGTTTGATTCATGCAATTTTTTCGGGATTTGCCTTCAAATTGTGATTTTTCCCCATCTCTTAGAGTGGCAATCTGTTGGTGATTGGTGACATCTTCGTCGGTGACATCATAGTCATGGCAACTGTACAGGGTATGGCCTTACATTACACAGTCACTCACAATGGCTTCTTGCCATTGCACGACGTCTAGTCAAGTGACTGTGTAATGACACAATAACTATAAATTCTTGTAGAAGGCCCGGTGGCAAAATCAGGCCCTCCAAGTGATTTAATCCGGCCCACAACCCATTGTACAAAGATTGAAAAAATAATAATAATCTTGTTTGGATGCAATGCATGTTTTTGGCATGAACCTTTTTGTTTTTCATTTTATCTTTTCTTCTGTTTCAAGTTTATGTAGTTATTGTTTTTGTGTGGTTTGTTCAACTGGAGTTTCGTAGCATTGGTAAATGAGTAAAAAACACCCAATGCCATTGGAAAGTTACGAGTAACATCCTTTAATGTAAATGGCATATTGAACATATTCAAACTGTCAAAAATATTAACAAAAAAGAGCCAAGAAAAAAAATGACATTGTAAAGTTGCAAGAAACACCTTTAAGCGATATAGAACTTCAAAAACAAAAAACAAAAATTTACCATTCATCATACACAAGAGGGGAGTTGAAATATTGAACTCAAACCAAATAGCTTTTGAACAAAGTTTTGAATGTAAAGACAAAGATGGCAGATATGTCCTGGTTAAGCGAACTATTAATGGAAAGATTTTTACTTTAGTAAATGTGTATGCTCCACCAGGGAGTTTTGCCTCTGTATGATGAATAATAGGATTCTTTATAACAGAATTTTGTTAGTTTTTGATGTTCAGTGTCATTAAAGTGTGTCTCTTGTAAATATATAAAGTCTATTCTTTCTTTTTAAATTTTTGTTACAATTTTTGTTCGTTTGATTGGGCTCAGTATGTCATTCACATTGAAGGATGCTACCTGTAACACTTTCGATGCCATTGGGTTGGTTGTATTGATCCCACCGTTGACAACTTTCGAATATTTTAATCTCTCTGGTCAAAAACAACAAACTCACACAACACACAAGGCCCATAGGAACAAAGAACTGAAAAGGTAAAGAAAACAAATGGGTTCATGCTGGAAACAGGCATTGAACCCAAAATCCGATCAAAAAAGATCGTAAAAGGGAGGAAAGTCCAATCCTTATGAAGAGCCAACCAAACAAAAAACTCCCCAGGCACTCCTGACACCAATCTTCGAGAGGAACTGGATGTATAAGATCCCTGGCTCACCATGTCCCCCTGCTGCACTCTGCATATACTTTCAATTTCCCACAAATCCAATCTCCCACATTTGGCATATTGATGAGTAGCTGTGTTAAGTCACAGAGTTTATGTAGAAAAGCAGACAGCCAACATGGGGCTTAAAGTCTGATATTAAAAACAAAAAATCAGGTCATCAGTCTTTTCAAATGAACAAAAATGTATCATCATGTGACCACAACCCGAGCTCACATGCCCCACACTGGTGGCTGCATCCTCTGTACTGTTCCTTTCTCTGTGTTTTTCATCTTCCTTAAGAGTACCTCTTCTTCTTCTGGTGTTCTGAGCATGTGTGTTTTACCTTCAAAAGTCACCAGAAGAGTCGCGGGGAAAGAGAATCCATGTTTCAGTTTTCTCTTCCTGAGCTCCTCACAGATGTGGTTGAACCTTTGTCGTTGTTGGCAAACCTCGTATGGAATATCTGGAGCAAAGAAGACACGCTTGCCTTTGTACTGGAGGTCTCCTTTAACCCTTGCAGCCTTCAAGACGCGTTCCTTCACATGATCGTTAAGAAACCTCATAATCAGGCCTCGTGGTTAATCAGCTGCTGGTCTTGGTTTGCCCATGCGATGTGCTCTTTTGATTGTGATGGGGGGGACCTGAACTCCAGAGTTAACAAGGAGCTCAGGAATGATCTTCTCCAAGAAGCTTTCTGTGTCTGTTCCTTCTTCTATGCCCACAAGCCTCAGGTTAGGACGACGGGATCTGGACTGCAAATCCAGGATCTTATTTTTCATGTTATCGTTCTCCAACCTCCATCTTGGCCCTTACTGTCTGCAAATCGTCCGTATTGTCTGAAACACGCTGCTCGACTTCCTCAATGTGTGCTCAGGTTATTCCATCTGCTTCGAGTTTAGTGGTCCCTGCCTCAGATACTGCTGGTGCCTCTGGAGTCCCTGCGAACATCAAGGTGTATGATCCCCCAGAGGCTTGCAGTTCTGCATAAACCTTCTATTCGGCCACCCTTAACCAATGCTCACGAGCAGAAACAGCTCCAGTGGGCCCAGAAGTACATGAAGACTCAATTTCAAACAGTCTTGTTCACTGATGAGTGCCGTGCAACCCTGGATGGTCCAGATGGATGGAGGGGCGGATGGTTAGTGGATGGCCACCATGTCCCAACAAGGCTGCGACGTCAGTAAGGAGGAGGTGTGTAATGGGATTTGCGCACGTGTAACTGATTTTGTGAGTGTGTAATTCAATTTGTGCATATGTACTTTGGTTTGTGTTTGCGTAACTCAATTTGTGTGTGTAACTTGATTTGTGTGTGCGTAACTCTGAGCTGATGATGAAAAATATCTAAGTACTATGCACGCATCTCTAATTACACACAAACCTTTTGTATGTGTGTAAACCGATGTGTGTGTACCTCGATTTGTGCACGTGTATCTCGATTGGTGTATGTGTAAATAGATCTGTGCGTCTGTAAATAGATTTGTGTGTATGTAACTAGATTTGTGCGTATATAATTAGATTTGTGCATACGTAACTAGATCTGCGTGTGAATAACTAGATCTGTGTGTCTGTAATTAGAACTATGCGTGTGTAAATGTGTGTGTAAGTCTTGACATACAGTATGGACTACTCCATAAAATAGAATTCATCCCTGGATGGTGCTGCTGTATCAAGACATAGAAAAATGATTCTGTTTGGTTTGCAGTTACAAAGTCTGATTACAGATTACACCTCACGGGCTTTAACTGGCTTTAACTGGCTTTAACTGGCTTTAACGGGCTTTAACAGGCTTTAACGGGCTTTAACGGGTTTTAATGGGTTGTTTCGTCTCAGTGCCACAGGACTGTGAGCCTACAGACATCACCGACTCACAAGCGGCCCGGTTTCTGTCAGTCTTTCTCCAAAAGGTAAGCAGGAAGCTTTGCTAACTCTTTTGGCGTTCTGTCTATAATTTTTTTAGTACAAAACGTTCAATCATAGTCTACATGTAAAGTTAATTCAAGAATTATGCTAATGCAATGTCCTGATAACGTTATGTGTTATGAAAAAGGATGAAATAATCTCCTAAATCAGGGGTGTTAAAGATGCAGCCTGGGGGCACCCAGACATTTGAATCCAGCCCAGAAAACGTTTCTAATTAATATTCATTAATTTCCGATTTATAGCGTTTTTATTGCCGGAAATACAAGTCCTGCAGTCCTTTGCAGCAGCCGCCCCTCCCCCGCACTGCTCAGTGCAGCTGGAGCGTCAGTGCCCACTCTCCAAACTTCAAAGACTTGACTTGAGCACGGAGACATGGTTTTGGGAAACATGTGGAAGAAAGAAAGGAGACGGTTTTGTGGATGTTAGAACTGTGCTAAAAGAGGTGCTAATCTGGAGTTAACAACAAGAAAACAAACTTCTATGATGCTGTGTGAGGAAAACATGCAAACCAGTGCAAACCTGGACAGACCAGGAGTCACAGGTAAAAACACAGGTCAGAGTGTAATAAAGTATGAACATGAGTGAAGCGGCTGTGAGCTCTGACTGTGTCCACACTAATGTGACTGTGAATATAAATACAATGTATAAATACAAGCACAATGTGTGAATACAAACACAATGCACTCATTTGATTCACGACATAGGTTTATTCTCACTAAGCTCAAACATACTTACTCCAAAACTGCATTTAACCGACAATGTTTCGATCCGAATGGATAATCAGTTCATGGTCAATGTTGTAACTTATGTTGTCATCCTTTGCATTTGCATTGGTTCTTTATACTTTAACATAAACATGTGAAATAAACAATTGTTTAGAATATAAACATTTGAAGTCAATTGAACTAACTTTCACAGACAAATTGAAGATAAAGCGGAAAATTCACTTTGAATTACTTTGAACACACTTTCTTTGGTGCTCAAACCACCTGAGTCAAGAAGATGAAGTTTGTGCTACAGATGCAGAGTGTCTGGAGAGTTAAAAATATTCAAAATGGCCCAAAATGAGGCCAGTGATATTTAGGCTACATTAAATGTTACTTGTTGTCTTTTAAAAAGACCTTGTGGCTCCTGCTGACTATCTCCTACCTCCCTCTCCATCAGATATGGACCCAGCTTCCTTCTACGTTGCAGGCTCGTGTAAACTGTACATGGGTTTTTCCAGCAGCTGCATACATAAACACACTAATATTAATGTGTATTTAAAATGTTGCTGCAGTATGTCCTTCAAATGTTTTCGAAGTCAACAACATGAAAAGTAAAAGCCTTTGGAGGCCTCACAACTGCTGTGCCCTGTATGGCATAATAATCAAACTGATTTATATTGATTTGATTAGTTAGAGCAGTGGGATTGTAAACTTTAACAACAGAATAATTTTTTATAAATTCAGTTTAAGAGAGGTCTGCTTACCAAATGGAGGGAGCTGAAGTCAAGAGGGGGATGTAATAAGAATTGAGCTCTCACCAATGTTTGCTCTACAAGAGGAGACACATTTAACAATTAATACATACAATACAATAAAAACAAAAGTATAACAATTTAGTAAAACTAATAATTGCATTATTGTTTTGGGTTGACTGAAACCCATATTAAGACTAAGGCCAGATTGTAAACCTTATGGAGATTGAATGATATTTTGCTATAATTAATTTGTATCTTTGGCAATTATTTAGTAATTATTATGCATATATTATTATATTGTGATTCAAAGGAAAAGAAATGGATTGACCTGCATGATTGAATGACACATGAGTGGTCCAGTCACCTTGTTTATAACTCACATATCACATAAGAAATAGTGTTCAATCAATGTGTCAAGTAAAAGATAGACTTGGAGCAACAAAGTCCAACCACAATACACTTCCACGGGTCCGACAATAAAACATGCTTTGGTGCTCATTGAGTGACTGCGTAATGTACTATTAGTTCTACAAGATCTTTGTTATTATAGAAACATGTTTTTTGGGTCACATTTCTTTTTTCATCATTCAAGGTTCTTTTTGAAGATATTATTCATGTGATTTTTTGTAGTAGTTTCCCTATTAGTTTACATTGCAGAGTTTGTCAGTTAAACTTCAGAGATCTGCAGGGCGAAACAGTATGAGTGTTGTTGTTGTTGTTGTTGTTGTTGTTGTGTTACTTTTAATGGCAGTTGGCAGCCAACTGAAAAAGTGCATTTACCGCCACCTAATGGATTGAGTGCGGACATGAGACAAACAGAAACCATAATACTAAAATTGGATTGTAGTGTAACACTACAAAGATGCTCTACTCTATAATGAGAACTCTATAATCTTTCAATTAATCCTGTGTTATATAAGTAAGTAACTATAGTCTTGCATGATCCCTGTGACTGGATTGTAAGATGATTCCGCAGATTGAATTCCTGTTTATTATTTTGAAACCATAAAACTAATTTAGAATCAGCACATGCTCAACAGTTTCTGGTTCTTGACAGTGATTACATAAACTGGTAGGATCTTTGCCTATTCTACTCAGCGGCCTATTGAGTCCAGTGTGGCCTATTCTCTTGCGAGTAAAGGCTCTCTCTTCCCCTGTGTTTTTGCCCGTGGATCTATATGGACCAACACTACTCTGTGTCAGATGCCGTCCAGTGTCACAAAGATTCCAATAGTCCTGCCAGAGTTTATACACATGACTCTTAATAATGGGCTTGATTTCAGGTTTACTTAATTTGACTATCACATCAATTGATGGCAGTTTTAGGGAATTTTTAGCCAGCGAATCAGCCATTTCATTACCATCCTCCCCGACATGTGCAGGAACCCAAACGAAGGAGACCTTCACATCCTTCCTGGACAGAGACAGTATCAGGTAGAAAGTGGTATATAGAATAGCCTGTCTGCAATTAAATGTTCTAGATTTAATGCTTTGCAGTTCAGAGAGACTGTCAGTCGCTATGAGTTCCGTAGTGAAGACAGACAGATGGTTTGTTAACCTCTTCTTGACCGCTATCTCAAGGTCAGGTATGAAAAAGGCAGCGCCTTTTCGCCCCCTCTCGGGATCCTTAGATCCATCGGTATAAAGAAACACATCATCTGAATGCTTATCAATGAGCTCTTGAACAAAGAACTTTTTTAGTTTTTCCTTTAAGTTTGCGATGCAAACTAGTATCAACAGAAGCCGGAATACATTTCTAAGGAGCTATGGGTGATAAAGTCACTGAATGGTTCAAGTTAAGATCACTTATTCCAGAAAGTGGTGCTTTTCCAGTTCCTACTCAGCAAAAACACTGATTTTCAGCCTCATGATGTTCCCCACAGCCTCATGACGTCCCCCACATACTGGGGTCCCCTTCACTGGGTGTGCGCTTGTACGTCCTTGCACATTTACCCAGTAAGCCAACATAAGCTTTAACTTGCTGATACCAAGTTGCATTTCTCCCAATTCAACCTGCATCGCAGAGACAGGGGAAGTCTTAAAAGCCTTACAGCAGATACACAAGGCTTGGGCTTGTTCTACATCAAGTTTCTTTAAATTAGTTTTAGCTGAAGACATGTAAGCAATACAGCCATAATGAATAGAGTGGTTGTACGCGTGTGCGTAGGTACAGAGTAATACCTACGCAAAACAGCCACGTCAGATCAATAACATCAGCAGCAGTTTTACAGCTCCAAACGAGCTGTAAAACAGCTGCAGTACATCCAGAACGCTGCTGCTCGGGTCCTGACTAGAACCAGGAAGTACGATCACATTAGTCCTGTGCTCAGGTCTCTGCACTGGCTCCCTGCCCTGTGGCTCAGAGAATAGACTTCAAAGCAGCTCTGCTTGTATACAAGTCTCTCCATGGCCTAGCACCAAAGTACATCTTGGACATGTTTGTGCCATATGAACCATCTCGGACTCTGAGGACCTCAGGGACCGGCCTCCTGCTGGTGCCAGAGTCAGGACTAAACATGGGGAATGTGCGTTTCAGTTTTATGCAGCTAAAATCTGGAACAGTCTTCCTGAGGATGTGAAGACAGGCCGCTACTCTGGCAATGTTCAAATCTAAACTAAAAACTGTTTTGTTTTGCTGTGCATATGACTGAAATGCTTTTCTTTGCACTCTTCTCTTTTATGTCTTGAACTATTTGATGGATAGCCGGAAAATGGCACATTTAAATTAAGATTTTGTGATTTCTGTCATGTCTTTGGGTTTTTAATGAATTTTTTCCTGTTGTGTGAAGCACTTTGAATTGCCTTTGTGTGCTCTACAAATAAACTTGCCTTGCCTACGCCGGAAACAACCACAGTCTGTCTGTATAATGCTATCCTGAACAGAGCAAATGAGTAAACTTTGAAACTCCATGCAGCTGCCTCATCTTTTGTGTCAGTAAACACAACAAACTCACGACACTGCGGCCGGCTGCACCTGGAGCGTGCTCCATACATGTGCTGTACGTGTGCTGTACCTTAACCACTCGACCACCGGGCAGCACAAATTAAGCTTTTCATCAAAGACGACTCTTAAGAATCTCACTTCCCTGACCTGTTCACGTACTTGCCCATATAATTTTAGAAACATCCCTATGCCGATTATAAAAACAAATCACTTGAGATTTCTGTACAGACAACTCAAATCCACTGCTCAACCTGCTGTATTGCTCTTTGTATTTTCTTCACAATAAATTGAAGATTTCTGCCTCTCACCGACAATGCCCCATCGTCTGCATAAAGACTTCTTCCAACAGAGTGATCTACATCTTTAAAGACGTCATTAATCATGCCATTGAACTAAATAGGGCTGCACACACTTCTTTGTGGGATTCAATTTTCTACCTCATAAACCTCAGAGTAAACTGTGCCTACTCTGGTTTGAATTTGTCGGCCAGACAAGAAACTTCTTACCCAGTTATACAACTTTCCCTTCACACCAAAATTACGCAACTTGATAAGGAGCCCATCCTTCCAAACCATATCGTATGCTTTCTCCACATCAAAGAATAAAAAGGTTGGCAGCCAGCTGAAAAGGTGCATTTACCGTCACCTACTGTAGTCTTCAAAGTATGTTTCACGCTGTTTCATACCGTTGAAAAAAAAGAAGGAGAAAGAGAGAGGAGAGAGAGAAGGAGTTGTGTTTATGCTTCATTGTCTTTGAAGCCCATGAGATCAAAGCGGAAAGGAATTGAATGCATAGTCTATTTTAATAATGGGATGCTGCCATAGAGGGCGGTGACAACAGCGAAAGCCGATGAAGTCTAAAGAATGAAGTAGAATGAAGTAAAGTCTTAAGAGTGAAGGGGATACGAACCGGCAAAGCAACAAGACCGAAAAGCAATGGCGACTACCAAAGACGAAAGCATTCATGAGTGGGAGAGTGGGAGCCGAAGAAGAGATGGCGGGGGGAAGTGAGAAATCGATAGTCGATGACGAATTAGAGAGCATGGAGGATGGAAGTTTTAGTACTATTGAATCTACAGGTAGTAGTCGAAAATGTAAAAATGCCAGAAACTGATCCGAAATCGAAAGGTTCTTGCAGTGAGAAGCAGGAGGAAACTTCTAATGTCGGGAATGAGAGTACAGAATGTAAGGTGCGTCCTTTAAAGAGTGGAATCCAATAACATTAACGTTGAACCTGGGGAAGGCGTTGAGTGGAATCAAACGTGCGACAGTTCTTAGAAATGGCTCGCTGCTGGTTGTGTGTAAAGACGCGGCTCAGCAAATGAAGGCAATTAAGATTCAAAAGCTGGAAGGAAAAAGGGTTATTGTTTCAGATGCTGAAAGAAATATGGTCAGAGGAGTTCTCACAGGGCTCCCTACGATGGAGACTGTGGATGAAATAAAGACTTTAACTGGAGCTAAGGTTTAGGATGCCAGACGATTAAAAACGACCCGGTGTAGAGTAAGATGTGACAGCCTGTCGGTAATGTTAAAACTTGATGGAAAATGTCTGCCTAGTAAAGTGTTTATTGGATTCATGAGCTATGAAGTAAGACCATATGTTCCTCCACCACTACGTTGCTTCAAGTACCAGCATTTTGGTCATGAAGCTGCAGTTTGCAAAGGGAAGCAAAGGTGTGGTAAATGTGCAGGAGATCACGAGTATGGGAAATGTGACGAAGGAGCAAAACTGAGATGTTGTAACTGGTGGAGAACATAGCTCTGCCTACAGGGGATGTGAAGATAGCTAAAGGGCTGTTGAGGGGCAAAAAATTCAAGCCTCTCAAGGTATGTCCTATAGGCAGTCAAGAAAGTGCCAAGGAAAGAGGTGAAAGTAGATACAAGTGAGCAAAGCCAGCGTTACTCACAGCCAGTGTGAAGCTCCAAAGTGTGAAGTTTCCAAGCGTGAGGCTCCCAAGTGTGAAGCTCCCAAAATTACTGACAACACCGTGGTTGTGGATTGGAATGATTTGGTTTATGGTGGATGTAATTAACTGTACTGCTCAAACTCAAAAGAAAACTGAAAGGATCAGGATCATTGCTAAAGCTGCAGAAAAAATCTTGGAACAAAAGATTTTCATCGGGCAGAAATAGAAACACACTAAATGAGTATCAGTGTAAAGTAGTAGTCCCGCTGTCATGTTCTGGTGGTTCTAATGTCTAAAGAATGAAGTCTAAAGAGTAAAGTCTAAAGTCTAAAGAATGAAGTCTAAAGGATGGAGTCTAAAGTCTAAAGATTGGAGTCTAAAGAATGGAGTCTAAGGAATGGAGTCTAAAGAATAAAGTCTAAAGAATGGCGGTAATGTAACACTATGGATACCAACCGCCATAAAACACCACGAAAGAAGTTTTTGCATTGGAATATGATTCTTTTTTTTTCTTTCTTTCTTCTTTCTTCTTCTCGTGAACACTGACAAAATGTCAGGAAAATTTGCACACCTCTGAAACTCGTCCCGCTCTACATTTTGGCAATCTCCTTTTAATAAAATTCAAAAATGTTGTGTGTCACATCCCCCCAATGTAGAGAAAATGCATTGTGAGAAAAAAAATCGCAATCTGACATTTCCGCCCAGCCAAAATGGATAAAATTTTGCCAAGCGTGACTAAGCAGTTTTAAATGTCATACTTTTACGGACTCCTCCAAGGGCGGTGGCTCGAAAAAGGTGACATTTTTTGAAAATGGTGTTGAGGCATCAAAAGTTAGCCAAATTATTTCGATACCTTCAATGGTTTCTGTGCGGCGAAGCCGCAAAATGTAGCTAGGATTTTAGAACATTTCCCAAATTTTAAATTTGCAGCATTTTGCACACAAAGTCCAAATTGCGTCTAATTTGAATCAGTTTTTAAAGTCTTTGATCTAAACCAACTTGATGTGGAAATAATTGAATTTGGCGCCCTGGTCATATTTCTTACGATGAGTTTTGCCTTGCCTTAAAATAGAAAAGAAAGCTGTTCTTAATTTTCAAATGTTTTCATCATGACTTTTATAATTCATTATTTTTCAATTTGGATATTTATACATCAGAATCAGAATCAGAATAGGTTTATTGCCATTGTCAATGAACAAAATTCACAAACATAGGAACTTGTCTTTGCAAGGTGCAACATAAAACACTGATCAATAATAAAACAACATATATTCAATCAAAAGGGCATGCATTAAGAGACCATTTAAAATTACTATAGCATAAAATAAAAATAAAAATAGGCATTACCATGTACACAAGAATTACAGTTAAAATTACTGATGTAGTGCAGAAAGGGAGATTGAGTGCAGTGAGAGATTAAATTGTAGTTAAAGTGGCAGGTGTTTAGAAGTGTTCATGAGTCCAACGGCAGAGGGAGAGAAACTGTTCTTGTGGCGGGAGGTTCTGGTCCGGATGGACCGTAGCCTCCTGCCTGAGGGGAGTGGTTCAAATAGACCATGTCCAGGGTGAGAAGGGTCAGCTGTGATCCGACCCGTTCAGGTTCTGTTTGTCCCTGGCTGTGGCTCCAGCGTACCACACGGTGATGGAGGTGAGGATGGACTCAATGATGGCCGTGTAAAACTGCACCATCAATCTTCGCACTGGCAGCTTGGCTTTCCTCAGCTGCCACAGGAAGTACATCCTCTCCTGGGCCTGGATGAGGGAGCTGATGGTGGGCTCCACTTGAGGTCCTGGTGATGGTGGTGCAGAGGAATGGTTTCCTGAAGTCCACGATCATCTCCATTTCTGTCTTCTGGGCGTTGAACTCCAGGTTGTTAGCGCTGCAACCAGGACACCAGCCGGTCCACCTCCCTCCTGTAGGCAGACTCATCCCCGTCCGAGATGAGCCCGATGAGGTGTTGTCGTCCGCAAACTTGATCAATTTTACGGATGTCGTGGCTGGAGGTGCAGCAGTTTGTGTACAGGGAGAAGAGCAGAGGAGAAAGTACACAGCCCTGTGGAGCTCCGGTGCTGATAGTCCGAGTGTCTGAGACGTTCTTCCCCAGCCGCACGCACTGCCTCCGATCCGTCAGGAAGTCAGTGATCCACCTGTAGGTGGAGTCGGCACGTTGAGCTGGGAGAGCTTGTCCTGGAGCAGAGCAGGGAGGATGGTGTTGAAAGCAGAGCTGAAGTCCACAAACAGGATCCTGGCATAGGTTCCCGGGGAGTCCAGATGCTGCAGGATGAAGTGGAGGGCCACGTTACATTTGGATAAATGAGCAGTCAGAAAAATTGTTTGATAGTTGCAATAGTTTCCATTTCAATATTTGATTTAAAAGAAAACAACCATAAATATGTATTTGGATCAACATAACATAATTCAGTCATTTTATAAAACGTAGTTTCATACAAAGGAGCTTGGTGCAACATAAATAAGAAGAGTAACTGCAGCAGTACTGACTTGAGCCAGCAGATAGCACTGTGAAACAAAGCTCAAATCAGTCTTAACACATCTGTCTACAATCTTTATCAATGGTGTAAATATTCAATCAAGATTATGTTTTAATTCTATGCATCATTGGACAATTTATGCGTAAGTTAACATTCCGAAAAAGAGACAATAACAAATGTGATGCAAACATATTTATGGCACCTAAAGAAAACCATGTGTTCATGTTCACATCACAGATGGAAATAAATAATAATGTTGTTGATTCTCCATTGTTGTATAGCTACTTTTAATGCATTCTGCTTTGTTAGCAATTACATTAATTGTACAATAAACTTTTTTCCCCCTTTCATGAACAAAATGTATAGAGTGAAACAAAATTCCTTGAGATTATATATACCAAGTGACAATTCATAGGTTTGTACTTTTCCCCCAATCAAAACATCATATTTGGTTTAATATTGGTTTATCGCTATGGCAACAGTACTAATTCTTAAACCCTTGCTTTTACCACAAGCCACCAGAAGATGGCGGTCAAACTTCACAATGTCACTTATGAAGAGCCTGCTCAAACTGAGAGGAACTTCTCTGTTTACACCCAAAACAAATCCACCCGCAGATCCAAAAAAATGTTAAAGGTGCACTATGTACCTTCTTCTGGTGGAGGATCTGCCATACGCTTGGTCAGATCTGTGGAGAGGCACCTTCCCCGCGAGTGAGAATGCATGCTTTTCTTAGCAATTAAAACACCTAAAATTCAATAAATGTAAGCTAGATAAGTTCCATACTTACAAACATTACAACATCTCCATGGAAACAAGCTGGTAGCAGGGTAACACCACCACCAAAAAACTTACATAGTGCACCTATAATAGGCTTTTATTTTTAAACAAAGGATTTATTCATTCCCTGACCACTTTTTTTAAGGGGATTTTTGGGATTGGATTTTATTTTGTGAGCCTTTGAAATGATTGAACAGGCAAAAAAAAAAAAAAAACGGATTTGACCAAACTTTTCCTACAGACCATCAGATGGCGCGAACATGACACACTACTTCCAAAAAGCAACCATGGAAGTCTATACGTTTACAGCTCAAGAAACATAATTTAAAAGCAACTTGCATCTGGAATAACTACAGGGTGGGTTTCCATTCGTAGGATTGGTTGGCGTGGTCCCGTGGGATGGCCTTCCAGATTACCAAATCTCTCCCCACTTGACCTCTATCTGTGGGGGGCACTTGAAGGCCATGGTGTATCAGGCCATAAATCATCTCAAGGAACGCATCATTAACGCCATCACAAGCATGAGCCCAACTGTGCTAATGAAGTTCATAAACAGTGGACAACACGTATTAATATGTGTTTTTCGAAACAATGGTAATTATGTAAAGCATATTATATACATAAAAACGGTTGTCCGACACAAAATGTTTATTTTGACTATGTATGGAAACTTATGGCGCTCCCTGTAGTTGTACCTTTATGTTTGAATGATACGTAACCACACAAGCTGCAGAATGTAAGAGCATGTCTTGATAAGTCTTTGATTCACTTATTTCACTATTCAGCTGCCACTCTGTCTGTTTGTGATTACAGCTCTGTCTCCTGTGGCACACTTGACAGAAAGAGTGGTTCTGGAAGTATTATGACTTTAACTTTGATGAACTGTGGATGTACAGCCAGCAGAAAGATAAATACATGCAAGCAAGGTATTTATGACAAATGAGCATTCTCTACATTAAGAAGGTCTATACTTTTGATTCCAACAGCGTTTCCATCTTCTCCCTGTGACTCTGGTTTTCTCCCTCAGTCTATACATGCATCTATAACAAGCAAATCCAACAGCAAGGAACTCCAGCTGTTGGACTATTTCCAGCTTTTAACCATGTTATAACATTGTTTCCTGATCACAAAACATGCCTGGAGTTGTATTTAGCTAATAATCCTGTTTATGAGCCTGTGATCTTGGAGCTTCAGAAAAATACTCGGTTTCAAATCAACCAAATAATGTGCTGTCAAAGGTGCATCGCAGGATCTGGCAGAATCCTGCGATGTTTTTAAGTTCATTAATCATTCCCAGACTCGTTCTAAGCTTTAGCATGTTGGGAACAAGCTCTTTGTTTATCTCTCTTTGTATTTCCCTCTGCTGACAGCAGTCAATGCACTTTGAACTTTGATCTAGAATGCAAATTCATCTTTTTAGCTTGCTCATTTTCACAGCGTAATTTTTTTTTTACTTTTAGTTTTTTGTGCATTGATTGTTAATGTAAACTAGGGTTAGGGTTGAACTAAACTTAGATGGAACTCTAATAGAGTTCCTGAGGAGAGTTCACCTCAAACGTTGTGCTGTAATCTGGATGTGATGCAAGGTTTGATTTTTCAAACTCATGACAATTTATCATGAGTCATCACAAATTCAAGTGCGGAGAAAACATTTTCCACCAAAAGTATTTTACTAATAATTGCTGACAAGGTAAATAAGGGTAAATAATGGTATGTTGCTACACATATCTAGCCAAAACTATATTATTATTATCATAGATGCAGTCGGCAACGCTTCATTCTGGAGAGCTTGGGCTGGCGTGGGTGAAACTATTTGCTGATTCAATGGGAAATGCAACCTTTTGTGAACTGGTGCTATTCCTGATCGATATTACAAAGCTAACTACATTAGCGCTGTAAGGTTATATGTAATCCCTCTTCAATCCAAAGCATGGATTTCACATATCCTCCAGCTAAGTAATCATGACCAAGATCCTGACTTAAGCTCTGAAGGTCTGCACTGCAGTTTCCCTCAACTCCTGACCCCAATCCATTGAAGGATGGAACGCAGGCTTTGAACGCAGCACTTGTGAGACAACGTGCTTGTGCAGCGTTTAAGGAAAAGGATGGATCAAATGTTGCTCGAGCACAAATTTCATTATGGTGACAATGAAGTAGGCTATACAAATATGAGTGAAAAAAACTATGTTTTTTCAGCGAGGAATAGATGTACTGTGCAAGTTTGGGGGGGGGCGCAGAGCCGTGCCAAGAGGGGCACAAAACATTTGGAGAAAGGTGGCAACATCACATAGCACTAGGAGAGGCTGCTATTTCTGTAGAAACATCACTCAGATAGGAAAACAAAATGCGAATCAGACTGCCCAATCTGAGAAATTTGATTCATATTCCCTGTAAAAAGATACTGCCCAGTCTCACTGAAACTAGTCTGAAACTTGCTATGCTAAATGTCAGATCCTTATGTAACAAATCATTCTTAATTAAAAATTGTATTTATTTTTATAATCTTGATTTTATGTTTTTAACTGAAACATGGCTTGACAAAAACACAGGAAATTTAGTTCTAATAGAATCTGCTCCACCCAACTTTATATTTGAATCTGAAACACAAGAAAACAAAAAGGGAGGAGGTGTGTGTGCTTTTGTTAGAGATGAAATAGTTACCCACAGGTTGTCCTTTGGGGTGTTTTCAACATTTGAGTACGTATCCTTTAAAATTGAGCTAAAACAGTCTCCATCCATTCTCTTCATTGTTTTATACAAGCCTCCTCAGCACTGCAAAAGTTTTATTGATGATTTTACTGAGATGCTTTCAGTCGTATGCACAGACTTTTGATGGTTTGGTCATAACAGGTGGTTTCAATGTTCATGTTAATAATATCTGTGACAGAAACGCTAAAGAGCTTCATGCTGTCCTTGAAACTTTCGGTCTTACTCAGCGCGTGAGTGGCCCACCCACAGCAGAGGGCGCACTCTAGATCTTCTAATTACAAAAGGGTTAATATTTCAAACGTCAATGTGGTCGATGTTGCTCTGTCTGATCATTTCTGTGTCTTCTTTGACCTGTCTGTTTTTCCCAAACCACCAGCTGGTCCTGCAGTTGTCCGGAGGAGACACATAAATGACAGCACAGGAAAACTGTTTATGGAAATGTATTAACTTTGTAAATGTCTCATGTTCTAATGTAAATGATTTGTTGAACTTTTTACATCTAGTGTTTGAATGTTCTCGACACCATTGCCCCTATGAAGGCTAACATTTTTTTAAAATAAGAAGAAGGCGCCATGGAGAAATGATGATTCGGTCAGGGCACAGAAAAGGGAGTGCCGCCGGGCCGAACGAAAATGGCGCAAGTCAAAGCTCCAGGTTCAGAAAGAGATTTACAGAGAGAAGTTGTACATGTACAACCTCATTTAATGTAGAACTAGGGAAGGATATTTTTCTGAAATAATTGGAAGCCTGTAGTAACAAACTCGCCTGTCGAGTTTGCATTATTCTTTAATGATAAAGTTCAGGGCATTAAAAATGCTATAAATTCTACAATGCAAAAAATAAAACCACCTACACACTTAGAGTTGACTCACTTTGCACCAGTCTGAGCTCATCTACATGCTGCCTCGATGTGTTACCCACCAGATTTATCTAAAGTCTGTGCTGAGCAGTTTGTTAGCACCACTCACTCACATAGCTAACATGTCGCTTCAATCTGGAACATTCCAATGTCTTTGAAAACTGCGGTCATAAAGCTTCTCCTAAAGAAAGAGCAGTCTTGATGTTGCATATTTGAATTTTAACAGCCACGTTAGATCAATCACATCAGCAGCTTTTTACCATCTAAAAACATTGCCAAAATCAAAAGTATAGTGTCTAAACCAGACCTTGGAGAGAACTTATCCATGCGTTTGTCTCTAGTAGATTAGACTACTGTAACGGCCTGCTCACTGGCCTCTCCAAACGAGTTGTAAAACAGCTGCCAGTACATCCAGAACGCCGCTGCTCGGAGCCTGACTAGAACCAGGAAGTATGATCACATTAGTCCTGTGCTCAGGTCTCTGCACTGCCCCCTGTGGCTCAGAGAATAAGACTTCAAAGCAGCTCTGCTTGTATACAAGTCTCTCCATGGCCTAGCACCAAAGTACATCTTGGACATGTTAGTGCCATATGAACCATCTCGGACTCTGAGGACCTCAGGGACCGGCCTCCTGCTGTGTGCCCAGAGTCAGGACTAAACATGGGGAATCTGCATTTCAGTTTTATGCAGCTAAAATCTGGAACAGTCTTCCTGAGGATGTGAGACAGGCCGCTACTCTGGCAATGTTCAAATCTAAACTAAAAACTGTTTTGTTTGGCTGTGCATATGACTGAAATGATTTTATTTGCACTCTTCTTTTTTATGTCTTGAACTATTTGACGGATAGCCTGAAAATGGTACACATTTTTAAGAGTGCCATTTTCACTAATGTTAAGATTTTGTGATTTCTGCCATGTCTTTGTGATTTTAATGATTTTTTTTCCTGTTGTGTGAAGCACTTTGAATTGCCTTGTGTACGAATTGTGCTCTACAAATAAACTTGCCTTGCTTTGCCATGTGACAGACGTGTTTTGAGCAACAGAGAAATGCCCAGAGCCAACACGTGGTTAATCTCTTAATACCAGAGAGGAGCGGAGGAGTGGGTCAGCCTGCCTCTGTGCCCCTCACACGTGTCTGCCTCTGTGCCCCTCACACATGTCTTCTTCTGTGCCCCTCAAAAGTTTGCCCTGGGTTTAGAACGAGTCATGGCCTGGCTTCGCGATGCGCAATATGTGCTCTGTTTCTTCTTCTTCTTTGGTGGTTGTTGTTGTTGTTGTTGTGTTTGTAACACATATTAAACAATAACTTAAAATAACATGTGCAAATAAGCCCTAAAACCGTTGTTTCTATTGTCAGTCAAATAATTTCCAGTAACTCAAGAGTTAACCTATAGCTGATTGACATTTAGCTCCTGGCCAATGAGCTTCTGTTAAACGGGGCATTGTCCCGCCCCCTCACGCCACCTGCAGTGAGGGGCCACCTGACAACGCCCCAGTCTCTCTCTCTTTTCCTCCGACAACAGCACACGAAGCACTGGCAAAAACAAACACGGAAAAGGCACTTATTTCACATAAAAAGATGATACAAACTATCATTTGCTGCTGCGAAACACTGTTTCTGGCATGTTTATGTGATAAAAATTTTCTGTAAGCAATTCCTTATATTTGCACTTTTTTTTATCTCCCAAGGGGGGCACGCCAGAAAAAGTTTGAGAAGCTCTGCCTTAACCTATTTAAGTCAATCGCATAATTTCAGTAGCTGGATATTAGAAAACCAGATTTGTCCCCATACTGTCCCACCGGGATAACAGACAGTATGTTTGTCCTCAGCTCCATCTCATAGGCTTGTTCTGAACCCAAGTCGGTCCCGGACACATCATGTTCCTTCAGCCTCTCCAACATAGAGCCGCGACCCCTACAGTGGTCATTAGCATACAGCAGCCGCTATGCACAATTTGGCCTGATGCGCACATTCCTGGACCTCCCATCGGACTGCACATGTGGGGGTCAAGTCCTGATTTCAAACTAATGCAGGGTGTGTGGGAGCGGGAGATTTAGTGACGAGCTTATGAAAGCAGTATGATATTAATGACAATGCTATCAAAGTGTTGCTTTCTGGTACCAATACGAACAATATTTTTGGTACAAATGGCTATATTATTAATTATAGTGAATAACAAAATCAGAATATTCATGAATTCAATTAAATACTATTTAATTTAAAGTCCATATGACAGGTTCTCCTGTTTTTATAATTATGACGTTGTTTGGTGAGATCGTCCCTGTGGTAAATAATTATCATATTTTTACATCAGTCAAGTTGCAGTTTGTGAAAAAGATTTTTTACAAATGGGCATTGTACGCAATTTGGTTGCTTAGTAACAGTTTTGGAATGACCTCTGCCTATGTCATATTTGTCAAACCGGGAAGTGACATAATAAACACCAAAATGGCAAAATTGGAGAAAAACAGGCAGGTAAAATATTAAATATAATCATATTTCTCTAGTTTTACTGAAAAATGTGGTCTGTCATATGGACTTTAAGGGAAAACTTTTTTTCATTTGTGTGTGGTGAAACTTTCAATAGTGCTTTTCCACTGGGCATCAAAACAGTTTTTACTATACTTTTTTTCTAAAATTTCACAGACTGTTTCCACACATTTACTTATAAACGCAAAACGATGTAATGTAAAATATAGATACAGTAGATGTAAAAGATAGATACAGTAGATATAAACAGAAAAACATTATTTCTCGCAAATTGCTGACCAAAATGCTAACTATTTTATGTTAAACCATGTATTTCCACTGATGCTAACTTTTATGATGAGCCGACAAACTTAGCAAAACAAAGCATTAGCTGTTTCCTGTTACCCGTGACTAGCATCGAGGCCGGAAATATTACAAAGCAGAAGTAGTTTCCCGTTAGCTCTAGCTTTAGCCAAATCTCACAGCGAAACAAACCAAGAATTACTAAATGCATTTTTGTTAATTGCACATAACCTTATGTTTAAAAAGTATAATTCAGGTATGATTTAGATTTATTTAAATTATAACAGAAACACAGTCCAACCTTTAACCGAACCGTAGAGTAAACTGTGTTGTGTGGTTGAATAAGACCCAGGATTTATGGGGGTCAGCCCTATGTTCCCTATGAACCTATGTTCCCCGAGACCTGGGTTAGTGTTTGGGTTAGGGTTTTATGCTGCTTTAGTTTATGCTGTAAAACCACACATTTATGCACAACTATTGGGGATGTGGAACCTGAACTAGTAGCCTATGCTATAATTTGTGGAGGTACCTATGTTCCCTTGTTCATAGAAAATGGGGGAACATAGGTACCGAAGAACATAGGTACCGGGGAATATAAGTACGCATGTATTTCTGTATTCTTGCATTTCACTGAAAAGTCATAGCAGTCTTTATGTTGAGAACTGTGAGTGCCAGTACATTTTGTTGATGTAATCAAATTACCACTGACAGAAGGGAAAAAGTAGGTCAAGCCGAAAATGATGCTTCTCTTTATAAATGCAGTTACACGGGAAAGAAAGGCCCCATTTAAGTATTCAGACAAGTTGGACAGTGATTAATCTGTTCAGAAAAAAAGATGACAGTTGGTGAATTCTTTCTCTCAATAATGAGAGAAAAAAAATTACATTTTTTCTTCACAAACTGCAACATGACTATGATAAATATTTACCACAATGACTATTCTACCAAACAATGTAATAAAAAAAAAAAAAAACTGCCAATATTTTATAATAATCCAAAGCAAATCATGAAGATTTTAAGACCATCTATGTAAAATACATTATTTAAAATATTAAAATGGAACAAGTTGACATCATACTGTCTGTCCACAGTCGCCACAGAAAAAAAAAGTCACACGTTCTAAAACCGCTGTTTTTCACTGTGGCTCTAATGCATTCACGCCTCCCATGTTTCATTGTACTTATTAACAATGCATTATCAGCCAACATTTTTGGCAGAAAAGTTAGTTTTTGTTTAAAACACTCTGATATTAGATTAGACAGGCACTAGGTGGTGATTTTAAACTTCCTTGCCCTAAGACACATTCTATGATTCATTGGAATCAGCTCTCCAGCTCCGCACGTACACCTGAAGTGAAACATAAACTTAAGAAGACATTAACATTACAATTACAGCAGATGTAACAAAGTAAGACTCATTTTCATTGTAATTTCAATAATCTGTTTCATCACTTTTTGGTATGTTTTAGATATATTTAGCTAATTTGAATTATGTAATGGCAAATTTTTAAAAGGATCTCAGGAAGACTAGCGGCCATTGACTGGGCAGCTAACGGGGATCACAATGAAAGATCATCTCCCATGCAGCAGTTTCCAGTACGAGGCTCAGATGACTCGGTAGACTCTACTTTATTTACTGTGTATTTTTGGCCATTTTTACACAATGTACCCTCCCTGATGGACCTTGACTCTACTCCTTTTGATAAAATGGCCAAAAATACACACGCCGCTCCACCAAGGGTCTTCTTAACAAGCGAACGAAACGGTCTGATCATCATTACTAAACCACTTTTCTGAATGGCCACAAAGAGGGAGCGAAGAGGAGCTGCGTGTGTGGTGCTTTCAATAGAGCTCGGAATTGTGACGTCACACACCATAGAGTTTTCAGTTAGCCTGATGTTAAACCAATGCATATTTTAAAATGCTTAATACTACAATTAGCATTCATTCAAAGTATTCTGACGCAGAGTGATAAGATTGTTCCACTGTTCTTTAAAAAAAACTTTTTTACAATGTACATATCCTATTTTAAAATGATTTAAATTCAGAATATTTATTGTATTTTATGGATTTTTGAAGTCATTTGGATTTATTTTCTTTTTTTTGTTATTTCAAGCTAATTTACTGTATTTGCTTACAGAGTATTAGGTGATCATTAGCCAATTTAAGTCTTTAAGTTTGTTACCTAGCTTACAGATTTTTTAAAGGACCTGTACAAAAACCTTTGAAGGGTCAAAAGCAGAGGTGTCCAAACTCTTGGTCTGCGGCCCTCAGGAATTGTTTTGTTGGCCCTCAGGCTGCTTGCTGAATTGGCCCAAATAATCAAAAGTAGTACTGTTTACTCAAAACATGTGATACAGATCTTAAAATGAATGAATGTCAAGCCTTCTTAAGGGTGTGGTGGCTCATCAAAACTACGGTACAGCCTATGCAAAATGTTTTATTAATTCATTTAAATGGCTAATTATCATCAGCCTTTAAACATGCTCTTTAGTACGTTTTAAGCACAAATAAAATTCAGAATTCATGTGACTTTTGTAGCGCATGAAGACAATATGCCATATCATCATCATCATCTTGTTTTTTTGTTTGTTTTGTGATCGTGGGAAGCGTCCTGTCAGGTCCCTGGTGACATGAAACACTGTCTATGACTCCACATCCTCTGGACTTAAAGGGGCACATGTGAGGACGGCCGTCTTGTGTTTGTGGACTCTTCTTTAATGTGCTGTGGCCACTGCACAAAAGTTCAGTCACTTTTCATAGTGAACTTTAAACTGGCTCAGACAAAACAGAGACTTTGACGGTTGAATAATGAGTGGCCATAGACAGAACAAAGATTTTCCCACACTTACAGGACACACCTTCTGCATTATCTGTATTCCAAAAGGTTTTTGCCTGATATTACACCAAATGCTGATAAAAGAATACTAAATCTTTGTCAAGGTCAATGCAGTGTGGCAGAATATTCAACTGACTTTATAATTTTGGGTGCAGAGTCTGGTTGGAATGATATTTGTATGGACTAAGTGAGACCATGAAGGATGAAATTGCTTTACGTGACCAATCAGAAGACTTGGATGCTTTAATGTCTCAGTTTGTTCAGAAAACCGGCTTCATGAGAGGAGACTCGAAAGGCCTTCTCCTGCTCGTCCAGCCTCTTCTTCTGAATTTAAGTCTCCTCACAGCCTCAACCTTTGCTGTCTGTTCCGCCCACTGATGAACCCATGCAGTTGGGTCAGACCCGGTTAACTCCTGCTGAGCATCAGAGAAGAATCAGCTCCGGTGAGTGCATCTATTGTGGTCAAACGGGCAATTTTTTCGATTAAGCTTTGAACTCACAAGTGGTCCTGGTGAGCAAGAAACACTATGGCTGGCCACGCTTCTCTCTGCTATGCAAACCAAACATGACCCCTTTTGGCTTTAATGGACTCTGGAGCTGAGCAATGTTTTTTGGACATTAATCTAGTAAAGCAAGCGGGCATATCTTTGGAGCCTCTTAATGAACATATCAAAGTCAGTGCAAAAGTCAACGACAAACTTCTGGCTCCCCTTCACCTACCTCTTTCTGGAAACCCCCATGAAAGTATTTGTTTTCACCTTGGTTTTGGGCTTCCCCTGGCTCAAAATTCACAATCCTATGATAATTGATTGGTCTGCAGGGAAAATCATTAGTTGGGGGTTCTTTTTTATCACTCATCTTGTCTCCAATCTACTGCACCTCCCACAAAAGGTGATTAGGTGACTACCCACAAGCCTCCAGATCTGACTTTGGTTCCTGCTGACTATCATGACCTGGGTGAGGTGTTTAGCAAGAAAAAGGCCCTTTCTCTCCAACCTCACAGGCCTTATGACTGTGCCATTGAGCTTCTTCCTGCTGGCCGTCTATATAATCTAACTCGACCTGAGAGACAAGCTATGGGGGTGTACATCAAGGACTCGTATTATTTGTCTTTCCTCCTCCCCTCTTGGAGCAGGTTTCTTTTTTGTGAATGATAAAACACTGTCCTTGCATTTATTTTCATGGTCTCAACAATACTACTGTTAAAACAAGTACCCGCTGCCTTTAATTTCATCTGCTTTTGAGCCTCTCCAGGGAGCTAAAATCTTTTCCAAACTAGATCCAGACTAGTGTGGAAGACGGCCTTTATCACCCCACAAGGCCACTTTGAATATTTGGTCCTAATATTTGGAATTACCAATGCACCAAGTGTGTTCCAGGCTTAAGTGAACAATGTCTTGAGAGATTTTATTAATTGTTTTCTATTTGTGTTGAAGAAGTGTGAATTCCATGTCACATCTGTGGCTTTGCTGGGTTGCATCATTAAATATGGGCGAGTGAGAGTTGATCCCTGCAAGACCCAGCAGTGGCAGAATGGCCAGTACCTACAACCAGAAAGCAATTTCAACGCTGTTTAGGTTTTGCAAATTTCTACCATCGCTTCATCGGGGACAACAGCAAATTAGCAGTTCCTCTTTCTAAACTTTTCTCCTCATCCATTTCATTTACCTGGACCCTAGAGGCAGCCGTGGCCTTTGAAGATTTCTGACAAAGATTTATATCTGCACTAACCCCTGTACAGCTGGATCCTGCCGGGCAATTTGGAGTTGAGATTGATGCTTCAGAGGTTTCGTTGGGGCTGTGCTCTCTCAGCATTAAAGTGTTGACCAAAAGCTTCATTCCTGTGCATTTTTCTCCGGGCTCCTTTCTCCTGCTGAGCGTAACTATGATGTTGGGAACAGGGAGCTCCTCGCTGTGAAGCTGGCCTTAGAAGAGTGGCGGCATTGGCTGGAAGGAGCAGAGCAATCTTTCATTGTCTGAACCGACATCTCAATGTTGTTTGTCATAATTTTTTTTACAAATTGTGGGTCACTGAATAGACTAGCAGTAAATCTCCAAAGTGTGTTTTTTTGTAAATAGGGGCATGATCACTTAAATCTATTGTACTTATGTCTGCCTAAAAAAGTAGTCTATTCTGGTATAGATCTGGTATAGACACAAGGATTCATCTCTCTCCAGATCAACCCTTCATTACGTATTCATTTACAAAATGAATTATTTATTGATTTATCATTACTTTGTGAGCTTGAGACATCCAATGTCAGCTGAACATGTATGTTCCAGTCTCCGCCACAGACAGAGTGATTTGCAACCAGATCAGCAACTTAGTATAGAAAGTGAAGTCGCACATAAAAACAGGAATTCGACTAATGGGAAAATTAACATTCAAACTTGATTTGGAAAAGGACACTTTACCCACTCTGTAAACATCATGCGAACATCATGTTTAGTTGATGTTTGTATTATTATTTTTTTGTGATGTTTTGCTCTCTGGTCATGTTGTTTGTTTTTGTGTTTTATTTAAAAAATACAATTTTAAAAAAGATAAAAAGAAAAGAAAGTGAGGTCGCTTCCTGGAGGAGCATATGCACTTATCAAAGTAAACACACTTCCATTAATACTTCCCTTACCAGTACAAATCTGCCATCTTTATCTTTGTGTTGAAAGCTCTGATCATTAGCTATTTTGCTTGAGATCAATATGGCCACACCCCTCTTATGTCTGCCCCTGCATGAGGAATTGTAAAGTCTGTTATAACAAAATGTTGTCAAATGTTCAAAGTCATTTAAATTAGTTTCTTGTAGGTATATAATATACATTTTCTATTTTCTCATGTTTGTCAATATCTTTGACTGCTTAATTACCCAATATGCCATTAACATTAAAATATGCTATTCTTTATTTTTCAGATGCAATTGTATTAACCATGTTAAAACCATTCTTGTAAATCTGCTTTTGTTACTCAGCTCTCTGGTTGATCACAACACACAAACAGAAACTACAACAACCGTATACAGTAGAACAGAATGCACAAAAAAAAAGAGCTCATGCCAAAAAAGTGCTAAGAGCTCACAGACTTATTCAAAAAGAGATCAAAGGGTGGAAAGAAAACCATTTTTTAGGTATGGTTGATATACACTTTTCACCTGGGCATTTACAAACTACAATTGGAACACACTGGACCACTTTGGGCAAATACTCACATGTCTCCAGTACAGTACAGGACCCTTTCATTGAAATAAAGGAAAATAAAAGTGAGAGAATGTCAGACTGGATCCCTTATTGAATTGGCAAATGCTAATGCCTCTTCCGCTGTAGTAAATCTTAACATTTTAAACGTCTGGATGTCGCCATGACATTTCTCATTAAAGTTGTGGAACTTCAATATAATAGGTCTTAGACTTAGACGGTGGTTCGGAGCCGGTTTCGGAGCTTGCTTTAGTTTGAAGTTTGAGATACTCAGGGATCCGGGTCTCCATATACCATTTACCTTCAGTGTCCTCTTAAATGCTGACAATCTGCATATTACATCTGCGCTCTCGGTTCTCCAGGTCGTCCAGTTTATCTGTAAAAACACACACCTGGTTTGTCAATTCAGCCACCTTGGTTTGCAAAGCATAGAAGGTGTCCCTCAAGTCAGAGACCACCTCCTCAGCCGCTGTGGCTCAGGTGTCAGGCTCGCTAATCTTAGATTTCAAATTACGCATTCCCGCCAGGGCCAAGCCACCATAATCACTGGATCTGTCCCGCTCCGGTTCTCCTCTGCAGATTAATCTGATCTGGAGATGGACTGATCGCGTGGTATAGCCGGAACAGCAGCGGAGCTTGAGCTGGGGGTCTGGGCTCGCGATGGCTAGTGGAGATGCAGTATTTAGGGCTAGCGGTGATGGGGCGCTAGTCAGCTTGGATAGAGCGTTGCTAGCATGGTTCTTGGCTGCGTTTTTTTTAGTTTTTCTTCGACATGTTCCTGAAATAAGTGTCCATTTTCTTCATATGTCTGCTCTCACGTAAATATATATGGGTCTCCCCTGGTGAACTTGTAATAAAGATTATTTCTACTGGTACGACCGCAGCCAGACACGCATTAAACCTTCATCATCCTGAAAGTTGTCTCAATGTCAATTTCCACTCTCCAGACTGTACACCGATGAGACATTTCTACCAGCATCTTGTGTGGTTTGTGCTTTGGTTTGGGAAGTTGAGTCTGCAGTGCAGCCCAGCAGTCTGATCCAGATCAAGGACCTTCTGACAAGCTCTATGTTCCTAGTGATTTTCGATCCAAAGTTTTGCAATGGGAACACAATTCAGTTTTGTTGTCACCCAGGGCCCAACAAACTTTTTCTCTGCTCCGTCAATGCTTCTGGTGGCCATTCATGGAAGCTTAAGTCTTTAGAAATATATGTTGCAGCTTGGTCTATCTGTACTTGCTAAAACGCCTTTCATCAGCAGCCTAAGAGTAAGCTTTTTGCCCTGCTCATATTCCACCATCCATGGTCCCACATTGCTGTAGATTTTGTAACTGGTTTACCTCCCTCCAATGGAAACAATGTCATTCTAACAATTGTTGGTAGGTTTTCTAATTCTGCTCACTTTGAAGCCCTGCCCAAGCTTCCTACTGCTCATGAGACTGCAGACATTTTGGTCCAGCATGTCTTCTGCAGCCATGGCCTGTTTCTGACCACAGGCCTCAGTTTACATCACAGGTATGGTGATCATTCTGCAAGGCTTTAGGAGCTAATGTGAGTCTTTCTACTGGCTTCCACCCGCACTGTAATTGACAACCTGAGTGCACATATCAAGACCTGGAGGCGGCACTACACTCTGTTGCTGGAAATAATCCATGTACGTGGAGCACCCATTTGGTTTGGGTAGAATACCTTCACAACTCCCTCATATCATCTTCCACTGGGCTATCTCCTTTTCAGTGGTTCCTTGGTTTTCAGCCACCTTTATTTCCATCTGAGCAAGTGGATATTGCTGTTCCAGCTGTACAGGTTCATTTTAAGCTTAAGTCGCTAGGTTGGGCTGATACTTGCAGGGCCTCTGCACCTGGCATACTTGCACTCCTCCGAACAACTGAGAAGAACCGCTGCCTTGCTGCATACCATCGTTCCTCTGCTCCTCAGTACACTCCTGGGCAAGGAGTGTGGCTATCTATGAAGAACTTAAAACTTAAGACTGAGTCGCAGAAACTTTCTCGTGGACTGGGAGGGGTGTGGACTCACAAAGAGGTGTTGGATTTCACATTCCCTGATTTTGGATTCAGACCTCAATAAAGAGTTCCACCAGCGCCATCCTAATACGTCTCGTCCGGGGCGTTTGTTTAAAGGGGGTTACTGTGTCGAGCTCTGCTGTGGGCGTGGGCTGCATCTCATCCACTCATCTGCTGCAGTATTAAAGCCTGGGCTTTTCGTCACTGCTCTGTCAGATCAACAGCGTTCTTTAATCCTACTCCAACCTGCTCTAGCTCCAAATCCTCAGCCTCTACCCACCTCGCATTGTTAATTAAACCTTATTACTTACCTGCAATTTGTCTGCTTTTAGGTCTGCCGCCTAGGTCTTAACAGTGTGTATTTATTTAATTTTCCAGAGAGTCTTTATTTTATTAAATTCATGTGACATCATAACTGAATTTACACAGGTTTTATTCACATCATCCAAAAACTGGCACAGAGATCAATCATTAGGACTTGGCTTCCCAGTCTAATTCCAAACTATTATTGCTCTACTGTGAGTGTGTCAAAGACAGGCTGCTTTCTTTGGAACAACTTGCAGCCCACGTCATATTTCATACGGACGACCATGGTAACTATAGCTTTTCCATGGAACATTTACATTCAATGAATCAAGTGTCACGTGGCTCCACCATGGCACACAATTCGCAGAATGCCTTTGTAATAAGCAAACAAAACTGCAATTGAATCATATCAGCATTACAAAATCACTTTTCCAAAAAGGTAAGATATAAGAGGAGTTGTGTGCTTTGGACGAGAAAGAAACGTGTTAGCCTGTAACTAGTGTATGCTCTGGGATGATGTGGCAGATATGAGTAAAATGAGCAATTTCCGTACAATACTGAAAAAAATCATAGAAATAGGAAAAGATTTGTCCCTTTCTTGAACAGTTATAGGATTGTCTTCATTAATATCAGAATTATTGGAAGACCACATACAACTGCTTGAGAAACAATTTGTTGTTGGAAATGACAGTCTTTGGCCTAAAAAAAGTGTTATTTTTCTATTATGATTGTGGTATTAGAATTTGTTTCGAGCGTCAAGCCTTATAAGAGTTGTTATGGTGACAGCACTACCTCAGAACATGAGCTCTTTGAACTTACTTCTACAAAGTTACTCTGATCTAATCACATTCGTAACCCCAACACAAACCCCTCCGAAAATCACCTCCAGATGGGCACCAACTCTCTCCTCTCTGGGGCTGAACATTTCACAATTCGAGAACAAAGCAAGTCATTTGACCAGCACTGGCCCCTGGATAAAAAGTGGGTAGTACTCAAATACACTTGAATCACTTTTTAAAAGAAATTGTACTCCTTGGAGAAGGTGTTAAGTGCCATACTTTTTTTTTCTTTTCCTTTTCTTAAAGAGACATTATGCAGCATTTACCTTTTTTGAGGTTTTAATCAAGTTATAATAATTATAGTTATCATATAATTATTAAATTGGTCATGAAAAAAATGCCTTGTTGTATTTAGCTTCATTCACATTTGTTTGATGAATCCTGTTTAGAAAGTCTGCTTCTTCTGAGCCACAAAAACACTCATGCACATACCATGGATAGCTCTGAGATCTTCTGAGTTGTTTGTAAGGCCATTAATCATCAAGCCCTTTCTGAGCATTTCTGCAGTCAAACTGCATGCTCACATTACCTTGTCAGGGGCTAGCTAGCTCCATCGTGCTACTACTGCCAGTAGATTCCAGACGAGGGAAGTCTGTTTTTTTCAGACCTTCTTAAAAAAAAGTTCTAAAACATGAGAAGCCAAAGTAAAGAATGCATAATGTTTCTTTTACCTTGAGTAAAAGTTTTGGTTCCTCTTCTCAAGTCTCGAAATAACAAAAGCTTTATGTTGATAATTACACATGATTGGAACATTTGAAATGAAAAACTGTGGCAAAGAAAGAAAACCTGCTAATTTTTCATTAAAATAATTTATTTGCAAGTAAAACTATTTACAAAACGTTTATCAGTTGTTGATCCATGGAGAAATTCAATCTTATGTAACGCCATGGAAGCCAACAGTGTGTGTGCATCATCGCAAACAAAAGATTATCAGCAGAAACAACGACTGATTACAAATGATTGGGTTTCAGACAAGAATGTTTTAGAAGAAAGTGCATATTATGGTGAAGTTAGGGCAGGCGCTGAGTGGTTACCCATTATTGCCACCAAGCTAAAAGTCGCTGGTTCAATCCCAGCTTGGCTCAGTGCATGCTGTTGTTATTGGGCAAAACACTCGATGTATAAATGTGGTGAGTGATTATTTTTTTTTATATCTGCTTATTTTGGTATATACAGTATGTCTCCTCTCTCTGGTCGTGTTCCTTTCTTCGGTGTCGTCTTTTGTTATAAATTTGAAAAATGAAAATATTTAAATATCAAAAAATAAATGTGGTGAGTGAATGGATGACTGACGACGATCGGAAAGGCACCCTTGCTTTCGTCAGCCTTTCCCTGGGCAGCTGTAGCTACAGAAGGAGCTTGAATTAATAAATAATGCGTTGAAATATTTGTCCACCTACCAAATATATTAAAAATAAATGGGAAAGAGAAGAGATAATTTTTTTGGACAGACGAGGAATGGGAAAGTGTATGGAGGTACACAAATATCACATATTTGGAAGGAATTCTGTTGGAAAAATGTGTCATGTTTCTTCATAACACCATATCAATGTGCTCTCTATTCACAGGGAACTGCTAACTGCTGGAGAAACTGTGGTTGTCAAGTGGCTCATCATTACCATGTGTTTTGGGATTGCCCGATTATTCATAAATACTGGACTGAGATCAATGAAGCGCTGCGGATTGTCTTCGACACCAATAATGGATTTAACATTTAAAACAATGCACCTCGGATGTAGGACTCCAGCAATACAGACGATTAATGGATACCTGTGGAGTGGACTTTTGGTTGCAGCGAAAAAGGCAGTAACAAAGAAATAGATGACTGTAAAGGACTGGACTTTGATAACGTTGGGCATTTGAAGTTAAAATTGGACAAATTTAACAATCGCTGGGACAGACGGGAACGTTACAATGGGGAACATGGGCCGATCTGTTTGATCTTGTTCTGTTTGTTCACTTTGTCTGAATAAAAACATAACAATTCCAATGTGTCCCTGTACCCTGAAATTATATTAGCCTTCAGGGGTAAAAATGGGGAAGACTTCTAAGTTTCACATGAAAATTAAAAAGAAAAACACACTGGTTATTAGTAAGAATGACGAGTTAATATGATTGATGGCGTCGAAATAGAATTTGCAGGTTTTATTTAGATCATGAACACACTGAAGATGGCACATGTGATGAAGAAATAAGAAGGATATTCATTGCTAAAACAACATTCTCCAAGGCCTCTAATCTTCTTAAAAACCAAGATAAGAATTCTACACTTTTTTGTAAGGTCAACATTATTGGATGGATCAGAAACATGACTATTTTGAAACAGATCGTTTGAGAGCATTTGAGATGTGGATCTATAGAAAGATGATTAAGATTACAAAGACATGACACAATTGGTCTTGAAGAAGATCAGACAATATAGAAAAGAAAACTGAAGTATTTTTTGGCCACATTGCCCGTCACGACTGTCCTAGAAGAGTCGATAGCTGCCACAAAGCGTGGCAGAGGGAAACAGCGATTATTGTGGACAGAGAACCTCTGACAATGGACACAATCTGTACTACGCAATCAGAAAAGCTGTGAACCGAAGTGACTGGCAAGTTGTAGCAGTCAACCCTACACAGGACGGAACACAATAATGATAATAATATTACATAATATGCATCAAAAAGCATCCTGGTCACTATATACAGTTTACAAGTGCTTTTCCTCAAGTCACAAAGGTCAGAGCAGAGTTTGCCGTCATATTTAAACTGACAAACACTTTTGTCAGATGAAGAATGTTTTTTTTTTTACAACGCAAGGTCAAAGTGCTCACTATTCACAGGGGAATACTAATTGTTGGAGAAACTGTGCCTTGCCAAGTGGCCAGCATCATAACCACCTTTACCACGCGAAGCAGAGCTTCAGTCCAGAGACAACGGATGAAAAATGACCTTCTTGGCTAATTGTGTCTGCTACATTTACAGTAATGTTATTAATGCACTCTGTCCCTGTCAAATAAACAAATGAATAAATAAAGACTTCAGAACAATGTATTTTAGCCTCAAAACTCCTGCCATGGACACTGTGAATGGATACCTTCAGAGTATGCTTTTGGCAGTGGGGAAGAAGAAGGCCATTACAAAAAATGAAAGATTATAATATTACCATAACAAATTTTGAGAGAAAAAAATGAAAAATAAAATCACATTCAGACTTAATTTGAAAATGAATATATTTGACTGACTTGAAAATGGGATGCTTGCATGTTTGGATGTCTGCTCAGGTCACATTCTGTGTCTTTCTTTAAAAAAAGAAAAAACGGGAAAAAAGCCGCTTGCCACTTGGTGGTTGAGGGGATAGCACATATGCCTGCCTTGTGGACAAGGCCCCAGTGCCGTGAGTTCAATTCCAGCAATTCTGCCAATTTGCTGCTATGTCCTTCCCCAGTCTCATCTCCATGTCCTTCACTGTCCTGTCCAATAAAGTGTACGGATCAAAAAAAGAAGCTAACTAACAGAGCACTTCCTGCTTTGTGGAAACTAAAAAGCTCTATAATTTTATAATGCATAAAGCATCCAGCGGTCTCATTTTGACCCTAAGAGCTGCTTTTATAATATATCTGCCGGGGCAAAATAGACTTGCCCGGTACAGCCCACTTAATCCCAACACATAACTAGGGATGTCACGATACCAAAGTATTTACTGTTATTGTGAGAAAAACAACATGAGACCACGACCAAAGAACAGAGCATTATCTTTCATTCCCATAGGCTTAACACGATACTATTCCGCAATTTTCTAACCAGCTTTATAAAATCTTACTTTCTGATTGACAAATAAAGTAAACATGACAAAAACAGTCAGATAAAAAATACTTTATGTAATTTGAATTGAAAATAATTAAATCTGCTTCTTAAATGGTCACAGTTATTATTCTTTAGTTCGATAACTTAAGCAAAAAATCTTGCCATCCTTTCATGTAACCCAACCCATTAAATGTGTCCTTATGATGTATCTTTAGTCAGGGTTGGACAGGTGTCATGCTGGAGACCATTAGCTTAACACAAAGTACATTACTGGTAAAAGCAGCAGTATTAACAGCAGCACAGGCCTGGACACCATGAAGAGTGATTGATGCTGCACAGTTCAAACCAGTGTTTCAAGTGCTCCTGTGCATTAGACCAGCCGGCCTAATGGGACATACGTGCGCGCCATAGGTGACAGGCTCTTAGCGCTGTTTGCAGTTAAGAGTGATTCATACGGGCAAATTAAGATGTAAGCAAGTCATTAGAATTCAGTATTTAGTGTTTTCCATTGGCTCTTGGATTGGTGCTCTGTGCAGTGTAGTGTGGTTAGGGCATGGAGGTATTATATTAACTGGATAGGGTATTGCTAGCCCAAACACGTCGCTAGCGGCCCCAGTGACCAGTCCATTGGTACTGCAGCGAAAAAAATCTGGTGGCCCAGAAAGCTTTTTTCCCTAAAGCGCAATGTAACAAAAAACTGCTCGTGTTCGGCTGAAAGGGACCTGCAGCTTGCAGAAATATCGAATATAGCAGCAATTTTTACCTATTTTAGGTTCATTGACTTTTTCTCGGTTTAAAATTCTTCAGTTGTCTTTAAACGCATTTTAAGCCGTTAGCCTCGACTACGCTATAGCGAGCGTCTCTAGCCCAGCTCGTGCGCTAATTGGCCTGGACGGTTACCGTCCTGGACGGTCAGGACGTGTAGGTGATGTGCACGAGCCGAAAGTGCCATGAACGAGCCGCAGGCGAAAAACTATGGATCCATAAGTTTAATAACAGAACAAATCATGGAACTAAAGACCACTGTGGATCTGAGGGCCGTGGATTTGAGGGCCGTGGGCACGACAATATTAGGCCAGACCCGGAGCTAGACTTTAAGGTAAACCCGATATTTTAATAGATCCATGGGTGAATCGACTTGATTTTATGATTACGCAGTGACAGCGGGGTCGCTCCATGCGTTTTCAACATTGGAAGATGGAAGTTGTTCACAAAAAGAATTACAATATTTCAATAGTTCCAAGTTTGTAACCAAGCGTAAACAGGAAACTACTTCTGGCTTATGATTAGACTTTTTCTCTCTCACACCTTTATGTTGCATTTTAATGTTTCTTTATGTCATGTTAGATGCATTATGCACGGTCGGAAAATATAATAATTAATAATAATTTTCAGTCTTTACGCCATGGGAAACAGCTGTTGCTAACGTGTGTCTGTTGGCAACACAGAAGTTACCACTAATAAAAATATGGCGGCTTATCATGAGATAAAGTCAGCATTTGGTGAGGAATTATTATGTTCTGTTTACGCTGTTTTTACCCCATTCTGCCTCACCCTGCCTTGTCCCACGGAAAGGCGAAAGAAGATAAGTTTGAATAAAGCACTTGCGTTGACTTTAGACCCCTGGCTTTAGTTGGACTTCTTGTTCAAGCATTCATCCTTGCTCACACAGCTCTAATTGCTCCCAAATGGAATACACTTATTTTATCTCTTGCTCAGATCTCTAAAGGGTATGTCTACCTCACAGCCATGTGTTTGTTGTTTTAAAATGGGAAATCCAAAATCAGAGAACAAATATGTTTCCCAATCTCAGAATAGAAAAATGTTTAGTTTAGTGAACTCTTTGAAGATTGAAAATGGTTCATTTCACGCTGTAAATCAAAATTATTTGCCATTTGCTGGTTTTCCTGGAACGACCCTTAGAAGCCTCATGACAAGTGAAGTTCAGTGAAGCCCAATGCTCCTGGGGGCCAGAGCGCCAGGTGCAGTGCCGAGCTTTGCAACTGTAAAAGATGTCAAATGTTGTGTGATAAGTTTGGTGAGGGGTTTGAACCAACAACCTTCTCACTCAGAGGCACTGGAACCACTGTGTTCTGCAAGCCCACAACTGTGTCAGTTGTTAACTTAACAAAACATACTGCCCTGAAAGGCACAATATGTTTCTTTCTGGAGGTGGAACGTCACCTGCATAACTAGAAGGTTAAGCATATACTTTAGAACAGTCTCCATGCATGATAATAATAATGTGGAATTTTAAAGCTAATGGAACGACATCTCCATGGAAACACGCTCGAGAAGATGCAGCCCGCTTAAAGGACAAAGGTTTATGTATATTTTTAGTGTCATAAAACCATCCACAATGACAAACTAACTAAAAAAAAGTAAAAAAATGTTTTGGTTAGTCTATTTTTTGGCTAAAATGTTATGTACTGTAACCCTCTGACGAGCTGGCCCCTGTCCAGGGTGTACCCCGCCTAAGGCCCGAAGTCATCCGCGACCTCTAACGGGGACAAGCAGTAGAAGAAGAAATGAAATGAAAAATGGTAGGATTTGTGCCTTTAGGTAGTTAAGAATTGTAAATAATGAAGTAATATAAATCCCATTACCTGAAACCAAGTCATAACCGGATACTTTTATACAGGGATTGTGTTAAGACTGGGATATATTAAGTTGGAAGAGGTCCAGAGAAGTAAATAATGGAACTAATAACTTGCTTTTGGAATATTTTACCATGGTGAGTTCCAAACCCAATCCAAACATCAGTGTTCTCTGTCAGAGGGGACATCCGCGTGCATATATATTTTCTATTGGAGACATTAAAGTTACATAAAAGCCTTTTTACGTCGAACTCTAACATGTTTGTCCAGTAATGGAAAATCAATTTGAGCTAAACAGGAGATTTATTTCTTCAGGGCAGGAATGATAGCAGACACATCATTCATTACGCACTCCAGTGTCGGGGCCATGGTTTTGTAACATTCAAATCCAGGGAAAACAGAGGATTCTGTAAGAAGTAGGTTCAGCGGAAAGACCTCTGCAAACAAACTCCTCCAGGAAAATAATTAATATGTGTGGGAAAAGTGAAGTTAATATCCTCTTGTCATTCAAACGGACACCATTCGTACTGTATGAAAGTTTTGGACTAGAAGATATTAATATGTACTTATATCATAGACCATATATTTAAGCAATTAACTGAAAAAGTAGATTTGTGTTGTGGTGTAAGTCTGAAGTTTCTGAAAACACAACTTTTAGGATATTTTGTATTAAATTTGTTTTTCTTTTACATAATTTGCTAAAGAATCTGTGTCATATGGTGTGAGGGGCCAACAATGTGATCTATAGTTCACCTGTGTTTCATTGCTTTTTGCTACTTTTGCCCTTTTTTCTGCACTAAATTGGATCATCTTGCAGTTTTGTGGCAATAATTATCAATAATCAGGCAGTAATAATAATAATAATCTTGTATGGGCCTCCAATTACATTTTAGTTTGATTTGGTCAGTTCTTTGAAGAAATTAAATACAATGGATTGGGAAACTTCTCATTTTGTTCCACAAATAATTTGATAGATTTTGCAATAATTTTTCACAATTTTGATCACATGACCAACTCCAGGAAATCAGAGTGTAAAACATGTTTAAACTATTACAAACCTTACAATTGTGCCCCGAAGGGAAGTGGACAACATATGAACAGTAACATTTCAAATATTGTTGATAGGAGAAGTAGTCAGAAGCAGAAGATAGTGCTCAAGCTGCCATACTCCCCCCAGCATAGTTGCTCCTAGGACAGCATAAATGGGAAACTGTAGGTTTTTATTTCTGTTCCTAACTGGCCTGACCATAAGCGATTTCAAAGAGGAACGTTTTAAGCCTGGTCTTAAATGAAGAGACTGTGTCGGCCTCTTTAACATGTTCAGGAGCTGATTCCACAACACAGGAGCTTTATATCTAGAACGCTCTACCTCCTGACTGTGCTTTTAGACTCTAGGCAACACCTAAGTGCTCGGTTTGGATGATATGGTACAGTACATCCGGAAAGTATTATTACACTTGACAACTTGATAGAAGGTTGTTTGAATAATTTGCAAATGTAATACAATAAAAAACTAAAATAAAGCACTTATACATAAGCGTTTCTTTCATGTAAAAAATAAAACAAACATAGTGTGTTTTGAGAGTGAATGCGGGACAACGGAGGGAAATTAGCCCATGGCACAATCCGGTATGTTTACAGCATATATTTCATGTATGTCCATTAACATGCGCTGTCCTGACCAAATAAATAAATAGATAAATAAACAGTTGCATATGTACAAACTAAATTTGTCTCTAACTTCACTGTCGCCAGCATGTTCTCACATGCACCATTGTCCATTCTCTCCTTCCACAATTTCAAAATCAGACGGCCATAAGTCAGCACTCATCACTCTGAACACAGCTTTGCTTCACTTCAGTAGTAGTGCTTTGTGCCTGGGCGAGTCATTCAAAACAATGTATCATCAATGCCAAATCTTTCAAGCTGCACATTGTGATCTTTTCCTGAGTCTGTTTTCTTCACTGGTGTAAGACCACTTGATTTGTTTCATGGAGGAAAGCAATACATCTAAATGAATTCCACATCAAGTCAGCGTTTTCCTCTGCACACATCGGTGTATCAGCATTCTGTAAGACAAACGGTGCAAGATGTGACCATCAACATCAGTGAAAAGTCACAGCATATTAACGGGACTGTACCAAATTAAAGGGGCTGTGCACATTTTTTTATGTCCAATAAAGTAAAATCTATTTTATTGTTCATTGTTGTATGTCGGGCTGCAGCTATCGATTATTTTGCGCAAGGAGCGACTTGTGGCGCTTTTGTTTCATGTGGAGCTTGTTCCGCTCGGACAAAAGCGCAACTGGGGAGAGAGCGGCGCGTGTCAAACTCGCGAGTGTGACCGGGAAGAGTTTTGATGTGTGAAAGAGCCCGGTGTCCTGAGCTGCAACTCTAACCGCCCCACCCCCCACCTCCTCGTAACACCACCGTCGACCCCTGCGCTCCCCCACACAACAACTTTGCTTCCCATTCACACTCATACTTTTAAACAGCCAATACACATGGAAACAGCGCGGAGGACTGCCATGTGATAATAATCTGTTGTGAAACTTTAAGTCCGCGGCGACGACACAGGGGCCAAAGTGACCGGCACTTGGAGTCAACGACACAAAACGACAAAATGCAAAATGCAAAATGCAGAGCGACAGTTCAAAACACCAGGACCACTGGTCCCACCCAACATAAAGTTTTACAAACAAATGTCTTATTTTTAAGCGGCTTGACATTACTGCAAATTTATTCATAGCTCCTATAACTATTTACATACAGTCTGGTGACAAGTTATTAGTCTTTATTATATTCTTTATACACAAACAGAACAGTTTGGACTGGTGAAGTGAAATGCTGCTGTTTTGGGGGATACTTATTTGAAATTAAGAAATAAATTTGTTATTTTAAGCAAGAAACTCCATTTGTTAATGACTATGAACGATAACTTTTATTTGAAAAATGATTTAATATGCTTTTAAATGGTTTAAGGAATGTACAAAAAGATTTACTGATTACTCAATTAATTGAAGAGAAGAATCGATAGATGCCTTGATTACTAAAATAATCGATAGCTGCAGCCCGACATACAACGATGAACAATATAAAAACAACATATATGAAATCCAAAAGGGCATGCATTAAAGATGATAAAATGTACAATAAGATATAAATAAAAATAGGCTTACTATGTACACAAAAATGTACACGTTAACAGATAGTAGTGCAGAAAGTGACAGTGCAGTGGGTGATTTATTTAATTGTAGTTAAATTTGGCAGGTGTTAGAAGTGTTCATGAGGTCCAGACGGCAGAGGGGAAGAAACTGTTCCTGTGGCGGGAGGTTCTGGTCCGGATGGACCGTAGCCTCCTGCCTGAGGGGAGTGGTTCAAATAGACCATGTCCAGGGTGAGAAGGGTCAGCTGTGATCCGACCTGCTCGTCCCAGAGCCCTGGAGACGTACAGGTCCTGCAGAGATGGAAGTCTGCAGCCGATCACCTTCTCAGCAGAACGCACAATGCGCTGTAGTCTCTGTTTGTCCCTGGCTGTGGCTCCAGCGTACCACACGGTGATGGAGGAGGTGAGGATGGACTCAATGATGGCCGTGTAGAACTGCACCATCACCCGCACAGTGACTCAAAGTGGCGAGAGAGACACCGTCTGTTACAGCAGCTTTTTCGGGGTTGGATTTCCGAAATAGTCTGTTTACATCCTGTCCTGTGGCGGGGGAGGTGGGTAGGGACCGGGTTTTTGGGTTGGCAGAGGTGGCCAAGGTGGGGAGGGGGGGTTGCCTCAAACCTGGAGTAGGAGTTGAGTTGCCGGTCATCTGCAGCGTGGGGGGCTCTGGGTATCATGTGCTGAGATGTGTGACTCAGAAAAAAGTTTATCAATGTAATAATTTGGTATTTATTTTTATTTTATCTATTTTGTCTCCGTCACTCAGCTTCATCAGGGTCAAATTCAGTCAAAATCACAAATTCACAGGTTTCGCAATCAAAACAACTAAACAAATCAGGAGAATAATTGCTCGACTAATTGATCTGTAACTAAAATAACTTTTGGTTACAGTTCACAAGGTGACAAGCGTTCAACTTCAGATTTACCCTAGGATCTCCACAGATGTTAACACAGGTAACCAGTCATAGACCTCTAAGAAATGTAACAAATAGGGGAAATGTCATTTGGGCTCAATGCAAACCTGACTTATTTTTACTTTACTTTTCCTTGGCCGTCAAGAAACTGTGGCGGCTCGCCGTCTGAAGGCGGGGCGGTCCTGGGCGTGGGTGTTGAGGTCCGTCAAGGTTGAATTGATGTCCCACATGAACAATGCTAGCCCCTGAGAGTTAGCCGCTTGCCAGAGGTCCCTTTGGCAGAGACTCTCCAAACAGATCTGAGGAATCAAGCCTTCCCCACCTGACAATGGAGATGAGGGTGCTGCTTGTGTGAACCTGCTTGTGCTTAAACGCATGTTGGTGAATGATGGAACTTGGATGCAGAGGATGATACAAAGATCTCGTGGAACTCATCGATAGGTCCAGGTTTTGGAACCATATAGGAGTATTGGAAACCGTCAGACTCTTTGAAGACGACAAGGGCCCACAAGCTTGCTGCATTTGATGAATGGCTTACGGGTTCAACAAGCAATCTTGGATCCAAGTTAGACAAATACTTCAACCACCTGGACCTGCTCATTGTGGATGTTGATGACCTGTGAGGGGAGCAATAGGAAGTTGGACAGTGATTGAATCTTTATCTTTGCCCAGCTGATGTTGAGGCCCAGAAGAAAGGCTTCTTTCACTAATATTTACATGGTATCCAAATGTGCGGAGAACAGCTCAACATCGTCAGCATAGAGCAGGTCCGCAAAGCAGAAGTGGAAGTTGACTTAAAGACTGGGGGCATCAGTAGAGTGTAGTCAACAGCAATGTTAGAGGTTCGGTGCAGCGACACAACCCTAACAGACTCCTGAGGGTCAAATTGTTGTGATTCCCAGCTTTCAGAGCCAGTCTTATCGCTGACTTTTGGACACATGTATTTTAAACAGTGGGAACCAGTTAAATCTCCTGAAAAACAACTGAATGAACTGGTTCACATTCTTGCGTTTCTGTGGGGAGAGTATTGGAGTTCAGAAGAGGAAGTGCACACAATACTCAATTCTCAGTGACAGTGGGACCCTGCTGAGACCTGCCCTCTGGTCCAGAGCCTGCTTTCCTGTCATTCAAAACCCCCATAAACCCTCTGCTCTAGTCTGGTCTGCTCTGGTCTAATGAGGTCCCAGACATTTATTTTTTTTAACCTTTTATTTATTTAACCTAAGCTCCTGCTGCATTTATCGGCATTACTGGCTAGATCTTTCGCCAATCTGAATGATTTTTACTGCCAAAAACGTACGTACGTAAGCCATCTCTATGATAAGTGTATAGTGTTTTTTCTATTTTCCTAAAAACTGTTACGCTATGAGGCTGACAATGGGCAAAATTGACATGAGTGTTTGACTATGTTATAACATTGTTCCCTCATCAAAAATGACTTCCTTGAAGCTTGTATTAATTTTTAACTCACGTATCTGTAAATGTAACTGTACATTTTGTGTACATACTACATACAAGTCTATTTTTTATCTTATTGTTTTTCTTTAATGCATGCCTTATTTGATTTGATTTACTGTTGCTTTTATTATTGTTCATTGTTGTATGTTGCACCGAAACACCAAAGCAAATCCTGTGAATTTTGTTCACTGACAATGGCAATAAACCTTTTCTGATTCTGGTTTTGTTAATCCTGTTTACAAGGTTGTCTTTTCTGAGCACTCAGGAATCACTCTCAATAAGGCAGCAACAGTAGAAGAGAAAGCAGCAGAAATAGTAATTGCAACAGCAGTATATAGTAGATCCAATAGTAGTGAAGTAAGTACCGGTAGTAGTAGTAGTAGTAGTAAATGACTCCAATCTCAGTATGGTATTGATCTCACTAAAATAATTTAATAATCTAATCTGTTGAATTTTAACAATATCCACATTTTAGCACTTTTTTCTTTTTTCATTATTTTAATTTGAGTCAGTTTCAGAATGGGACTTTGCCACAGTGTTGATAATAATCATAGTTTTAGGAATGAAGCCAACAGTGAACCTATGCCAATATGTGGAAATCCCCTCACAATTAGTGTGTCCTAATTTGGGCCATTTAGTTGGCGTCAACAACACACACGGCAGGCCATACATGCTGATCAGATGATCACCCTGTTTATAGGTAAAGTGATGGATTCCAATTCCCCTCTCTGTGCACTCTAGGTATCCATAATTAGGGGCATACATAATGTGTGTGGTGCATAAATATTGCTTGATAATTATAATTCCTCACATTTGTATTAGCATCAGTTGTTTCCTGTTTTTTCCACATGTTTCACAACAAAATTGCTGAGATCGGCTTTAGGATTAAAAAAAATATAATTTACAGGTATTTTATTTAGATTAAGTGAAGCGTTTAAGTCAGGGGAAGCGCGTCCCAAAGCAGGATATAAGCAGCTAATGGTAATGGTAATAAAAACAGCCCATAGTGTGCAACAAGCATCTGGAAGAAAGATAGGCTGGCATCATGGAAGGGTTTAAGCATGTCTTTGCACAGAGGGAGGAAGTCGGAGAGGACCCACAGTTCCACAGGGAGGAAATCACAGACAAAACAGTCTAAATAACGTGTCTGGGTTCTTCCTTGGGCTGTGGACTCCTCGAGAAAAAACATCTGCTAGGATCAAAGCATATCATGATATCATGATAATTTAGCAGGATGATGCAAGTAAATAATTTTCGAAGAACCATAGTGTAAAGCAAACATGAACTGTTTAAAACAAATAGCAAGATAAACCATACAAGTGGTTCTTTAGACTCTGTAACAAGTCATTGAAGTTACTTATTTACAATGGAGTCTTGGCTAGCATTGTCAGATATGGCCTGGTACGGTTCGCTCACAGCCGAGTGTAAAGCCAGACTGCAAAAAATGCTCCAAAGCTTCCAGGGAAACCCGTCCAAAAACAGCCTCTGCAATAATGATACGGTTAACCAGGCTAAAAAGATTTTAAACGATCCGTCTCACTTTTTTTTTTTTACACTTTCTTGTCCCCTATGGCCCCCATAGGGAAATGTATCCTGTGTTTACTGCAGTGCTCAGCTTGGTCAGGACTACCGATGCTGAAGGATGTTTACCTGTGGAGTTGTGTTGATGAGGAAAAACGGAGTTCTCCTCAAGCATCAAGAATCACACAATAAATATTGAGCCCACAAAAATATTGTTCCAGCTTTCAAATGATGTACAATACGTTGATAGAGTGATTATTGTGACAGGCCTGCTGGGATTCTCGTCCATACATCGCACAATCGCATTTAAAGGTCCCGGGTTTGATTTGTAGTCTGTGTTGTATCAATAGTTAATCCTCAAGCCAGGTAGCTTTGGAGGAGGGTTCCCATTAAACTCATAACCTAGGTCGCATTCACAATACAAATTGAAGCAGACTCGGTTCGATTGGGGACGTTGCAACATCTCTCTGAGCTGCTTCACAATACACTTTTGTCAATCAAACCAAAAGTCCACCTCGCCTGTAGAGGTGCTGTGTACGATATCAGGCAAAGGAATGACTGGGAAACATGAGGAAGAGACCCGGAGGTCTGCCTGATCTGTGTCATTTGAAGTGGTACTTAAGAGCTGTTTGGATTCATTCTTTGACGTTTGCGAATCTAACCCAGAACCTGCCCCACATGTGCACAACCTGCCCCACATGTGCACAACCTGCCCCACATGTGCACAACCTGCCCCACATGTGCGATGCGGAGGACAGGTGATTATGAGGCGTACAGTGTCCTGGATCGCTCGGAATGCCCAAGGAAAAGAAACTGTGATAAAGGTTCTCAGCTCTCAGCTCAGGCTCTGAAAGGTATGACATCATCACATTTACATGCACAGCTTAATACTATTTTCCACATCAACGTCAGCTGTTGCTTTCTATGTTTTGTTCCAGGTAGCTTTATAATATTGTTATTTCTGTAATTAATCACTGGAAAAGTTGATATATTTTATGCCTGATCATAATTAGTTGTAATTGAAACAGACTTTGACCTGCTCCACATGACTTTCACGTCTTTCTGTGTGTCATTTGTCCCATTATCAATCTCAAACAGGAAATTGTTCTGATCCTCATCCTCACCTACGTCTCAGCGTGGCTCACTTCACGGTCACTTCCTGGTTTTGTTCTGCTCTCTGGTTCGTCTGCGTTCACAATTCAGACAAATAGCGCCACAGCTCCATTCAACAGGACTGAGACCGACCTTTCCGACCAGAAAGGTCCAGATCAAAGTCCGATTGCACATTCATAACTACCCAAACGGACCTAACCAGCCAGGCAAACGAATCCTGCTTTGAATCAAAAGTGTATTGTCAAAGCACCGTTAAACTCCTCTGCAGCCTTCAAAAAAGCGTCGCACAAACACCTCTTATACAAAAGTGCCACCTGTTCTTTTGTTGCTTTTCTTTTTTCTACACCTGACACTTTTCTTTATTAACTTTTCCTATACATACACATCTACAGTCTATACTTTATTATATAATTAAATTTTTTTATTAAATACGTTAACGGGGTTTTTAAGCAGGACCATGATTAGCCTAATGTAGCGCCCTGTTGTTAACCGTCTTATGACCTGCAACACCACATGCTGCGGAAGTGTGTGTGTAATATGTAAATATGTAACTGTACACTCTCATGAATAATTACACATTTTTACAGGACAAATTAACAAATGTATCGTGACATGTATTTTATGGACCGTTTAATCGTGCAAAGCTAAACCGGTAGGCCATGTACACTCCTTATGTTTATGCAAAGATCTGTTGAATGAGATGTGTCTTTGTGTATCATTTATTCCTGTCAATCAGGGACTGCAGATCTGGTGCGGTCTTCACGAGCTTAATGTCTCTGTACATTGTCCCTTCAAATAAAGATTAAACTAAACTAAACCTCTGTCTTCGGACCACACCTCTATTACCCAGAAGCCTTCTTATACCGGTCAGCGCTTGACTCTGTTCTCTAGACCCGCCCTCCCTCTCCTTGTAATATACTTTCTTCAGCATTCAGTCTTCTCAGAGGCGGGGTCTTGCTTCATTTGGAAACATTAGATTGAAGATTTTGGATATCTTATTTAGTAACTGGAAAAAAAAAATATATCTTACTAAAAATTGGGGTGCAAATTCTAATTTCTGCTATATTTTTTGGAGTGACCGAAAAAAAAAAGAAAAAAAAAAAGTTTAATTGAAGTATAAGTCAAATGCACCGGCAGTCTTCTTTACTACTGCAACTAATACTAATGCTAATGCTAATGCTAATGCTAATGCTAATGCTAATGCTAATGCTAATACTAATACTAATACAGCTACTTCTAATACTAATCGTACAGCATTTACATTTACTGAGCAACCAAATGGGAATAATGCTTTCAAAAGTTGTTAAAATGACACAATTTACGACAGTGGAGCAGGGGCGTGTGGGTCGGCGGAGCCCAGGAGTTCATTCTCTGTTTGAAGCTTTTAAATTATTCCGTCGAACTAAGGGCCTGTTTCAAAATAACCACGTTCCTGTTTGTTTATTTGATAAAAAGTACTTTACTTTTGTTTTCTGTGCACTTTTTGAAGGTGAAGCTGTTTGAAAGCTCAAACTGTTTTATCTTCCAGGTTGCACTCTCGCATCACAGCAGCAAGACTAAACTTAAAGATATCTGTTTGAAAGTTCTTCCTAACATAACGCAAACATTTTATATATTCGAGACCGGATAAAGCCAGGTTTAAATGTACTGCTTCATTTTGTGGACATATTACATTTATTACAGATTAACTTGATTAACTTGACTTCCTAAATGGCGTGAATCACAATATCACAAAAAATATATATATTATAAATAGGTCTATACAAAAACATAAAAATACAAGGAGACACTAAGAATAATACAATCAAAGCGCTCGATTAGGTTAAAAAAAACAAATATACAGTGGTCATTTTGTATATCTTATCTAGACTGTAAATTGGCATAGAGTTTCAAACTTTGCCACATTTTTTGGAGTTAAAACTTTAATAAATCAGGCTTAGAATAAGATATCAGCAAATCCTTTAATAGTGATTGGTGATGGTAATGATTTGTCAAACTCTTGTTACGTCCAAGATCGTAAAGTTTGGTGCGTGCAGGTGACACTTTAAGTGCTGATCTTTATGTCTATCCACTGCTTTTTGAAATAGTTTATTTGAAGTACTGTTCTTTATCAAAATCATAAATAAGTGGTTCTTAACTGTATATTGGTTATTTTGGAAATATAATATATTATTAAAATATCTGAATAAACATCTATCTATCTATCTATCTATCTAAAAAAAGAGTAAAAAAAATAAAGAGGAAACTATTTGGAAAAGTCAGAAGCTCCTCACAAAGCCAGTGTTTCCCATTAGTACATTAGTTCATAGTTTATATTTAGCTGCCATAATCATATTTTCTCTCTTTTTTGTTTTTTTGTTTGGCCCACGTGAGCCTACATGCGTAAAATTCATGGCCAACCTTTCAGTTGTGGTTGAAATTCACCTTTGCTAGCGTCTCTCGTGGAGTATTCCCTGGTGCATCCATTCCACGCATGTTGTTGAATGTAGGCCTGTTGTCTTGAATCTGCTCAAATTATAGACTAGCCTCCTGGTTCAACCAAATATACAGTTGTTTGGATGGGTTTCCCCCAAGAACTATACATTCCGCTATCAACCCAAACGAGGCACAGCATTCCAAACCTCCAGCAAGGAAATCCTGTCCAAGATCCTGAGTCCAGATCACGAGATTACTCCCCTGGCACTGCTCTCCCCCACTGCGCCTAAGTCCCACAAGTAAATGGTTTAATGATGCGTCAAATGCAGATGACAGATAGCTTCATGAATGACAGAATGAATACATGAAATAATGAAAACCTTTAATCCTCCAAGGGAAATTTGTCTAAAACACATGGTAACACAAGGTGGGTTTGGAGCAGCGCATGTGAACAGGACCAACAAACAGAAATAAAGTAGTAAATGAAATAGTTTGTTTTTGTTCTGTAGATACAATTCTTTGTAAAATACTTAAAAAAAACCCCGCACATTTTGAGTTGAACTCTGGCACAATGTACATGGTTCTATTGTCTATTGTCCAGTCCTCTCCCCAAAATCTTTTAAAGGGATGGTAAATATGCCTCATATGGGTTTCATTTTCCTCCAAGGATGGTTTAATGTACCGTTTCCAAAGGTACATGCACCCTAAACATACTATTAACACTATATAGGCCTATTATATAGGCCTATATGGTGCCTAATAATACTTTATTATGTTTAAACGTGCAATATAAAGCAGGGAAGAGAAAATCTGTTCATTAACTTGACTAGACCCATTCATACAGATGACTATTTTAAAAATAAAATAATAACTAGACTAAATATTAGAAGAATGAGCTCATAATCACCTCACTTGAAGCTCTTTTTAACTATAATATTGGTCATTATAATAAGACAAGCTCCATGGTAACGCTGGGAGGAGGGGCTTGAGACGTGTTGTCAGCTCGCTCGCATCGCGGTATGCTCCCTCCGAAACTCACTGAGAAAGCGGACAAAATAACAACTGTAGACTCTGTGTATCTGTGTAGTGATACACACATTGTCTTTTGACCCGTGAGTCAAGTCTGGCCAAGAAAGTTTCATTTCAAAGCGGCAGATCACCGTACATTGCATGTGCGCGTCTGCATTCACTTCCTCATTAAACTAATTTCTCCGTGAATATGAGTCTGATTGTAATAAAACACACAGTGTTTTGAAGCTTAATACTAAGACTTGTTTATTTTAAGTAGTATTTTAAAGATAGCGCTACCTAAAATATAGGATGATGTTGAGTTTTAGGGATGGTTTATTTTCCCCCCCATGTCAAATCGGATGGCAGGCCATTTGTGTTATCATGTTAAGGATGGCGGTGTATGTACGTAGCGAGACCCCTGAGCTCCATCTCCATGGATGATTGTGGTTTTTCTGAAATAAAAAACACACTCAGGTTTAAAATCAACAAACTGTCTCCTCATCAGTGGTTATAAAAACAGTCAGTTTCTGCTATTAGTCCTCTGCAATGCTGTAAAAGACTCACAATAGCAACGTTATCAGCATATTTATTTTGTGGAATTTTTCTGGTAGAGAGTACCTCACCCGGTTGTCAAGTTACAGGTCAGACCTGTGGCGAGGCGACCTCACTCACAGTAAAGAACGTATGTTTTTCAAGGTATTTTTGAGCAATTAAAACTACAGAAATTTGATAAATACCACATAGATAGTAGAAAAGATTCAGTTGTAGTCATCTGGACTCTGTTTAAGAAAAACAAAACGTTTCGACTCTCATCCAAGAGTTATTCTCAATCTGTGAAACAAGTCTGAGAACTCAGGTTTATATCCTACTCTGTGAAAGCCCGGCCCATAATGCGGAACCTCTGATAATGGGCCATCGAAACGAACTGGTTTCGTAACTCCATTACGATTTAAGGAAGGATTCTCTTAGTAGAATCCTTCCTTAAACCAGAGAATGCTTCCTTATGATGACAACAACTGAATCTGTCTCTACAATGGAACACTCCTGGGCGAATTAGGGATTACACCAACACTACACAGATAGGTTTAATGCCATACTGTGGAACATTCAGGGCAAAGTTGTAACATCTCCATGGAGACAAGCAGTATTGAGTGGCCCCATTCAAACGTCTATTGATTTGTCCAAAGACAGAACATCCCTGTTTTTGGAACACACTGTCTTAGTTCTCTCACTGAAGGACTTTCACTGCTCTCAATCTTTGGGTTTTGTGAGGTTCCATCACAGGCATTATAAAAACTAGACACGATCTTTGCAGAATGGTATAATTTTCCTTTGGGAAATGATGAAAACTTGCTATCTTCTGTAAGTATCTGAGTGGTGTATTGTCTGGATGCATTTCCTGTATTCTTAAAATATTTTGTCATAGTTTGTACTCTTTACAATGAAAACTCACTCGTGTCAACCGAACCAGCCTGAGATGCTTAAATGTGTAAGTTGTTTTTTTTTCAGAAGTATTTCATAAACATTAGATTAAGTTGAAGACAAATACTGGGCTGTCAAAAAAATAGTCACCACAGAAATAAAAGGGTCACATGCTCTAATAATTCATTAGACCGTAGTTAGCTTTGATTACAGCATGCATTCAATGACCCCCGGCCAACCACTTGCTGTCACAGCAGCAAAGGTGAGGAAAGAGCTGAAGAGGATTAAAACAAGGAAGGCAGCAGGACCAGACGGCATCAGCTCCAGGCTCCTGAAGTCCTGCGCAGAGGAACTGTGTGCAGTTATGGAGCATATCTTCAACATGAGCCTGAAGCTGAGGGTGGTACCACAGGTCTGGAAGACCTCCTGTGTGGTACCAGTGCCCAAGACAACGCACGCCAAAGACCTCATCAGATTCAGGCCAGTGGCTCCCATCTGATGAAGAAGCAGCTGGTCCTGGACCACCTCCGCTCCACTGTGAGCTCAGAAGTTCTCTGATGACTCTGCCATCATTGGACTCATCGCGGGCGACGACGATGCGGAGTACAGAGGACTCGCGCAGGACTTTGTGGACTGGTGTCAGCAGAACCACCTCCTCATCAACGTGGGGAAGACCAAGGAGATGGTTGTGGACTTCCTCAGACGCCACTCTGCTGCCCCCTCACCAGTGAACATCCAGGGAAGGGACATTGAGAGAGGGACTCATACAAGTACCTGGGTGTTCATCTGAACCACAAACTGGACTGGACTCATCACACAGGCGCACTATACAGGAAGAGCCAGAGTCGGCTCTACCTCCTGAGGAGACTCCGGTCCTTTGGAGTGACAGGGCCACTCCTGAGGACCTTCTACGACTCAGTGGTGGCATCAGCCCTCCTGTATGGTGTGGTCTGCTGGAGCAGCAGCATCATAGAGAGGGAGAGGAAGAAGCTGGACCAGCTCCTGGGCTGTGCTCTGGACTCAGTGCAGGAGGTGGGGGACACAGAAGGGTCCTGGCTAAACTCACATCTATGCTGGACCATGAGTCTCACCCCCTGCAGGACACTCTGTCTGCTCTGGAGAGCAGCTTCAGTGACAGGCTGATCCATCCTCGCTGTGTGAAGGAGAGGTTTCACAGGTCTTTCCTTCCTGCTGCTGTCAGACTTTACAACAAACACTGTTAGTCCTGAACGTGTCATTCAGCTTTCATAATCCTGTGCAATACTGACATAATGTCAATCATCCCTGTGCAATATTTTCTGTCCATATGACAGCTGTAAATAAGAGTGTTATTATTAGTATTAAGATTATCAGAGATTTGTATAAGAGTTTTATTTTTGTTATTTTTTTTAATAAATTATCTGTTTTTATTATTATACTGTGCCTCTGTACCATTTGTTGCAACACTGTAATTTCTCCATTGAGGGACAAAGAAAGGTGATCTTATCTTATCTTACTTCCCCCCACACATATTTTGTATTGATGATGGAGAGAGTGACCGCTGTCCAAAGCCTTCTCCAGCTCGTCCCAAACACTCGATGATTTGACCCTTCTCAAACATACTGACATCTTTTCCACGACCACAGGATTTGTCTTTCCCCATGTAGAAAAAGATTCAGTTGTAGTCGTCTGGACTCTGTGTAATGAGGGACGAGTGAGGGATTACACCGACATCTTTCCACATGGTTACAACCCGGCTCTGCAAGGGGAAGGGGAAGTAACAAAACCAAGGTGGAAAATGGTTCAGCAATGGGAAATGCGGGCCTTTGGTTGGAGGGCCTTTGGTTGGAGGGCCTTTGGTTGGAGGGCCTTTGGTTGGAGGGCCTTTGGTTGGAGGGCCTTTGGTTGGAGGGCCTTTGGTTGGAGGGCCTTTGGAGGGCCTGGTTGGAGGGCCTTGGGTTGGAGGGCCTTGGGTTGGAGGGCCTTGGGTTGGAGGGCCTTGCTACTTCCTGTTCCGTCTCGTTGGTGGGCCAATCCAGAGTCTCCACCTGCAGCCCCACCCTATACTTAAGGACACCTGTTGCAGCTGGCCCCTGTGGCCCTTGTTTGTGCCTCAGTTTATCAGGGCTGGGGTGGTAGTGCCTGACCTTGTGTGGTTTAGTCACTAGTTTGTTATGTCTCCTTTTATGTTGTCGTTTAATTCTGTTTATGGGCCTTGGTAGGCCTGTGTGACTTGTGCGTTTTAGAGACACTTAACATTTTGTTTTCTTAGTTATGTAAGTGTATCTGTTCATTTACATTTTAAATTCCTATTTATTAAACATTCCAGCTTTATTTTACCTTTTCCATCTTGGTTTAGGTTATTTGCCTGAGCAGAGTTGTAACATTGTTTCAGAAATGAGAAGCCGCTCTCTGCATCAGTTGGGTTTAAATACCGTGTTGCAGCTGAAAGATCATCACCTGCAGCAGTTCTCCAGTAGGAGGAGAGGACCTATTTGCTAAGATGAATCCATGTAGCGTAAGGTAGGTTCTATTGCAAAAGAAATTAAAATTCTGTCAACTGGACAAAGGTTTTAAGAGTAAATATGTTTCTCCGCTCATTCAAGTTGCTTCTTCAGTTCATCTGACAGAGACAGAGTCGCTGCCTTTATATCTGTCTTAATGGAGGAGCTAACTACACTGAAACTAACACAATTACAAAAGTATCTGTTGTCTATTGAACGAAGTATCATATTTTGCATAATCGTTCAGATTGTACATTACAATATATCTCTGAGCAGATTTGGGGGTCTCACCATTTACAACTCCATCCTGAAGCCTAAACTAAAGAAACAATAGCTAATAAGAGTAGAGTTGAATGACCCATCAGAGGCATGAATGATTATGCTCAAATTGACTCAGATGACAGTTCTCACCTCAGTTCAATAGACTTAAACTACGGACACACAACATGATTTTTCTGTTGTGACAGATTTAGAATGTCCACAATACACGACTGCCCTGAGTGTGATTACAGAGAGTCTGACGTCCACACTACACCACTCTGACAAACAACTGAAGACACTTTCATCGTACAAAATACAATCAATGATCCACCAAAAGCAGTTTTGGATTATACTTTATTTTCAGATCCTGGATCTGAAAATAGTTGTCAATGGCTCTGTCACACAGTGACATTACAGACAAATAGAACATGCAGGACATCTACCAAAAAACTAAAATATAGTCTATAATAATTATACATCACAATTTAGGCTGTCATCGGTTAAACTGTCATGTGACCCTGACCAACTAAAACGTCATAGCGATAAAAGAAAAACAGGTTGGCACTTGCAGTGATTCTAACCTACTGCGGATGATCAAAACTGGACGTTAAAGAAGTTGGACGTGTGGGTTTAATCAGAGGATCATTTACGAGGCAGATTTGAGCCGCACAAGAGGAGAAGGAGGCGAGTGTGTGTTTGTTCAGCTCTGGTTTTGAGCGTAAAAATAGAGCTTGTTCCCTTTCTGTATTAAATTGATGTTAATGTTAAGCATATGTCATTCATTATTGTCATTCATTGTGCATTGTTCTTTCTGTAAAAAAAATAAAAAATAATTTTAGCCCAGGCACGACTCCTCGTCATTGGCCGCTGGGATCGGTGTGTGTGTGTGTGTGTGTGTGTGTGTGTGGAAGTAAACATGCCGCTGCACCGGAGCGTGGCCAAATTAGGCTTATAATTCGCGGTCCACACTTTGCAATTCGAACGCAGTCGGAACTGGCCTATTTTTATCCTATAGCAAAGTTAAATTATTATTTTTTAAAATTTCATATGTGTTGTTTTATCATTGTTCATTGTTTTATGTCGCACTGAATCACCAAAGCAAATTCTTACGTTTGTGAATTCTGTTCATTGGCAATGGCAATAAACCTTTTTCTGATTCTGAGATACTCTTTAGTGTAAACAAATTGTTATATTATGGCTGGCTCGAGGCCACAACAAAAGGGGAGACGGAGGTAAAATACTCACACAAAGAATTTACTTTACAAAAGATAATAATTACCAAAACTGTCCAGGATTGTGGTGCGTAAATAAAAGACAAACTCGAATGTGCATGAGGTTGAAGCAGCCTGCAGCAGGGCGAGCCACATCCAGCCCGGAGGAGCGCGCCGAGAGGAGGAGAGAGGGAGCGTGCTCGAACTAGGAGCCCTTTTATAGCCCCCCCTCACCCTCATCAGCGGAGGTGGAGAAGGAGGCAGGGTGTCTTTCCCTTAGTGCAGGTTGGGGAGACCTGCACAGAGGAGAGGCAGTGGCAGAGGGCTGCAGAACCACAATGACCCCCAAGAAGGGGACCCCCAAAGGGACCTTGACCACCCCACCTAATTTTAACATGACCTCAAAAACAAACATAACAATTCTTAGATTAGCGTAAGAAACTGCGGGGAGGAAGCAACCTTAAGAAGGCTTCTGTAAATCAGTTTCTCGTCTCTTTATAGCAGAATGGCACAAATGAAAGTACCCTTTAAAGTTGGGTGGCCAAGTGTCCTGCAAAAGTGCCAGGGAGCACGAACTAATGGCTGAAAACCAGGTCATCAGGACCACTTCACGAGTAGACAACAACACCCAGGGTAGGGCGTCCTCCCAGTCATCTTGCATCTGGACACAAAAGAAACCTCTCCAAAGCACCGTGACTCTGTGCATGATGGGCAGATGAAAGGGTATGTTTTATCCTGAGCTGTTTTAAAACTTGAGCAAAGAACTTTGAGCAAAATTTAGATCCTTGATCTGTTTGAATGATAAGTTGCAGTCCTAAAGCAGAAATGAACTGTGTTAAGGCACGAACTACATTTTCAGCAGTAATACTGCGCAGAGGGAACGCAGCTGGATACAGGGTGCTCCAACACATCAGTCGGCAAATAGCAGACCAACACAGCCTATGAGTAATTGTTCGAATGGCTTCCCAATAGCTGGTATAGGATCAAGTGGAACAGGCCGCAATGCTCGATTGGGATTACTAGTCAATTGACATGTGTGACAGGAGTTACAGTACGCAGACATATCCCTTTTCAAACGAGGCCAATAAAATATCTCTGGACATGATAGGTTTTCCTGACACCAAGAAGGCCGCACTGGTCACAAGAAATCTGAAATACAGCATCACAAAATATTAAAGGCACAATAACCCGGTAAACAGGATCACCAACAAAACTCTCAAGCTGAGGAGTCCATTGAGGACACTCTCTAACCTCAGCCGGAGAACAAACCAGTATTATCAGCCTTCTGCTCCGCACCAGCTCTGACCAGGGAAGAACAGGCCCCGAAAAATCCCAGTTAGAGGCACCAACAACTTCCTCACTCTTAGGTTTTAAATGACTGGCCCAAGTAACTGCACAAGCACTAAACACGTCAGCGAACTGCACTGATCAGGCTTACTACAAACATTAGGACCAAACCTCAGGGCAGGAGGAGGAACGTCAGACCAGACTCTACTACCTACAATGTCATTACCCAGAATCATAGTGACACCGTCCACTGGAAATGCTGGACGCACACCAACTTTACCCTGGAAAAAATTACACTGGAGCATAATTTAATGTCATGGTACATTCAAAACATTTAGGCCCATCCTCACAACAGGAATGGTAGAGCCAACAGAGATCTGCTCAGAGAAAGATAAGGCAGGAGCTACAATGAAGCAGTCAACAACATCAGTGTCACTCAATAATGTAATGTGCACACGCTCATTACTCTTAACCGGATGCGTACCTAAATTCCTCAAAACCTATTTTCCCCATTTTCTATGGACGGGGGAACTACGGTACTGGGAAACAATGGTTCCTGATATTTAAAAAAGGTCCCGGTATACCCCGGGCCCGCTAAGCCCCACACCGAATAATTGGGGAACAGTGGTACCGGGGAACAGTGGTACCGGGGAACACGGGTACGTGCACATTTTACAGAAGTCCCTCTTTTCCCCGACTGACACGTAACAGTAAAACCCATGTGGCTTATGGGCTGTATTTGTTCAGTTGTTTAATATGAATGAGGCAATGGTTTAAATAACTCACTCGAGTTGTGCGGCTTAATCCATGCATGTTTTTGCGTGTCGGCCTGTTGTCTCGAATCCCACGGTTCCACAGCCCCAATAGTTGTGCATAAATGTGTGGTTTTACAGCAGAACAGCAGCATATTCAGCCACGGTGCAGGTCCCGTTGGCTGAGCTGCCCAAAACCCACGAGTCCTCGAGTCTGACTCGCCTTCACCGCCAGAATGAAACCTCATCAATGTTTTGAAGCATTGCCAGGGCCTCTTGTACGAATAATCACTTCAAATCCATTTTACCTTTAGCTTTGATGTGAGAGACACTAAAGGTGACGCAACGCTCGCGCGGCACTGTCATCCGCGGTGGGAAATTACAATGTAATTAATAGAGCCATCAAACTGACGGGTGTGGGAGTTAGAGGTAGAATTACTCAGAACTCGTTTTAACGTTTTTATTTCAGTTGAATTGCAATATGGGGATGATATACACAAAGGTAAAGAAAAGGTCAAGAGCCCATGAATCTGAAAGAGCAACGTAATTAGACGTACAATTCTGAAAACCGTCAAATTGACGGCCTTGGGAGTTCTAGTATGAACCTCTTTTAAGCATCTAATATTATTCTAACATATTCTTAATTATTATGATATGTCGAATAAAATAATTTAGGACCACAGATCCTCCTGTCAGGCTTTGCGCCTGACTTAGAGCGGGTTTTAATGTTGCTTCCCCCTCGTAGTGACACGTACAGATCCACTGCTGCCCCCGTCACGTACAGCAGGACTGAACAAAACGTGTGGACAATTGCTGGAAAGGATTCTTGTGGATGTTTTTTTACAACCTACACGTTTACAAGTGCTGTTTGCGCCGTGTGTCATAGAGTCGTTGCGGTGTTTGCACAGGAAAAACACGCCTTGAGCTGTGTCAAGGAGCCGTCGCGGTGTTGGCATAGGACTAGCGCAAATAGCGCAGAGCCACATCACCTGCGCGTAATCATATCGTATTGTCTTTGTGGACGGGCCACAGTAGCCTGTAGCCAGGGGCAACTGTTCATGACTGGCGGTACCACTATTCCCGGGGTACAAAGGAATAGTGCACGATTTTGACAGTCGTGCAGGATCCGGAGAATGTGCATGCGCATCAAATGACCAAATCCAGAAGAGCGTCTGATCTGAAGTGTGGTTAATGTGAATCCTTTCATTTAGGCAACATCATTTAAAAATAATGAAATCTCAAACTGTCATCACTGTTTATGTCCAACTGTTTGTAACTCTGTTTGTTAAAATGGAAGTGTGCCAGGGACCACTTCTCCCGTCTCGGCGAATCCCACATGCGTGCAAAGCAGGAAATCAAAAACACAATGTGAGGAAGATGTAAAGTAAACGCTTCAATAAACCGCGTGTAGCAGCAAATCTGTGTGTCTGATCTGAAATGTATAACAATTTGTTTTATTTATTTGACAGAGACATTGCATAGTAAATATATTGCACAGTCCAGAGATGGCTAAGCAAATGTTCATCTGCAGTCCCTGGCAGAGAAGTGGCAGCAGGTTCACAGTGTAATCCATAAAATGGGCCTTAGCCTAAGTTAGCTCACATCATCACAATGCAGTATTATAAGGTCCAGTATGTTACTCTGTTGTCTGAGTGGATAGCCCTACTGTAATTAGCGACTATCCAAGTAATGGTTCTCATCTTCGTCCTTGTTGCAGTTCGTGCCACAGCGCCAGGCCCTCAGTCCGGGAATGTATAGGGCACAATATCATAGTTTATATTGCTATTCAGACAAACTATAGTCACATATGTCCCATGGTCGCACTGACGGATCGAGGGCATCCTCTCCACACTGACGCCGAGTGAAGCGGTGAGCTCCCATTGGTGAGGCGCGTTGACTCGAGCATCTCGGCTTAATGGGGCTGGGGTCAGCCCTATGTTCCCCGGTACCTATGTTCCCTGAGACCTTGGTTAGGGCAAGCCCTCTTGATTGACAATGGCAATAAACTCTTTCTGATTCTGATTCTATGACATAAATTGAGGAGGTACCTATGTTCCCCGGTTCATAGAAAAGGAAGAACATAGGTACCGGGAAACATAGGTACCAGCGGAATATAAGTACGCACCCCCGGTAGCTTCCACCTTTAGGTCAAATATGGCTTCAGTGAATCTTCCCCTTCAGTGTCGGCAATGCCCTTCTCTACGTTGCTATGAGAGCTCTAAAGTCACTGCTTTGCCCCTGAAAAGCGGTTCGAGAGAGGTTTTCATGCCAACCAGTGCGCTCTCTGGGACACATGTCCCCTCTATCTTTGAGTTGGCTCTGCATTTAACTGTTAATACTGCTGTGTGGATTCGGTTGTGTCATTCATTCATTCATTCATTGATTGTGTGGACTCTGCATCAGTGCGGATGGAGGCCACTCTTAAATTCAGTGCATCACAGGACACCAGCTGAATGTGAGGAGATGACAGCTCCTCCCAGGTTTTCCCTTAATGCATTGCCCTTCCGCAGTGGCACGAGCACATGTCGCCTCTCATTCTCCTAACACACAGTCTGACCCACTGCTTTTGCGGATTATAGTCAGTACTGGTCCACACACACACAACGTCATGGGTTTTTGTGGAATAGTTGTTACTTTACTGTAGTTGTTTGCATCCTCTGTTTTGGATTTCTTGCTTTGCGCAAATGAGGAGATTTGCCCACACTATTTTGCGCACACATTTGCCTAAAACACACCTACATTATTAACTGATATGGGATATACACTCTTGGGAAGATGAGAAAAAGCTCTTATTTTAAAAATATTCGAATAGAACTTTGTGGGCTCAGTAGTAAATGACTGAAAGACTGATTCAAAAGTAAAAACTAGATGAATCTGTACCATGGATGTATTATATTAACTGGATAAGGCGCGCCCCCTCGGCCCACGATCCAAAGGCGCAGACATTCAGAGAGTTAGGCCTGTAAAATTACTGACCGTTCTCAATTCTTTTTAGTCCAAAAATAAAATAGAAATGTAATTCTTACTAAAAATCCTCAATTACATTTTTGGCATCATGGGGAAAGGCCCAGAGCAGGAGCAGGAAGTGATGGAGAAGAAAGAGGTTTTTGGTCGACATGCGCACAATGAGCACATTGACTTGAATGGACCACCAGCTTGTCCTCCCGGGGCTTGGTCTGTACTGTAGCATGCATGCTAGCATCTATTATGCCATCTCATTTGTAATTTTGTATTTGTCTTTCATATACATTCAAGGTTTGAAGAGGAGCCTTGAGGATTCTGCCCCGGATTATGATCCATCTGCTACGTCCTTAAGACCGGCCAAAGCAACCGAGCAATTCTCACCACTCAGCCCTGCAGGGCAGTGATCCCGGGGTGTGACTTTTGGAGGATTCGGGGTCTTTTTCACACTCTTGGCAATTATGTAGGCTTTATTCCTGCCCAAATTTAAGCACATCAGTTTTATTTTGTTCTGAAGTTTGTAATTTTGTATGCATATACCTCAGGGGACGTATATTACTTATAATAATAATAATAATATAAAATAATATATACAGCTGCAATCACTTTACTCTACAAATATTGTAAATTTTTTGCACATTCACAAGTTATTCTGTTTTATATTTAGCTATGGTTGTTTGTGTTATACTATTTAAAACATCCAAATGTGTAATTTACAGAACAACCATTATCACATTAACCACAGAGTAATCACCAAAACATTTGTATTTTATTTACCATGTTTACAGTGTATACTATAAACCACATAAAGATGAAAGGAAGGCACATTGCTGTGACAGGGTTGAGATGGCCTGGACCAGGACTGGACCAGGACTGGACTAGGACTGGACCAAGTTTAAAACCAGGTGAAACCAGAGCTTAACCAGGTCAGTGTTGAGATTGTTGCCCTGTAAAAAACAAAAAACAACAGAATGAAGTTATTGATTAACAGTATATTTATTTTCCACCAAATGTAGCACAGCCACAAGTAAAGTGATAAACAAAAGTGATGCAGTTCTTTATTGTTGACGCTGGACCACCAGACGAGAGGCCGAAGCTTCGTGGGTCATCTGCTCTGGTCTTCTTTGACGTCCCTCTAGAAGCCATCAACCGTGAATGCAGAATGGCACTTTGGTGGTCTGGGATGTACTGACTGGTATGGCTACATTTGATTGATGGTGTAGAGCAGGGCTATTCAAAATAAGGCCCGGGGGCCAAATCAAGCCCTCCAAGCAATTAATTTGGCCCACGATCCAACTTCCAAATGTATTTTCAAAAATTATGTTGATATTGTTTACAGGTTTAATTCTGGGTTTGCACTAGTTTAGACCTGGTTTAGTCGGTATTTGCTCCTTGTTTAATTCTACTTTAGACCTATTTTGATTTTGAGTCAGTCCTGGGTCAGTCCTGGTTCAGACCTGGTTGGTACTAGCCTGGTCCTAGTTTAGTTCTAGTTCAGTCCTGGATGGTAAATTTTGCGATGTTGTTACAGTAGTGGCGGGTTGTGCACCTCCATCCCAGGGGCCTTGGCCCTCTGAAAAGTGTGGTTGAATAGCCCTGGTGCAGAGCTTCCACATCTCTGATCTCTTGCTGTACAGTCTGCTTTATCTGTGAGGGAGCACAAAGACTCAGGCTCCAAGTGCAGCCGGCCGCAGTGTCCCGACTCCGACATTTACTGCATGTCCTCCCTTCTCTCTCTTATCCCCCATTTCACACTTTCCTGTCAATACATTTGCAGAGTGCTTGGGATTTATTTCATGACTGGTGTCACATTGTCTGGTAATGATATAGCAAGTCTTTCTTCTGTTTATCTATAAAAAAGAAAACAGCATTTTCCCCCAGGGTAGTTCTTTAGTGTCGACTGTTGAGTTAATTACACCGACCTGAGGCAAACACCAGGAGAAGTCTGGGTCTGAAGCAAACTCCTGGTCTCTTCTTCCCAGTCAATCCTAAAGAAGAAAGTGTGTTTTATGCAAATACCGTAATAACTTTATCACCACTTCATCTTGACCATTTCTCTGTACCCTGCACATCTTCTATAAAACAAAGATGTCATACATGCCACTTTTCATCCCTGAAATGCATTGAAATTTTAAAAGTACTCTTAAAAACTCATATTTCCCCTCATATTTCCCACCAATGAAACGTGTGGAAGATTCCCGATCCGCCCTGGAGCGGAGCGCGACGTGTGACGCTGTCGCTGGGCGCGGCAGGTCATCGCTGCCCGTGTGTTCGATTTGAAACCTGCTGCCATGAGTGACGCTGTCGTTTGTCGCCTCCCGTGTGTCGAGCCCATTACTTGACATTAGAATTTGTCCATATTTTGACTCGTTTATTGTATAGTAATGTGTGTGAGTAACTGTGTACAAGCAATTTTACTTGTGAACTGAGAGCCACGTCAAACTTTCAAAGACAGGAATAGTTTGACTTACATTACATTTTGGAGACTGTTGAAGGCATCCTCAACAATCTGATATCAGTGGAGGCCCAATTTGGAAAGAACCAGTCAAATCACCTCTGTAATATGCATTCCTATCAAAAAAAGCAATAAACTATATGATGCAAATGAAGTGCATTGCCCTCGTTGTTGTAACAACTCTGAAACGGCACAATATCTTAAATTTACACTCTGAAAAATCGATGTAAATGTTACTTTCTGATCAGATAGTGTTTCCTGCATGATTGTTAGTGGGTCGTAACAGTTAGTTTCAGTGTAGTTAGCTCCTCCCTTCAGACCGATACATAAGGCAGTGACTCAAGAACATTTTCTTTTACTGTTTATAAACCTGTAAGAGCCTTTTCTATAGCCTCATCTTTAACTAAATCCAGACTTATGTAGCATGCCTGGCTCTATTTGTTAACATATGTTCAACAATACAGCTCCCCAACCCACAGCCCCTCCTACAGGAAACTCCTATTACCTGTGGACAATGTGGGTTATTTTGGTCTCTCCAGCGGGGCGGCGGTGTGCGGTTTTGATGTCCTTGTGCATGTTCCTGGAGGCCCCTGTGTTTGGGAGGTTGGTGTAAGAGGAGGAGATGTGGACGGGCTTTTTGAGCTTTAGTTGGGCGGCTGTTCAAACAAACTGTGGCGCTTTAGAGGCAGGTGAGTTATGTGCAGCGCTGACACACGGATATGCTACATTTACAAAGTTAATGAGAGATGGAAAGAGGATAAAGTACTGGTTAGAAAACAAATGACTTCTAAGGACTTGGAATGTTGCAAATTTATTTTGTAATTTTTGATAATACAAAAAAAGATAAGGATAGATCAAATAAAAAATAAAAACAAGTCCAATTCCAGTTCATTTCAGTTGACTCTGACAGTAGTTCCATCCCTGCCATCCATTTACTTGTTATTGCTTTTTTTATACTACATATATATACATATATACATGCCAGGACAATGTATATGTATGTGTATATACACACACACATACATACATACATACATACATACATTATAAATACATATATACACATATAAATACATTCATATATACATATACACACATACATTTTTACACACACATATATACACATGTGTATGTGTCTATATACATATACATATATACATACACATATACATACACACATTGGTCTGGGCCAGCACTGGGCCAGATCTGGCACTTACATCTGGCCCACATGACGCAAAGAATGCCGGCCCCCCAAATGGTCCAGTGATTACTTTACATGTTTACGACAAATGCCTCAACAACTGCAGAATTACAAAACATCTCTTTATTTGGTGAATCAAATTGTAATGTTTTAAAACTAAAGGTCAAAAGTACACAAGGGCCTGGACCATATATAAAATAAATATAGAACTAATGTGGAATGACAAATTATTAATTAAATGTTTTTATAAATGTTACTGAAATATTGCCACGATCCTTCCCTGCTGCTCCTTCCTCCTCCTCCTCCTCCCTGCTCCCCCTCCTCCCTTTGTTTTCTCCTTATTCGTCAGTTCCTGGGTGGATCCTTCATCAGTCCCTCCTCCTGCTGAGTTCCACACCTACAACCCATCTCCAATCACCACCTACTACTTCACAAAGCTGACCAGTCTCCAGCGCCCGATCGCTCCGTCATGCTGTGTGGTGCGTATTCGCTCAGGCGACTTTTTTCATTTCTGCTATTTTTTGTTATTCTTGATACTTGATACCTGCATTTGTTTCCCGTTTGCCCCAGTGCCTCTCATGCGACCAGCTCCTGTTCCTGTCAACCCCGGCCCACCAATCAACCTGCCACCACCTACACGTCTGCTGTCCCGTTGGATCCACTCAGCCCCCTCCCGGAACCAACTCCTCGGTCCAAGACTATTTTGTTTCCTGTCAGAATAAACTTTGATTCTGCCTTTTTGGGTCCTCCCAGTCTTGTTCTTAACAAATATATAACACATGCAGTTTAGTCTCACAATGAATATGGTAAATATAACAAGTAAAGGAAGTTATTTAGTTATTTTTTGCTCAAACCCTCTTTTCTCCTCATCCTTGCAGTACGTCCACCATTCATTCTGGTCCGGAGCATTCAGTAACCACTTTGTCATTTGCAGTTAAATTTTCTGGGCAGTAGCACTTGCGGTGAGGCGATTGCGCCGCTGAAAAAACACAACATAAATTAATATATGTGGGGACAGATTTTTAGAGCAGGGACCAGGGCAGGGACCAGGGCAGGGACCAGAGCAGGGACCAGGGCAGGGACCAGGGCAGGGACCAGAGGCAGGGACCAGGGCAGGGACCAGGGCAGGGACCAGGGCAGGGACCAGGGCAGGGACCAGAGCAGGAGTAAAGACATATTGTTTATAGAGTCAATCCTTATATGAACGTACCAACCACAAGATTTTTGATCTGTAGGTGCTGGAATCCAATCTTCCCATTGATCCCTCTCCGGTTTATTTGTTTGCTCAGAGAATGTGTGAGCAGTGCGCCCGTTATCCGTCCCACTCACCCTTTGAGGGTTCCACCACCCTTTAAAGCCAGATTGATTGTCTGTGAATAAAAAGCTTTTCTTGTTTGTCAAAGACATATAGTCACCACATTTTATGTTTACAATGTGTTGTGTTGATAAATATATAAATTTCTGTACAGGACCCTCAAAAGAATCTTAGCAGCTGCTTGTTCAAATCTGCGTTTTCCTTCAGTTGCACCGCTAAGTTCTCTACACCCTGCAGATCACAACGGCAAAACATTTAGCGCCATCTCGTCATCCTGCTCAGCTTGCATTCCCTGGATAGTTTTATATATAATCCTCATTTGGTGCTGGGGCCAGAGTGGTGCAGGCTGGAGGAGCCAGAGCAAAATCCACGGTAATGCAGCATGTCTTTAAAAGAAAGTGCAAATACAAAATAGTTTAAATGTGCTAAGTGCAGTTTCTTTCCCATGAAACTGATCCTAGGTGACGGGTCAGACTAAGAGCAGTTCACTTCCCATGGCAAGTACCCTGCAGCCAGGCCTGGGGTTGGCGCTCGTAAGGAAAGTCTTCACCCCCACAGGGTCTCAGCCAGAAAGGACGATGTGGGTTCGCCTCCTGTGGACTCGCCACCCGTAGAGAGAATCACTCGGGTCAGGTGCAAAGAAACACGCTGTGGTCGAGGGCAAGTGTCTGACACAGCGTGGGGGGACAGAAGCCTCAGCTTGTGCAGGAGGTCGAGCATTGCCGGATAAATATGACTTCACGAAACAGGTGAATACCAAAGGACACTTGAGTGTTTATAAAGGGACATGTTTTGTCTTAGTGTTAACACTAAAGCCTAAATAAAAAATCAACAGCCCAACTGACGTTCTGTTCAAAAGACTAATTTTTTAAGTGGCTTGGGTTTCTGAGATGCATGCGGCATCTCCAAAGCCTCATCATCGGAATCCTCCCCTGGAAAAGTATGAATGTCACAAACCTATAGATATGAAATAAACCAACATTTTTCTTCTTTTTGTTTCTATAGGGGAATCCTCCCCAGCTGCTTTCGGAAGCTTTAGCCTGGCCTCATTGTAGTCCCCTTCAAAACAAAGAGTAATTTGGTATTTTAATTTGATTTTAAAACCAAGATTGAAAGATTTTACCACTTTCAGAAGCAGAAATCTCTGCGTTAACACCCAAATATGAAATTTTAAACTTTTTTTCAATTTCATGTATGCAGAGAAAGATGTGTATTTGAATAAAAACAATAATAGCAAATGCCCCAAGTTTATCACTAGTGACAACACTGAAATCAAATCAATCATCTGTTATTTGGCCACAAACACTTCCCTTCATGGACCCACTTTGCTTAATTTGTACTTTCAAATATCACTATGTGATACATTGCCTGCATAACGTAAAATAATTATTTATAAACAATTGGAACAATATGAGAAGAAAAGAAAAGCTATGTACAATTCACATGACATTTTGTGAAGTTACTTAATGAGATTCATTTCCATGTGTGAGCGGGACAACAACAAACCTGTCCTGATATGGCAGTCCAACATATTTCTGAATGTTTTCCTCCATTTCAAAATACTTTACCTTGGAGGCCAGATGATAAACTTTGTAAACACCCACTCTCTAGAGTCAAATGGGTAAACCAAGAAAGGTTCCTTGTGTTTGAACTCCCTCCCTTCAACATATTCTATACCTCCATGGGTAAAGAAGTTTTCAACTATAACCACCTCAGCCTTGACTTTAATGCACGAGTGTCGTGCTAGTTTTTCAGCAGCCCCAGAAGATTTTCTAAAGGGAAACCATCTTCACATCTTGGCTGAGGTGGACTAGACAATGCACATTATAAAACAAGAAGTTCTTGCCTATAAAGGAATCCAAAATGTTGAACAAAGGAAACAAGTGAAGAGTCATCCATTTCGTTCATTCTCACACAATGTTCAGAACTCGACAAGATGTAAACAGCCACAGACAACAGCATGAAGTAATCATATACTTGAGACTTCAAAACATCTTTCAGAACAATAGGTCCAGTAAACAACAAGGCGAAGTTCAGAAGCCTTCCATCTGTTTTTTCAAACAGTGTGCGTGGTCTTCTGGCAAACTCCGATGTATTCCTTCAAAGAAAGTAGTCTCTCTGACAAAAGGGACACCTGGGTAGCTGACAAACGGCAACACAAAGGACCAGGGGGACCTGTCCACAGGTCTAACAACCGCCTCATCACTCTCAGGCACACCAGGTGCATGTAATCATGAGGAAAGGAAGCAACCATATCGATATTAATCTGGAATAATGGTGTGTCTCCATGATGGTGGTCTTCATCAATGCCTGCTCTAAAGCACTGATCAGTCCTACGCCTAGCACTGACCTCTGGGAAAGTCATCCTGCTTCCCATCCTAAGACCTCTTTGTTGGAACTTGTCACATCCATGGTTTCCAGTATGTGACTTTACTGCTTTGATAAAGGCTCGGGCTGGTGCGTCACGCATAAGAGCTAACATTAAAAACAAACGTCTTTCCCTTAAAGACAAAACCACTACTTTAGAGCCTTTAAATCAGCCACCAGAGCATGTAAGTATTCTGTCAAAGAGTTAGGCTTTGCATTGCCACAACAGAGACCAATCACGACACTCACAGCCAGACCTGTACGTGATTTCGACTTAGGCGCTGCTACCGATAGTTCTACGTATTTCCTCTTCCGTTTGAATGAACCAGTATCAGTCATGAATTTAGAATAAAGGCCCATTCAGAAGACCAATGCAAACCTTTATGACTGTATACATTCAGGTTTTGGATTTGATTGAGGGTTGATTGGTCTGCAAACTAGCTAAAGTTAAATGTTAAATCAGGATCTGCTAACCTCTTCTGAACAGCTTTTACAGTATTAACCTGGCACCAACTGGCAAAAAGAACATACTTACATAAATACTACATATTTAATGTTGTAAAGGCTATAATTACTGGTATATCAACTCTGATTAAAGAATATATCCTTGCGGACACTATACTTGAAGTACTAAAGGTAACGAGGGATGTCAGAACAACGTGGGCGTGGCGAATTTGATTCACGCCAGTGATCAAAGCCTGCGAAACTGATAAAAACATGGTAAAATCATGGATAAAATACATTGTAAAATACAATAAAATAAAGATCTTTGATTCTCTTGCTGTGGCAATCGTGGCGGCCATCTTGCAATTGCAGGAGCAGCAACAGGCCTCAAAATCAATGAATAAAGCGTTTGAATCCAGCCTCAAAACACTGCTGGTCTGAATTAAATTATGCTATTGGTATTGATTACAATAATTAATAACAAGAGGTCTTGATTATTTTTACAGTCAGAAAATGGAACTCTCTTTTGCCATGGCGATAATTTCTCTAGTGTCATTGTCCATATAATACATGTCGGTGTAATGCCTCATTCGTCCAGGAGTGTTCCACTGGAGAAAAAGATTCAGTTGTAGTCATCTGGACTCTGTTTTAGAAAAAACGAAAATATAATACATGACTATTATTATTGTTATTATTACTATTATTATTATTATTAATAATCACCACCATCATCATCATACTAAGAATATTATTAATATTGCAGCTGCTGTGCTCCTCACTTCAGAAATATAGTAAACTAGGCTACACAGTTCACAAACTTGCCATGCTAGAAGTCAGCCAGTGTTGCCAGAGTTTTGCCGGGACTGGCCCAGATCCGTCTGCTATGTGAGATTATGCTGGTGTAGTTTTTCCCTCCACCAGCAGGAGGCTCTGTGGTTTGTTTCATGCTTATGTTTAAGGCCCGTTCACACCACGGTGGCCAAATGTGTCATGGCCGCCCAAACTGAACGCCTGTGCATTTGAAGGCAGCCGCCCTGGCCGCGCCGCCTGGACGCCTCAAACGCACGGCCAAAAAATAAACTCTCCGCAGCAGACGCGCGGCTGTGGCGGTGAACGCACATGTGCAGTGGAGGAGTTGTGTCCTATGGCAGTTCAGGTTAAGAGAATGGCTTTGGTGTATTTACTTTACAAAGTCCAAAAACGGTCGGCTCGGCGGCTTGTTTGGGTCCCGCAGATACTTCAGAGGTGAGCAGTGTTTTAGTGAATATTATTATTTGCTCCAAGAGCTGCGTCTGGCTGATTTATTTTTTTTATCAGTCAGGGTTTGCTTTGGTCCTGCTTCCGGGTAGTGCGTACGTACGTCACTGGAGCGTAATCTCTGATTGGTTGCTGCGCCGCGTCTGCCGCTAAAAAAGTTCAGCTTTGTCCAACTTTTGTGCGCCGGTGGACAGTGGCATTTCCCCTTGAATGAGATCATGAGCTGAGGTGCATCTAGTGCATCTGTTCTCCTGCTGCTCTTGAATTATGTGTTGCACTGAAATGTCTCTGTGAGGCAAATAAAGGTTCTCTAGTGTCCAGCTTTACCTATAGTAATTATCTACCAAAATAATCAAATGTCTTTTGAAAATTATAAACTTCAATTAACTTTTACACTAAATCAAATGAAATGTTTTGATGCTTTAATAGTTTTTGGTTTTGAAGAAACAGCTAGCACTTTCGTAGATGTTTAAAAATTACAACTAGGAAAAATGAAGCATATAAATCAGAACTCTCCAGAAAAAACATGTCAATATAACAGAAAAAAAAAAAGAATAATTGAATCCGCCCTACATTTCTGTTTTCACCTCAAGTGTATGCTCAATTATGCGGTTCTACAGAAGCTTATCTTGAATTCAAATGTCGTTGTGGGTGGTGTGGAGCCAGATTTGTTCATTTACTGCAAACCCTTCGTCCTGAAGTGAGGCCTTCAGAGTCCCCTTCACTTGAGGTGGTTGATGTACCACTGATTACTATTTTCCTTATACCCACAGGAGCCTCAAGTAAAGAAAAGAGTGAAATTGTTTAAATAAGTTAAAAATGTGACTGACCTAACTCGTGCTAAAAGATACATTGTTTTTATCCATCCATCCATCCATCCATCTTCTTCCGCTTTATCCGGGGCCGGGTCGCGGGGGCAGCAGTCTAAGCAGGGACTCCCAGACTTCCTTTTCCCCAGACACTTCCTCCAACTCCTCCGGGGGGATCCCGAGGCGTTCCCAGGCCAGCCGAGAGAGCATAGTCCCATGCCAGCGTGTCCTGGGTCTTCCCCGGGGCCTCCTCCCGGTGGGACATGGCCCGACAACACCTCCCTAGGGAGGCGTCTACAGGAGGCAATCCGGAACAGATGCCCGAAGCCACCATCAGCTGGCCTCCTCTCAACGTGGAGGATGCAAGCGGCTCTACTCCGAGCTCCTCCCGTGTGACTGAGCTCCGTCAACCGCTATCTCTAAGGGAGCGCCCAGCCACCCTGCGGAGGAAACTCATTTCGACCGCTCTTGTTCATCCGCGATCTTGTCCTTATCGGTCACTAACCCAAAGCTTCGATGACCATAGGTGAGGGTAGGAACGTAGATTGACCGGTAAATCGAGAGCTTTGTCTTTCGACTCAGCTCCTTCTTTACCACAACGGGTCCGATGCAGCGACCGCATCAACTGCAGACGCTGCAGTGATACCGATCTGCCTGTCAATCTCAACGCTCCATCCTTCCCTCACTCGTGAACAAGATCCCCGAGATACTTAAACTCCTCCACTTTCTTGGGGCAAGGACTCCCCACAACCACCTGGAGAGGGGCAAGCCAAGCTTTTTTCCGGTCAAAGAACCATGGCCTCAGATTTGGGAGGTGACATTGATTCTCATCCCAGCTGCTTCACACTCGGCTGCAAACGCGTCCCAGTGCATGTTGCAGGTCCAGGTTTGATGGAGCCATCAGGACAACATCATCTGGCAAACCAGCAGATGATGAGATCCTGTGGCTCTCCAAACCGGACCCCTCCCCCCCTGAGACCACCGAAGATCTGCACTCGCGTCGACTAGAAATTCTGGTCCATTAAAAACAATGAACAGAACCGGTGAGACAAAAGGAGCAGCCCTGGCGGAGTCCAACACGGCACTGGGAAACACGGTCTGACTTAATCGCCGGCAATGCGTAACACAGCTTCCTGCTCCGGTCATACAGGGACCGAGGACAGCCCTGAGCAAAGGGCCCCGACCCCAGATACTCACCGCAGCACCCCCCAAAGGACACACCGTGGGACAACGGTCGAAAGCTTCTGCCAGATCCACAAAGCACATGTGGACTGGTTGGGCAACTCCCATGAACCCTCGAGCACCCGGATGGAGAGTATAGAGCTGGTCCAGTAGTTCCACGACCAGGACCGAAAACCACTCTGCTCCTCCTGAATCCGAGGTTCGGCACTGACTCGGGGTCGGCTCTCCTTCCTTTCCCAGTACTGATTCATGGAAATAGACCTGGTACCAGGGAGGTCTGAGAGACGCTGTGATCCTCTTATAGTTGGAGCACACCCTCCGGTCCCCTTCTTGAACAGAGGACCACCAACCGCCGGTCTGCCAAGTCCAGAGGCACCGACGCTACCGACGCGCACGCGATGTTGGCAGAGGCGTGTCAACCAAGACAGTCCTGCAACATCCAGAGACTTTAGGTAACTCGGGGGAAGTATTTCTCAATTTTCCCCAACCCCCCCGGGAGCTCATGCCACTGAGGGAGTTGCCAACAAACCTCAGTGAATTTCGGCTTGGGTGATAGATGAGTCAGCCTCCGAGTGCCTGGCCGTCTCTACTTCCTCTTCTGTGAAGACGTGGCAGTGGGATTTTAGGAGGTTCCCTCAAAGTACTCCTTCCACCGCGCCGAACGACGTCCTGCCAGTCGAGGTACTAGCAAGCGTCCCCACCACGCACCGTAAACGGTGTTGGTGGGACACTGCTTCCCCCTCCTGAGGCTGCTGTGGACGGTTTTGCCAGAATTTCTTGGGGCCGACCGATAGTCCTCCTCCAGGCCTCCCCGAACTCCTCCCAGACCCAGGTTTTTGGCCTCTGCGACAAGCGCCGAGCTGCGGCACGCCTGGCCCGCCGATACCCCTCAACGGCCTCAGGGAGTCCCACAAGCCAAAGAGGCCTGATAGGCCTCCTTCTTCCGCCTGACGGCATCCCTTACTTCCGACGGCATCCCTACTTCCGGTTCCACCACCGGGGTTCGGCGGTTGCCGCCGCCGACAGGGCACCTGAGACCTTGCGACCACAGCTCCGAGCAGCCGCATTGACAATGGAGGTCGAGAAACATGATCCACTCGCGACTCAATGTCCCAGCCTCCCCCGGGATTTGGGAGAAGCTCTCCCGGAGGTGTGAATTGAAGACCCTGCTGACAGCGGGCTCCGCTCAAGACGTTCCCAACAGACCCTCACTATACGCTTGGCGCCTGCCCCAAGTCCTGTCCGACTTCCGTCCACCCGCCAGCGAGATCCAACTCACCACCAGTGTGGTGTATCGTGTTGGACAAGCTCCGCCCCTCTCTCTTTAGCCCGAGTGTCCAAGACACGCGGCCGGAGGTTAGATGGACACGACAACACAAGTCCGATCATTGACCTCCGGCCTAGGGTGTCCTGGTGCCACGTGCACTGGTGGACACCCTTGTGCTTGAACATGGTGTTCGTTATGGACAGTCCGTGACTAGCACAGAAGTCCAATAACTGAACACCGCTCGGCGTTCAGATCGGGGGGCCGTTCTTCCCCAATCACCCCATCTCCAGGTAGTCTACTGTACGTTTGCCCACGTGTGGCGTTGAAGTCCCCCAGTAGAACAATGGAGTCCCCGGTCGGTGCCACTGTCCAGTACCCCTCCCAGGGACTCCAAGAAGGCCGGGTACTCAGCACCGCTGTTCGGCCCGTAGGCCGACACCACAGTGAGAGACCTGTCCCCAACCCGAAGGCGTAGGGACGACCCTCTCGGTTCACTGGGGTAACCTCCACACACATGGCGGCTGAGCTGTGGGGGCAAGTAAGCAAGGCCCTACGCCTATCTCTCTCGCCTACTCAACCCACAGGCAACACCAGAGAAGTGGAGCGTCCAGCCCCTCTCGAGAGGATGGGTTCCAGTTGCCCAAATAATCTGTGCGTGGAGGTGAGGCCGACTATATCTAGTCGGAAAACCGTTTAACCTCCCGCACAAGCTCAGGCTCTTTCCCCCCCAGTGAGGTGACGTTCCTATGTCCCCAGAGTTTAGTCTCTGCGCTCCGGGATCCCGGTCGTCGAGGCCCCTGCCGTCGACTGCCGCCCAGATCCCTCTGCACCAGCCCCTTACGGAATCCTCCTGCAGGGTGGTGGGTCCACGGGAGGACGGCCCCACGTCACTCGTTTGGGTTGCACCCGGCCGGGCCCCGTGGGGAAAGACCGGCCACCAACCAGGCGCTCGCCGATCGAGCACCCACCCAGGCCTGGCTCCAGGGTGGGCCCGTAACGCAAACAATCCGGGCGACGTAACTGGCCTTGGTTTTTTTTTCGTCAATAGGGGCTTGTGAAACCGATCTTTGTCTGACCCGTCACCCAGGACCTGTTTGCCTTGGGAGACCCTACCAGGGGCTTGAAGCCCCGGACAACATAGCTCCTGAGATCATTCGGGCGCTCAAACCCCTCCACCACGTTAAGGTGTCGGTTCAGGAGGGGCATTGTTTTTAATGAAAAATAAAGTACTTGCATAAAATTAGCTTGAAAATCAGAGAAACGGGTGGACTTCCGGTTATGACGCAGAGCAGAGCCGCGCACTCGCGCAGCTGCTGCCGAAATTTGCCTTCAAATCACTGTTTCTTCATGTTTTCGGTTTGCCTTATGTAAGCAATATATTGAATGAGCCCTAACTCTTTACCTGCTTGATCTGGCCAATCTTTTTTAGTAAATCTCTCCCAAGATTCTTGTGTCTTTTGTTATGTTTTTGAAATAAAATAGCTTCTAATGGAGTTTAAAACAGCCAGCTTGGGTCTTTGGACAGGATGTTCACAGGCTATTTCGGAAATCCAACCCCCGAAAAGCTGCTGGACCAGACGGCGTCTCTGCCGCTACATTAAGACATTGCGCACGAGAGTTAACCCCCGTCTTCACAGACATTTTTAACACCTCCCTGGGGTCATGCCATGTCCCAGCCTGCTTCAAGTCTGCCATCATTGTCCCTGTCCCCAAGAAGCCCCGGATCACTGGACTTAATTGACTACAGGCCTGTGGCGCTGACGTCTGTAGTCATGAAGTCATTTGAACGCCTGGTCCTGCCCCACCTCAAGTCCTTCACCTCCTCCCTGCTGGACCCCCTGCAGTTCGTCCTAGCAGAAGCCAAACAGGTCTGTGGACGACACCATCCAACCTGGCACTCCACTTCATCCTGCAGCATCTGGACTCCCCGGGAACCTACGCCAGGATCCTGTTCGTGGACTTCAGCTCTGCTTTCAACACATCCTCCCTGCTCTGCTCCAGGACAAGCTCTCCCAGCTCAACGTGCCTGACTCCACCTGTAGGTGGATCACTGAACTTCCTGACGGATCGGAGGCAGTGCGTGCGGCTGGGGTAAGAATGTCTCAGACACTCGACTATCAGACACAGGAGCTCCACAGGGCTGTGTACTTTCTCCTCTGCTCTTCTCTCCTGCTACACAAACCTGCTGCACTCCCAGCCACGACTCCGTAAAACTCATCAAGTTTGCGGACGACACCACCCTCATCGGGCTCATCTCGGACGCGGATGAGTCCGTCTTACAGGAGGGAGGTGCGACCGGCTGGTGTCCTGGTGCAGCGGTAACAATCTGGAGTTCAACGCCCAGAAGACAGTGGAGATGATCGTGGACTTCAGGAAAAAGCCACAGCCCCCCAGCCCCCCCTCATCATGACAGACTCCCCCATCACCACCGTGGACTCCTTCCGCTTTCCTGGGCACCACCATCACCCAGGACCTCAAGTGGGAGCCCTCGCAATCAGCTCCCTCATCAAAGAAGGCCCCAGCAGAGGATGTACTTCCTGCGCGCAGCTGAGGAAAGCCAAGCTGCCAGCGCAGATGATGGTTGCAGTTCTACACGGCCATCATTGAGTCCATCCTCACCTCCTCCAATTACCGTGTGGTACGCTGGGAGCACACAAAAAAGCCAGAAGGGCCAGGACAAAAACAGAGACTACAGCCGCATTGTGCGTTCTGCTGAGAAGGTGATCGGCTGCAGACTTCCATTCTCTGCAGGACCTGTACGTCTCCAGGGCTCTGGGACGAGCAGGGTCGCGATCACAGCTGACCGCTTCTCACCCTGGACATGGTCTGTTTGAACCACTCCCCTCAGGCAGAGAGGCTACGGTCCATCCGGACCAGAACCTCCCGCCACAAGAATAGTTTCTTTCCCTCTGCTGTTGGACTCATGAACACTTCAAAACACCTGTCACTTTAACTTCAATATTCAACCCACTCACTGCACTGTCACTTTCTGCCACTATAACTTTAAACATAACTGTAAAAACTTGTGTACATAGAAATGCCTATTTTAATTTTTATTGTATAGTAATTTTAAATTGTTTTCCTAATGCATGCCCTTTTTTGATTGAATATATGTTGTTTTATTATTACTCAGTGTTTTATGTTGCACCTTAAGGCCGAGACAAGTTCCTATGTTTTTGAATTTTGTTCATTGACAATGGCAATAAACTCTTTCTGATTCTGATTCCTTGAAGCGACCTCTTCATAAAGGGTGACCGTTACGACGGACTGGCCATCTGTCAGGCTGACGTACTTGTACAGTTTAATGTCCTCGGCCTGAACATTGTCCTCCTCCACAGATCCATTTCCCCACAGCTCGCCTCGGCCTTTCTGCCACCACAAAAACCTTCAGTGTTGGTAAAGGGTATGGACGGCCCCTCACAGCTTGCAAGATCATTCTGTAATGTAAAAAGATCAAATAAAACACATGATTATAATAATTATGAAAAACTTAAATGTATTCCAAATACTGTTTTATATTTAACTAATATCTATTGCAAATAATAGATTTATTTATATTATAAATCAATGTAACGTGTGCATTTATAATATTTTAAACCATGAGCCAGTAACATGTTTTAATTTGAACCCAATTCACCTTTTATATCACCCCGTTACTAAAGTTTTTGAGTTTTTGATGTAAAGCTTCTCAAAGTCGGGGCGCAGAGCCGTGCCAAGGGGGGCGCGAGACGTTTGCATTAAGAGAGACAGACGTGTTTTGAGCAACAGAAAAACGCCCCGGTGCCAACACAGCGTTCAGCTCTATGTGGCCAGACGGGCGCTGAGCTGGTGGACTGTTCAAGCGCTCCCTGTTTGCCCACACGCTCCTCCGGGCCTTGTTTGGTGGCCGAACTGTCCTCCATTCCCAGGTCAATGCCAGTGAAAATGTTTTGATGCACTAATAGTTTTTTGTTTTGAAGAAGCAGCTTGAGCTTTCATAGGTGTTTTGAAAATTACAACCAGGAAAAATGAAGCATATAAATCTGAACTCTCCCGAAAAAAACATGTCGATATATCAGAAAACACAGAAAGTTGTCACGCGACTTTGCAATACACATATCGCACACATGCTGTATTTTTTTTTTTTCGATATTGTGCAGCCCCCAGTAAGCATCACATTGTTTAGAATATTTTTAAAAGGTAAATTAGTCCCTCATTAGACTAAATGCTTTTCTTCTTCTTTTTAAATAAATACTTGCATCATTACCAGATGAAATGGTCCATCACCGTTCGGCATTTTGGATCTGGAAAAAATACAGTTAAATTAGCTATTCATTGAATGATCGATGATTGAAGTAAAGTTAAGATACATAGGGGCTGGCGCTGCACGATATTGGATCAAACTGCAATATGCGATATGTAACATTTTCGGTTTGCCTTATGTAAGCAATATATTTAATTAGCATAGCAGTGTGGTAAAAGTTAGGCCACTTCTCCTGTAATTAGAATAATAATTCATTCTTTTTTAGTGTGGACTGTGCATAGTATAAGCTGAACAGGGCAGAGGAAAGATGATATTGGTCTGTGTTCATCACTGTTTCTGTGCTCTTTATGTACTTGACATCACCGCGGGGACAGGAGATGTGCCTGGAATGACACGTGTACTTTCACAATGTTACATGTGACATCACTGATTTCAAAGTATTGCTGTCAACACTGGATCAAAGAGACTGAAATGTGGCTCTCATCAATGACATTTGCATAAAATGTGTAATTTTAAGCAGAAACTCCTCATTTGTTTGTTTGTTTACTACTACTATGAACTATAAAATGTATTAAACAATTATTTAATATTTTTTTAAATGTAATTACGGAATGTAAAAAAAAGAATAGATTACTTGATTGATTGAAGCAAATAATCGACAGGTGCAGTCCCTAACCCTTTTCCTGCTTGATGTGGCCAATCACAGTCAGCAGACTTCCAGTCGGTTGCTCCTTGTATTCATAGAGAGCACGGCCCTTCTGCCCGCGATCCAAATTGAGTAGTGGCCACCACGCGGAACTGCAGCCTCCCGGCCGGACCATTTCATGGGTTTAGCCTCTAAAATTACCTAAAGTGCTCATTTCTTTTTAGTCCCAAAAAAAACCCAGAAGGAATTTCACTCTTTCACCGTTTCTAAAATCCTTAAAAATGACATTTTTAACGTCACGGCGAACATGTACGCGCACTGGCCACGCAATCCTTGTGAACGAGCCTCAGAAGAGCATGTGTCGGACGGAAACAAAACAGAAGCAGAAATTGGACGAGACGAGCGATACACTAAGTTGTGTTTTACGTCATTTCACAAGTTTTCACACGTCATTCAATATGAAGTGTAAATGAATGATTACATAGTTAAAACAAGCTATCACAAACTAACGTTTAGCTACACAAAAAGATGCATTCAGAACAATATTCCATGATTTCAAAGAAATTTTGCAAATAAACCATTATTTTCTCCATCCAAAATATTATAAGGGACAAATTGTCACAATGTATTGTGTTTTCTTCAGGTTAAGTTAAACACTGACCAAGGAAAACTAGGGAAAAAATGGGGAAAGATAGTTATGTTTTTATTATGTGCAATCAAAAGCATTTACCAATAATTAAAATGTAATCTGCTGCAATGGGTAAGAGCTTACGTCTATAAATGTAAACGTATTTAAAAGTGACAGTCGTGTACTCTCATGGGCAGCAGAGACTAAATTTGAGGTTGTTTTACCAATTTGATAATGAAGTGTGCTGTGTACTACAGCTCCTTATTTAGCCATCACCTGGTTGGATGCTAAACTGCATTTCGTTGCTCTGTACTTGTACATGTGTAATGACAATCAAGTTGAATCTAATCTAATCTAAAAAAAATTGTATGTTATATGACTTCTAAGCATTTAATGCTGTGAAATGTTCTGTTTCTCTTTCAGCCTGACAATTTGTCCTTCTCACCAGAAGACTGTGCAGCCCTGGAAACAAAGTCTTGTTTTCGCTGCAACGTAGAACTTCATCTTCAATGGCAGCAGATGCCTGTGTCCTTGTGGAAGTTTGCCAGAGGTTGTTTTCAACAAGTCTCTCCTTCTTTACAAACTGCAATGATTTCCTCTGATGGGCTCTGCAAACCACCTCGATTCTTCAGGAGAAAAAACAAATGGACTGGGGGTCTCAGATGTAATTGTGTCAGTTCAAATGTTTTCCTTGATTTTTTTCTTCTTTGTACTTAGACACAGCATCAACATCAGGACAGAGTGAGTTAGCTCAGACTGGGCTTCCAGAAGGGGCTCCAGGTTGAACCTACGTGTTGTCCAACAGTAGATGTCTGTGTGGTCCAACAGTAGACAGTCTTCACCTGACCCCTGATGAGAAGACGTTTGTAGGCTGCAGTGAACTGTCTGGTGGTGGCATTGTTGTTATATCCACCATGTTCTCTGACAGAGCTCTTGATCAGGCATGTCCAAACTACGGCCCGGGGGCCAAATGCGGCCCTCAGACCAATTTTTGTTGGCCCTCCGGCTTCCTGCTAAGTTGGTCCAAACAACAAAAAGTAGTACTTTTTACTGTAAAATTGGACAAATTCAAGCATTTTGATGTCATACAAACCTAATGTTGATGTTCCAAGTCTTATTAAAGGTGTGGAGGCTCATCAAAACTATGTCAAATGCAACATTTCGAATGATTCACTTCATTGTTGGGTTGTCTGTGTCCCTCTGCTCATATAAGTTTCAAAATGCAGCCCTCGGTGAAAAAAGTTTGGACATCCCTGCTCTAGATGGTCTTTACTGAGTTTATAGGTCAGTAGATTAAGACACTGGGCATCATCCTCTTCCACAAGGGGCAGGTGTTTGTTGCAGTATTCCAAAGCATCAGCGACACTGCTGAATACTTGTGTCACCTGCTTCACCTTCATCTTCTGTCCCTCCCACTTTATACGCACCATCTTCAACTTGTTTCCTAGTCTCAGTCCCTCTTTTTCCCTCGTTTAGCTCTACAAGATACTTCCACTTGATCTTTCCTGTTGAGGGCTACAGTGTTCCTCCTTCAGTGTATTCAAGTGTATTTCAGAGCAGCTTAATCAAGTGGCAGACATCTAAACCTACATGGACAGAAGAGTTATAGTCAGGATGAGGAAAGGAGGTAACCACAGAGTATACGTCTGCACCAGTGCCTTGAGCCAGAGGGAAACGGCATGAAGAGCCATTGCGGGTTAACGAAAACAATCTTCCCCCGATGCTGTGCAGGTGATGAAGGCATTCCTTTGGCACGTTCTTCACCTGTTAGTGATTCTATGAAGAAATATGCCACTTGAAGTACCAGTTTTCCCTTCACATGCTCATCCCACCTTCATAAAGTTGTTTTATGTACTGTATAATTTTGTCATAAATGATCCCAATCATCAATCAGAAGTAAAATCTGTTCATTTTAAAGTCGAAGAGTTTCACTTCTTTTTTAATGTTGTGTTGTTTGCTTACTTGTCTTCAATACTGAGATATTCAGTATTAATAGTAATAATAATAATAATAATAATAAACAGTACATGGATGACTCCAACAAAACTCCTCTGAATAAGGAGCATTTATTAAAGATCGACATGATACAATAAAAACAATTACACACGAAAAAATTTAATACAATTAAATACTGCATAACTCCATTATGTAACAGAATTGATTATTATGTTTTACATTTCTTATTTGATATAAATCGCACAACTAACAGTGGCAAGAAATCAGTGCATTTAGGCCAAATTGTATTATGGTAAATTAATAAGTGAAACGTTAATAACAAACATAAACATAAACAACCCAAAACAATAAAGAAAGTGATCTGGGTGACGATATTAGAACCCCTAAAGGGGCAAATGTAATTTGTTGTCAATTAAATCAGACTTCATCTTAACATTTGTTATAATCCTCTTAAATATCAGAGCTTGACAACATACCTTTATATTTATAGATAGATATAATAATTCGTCATTATACATTTCGTAAACGGACCATTTCAAGTCGACATTCCAAAAGTCCGCACTGGCTGTCCTCCAGTCTTTCACGCTTTCTGCTGTCAGCGTGCTCGCCCCCGTCGCCAAAGCGTCATGGTGATGTCGTCACAACGGTGGGAGGCGCTAGCCTCTATTCAGGAAGTAACCCGGAAGAGACTTTTTTGGAGACATGCGTCAATAAGCCATGGATGTATTATATTAACTGGATAGGGTATTGCTAGCCCAAACATGTCGCTAGCGGCCCCAGCGGCCAGTCCATTGGTACTGCAGCGAAAAAAATCGTGCGGCCCAGAAAGCTTTTTTTTCCCTAGAGCGCAATGTAATGAAAAACTGCTTGTGTTCGGCTGAAAGGGACCTGCAGCTTGCAGGAAATATCGGATATAGCTGACATTTTTACCTATTTTTGGTCATTAACTTTTCTCGGTTTAAATTTCTTCAGTTGTGTTTAAACGATTTTAAGCCGTTAGCCTCGGACGACGCTCTAGCGAGCGTCTCTAGCCCAGCTCGTGCGCTGATTGGTCAGCCCGTCCAGACCAATCAGCGCTTGTAGGTAATGTGCACGAGCCGAAGTGCCATGAACGAGCCGCAGACGTAAAACTATGGATCCATAAGTTTAATAACAGAACAAATCATGGAACTAAAGACCACTGTGGATCTGAGGGCCGTGGATTTGAGGGCCGTGGATTTGAGGGCCGTGGGCACAACAGCATTAGGCCAAACCCTGAGCTAGACTTTAAGGTAAACCCGATATTTTAATAGATCCATGGGTGAATCGACTTGATTTTATGATTACGCAGTGACAGCGGGCTCGCTCCGTGCGCACCATGAAGCTACTAAAATAACGCCTTTTATCAGGTCATTCATTTTTTTCCGGTTCAAAGTACTTCAGTTTTCTTAAAAACAGTTATCTCGTACTGGCCTCTGCGCAGCTCTAGTAACTCTCGCTCTGATTGTGATTGGTCAGAGCGATCACATGGTATGCGAGCCTATGTAACTTCCGGGCCGCAGTGTCCAAAATGTGAAAGGCTAACTGGTGACATGCTTGAATGGGTCACCATCTTGAGCCCTGGGGGCTTGCAATAAGCACACTCCATTGGCTTCAATGGTCCGCCATTTTCCGGGGGCTTGGTTGTACTCCAGCAATCTTTTGTTATGTTTATCATTTTGTTTTTCTTTTAAACGACCTCTTCATAAAGGGTGACCGTTACGACAATCTGAGCATTCTCCTCCTCGTAGATCAATTTTTTCACTTGGCAACACCACTTGCAAACTCTGTAATGTATAAAAGTAAAAAAATGTACTAAAGTTATTGAGCTCAGGATTGTGACGTCATAGATAATAGAATTTTCTGTTAGCCTAGTGTTAAAGAATGAGAATTTGAGATGCTAATGTTCATGCTCAATGTGGGGGGGCGTCTGTTTGGGGGGGGCGCGGAGCCGTGCCAAGTGGGGCGCGAGACGTTTGCGCACATAACCAGTGACAAACGTGTTGTGAGCCACAGAAAAACTCACGGTGCCAACACAGCGAAGATAGGCGAATCCTTCCTCTTCTTTGGCGTTCATAGTGCCACATTACCACCACCCATCGTCGTTGTGACTGTTGGAGTCACTTTTGCTGTTGTCACCGCCCTCCTTGGCAGCCGGCAGTTGAGCGTGGACAGGAAATCAGTGGTTGCAGTGCAACACTACAACCACGCACCCAACTCTACAATCTTCCAATTAACCCTGTGTTATATAAGTAACTATAGCCTCACATGATCCCTGTGACTGGATTGTAAGAAAATTCCGCAGATTGAAATCCTACCTATTATTTTGAAACCATAAAGCCAATTCGGTTCTCTCTCTTTCGTATGCTGTACAGTGAAGCAGCACATGCTCAACAGTTTCTGGTTCTTGACAGTGATTACACAAACCTGTAGGATGTTTGCCTATCCTACTTATCGACCAATCTCATGTGAGCAAAGGCTCTCTCTCACCCCGCGTTCCTGCCCATGAATCTGCATGGACAAATACTACTCTGTATCTGATACATATGTCGTCCAGTATCACAACAATTCCAATAGTCCTGCCAGAGTTTATACACATGACTCTTAATAATGGGCTTGATTTCAGGTTTGCCTATTTCAACCAGCACATCAATTGACGGCTGCCTAAGGGAATTTTTATCCAGCGTGTCAGCCATTTAATTACCATCCACCCCAACATGTGCAGGAACCCAAATGAAGGAGACCCTCACATCCTTCCTGGACAGGAAGTAACAGGTAGAAGGTGGTATATAGAATATCCTGTCTGCAATCAGATTTTCCAGATTTAATGTTTTGCAGTGCAGAGAGGCTGTCAGAAGCTATCGCAACGTTGCAACACTGTAAGGTAGACTCAGCCCATTCCATTGCTTATCGTATCGCTATGAGTTCCGTGGAGAAGACAGAGAAGTGAAGTGATCTGTTAACCTTTTATTGGCCACTATCTCAAGGTCAGGTATAAAAAAGGTAGCGCCTGTTTGCCCACTCTCGGGATCCTTAGATCCTTCGGTATAAATAAACACATCATCTGAATGCTTATCGATGAGCTCTTGAACATTACACTGCGGTGCCTTTTTAGTTTTTCCTTTAAGTTTGCGATGCAAACTAATATCAACAGGAGTCGGGAGTAAACTTCCAAGGAGCTATGGGTGATAAAGCCACAGAAGGGTTCAAGTTAAGATCACTTATTCCAGCAGGTCGTGCTTTTGCATTTCCTACCCAGCAATAACACCGATCTTCAGCCTCATGACGTTCCCCACATACTCTTAAGAATTTCCTTCCCTGGGTGAGTGCTTGCACGTCCTTGCACATTTACCCAATAAGATAACATAAGCAGTAACCTCCTGATCCCTAGTTGCATTTCCAATTCAACCTGCATCGCAGAGACAGGGGAAGTCTTAAAAGCCCTACAACAGATACACAAGGCTTGGGCTTGTTCTACATCAAGTTTATTTAAGTTAATTTCAGCTGAAGACATGTGAGCAATACAGCCATAATAGCTGCTCTCATAATAGCCCAGTAAATATTCAGGAACAATTTTCTGCTTGGACAGTTGACTCAGGTGGATTAATTAAATAATGCAGTAGTCTTACTCATCACACAGGCAGCGGAGGACACCTTTCCGAAGAGTAAAGGTGATGGCCATAAGAAACAGGTGCCATGGTGGAATGAAGCATGTGGTAAAGCTATTAGGGCAAGAAATAAGGCATTTAAGAAGGTAAAGGATCTTCACACTATGGATGCCCTCATTTAATACAAGAAAGCTCATGCAGTTGTGCGAAGAACTGTAATGACGGCCTGTTGGAGGCAGTACTGTTCCAAAATTGGCAGAGAAACGCGACTTGGTGATGTCTGGGGGATGATTAAGCGTATGAGTGGAGTTAAGCGCAGTCATGAGATGCCAATACAGAACAATGTTGAAGCAGTCAGCAATGTTCATAAAGCTGAGCTGTTGCTGGTACTTTTGTGTCTGCACAGCTCTGACAATGTCTTACCTGCAGCAAAGCAGTGCAGAGATAATACTCTGGCACAGAATGTTGAATTGCTTAAACCCCAGCCTTCAACTCAAGATGATCCTGACCTCCTGTTCAATCTATTTGAGCTAAAAGGTGCGCTTTCTAAGGCAAGCCAAACAACTCCAGGTAAAGATGAGGTGAGCTATGATATGCTCTCTCATTTAACTGATAACACACTTGGTCTAATCTTAAATCTATTCAATCTCATCTGGGATTCAGGATGTGTTCTGTTAGCATGGAATCAATCTATTGTAGTACTGATCCTGAAACCAGGCAAGCCCCTTTCTGACCCATCAAGCTATAGGCCAATCGCTTTGACGTCGCACCTAGGGAAAACCATGGTTACCGAGCGTTTGAATTACTTCTTGGAAAGCCAGAATTTGCTTTCTACTCACCAGAGTGTATTCTGCAAGGGCAAAAATACCATGGATTCTGTGTTATGCTTGGAATCTGAAGTCCAAGTAGCCAAGACTAACCGAGAAAAAGTTTCAGATCATCTGTCTTCTCTGCGAAACTCATAGCGGTACTGTTGGCAATGGAGTGGGCTGAGTCAACCTTGCAGTGTCACAAGCTTGCGATAGCTTCTGACAGCCTCTGCACTGCAAAGCATTAAATCAGGAACGTGGTAATGAAATGGCTGATTTGCTGGCTAAGAATTCCCTTGGATGGTCATGAATTGATGTACTTGTTGAAATAGGCAAACCTGAAATCAAGCCCATTATTAAGGGTCATGTGTACAAACTCTGGCAGGACTATTGGAATCGTTGTGATACTGGACGACGACTGTATCAGACACAGAGTAGTGTTTGCCCATGCAGATACATGGGCAGGAACGTGGGGGGAGAGAGCCTTTGCTAGCATGAGAATAAGCCACACTGGACTCAATTGGTTAATGGGAAGACTGTAGAGTTGGGTGCGTCGTCGTATCGCATGCTCTATTGCCGATTGCCATGGAGGGCGGTGACAACAGCGAGAGGCACAACTGCAGTGGGTGGCAGTGATGTGGCACTATGCATGCCAGCCGCCGTGGAAAGCCAAAGAAGAAAAGGATACCTTTACGGTTGGTTGGTTGGTTGGCTGCCGGCCGCCATTGGAAACACCAACAACAACTAAAGAGTGGGGTCTAATGAATAAAGTCTAAAGAATAGCGGTAATGTAACATTATGGATACTAACCGCCATAAAACACCAAAGAAGAAGAACATGACAGCGGACGGGGAATTTCTTTACCCTGATACTCATTTAGTGTTTTCTATTTCTACCCAAATAAAATCTTTGTTACAAAATACTTTTCTGCAGCTTTAGTAATGATCCTGATCCTTTCAGTTTTTTGAATTTGAGCTGTACAGCTAATAACATCCACCATAAAGAGTACCAAATCATTCCAATCCACAACCACGGTATTCACAGTAATCTTGGGAGTTTAACACTGGCTGTGAGCAAGCTGGCATTGCTCACTGTATCTACTTTCACCTCTTTCCTTGGCACTTTCTTGACTGCCTCTGCATAGGATATACCTTGAAAGACTTGAATTTGTTGTACCTCAACAGCCCTTTTGCTATCTTCACATCCCCTGTAGGCAGAGCTATGTTCACCAGTTACAACATCTCAGTTTTTCTCATTCGGCACATTTCCCATACTCGTGATCTCATTTACACCTTTACTTCCCTTTCAAACTGCTGCTACATGCTGGCACTTGAAGCAAATTATTGGTGGTGGAACATATGGTCTTACTTCATAGCTCATGAATCCAATGAACATTGTAATAGGCAGACATTTTCATCCAAGTTTTAACATTACCGACAGGCTGTCACATCTTATTCCAGCCCGGGTCGTTTTTAATCGCCTGGCATCCTCAACCTTAGCTCCACTTAAAGTCTTTATTTCATCCACAGTCTCTATCGTAGGGATGCCTGTGATAACTCCTCTGACCATATTTCTTTCAGCATCTGAAACAATGACCCCTTTTCCTTCCAGCTTTTGAATATTAATTGCCTTAATTTGCTGTGCCGCGTCTTTACACACAACCAGCAGCGAGCCATTTCAAAGAACTATCGCATGTTTGATTCCACCCAACGCCTTCCTAGTGGTTCAACCTTAATGTTATTAGATTCCACTCCTTAAAGGACACATTTTCTTGCGCAAGTTTTATGATCACCTTACATTCTGTACTCTCATTTCCATATTAGAAGTTTCCTCCTGCTTCTCATTGCAAGAACCTTTCGATTTGGATTGGTTTGCTCCATTTCTACGTTTTCGACTACTACCTGTAGATTCAATAGCAGTAAAAGTTCCATCCTCCATGCTAATTCGTCATCGACTGTCGATTCGTCACTTCCCCCCCATCTCTTCTTGTTCGGCTCCCACTCTCAGGATCTTTAATCTATTCTGCCTATGATGGCTTTCTTCTTTGGTGGTCGCGTGGCCCGGATTTACACGATCCGGTGGTGTTTTATGGCGGTTGGTATCCATGTTACATAATCGCAATTCTTTAAACTTTACTCATTAGACCCCATTCGACTTTAGACTTCATTCTGTAGACTTTAGACTTCATTATGTAGACTTTAGACTTCATTATGTAGACTTAAGACTTCATTCTGTAGACTTTATTCTTTGGCGGAATGGAAAGCATTCGACATCATAAAGCACCCATCATGCAATGGATACTTTAGGCTGTCACATGCATTCCATTTCACTTTGATGACCTCGTGTGCTTTGAACTCATATGCTTTGCAGCAGAATGGAATGCATGTGATATCATAAAGCAACCTATCACGCAATGGCTGGAGGGCCCTCTACTGGACATTCCACAAACTACAAATGCACATAACATCAATTGAACTGAAATGACAGCAAACAAACAAGACCAAACAAGTTCTACAGAGTCTTGTGTACAGCCACCCCTGTCGTTGAAGTTCGGGTCTGGCTTTACTTGGCCTTCTCGCTCTTCTTGCGCAGCAGCATCGCTTGGATGTTGGGCAGCACTCCTCCCTGGGCGATAGTCACGCCTCCCAGCAGCTTGTTGAGCTCCTCGTCGTTGCGGACTGCCAGCTGCAGATGGCGGGGGATGATCCTGGTCTTCATGTTGTCCCTGGCGGCATTACCGGCCAACTCCAGGATTTCAGCGGTCAGGTACTCGAGCACCGCAGCCAGATACACGGGGGCTCCGGCTCCGACGCGCTGGGCATAGTTGCCCTTCCTCAGCAGCCTGTGCACACGACCCACGGGGAACTGCAGCCCGGCTCTGGAGGAGCGGCTCTTGGCCTTAGCTCTGCCCTTAGCTCTGGCCTTAGCTCTGGCTTTACTGGAGGTTCTGCGTCCAGACATTGTCAGTATTTCGTTTCTCTAATTCCTCCCTGATCGGATTGATCGTATCGCTCGACGGACTCTTCTTCTTCTTATATTCCCTTTTCTTCAAAGAACATGAATTCAAAGCACATGAGGTCATCAAAGCAGAATGGAATGCATGCAACATCATAAAACACCCTATCATGCAATGACTGGGTCTCTCTTTCTCTTCTCTCTCTCTCGCTCTCTCTTTTGATCGCTCCTTTTATTTTTACAGTATAGCGTAAAACACATGCTTATTCACTGTACAGCATATGAAAGAGAAAGAAGTTCATTCTTTTCTTTTTCATTGGTGGTGTTTTATGGTGGTTGGTATCCATCGTGTTCCATTACCGCCATTCTTTTGACTTTATTCTTTAGACTTCATTCTTTAGACTTCATTCTTTAGACTTCATTCTTTAGACTTCATTCTTTAGACTTCATTCTTTAGACTTCATTCTTTAGACTTCATTCTTTAGACATTACACTTTAGAACCACCAGAGCATGCCAGTGGACAGGTAACTTCTTTACCCTGATACTTATTTAGTGTGTTTTCTATTTCTACCTGAATAGAATCTTTTGTTCCAAGATACTTTTCTGCAGCTTTAGCAATGATCCTGATCCTTCCAGTTTTCTTTTGAGTTTGAAAAGTACAGTTAATAACATCCACCATAAAGAGTACCAAATCATCACCTTCACGCTTTAGAGTACATGTGTCAAACTCAAGGCCCGCGGGCCAGATGTGGCCCGCCAGACGTTTTCATCTGGCCCGCCGAACATTTCTAGTTTATAATTATTCATTTCCAATAGATATATCGCGTTATTATCGCTAGAACTACAAGTCCCACAATCCTTTGCAGCCGCGGCCCCTCCCCCGCGCTGTGTGCTGCCAGCTCAATGCCGAGGGACAGCGACCAGCGACACTCATCGCAGCAGGTTAAAATCGAACACGCCAGCAGCGATGACCTGTAGCGCCCAGCGACAGCTTCACACGTGGCGCTCTGCTCCAGGGCAGATCGTGGGAAACACGAGGAATAAAGAAAAGAGGCGGTTTTGTGGACGTTAGAGCTGTGCTAAAAGCGGCGCTAATGTGAAGCTAACAACAAGAAAACAAACTTCTTTGCTGACAACTCTGTGAGGAAAACATCCAAACCAGAGATCATGAGCCACAGGTAAAAACGCAGATCAGAGTGTGATAAAGTCTGAACATAACAGAGTGAAGCTGCTTTGAGCTCTCATTTGATTCACCACATGAATCATTTGTCACTAAAATAAGCTTAAACTGTAAAAATAGTGAGCTCATATTGAGTTAGTGCAGCAATATTAACATGTCTGTGATACAAACATTTAATATCAGAATCATATCACACGTCCATGTTCCTGTTCCTGCTGCTGCTGCATGAATATGGACTCAGTCTTTCACCTGCTGCACATTTGGGCAACAGTGTCCACATAGAACTATTACTAGGCTATATAACATTTGTTATATTTTTTATTGTTTTATTTTTTACATTATGTTCGGCCCGCGACCCAGCCTGAGCGTCGAAAAGCGGCCCCTGGCCCAAATGAGTTTGACACCCCTGCTTTAGAGCTTCACACTGGCTGTGAGCAACGCTGGCATCTCTCACTGTATCTACTTTCACCTCTTTCCTTGGCACTTTCTTGACTGCCTATAGGACATACCTTGAGAGACTTGAATTTTTGCACCTCAACAGCCCTTTAGCTATCTTCACATCCCCTGTCGGTAGAGCTATGTTCTCCCCTATTTCCCATACTCGTGATCTCCTGCCCATTTACCACACCTTTGCTTCCCTTTGCAAACTGCTGCTACATGCTGGCACTTGAAGCAACGTAGTGGTGGTGGAACATATGGCCTTACTTCATAGCTCATGAATCCAATGAACACTTTACTAGGCAGACATTTTCCATCAAGTTTTAACATTACTGACAGTCTGTCACATCTTACTCTACACCGCGTCGTTTTTAATCGCCTGGCATCCTCAACCTTAGCCCAAGTTAAATTCTTCTTTATTTCATCCACAGTCTCCATCGTAGGATGCCTGTGAGAACTCCTCTGACCATATTTCTTTCAGCATCTGAAAATATAATCCTTTTTCCAACCAACTTTTGAATCTTAATTGCCTTCATTTGCTGAGCCGCGTCTTTACACACAACCAGCAGCGAGCCATTTCTAAGAACTGTCGCACGTTTGATTCCACCCAACGCCTTCCCCAGGTTCAACGTTAATGTTATTGGATTCCACTCCTTAAAGGACGCATTTTCTTTTTTTTTTTATGATCACCTTACATTCTGTAATCTCATTCCCAACATTAGAAGTTTTCTCCTGCTTCTCATTGCCAGAACCTTCCGATTCAGATCGGTTTGCAGCATTTTTACGTTTCCGACTACTACCTGTAGATTCAATAGCAGTAAAATGTCCATCCTCCATGCTCTCGTCACTTTGCACCGCTATCTCTTCTTCTGCTTGTTTTACAGGATCTTTAATCCTTTACACCACATGTGTCAAACTCAAGGCCCACGGGCTGGATGTGGCCCGCCAGACATTTTAATCTGGCCCGCCGAACACCCTTTACATTTAGTGCGTTCGATTCCAATTCGGCCCGCGGCCAAAAATGAGTTTGAAACCCCTGCTTTAGACATTCTGCCCATGACTGCTTTCTTCACTGACATATTCTTTGGCTTTATGGTTTCAAAATAATAGGCAGGAATTCAATCTGCGGAATCTTCCTACAATACAGTCCTAGGGATCATGTAAGACTATAGTAACTTACTTGTAGAGAGATTGTCGAGTTGGGTGCGTCGTTGTAGTGTTACACTAGAACCACTGTCCACGCTCAACGGCCGGCCTCCATGGAGGGCGGCGACAACAACAAAAGTGAATCCAAGAGGCACTGTGGATATCAGCTGCCATGGAACACCAAAGAAGAAGAAGGATGCATCTTTGCAGTTGGCTGCCGGCCGCCATTGGAAGCACCAAACAACAACAACAACAACAACAACAACAACAACTGAAGAATGGGATCTATTGAATAAAGTATGAAGAATGGCGGTAATGTAACATTATGTATACCAACTGCCATAAAACACCACCAAAAAGTAGAAGGCTCTCTCCTTCTCTCTCTTATCTATTTCTCTTTCTCTTCTCTCTTTTCCTCTCCTTTTTTTTTTTTTTTACGGTATAGCATAAAACATACTTTGAAGACGTAGGTGGCGGTAGATGCACCTATTCAGTTGGCTGCCAACCGCCATTAAAAGTAACAGAAGAAGAAAGTTTGCCACAGAAATGTCTGCATACAAGCTCAAGTGGGTTGTTTACTGACCTAGTAAATAAAGAAAGGCATTTTACATTTTTTGGATCCCTGCGACGCACCTGGAACCTGATTAGCAACGTGGACGCTCGTATGGTTTACATCTGCGTCAGGATACCAGCACTCAGCTGATGAAAGCTTGATGCTGGATTATAAACAGCCTTTAGAGGACTCTCCATTACCATTTATAATTAGTGTTTGAGGAAAAGAGCACACTGAGCGCACACTTCAGCACCTCTGCACTTAAGTCTGCCCAAACTCTTACCACAATCAACTAAACTGTGGCTCACTCATGAGTTGGTAAATACGTGTTGATTGAGATCAGGCTGGTGTGCTTGTGGTGATGTAAGGAGGGAAGGAGGTGGAGCATCTGGATCCAGAGAACAGATCTAGAACCAGCAGAGGCTGGCTGCCGTCTGAGAGGAAAACACAGGTGCTGCAAAAGCACGGGCGGAGGGTGTAAGTTATTTTAACGTGCGGAGAGTACTTAGTACTTTTATTTGAAACTAAATATTATTCAAGTAGGAGTAAAATTATGGCATAAGAAAAGTACTTCAAGTATTTGGGGGGCACAGTGGCACAGAGATCAGCAGGCTTGCCTCTCAGCAAGAAGGTCCTAGTTTCATCTCCCGAGTGGTGTGTGGTGTTCAATTGGCAAGGAGCCAATGTTTTTTTAAAACACATTATTTTTTACTTGTTACCACTCGCCTCTTATTCAGACTCCACTTCTCTATGTTCCTGTCTTCAGCACGTCCTCTGGTAGATTGTTGTGAGTCTGAGGAGGAGATGGATGTGTTTTGTGTGGAGCAGCCTGTTATTAAGAACATGTGACACCAAAAACCTGGTCTTATTGACCAGGACATTACGACCTGTCCTCCTCAAACAGGGAAATGTGTTTATTCAACGTTTGCCGCAGGGTCATTTGTAAGAAAACCTGTCGGGCCAATTGTCCCTCTCCAGGTCAGGAGCACCAAAGATCATTTGCTCCTCCACCGGTTTGCCTAGAGGTGCTTTCAAACTCAAAGATTTTCTTCATGAATAAAATCTAAATTGTACCTAAGTTATATTTTTTAATCATGAAACTCAGCAATTCACAAAAAGACACCGATCCACTCCAAAGCCAACCAGCGACAAAAATAAGGGCCCTTGGGCAATGGATTCGTCTGCTGCTCTGTTAAACCATGAATACCATGAATAATAACGAAACACAAAATGGTGATTGCACGGCAGTTATGGTGGATGGTGGTGTTCCAGACGCACAAGAGTGGAGTCAGGATTAGCCAAGCGTGTGTGTCGTATCACAATTACAGAACGCAGACCTGCCACCCCCTGTCCACGTGTCTCCATGTGTCAGATGTTCTGTTTTATCCATTCCGGTGTGTGCGTCATCCACACGCGCACACACTGCCAGCTTTTTACAATGGCCTGTTTTAGATCGTACCCCTAACTTGTAAACAGAACATTCTAAATTCCAGAACGGAGGCAGCGGGTGGCAAATGCGAGGTGTGTGACTTCTGAATATCACCCAAAAAAAAATCAATCACAAGGTGGTTTTGACAAATGAAAACCTCATCATCATCATCATCATCATCATCATCATCATCATCATCATCATCATCATAACAGAGCCCGGTTTAAAGACATTTCCTATTGCATTTTACATTATTGCTTTATGCAAAATGTATGTAATTTTGATGGAGGAAACATCACAAATTATGTCGTAATGAGCAATAGCTTTTCATTTTATCTACAGATTTATTACATACATTTACATACACAAAATCTAATTTTTGTGAAGCTTAAATACAATTTTCATGCTAGAAATTGTTTTTCTCGTTTTGTTTTTTCCCCCTTCATCCTCTGTTATAGAAAAACCAACCAACTGCCATTTCTACACTGAAAATTAAACATTGTACCAAATTTTGTTATAATCCTTGAATATGTTTTATGGTCTCCTTGACACCTTCATTCTGGAATTTTGAACATTCTTAGGGCGGAGCTTTTTAAAGTGTCTTTAAAGTAAGGTCAAACTCTAAATATTTAAATTTAAGGACACATACTGTGCTTATTTGTGTCATTATTGACCTTTAAACATGCCTTTGAGTTCCTTTTACTTTGACATTACGTTTTGAACTAAAAATAAAGCGCATTGGAAAGCACGCATTACTTTCTATCAGCCAGGCGTTCCCTCGTCAGGATTTGGTGTTAGCACTCCATCTACTGGCAACAGGGAATTACCATGGGGAAATAAACCAAAGCTAGCTTGCCCTGACAGGCTAACAGTTGTGATGAACTTGATCTGAGTCAGAAATGCTCAGAACGGGTCTGGCAATGACTTATGGGTTTGAAAACAGCACAGGAAACCTCCAAATCTCAAGCTTTGATGTCACAAATCTGTGAAGTTTGAGGCCCAGGGGAAGAGGACCTCGTTAACAGAATTACTAAAACGAGCGTGAATGAAGCTAAGTACAACTCCAGATAAGTTTTTGGTTGATTAAAAGCTAAAAAAAAGAGGCAATTTTGCAAGTTTAGGTGTTGAAATCTGAACAACACGTCTTTATTTACATCACAGCCGTAGATACACTTTATTATGGATGTAGGCTATACAGAAAACCTACAGATGTATTTGTTTACTGCTCAAAAGCCAGACGCAAAAGGTCCACTCTTCTATCTGGACCTTGTCACCTCCAGCACACCAGCTAATGACATTAGCTTCTTTACCAGCGTCCAGGCCCTGACTTAACCAAACAAATTAGCGTTTGGTCTCAGATGTGCGACGCCCGGTGTCCGTGCTAAGTGCATCCTGCTGCAGGTCCTGACGCTGATGGAAAAGCTCAAAGCAAACACAGCTCCGGCCCTTTCCTGGTCCCGGGACATTCTCCTCTGATTGGTCTGGGCCTTGGCTCTGTGCCCATTGAACGGCTGCATAAAAAGCTCCCTCCAGCCGCCGGCGCGCTCAGAAAGCAAACTGGGGACTCAAAGGAAAGACATCAACTTTGCAGAACTGTACAAGAACTAAAAGAGGAACCAAAACAGAGGCAAGATGTGTAAAGGATTAGCCGCATTACCGCAGACATGCATTGAAAGGTGAGTGCTGCAGCTTAAATGCAAAAGTTGGAAAAGTTCTAGAGTTCTAGAAGTTTGAACTATATATTAGTTAGATATTTGCTTGAACAGTTTGTTACAAGTTTTTATGAGGGTACAAACAAAAAAGGTAGAAAGATAAGGCTCTATCGTCATGTGGGATTGAAAAATATTATGAAACTTAGATATGAAAGAATTGTTGTTCACGGCAAGATAGGTAAAGGTTTTGGTTTTTTTCACATTTTAATGTGTTCATATAAAAAAGGCAACTAAATCTAAAATTGCATGTAGTTTGGAGTATATTATTATTGGATAAAATTATTGTTTGATTTAGTTTGTTGATATTCGATGCCTGAATTTTAAAAAAAACTTTTTTTTAAGGGATTTTAGATCTCTTTTTTACATTTGAGGAAACTCTATATTGCTGATAGAATGACAAAGAATTCAACTTTTACTTATTTGAGTTAATGTCTTATTTACTATAGATATCAATACATTTTCTGTTTATTACTTTAATTAATAAAAAACTTTCAGTAACTGCTACTTAAATTGAAAAAAAACCCTGTAAAAACCACATTTTTACAAAAAACATCCTTTGACTTGACATATAAACAGACAAATACATGGAAGGACGCTGATTCAGTGAAACAGTAAAACATCTTTCAGTTTTGATTGGACATTTTCTTTAGTTTCGACACTTTCTTGTATGTCAAAAGCACAAACGGACTCACAAACTGAAAAAAACCCAGGAATAAATAAAGTTACTCTGATTACATAAACTAATATTCATCTAGATTTATCCTATACATACAAAACATGCGCAAAACATCAAATATTATTATTCCTATTGCATTGATTATGTTAAACAGTGACACTTCATAATAACTACACCTTAATTAGTTTTTCAAGCTTAATTAAGGCTAGCAAAAGAGTATTTATGTTACGATAGAAAACAAATGTGTACGAAAATACCTCGAGCTTTTGGTACTTGAAGTTTTAGTCTCTGATTAAGTGATCTTTTTATCAGAAAGATTGGTGCGCCCATGATAAGACGGCGCGTCCTATCACTCACAGTTACAGGGGAGGATCTGAACGGGACGAGCCATTTCAAAGACCAGAGGAGGGAGGCGTTTGTCTCTTTTCCTAACCTGGGAAATGTTTGAGTGGCTTTGAAGCTGTTGAACTGTGCATACCAGAGCGCTTAGGTCATCTGCAGGGCCAAACTCCACCTTTTACCCCCGCTTTACTTGTTCAATAGGTGACGAATTATTTGGAAAAAAAGTCTCATTTTAGTCACTTTAAATACATCTTAGAACGCTTGTTAAATGCTACACTTTTTTAGGATCTGGACATTTGAAAGCATTGTGTAAAAAAATCATAATTTCATTGATGCAAAGTCTCGTTGGTTTCGGAGGTGGTGATGTAAAATGTGTTGTCATTGGAACTAACAATCCAAAACTAAATATTTAAACCATAATAAAAAAAAACAGGAAGCTAAAACGTGCTATTGAAAAGAAAAAAATTTTTTTTTAAACTTGCCACAAAAAATATATATGTAATAATATTTGGTCGGACCGCTTTTAGCTTTGATTACAGCACACATTCGCTGTGGCATGGTTTCCATAAGCTTCTGGAATATTAAAAGATGTATTTCCATCCAGTGTGTCATTCTTTTTCACAGTTGATCTTGTGTTGATGATGGAGAGAGTGACCGCTGCACGAAGCCTTCTCCAGCTCGTCCCAAACACTCTCACTGGGGTTCAGAGCTGGAGGAGATTAGTTTCTGCTTCTCCTTAGAAGTTTTCTCTACTTGATGCCAATGATTTGACCCTTCTTTAAGACACTGAGATCTTTTCCATGACCAGGAGATTTGTCTTTCTTTCTTTCTTTCATTCATTTTATTTTTATTTTTTGGGGGGAAATGTATATTGCCACAGAAAAAAAAAACACAACCAAAAAGCAAGATGAAAATAATAACAATAAAAAATAAATAATGGTACAATATGGCAAAACATGAATACATTAAGACAGAAAAAGTCCTAAGTGTATGTCCCATTTAGTCCCAAATTTATAAATTTGTCCATTTCCAAAGTAAGTTTCAATGTCTTTTCTATTTGTCTGTTACTATGTCAGTCTTTGATCGTTGGTAAGGTTTGTGTGCCTTTTTTTCCTGCCACCAAAAGTACACTCCAAAGGCATCTTTATTATATCCATGGCCCAAGAACATAGTTCTAAAATCGAGTGTCACAAACTGTGTGCAGTGCATTGTTAATTTCAGTCCATTATGTCTAAGCGACAGGACAGTCCCAAAACACATGATTGTGGTTTGCCTCCTGGTGCCACAGTTTATCCAACAGTTAGCACAAACAGAACAAAATTCCCTCCACTGGGATGTACACACACTTTCTCCGCATAATTGTTTCAAAAATGAGAAGCCACTCACTGCATCAGTCGGGTTTAAATACCGTGTTGCAGCTGAAAAATCATCACCATGCAGCGATTATCCAGTAGGAGGCTTGTACCTACTGTATTTGTTTAGTTGATTCCAGGTGACAACTTTTTTGGGGGGGGGGGTAGGCAGTGTATGTCAGACAATGTATTAGGCCTATTTTACACATGTGCCATGGCTTTCTGAGTACAATGAGAGCTAAGAACATGTACACCAATGATTTATTAGCATTCAGTTTCTAACAAATACATGTACAAACAGTAATGTTGTGAGGTGCATGTTTTAAGCAGGGAGAATGGATGGCTTGAAAGAGGGGTGAAGGAGGCAATTTTAATAAAAGAAAAAGAAAACCTTTCTTGGAACAGCTATAGTGGCCTGAGACATACGCAATCTACCCTCTGTTTACAAAAGCCTTGTCAAACCTTAGCGAAATGTGAGAAAGTCAAATGCTAATCTTAATTCAACAGCTACAAGGAAGAGACTGGCAGAGAACAATAAGATACGACGATCTGATATGAGAATAACAGGATAAAACGACTTATTACAAGGCTAGCAGGTAAACAAAGGCAGCGCAGTTTCAGGTTATAACGCCTCCTTTAGGCGAGGACTGATCAAGCTCAGGGCAGAATAGGTTCTAGCTTCTCACGCAGTACCTGGACCACCATGGACAAAGTCAGTCAGAAGAATCAAGATTTCAGTAGCAAAAAACACTGCTAAACAAAGAGTATAGCATTAGCATAGGTTCAGTTATACTGCATTGATTCTGACATGTCTGTAAACGTGTTTGCACCAGGGCCAAGGAGATCAAGTCCAAGCTGGGCGTGCTGCTGCAGAAGCCGGACAACGCCATCGACCTGATCATCCCGTACCCAGAGAAGAGCGAGAAGAAACCAGAGAAACTACACAAGTGAGTCACCCAAACGAAGCACATTACATTCTGCAGCTTTTCTGATGGACGGTCAACCACCCGCTGGTCTCCACACTTTTAATGTTTAATGCCATGCAGTGAAACATCAGGAAAGCAAGAACATCTCAACTGAAGAATAAGTTCAAAGTCAAGTTGTTTCGCAAGGACTACTACTCTGTGACTCAACCGATACTTACTTCTTACTTACAGTATTTGGAAAGCGGCATTTATTTTGGAAAGACGCCCACGTGACAATTGTGTATTTGATATATCTCCAGAGTTAGTTTTCAGTTCTGTTGAAAGTAAATATTGGTGAGTTTGGTCAGAGCTGCGGCTGGCTTTCACAACGAGTTTACATAGAAAAGGAAAAGCAGAAGTGGCATCAGTTGTAAAAACGCCACGATAAGATTATGAAGTGTTGTTTCAGAGACAGGTGGATGACTTTATATATATCATTTAGCGAAATGGAACCACTAAACACAACATACAGTCTTGTCGCTTGTAATTTATTGCTTTTAAATAATTCAAACAGAAGTGTCTAAATGTAAAATGATTTTTTTTTGCTTACGTAAAAAGCCTAATTTGTCGTCTCTCGAATGGAAAACGGCGCCATTCTTCTCTCAATCAACCTCTCAATCAACCTCGGATTTACAATGCGATTAATCGTGATTTATCGTATTTCAAAATTTTGATCAATCAGATTAATTTGACATTCGATTGACGGCACTAATTTAGACTTAGACAAACTTTATTGATCCACTAGGGACATTACTTGGACAAAGTAGCGCAAGTTGTACAAAATAATCAGAGCAAAGAGCTACAAATGCATGGTAGTCAAATTCTAAATAAGTAAATTAGCAAGAATAGCAGAAGACATATTGAGCTAACTTTTGACAATGTTGGCACAGATCAGGTTTTTTTATTCAAATGCATGAGACAGGTGAGAACAGAGAGTTCCTCTGATCTCTTTATGCCGATTCTGGAGAAAGTTTTACGTGACCTTGTGTGGCTTTTTAACTTCAAAGTGATAAAAAAGAGATGACAAGAGGTGAACGTGGATTCGTAGATGTTGAAAGTTGAGGGTTTCATCTCGGGCTCCTTATGCAAAGTACGGCAAATTTGTAAAATGGCTTTGACTGTCCTGAAAAAAGCACAATGACACCACAAAGACAAATGCGTTCTTATTATTCTTATATTTATGTAAATTCATGAATAACACCAACAAATCTGCTGGAAACAGTCAAATGCATCAATGCAAACAGAGTGAACAGCAGAGAATCAGGTCTGTAGTTTGTAACAGGAAATCTATGGACCTATGTGTCTATTTATCAGGTTATTTTAGATTAATATTTACATTTACAATGAACAAAAAGTAAAATAATCATTTAACATTAATGTCTTTTTGAATTTGATATTTAAATCATGGTGAAATGTACAGATACAAATACAGTCTTCAAAGCCTGCTGCGATATCATTTCAAATCTTTAAATGTGAACACAGAACTAGTTCATTTTAAACAGTTTGCATCAGTCCAAATGTATTGCTCACTTTAGCATCCTAATTATTCTCTGTGTTTGAGTTTGTAGCTCAACTTTCACAGCTTTCAGAGGCCAGGGTTTAGATATCACGGTAAAGCTAACACACATTAGCATGCTAACAGTGCACTTCCTGCTTCGTGGAGAATAAAACGCTGTGTGCTGTCGATGCAGACAGCACACAGCGGTCTCATTCAGAACCTAAGGGCTGCTTTCACAATATACCAGTGCTGAGGCAAGACAGTTTACTTTTCTTACATAAAAAAATCGACTGCAACCCCACAAAGAATTTAAATGGTTTTAACTACCGTATTTTCCGCACTATAAGGCGCACTTAAAAACCTTTATTTTTCTCCTAAAATGACAGTGCGCCTTATAACCCAGAGCGCCTTATATATGGATTAATTCTGGTTGTATTTACTGACCTCGAACCGATTTTATGTGGTACACAGCGCTCAAAAATCCGTCAAAATGTTTTCTCTCGACTTTGGTAAACTACAAAGCCGCACCGCTTGCAGCATTACGGTTACCGTAGCCAGGAGCGCCGCGGAGAAATACTGTGCTTCACCATAATATTAGAGTGTGTGCATAAGGAATTTGAAGGATTTGTGGAACTGAAAAAGTGAGTGTATTGTGTTTTATTTTACGTGTTATAATGTTAACTGAATAATTTTGAGTTACTGTGAATACGCTAGCGTTTGATTTAGCGGTATCTGACTGTGTTTTTTTACGTGTTGTACCTGAGCCATTTTGAGTTACTGTGATTATGCTAACGTTTGATTTAGCGTATCAGACTGTGTCAGAACGTGTTTCCATTGAACAAGGTTGGGACTGTTTTATTTAGCTTAATCCGCCTATATAGCCTTATGTATGAAAAAAGTTCAAAAATAGACCATTCATTGACAAGTGCGCCTTATAATCCAGTGCGCCTTATAGGGCAGAAAATACGGTAATGTCTATAACGCGGTTGTTTTCAGTAAAAAAAAACACTGTATAACTTAAAATTCTGTGCAATGTTTGAATAACTATGTGTTTTTAAATGTTTTAGAAAAAAGATTTTAAATAAAATGTTGCCACATAGCTGATTAACCACAAGCAAGTTTTCAAACTTCAGTTTATTTTCTTCCAGAAAGTCAGAGGGGGAAAATGAATGAGACATTTACTTCCAGAGAAACAAGCCTACGTACTTTCTCCAAAACTCCAATACTTACTGGATCTTCCTGTCAGATCGAAACGTTGTTGATTAATTGCAGTTTTGGAGTAAGTGTGCAGGATGGTCTCACTTGACCAGCACTTTTAGCACAAAACCAGAACTGGAATAAAACCAGGTCTAAATAAGAACCAAACGAGATTTAAAATATAAATTAACAAGTTCAACCAAACCAGAACTAAACCTTTAAACAAGAGAACATTTATTTTTCTATATTTGGGAGATGGGCCGCGGGGAGCTCAGATCATTTGGAAGGCCGGTTCTAACCTTCCAAAATACCGCGAGACATGTAATTAGCATTAAGTGATGCTAAGTGATGTGTGCTAAATGTATTCAGGGGCAAGTTTCCCAGCCACTGCAATCACTGTGACAGTACTTGAAGAACAAAATGGTCAATTCCTTGGAAAAAAATATTTTTGGCTCACACTTGATTGCATCCTCTGAAAAAAAGGTGGAATTTTCTAGAAAATTGGTTTCAGATGGTGCTGAAAGGAGGTCTAGTCTTAGTGTGCAGCCATTTTAGCCAAGAGTTATTCACAAACACTGTACAGAAGCAAGGTTGGATTTTTCATGAATATATTAGTTTTAAAATGTATATAGTCCAGGTCAGAACAAAAAGGCCAGCTCCTTGGGGGTTGGTCCTGTTCTGTCCTGGTTCAGTGAAAGATTAATTCTGGGGTTAGTCTTGGTTTAGTCCCGTCTGTGCAAGTGTGAACAAAGCCTATACCAGGTCTATACAGCACTAAATTAGGTCCAAGTAATGGCTAAAGAAGGCATACACTAGGTTTAAACCACTTTATCCTGATCCAAAACAGGTCTAAACCAGATCTAAATCAGGTCTAAAACATCATGACTAAACCAGGGTTAGGACTCTTTTTGACTCAAAAAGACACAAAAGACCCAGTTCTCTCAAATATTGTTCACAAGTCTGTCTAAATCTGTTAGTGAGCACTTCTCCTTTACTGAGATAATCCGTCCCACCTCACTTGTGTGGCATATCAAGATCGCACAGCACAACTTTGGCATGCTGACTGCAGGAATGTCCACCAGAGCTGTTGTCTGTGCTTTGAATGTTCATTTCTCTACCATAAACCGTCCCCAAAGGCATTTCGGGGAATTTGGTCCTCACGACCACGTGTAACCAAACCAGGCCAGGACCTCCACGTCCAACATTCTCATCGGCAAGAATCGGTTTGCATAACCAAAGAATTTCTGCTCAAACTGTTCCGGAACCTTCTCAGGGAAGCTCACCTGCAGCTTGTTGTCCTCATCAGCTTCTTGACCTGACCAGTTTGTCGTCGTACCCGACTTGAGTGGGCAAATGCTCACATTCGATGGCATCTTGCATGTTGGAGAGGTGTTCTCTTCATGGATGAATCCCGGTTTTCACTGTTCAGAGCAGATGGCAGACTGCGTGTGTGGCGTTGTGTGGGTGAGCAGTTTTCTGACAATATTGTGGAACGAGTGGCCCATGCTGGCGGTGGGTTTATGGTGTGGGCAGACGTATATTATGGACAACGACCACAGGTTAATTTTACTGATGGCTTTTTGAATGCACAGGGATACAGTGACAAGATCCTGTGGCCTATTGTTGTGTTGCAGGATTGTGTACACAATTCCTGGAATTTGGAAAACTGGGACAACTGGGACATGTCTTGGATAAAACTGGGACAAATCAACGGTTTTGGATACATTTGCAGGGACATGGGACACAGGGCACAAAACTGGGACTGTCCCGGGTAACTAGGGACATCTGGTCGCCCTAACCAGGATTCAAGTATTTCTTTCCATATTGTCATTTACACTCAACAACTTCTCTGTTGAGTGTTTGGGTCGTAATAATGCTACATGTTTATACATTTGACATATTCACTGTTTTAATGATTAAAATGGGTGTATTTCATATTTTGTTTGTGCAGGTTGTAGTTTAACAAAGACATTTTGTTGTTTGAATGTATTTGCTAGACAGTTGCTAGAGGGTTGTTTTTTTACTGACACATGTTGACCTTTGGACCGTCTGTTTCCAGGCCGAGCCCGGAGGAGGTGGCCCAGTGGCGTGAGAGTCTGGACCTGGTTCTCAACAACAGCTGTACGTATACTTCTGTTTGAACAGATCTGCTTTATCTGCCTTTTTATTAACGCAGTACAAGTAAAATTTTTGATAAAGCATGGCCCTCCTCTGACATCGACTTACCATTTCTATGACTCAATGGACATAATAACGGTGGACAGGAAACAAGCTTTGCAAAGTTGTTTCCTAATGGTAGGGGGAGATAAAGGAGGCTTCAACTCACCCCACAACTACTCATTTCAACAAAACATAAACTCACCACATTTTATTCAATGGAAGAAATGTAAATCAGTTCAATTATGAGTGATCACAAAGTCTCAAAGCACCAAGCATCAGTGATAAATGTGAGTGTAGCATGTTCTGTTGTTTCTCTGGTTTTCTACTGCAGTTTAATTGATTTACTTCTTTCTTCAGATCTCATAGAGCTCTTTCAAAAGATGCACTATGCAACTTGTCAGATTGAGTCAGTGTAATCCTTCATTCGTCCAGGAGTGTTCCATTGTAGAAAAAGATTCAGTTGTAGTCATCTGGACACTGTTTTTCTCAATCTGCGGATCGAGTCTGAGAACTCAGATGTTTATCCTTCTCCGACTCCGACGGCGGTCTGTAATCCTGAATTTGCGTGCCTTCGGTGTTGATAAAGTTCTTGTGCAGTGGCAGTGTAGCCTCACCCACAGTATGTAACTCTCTTTACAAATTGAATACGCTACATTGCCTGTTTTTGTGTAGGCATCTTGTCCTTAGGGTGAACCATTTTTTTGTCTTAAAGTGTTGCCCAGTTTGAAATGAACAAAAATGCTGTGCTGTCTATTATTCTTTCAGATTTTCAGACAGTCCAGACACATAAGGAAAAGAAACTCCTTCTTGGTTCTGTTTCCATTTTGTCCCAGTTTTTTGGCTCTTTGAACTTTGTTGAGAGCCCAAGTCGGGTATCCACAGGCTGAGAGAGCATTCCGGACGTGTTTTTCCTCTTTCCTCTTGCCCTCTGAGCTGGTGGGCACCTCTTGTGCTCTGTGTTGTAGTGTTCTGATCACTCCCAGAGCAGGTACTGGTCCGTGTGTGTGGGTTTCCAATATACTTCTATCTGGAGCTTCCCATCCTCTCCTCTGAGAGTAGAACAATCAAGAATTACCCAGCGGTTCTTCTTAGCATCTTGTCTTGTAAACCTAATATTCGGGTCCATCGTGTTGATGTGGATTGTCACAGATGTTGGCCTTGTATGACTGACTTAAACGTATCTATCTTGCTTTTTTCATGTCATTATAAGGGGGTTTTATTGCTGAAAAATTCTTGCATTCTTACTTTGAGCTGGATCTCTTTTCCACAGACCTGGCCAATTTAATATTGTATATATTTATTATATTATATTGGCCAGAAGGCGCCCCCAAGAGGAGGTGCGACGCAGTGCTGGTGTCTGCACTTTACACAGAGCAGTGCTGATGTGCACTGTTTGTTTGTTTGTTTGTTTGTTTAAAAACAAACAAACTCAAGGCTCTGTGTCACTGCCCCACTGGAGGCAGCAGCAGCGGCACCAGTCTGCACACTTTTGTTTGTCTCATTTTGCAACAGGCCGTTTAGTCAGAGCAATCAAGGTTTGACTAATAAGTGTGTCACAACTATATCAAAATTGATCAGAAAAATATCCAAATAAGCCTGTTTTACCCTTACTTCTACTGTTGAAGCTTGTAGTGGCCACTTCAGGCCACTGAGCGGTACTGCAGGCCATGAATCTTGGTGGTTCATCTCCCACAACTGGCCATTCTCTTACCTTGAACAGAGGCCCGTTCATGCTCTCTCACATGAGCTTTTAGAACCAGAGCGGACTGCAGCTTCTTTTAGAGGTCTGCACATGCGCTCTGAGGACCACCCAGCCTCAAACCCATGGATCTATGCTCAAACCACACTGAATAAACCTGTGTGGGAATCAAGGATGTTTGCAGGTTTTTCCCAAACTGAGCATGTGCAGAGGAGAAGTGAAGCAACTGCAGCGCCAAGCCTCAACAAACTGACTTAAAAACTATCTTTTAGAGACAAGTCTTTGTAGCTAAGGCTCTTTTCACGTTTCTAATGATTAGAAATTAGAAAATTAGTTAGAAATACAGACGGTAATTTTATAATTTTATAATTCAATAACAGAGACAGCTATTTTGTGTAATGAACTGAACAGTGAAGTGACACTATTGAGTACATTCAGCACTTCAACATAGGTATCAGTCTGACTGAGCAAGAAAAGCATTTGCCTTCCACACTTGAGAGCAGGGTTCGAGACTGACTCCTACATGTCACTTTTTTTTGTTCACTTTCGCGTGAAAATGTTATCTACAAACACCCCAAGTCTGCTTGCCCATCCATAAAAGTCACCGCTCACTAAGTAGTTTAGTTTAGTTTACAGAGGCTCAAACGCAGTCACAGCCAAAACGATAATGATGCCAGAGGAAAGCACACATAAGAGTGAGAAAAGGCCCAGAATCCTGCTACATCTAAATAAGACAAGGTGCCAGCGCTTGTTAGCGGTCTGTGAGAATTCTGTCAGCATTGAGACAGAGGGTGAGAGAATAGCAGCTTTTAGGTTTTGTAGAACTCATCCAATCCTTCGGTCTGGACTCTGGTCTGGTCTAGGACAGACCTGGAATCCTGTCTACTATTTGAACAGGAGCACGTCACAGCCTCTTGTTTCCATGGAGACGGCTGTATCCTTAGCTCATGTATATGTTCTCTGTGTTTAATCCCTGTCACGTAAGAAAGAGTCTGAACTGAAGTGAACCTTTTTAAGGCTAATCAAGCCGTTTTGCTCAAGGTGAGAAATAGAATAATTAGCCTTCGTGAGATAAAAAGTCACAATTGCCAAGTATCTCGTGAGCTTTGCCTCACACTCCAAACTAAAGGACAGGCAAATACAGCTGTTAAATTTGTTATGAATATAAAATGTTCTTGTTTTAATGCTGATGTTCATAATCTTCTAAAACATTCTTAGAGATGTACATTTTTTGTGTTTTTTGAAAATTCCAACACCTTTCAAACTTGCTCCTTTTTAAAATGTGAAACCATTCCAAGTACTCCCTGGTGAGTGTCTCATTGCAGCCTTAAATCTTTACAGAGGATCAAAGGGATTCTTATGTTAATTTGATAGTTTATTTTATATCAAGTTCAAATAGCTGGAATTAAATCATATTTATCTTGAACTGAGTTCATTTTGACTAGTCTGTAAATAATATTTCCAGTGGAACAAGCCTTATTTTACTTAGACATGTTTTTTGCCCTTAAAGTTAGAAAAGGAAAATTAGCGATGCAACCGATATACATGATAAACATACATATACATGATATACATACATATACATGTCACATGTATACATGTCACAGCTAATTAACGATATGTTTTTATGACATCAACACTGATGAACAATGTCAAGGTGCTCACTATTCAAAAGGAAATGCTAACTGTTGGAGTAACTGTGGTTTCCAGGAGGCAAACCACTAGCATGTGTTCTGGGACTGTCCTGTTGCTCAGAAATAGGAGATCAATAAATTGTTACAGACAGTTATGTCATCATCTTCCCACTATGATTTCAGAACTATGTATTTGGGTCTCAAAACTCCTGCGATGGACACAATAAATGGATACTTTTGGAGCGTACTTTTGGCGGCAGGAAAAAAGCCATTAAAAAAGAATGGATGACACAATCTGCACACAAGGACTGGACTGACATTGTGACAGACATACAGAAGAAAATGAATATGGAAATATTATACAAGTTTACTAGACTTTGGACTAGATGGGACCTTTTTGTGTCATCGTTTTCTGTGATTGTTATGTGCTACAGGTGTTTCTTTGTGTGCTGTAAACTGCGCTCTGGTCTTTTTTGTGTGTGTATATATATATATATATATATATATATATATATATATATATATATATATATATATATATATATATATATATATATATTATTTTTTATATATATACACACCTATGTATGTATGTATGTATGTATGTATGTATGTATTTCCTTTGACCACCTTATTATTATTATGGAAGGTTCCACCCAAAATCCAGCACCCTGAGACTGAAACAAGGAAGGAGGCAGTCTAGTGAGCAAGATCCAGGATGAAACAAGTACATCAAGGACAATGCCCCAACAGATGATGTGCTCAGTGAATGTCTCAGGCAATGGGAACAGAAGATGAGGTGCTGGAGGAGGGACCATCATGGGAGGACAAGCCCCTACATGGGATTTACCACCGGAACACAACCGAAGTGGCTGATAAAGTTATCCTACCAATGGCTAGAGCGGGCCGGTCTGAAGGACAGCACAGAGGCACTCATCATGGCTGCACAGGAACAGGCCCTGAGCACCAGAGCAATAGAGGCCCAGATCTACCACACCAGACAAGACCCAAGGTGTAGGTTGTGCTTAGAGGCCCCTGAGAGAATCCAGCACATAACTGCAGGGTGCAAGATGTTGGCAGGGAAAGCATGCGTGGAGCGCCATAACCAAGTGGCTGGCATAGTGTACAGGAACATCTGTACGGAGTATGGACTGGAAACCCCAAGGTCAACGTGGGAAACACCCCCAAAGGTAGTAGAGAATGGCCGAGCCAAGATCCTGTGGGACTTCCAGATACAGACTGACAGAATGGTAATGGCAAACCAACCAGACATTGTGGTGGTGGATAAACAGCAGAGGAAAGCCGCTGTGGTTGACGTGGCGATACCAAGTGATGGCAACATCAGGAAAAAGGAACACGAGGAACTGGAGAAATACCAAGGGCGCAGAGAAGAGCTGGAGAAGGGTGCGTGGAGGGTGATGGCGAAAGTGGTGCCCGTGGTCATCGGAGCACTCGGGGCAGTGACCCCCAAACTGGAGGAGTGGCTACAACACTGGAGGAGTGGCTACAGCAGATCCCTGGAAAAAACATCAGACATCTCAGTCCAAAAAAGTGCAGTACTAGGAACAGTAAAGATACTGCGCAGAACCCTCAAGCTCCCAGGCCTCTGTACCCGAGCTTTGAAAAAGGGAATATATATACACACATACATACATATATATACACATACATACATACATACACACACATATATATATGTGTGTGTGTGTGTGTGTGTATATATATATATACACACACACACACACACACACATACATATATATAAATACACATACATACAAACATATATACACACATATATATATATATGCACATACATACATACATACACATACATATATATATATATATATATATATATACACACACACACACACACACACACTCACACACACACACATATATATATATATACAACCACACACATATAGATACATATATGTATATATATATAAAATCTATCCAAATCTTGTAGATAAAAGTTCTAATTGCAACAAATGTAACTTGTTTAACATTGTTTTGCTTTTTTAATGTGAATAATATTAATTGATTATCTCAGTGAAACCAAAATCGAACCAGACAAGAATAAGGCAAAAAACTACATTAAAAAGAATGCAGTGTTCCTTGATGAATTTACTCTACATCTTAATTTCCCATGCAGCTAAAATGTCACATTGACCTTTAAGAACACAAGAGATTGGTGCCTTTATTGCCTGTTTTCCGTCACTTGTTCCCTGTGCGTGCTGTGGCGGTGTTTAGAGTGAACTGATAGTTTGTCACTGAAGCGGAGCGAGGAGCATCTAAACATGATCCAAAGAGATGTGAGCGTCCGCACGGACATGACAGCGGCTGAGGGGAATGCCACGTGGGTGGCTTTTCTCAAATACTTCAAACTAGCAGAGAAGCACGGCCGCTGCATGGACGAGGGTTGTTGACAAGGAAAGCTTAATAGATACCTTTGGGAGTTGTTAGAAGGGGTGAATGATGATTTTCTATTGTGAAAAACATTTTTACATCAGAAAACCTTGTGCGCAATTTCTCTTCTTCTCCAACTAGACCAGAGACAGTTGAATTTAAACCAGTAGCCATGACCGCTACTTGTTTCAATCTCTCAAACTATTCCACACATCTTGATTCTTAAAATGCATGCATTTATTAAAAAATATTACATCTTCCTTTTTCTGTTAGGCAAACAACAACAAGTCCCTGCACAATCTGACAAAAATGGCCAAACATATTGTTGCAGGCAAATTGTCTATGAGCCCGTAGACATTACAAACAAGTACCACTAGTGACTGTATTTGTTAGCAACATTAATGTGTTTTTGGGTGCATGGACAGCTTCAGAAAGACGTTTTCAGGTGGCACAGTTCACAGCCAAAGTGCTGTCATCCCAAAACAAAGTCCAGGCTTAGGGTGTTTTCACAGTACCACTATTGTGAAAAGACATTCAAATCCAAGAGCAGTACAAGAGGGTGTACTCTGGAGCAGCCTAAAAGTGTGAAAGCAGCCGAATTGCTTGGAACTGGATTAAACCGGCCATACCTGCTAGCCAAAGCCCGGTCTTGTGTGCTCTCAGAAGCTAAGCAGGACACGGCCTGGTTAGTACTGGGATGGGAGACTGCCAGAACAGAGGGGCAGCTGGTGCAAACTCCCTAGTATGAATCAGCTGGGAGTGTGAATGGTAGGTGGTAGTGGGAGGGGACCATGGTGCAGATTGGCAGCCTTGCTTCTGGGCTGTGTCTTTGGAGTGAAAAATCCGATGATTAATTAAAGTGCTGGAATCTTTTATATTTGTATGAAATGGCGCTGCAGATGGCTCTTCACTGCCACCGCTGGGGCGGGTTGAAATATGCTCACCGGCATCCCACATGTCCCCGCTGCACATGTACGTCTGAATTGTACATAGGGATAGACGCAGGACGGGCTGAAAAAATAGATGCTGTGGCGTTAGACGGACTGGGACGGGTCAGAGAACGCCAAAATTGCATGACTTTATCTTGTGTGTGTGTGTGTGTGTGTGTGTGTGTGCATCCTTTCACATGGCTCATGGTGTGACGTTTGGGGTGAATAATGACCGGTGCCTGAGAACAGGACTCACCCAAGAGTCAAGTAAATAGAACAAACTCTAGTGCGCACAGAGGCGGCTCCACAGAGAGCTGTAACTGTCTTCGTTTTAGCCCCAATTTTAATGTGGCGTGTCTGTAGACTACGTTACTGAAAACATTTGACAAATAGACTTTTATTGGTTGCTTTTAGTGCTCTTTACATCCGTTTCCACGACTCGTTCAAGTTCATTCTCACATGACTCAGGATACGCTCACGCTGCGTATGTGGAAATAAATCAGACTTCAGAAAAGTCAAAACGACAAAGCAAGCGGAGAGAAATGGAAGACGGATGAGCCGAAAACTGTCAGTGGAAGAAGGAAGACGTTTGTGAATTAATCAAGATACGGAGTGACAAATCAATTCAGGCAGAAATAGAGGGTTTGTACCGTGATCGGGCGGATTGAGAAGGAGTTGGCAGAGTGAGTAACCACAAAAAATCCAGAATTGGGACTCTGCAGTGTGAACGTAGTCTCAGACATTGTTCCTCTCATGTTTCCTTCACATGGTATAAATGTGGACTCTCTGATGTGCAGTAGTAACCATTAATAACCACAAAAATGTAATCATAAACATAATAGATTTACTCCCCTCTGATGTTGTTGAAAGTGGTGCGTGATATATTTTCAGAGTCCAAAAAAGTGCTCAGACCTGCTCTCTGGATGATATTCTTTATAAAAGGAAATTGATGGAAAGAATTCTGTTGGAAGAATGTATCCTGTTTTTTCATAACACTGTGTCAAAGTGCTCATTATTCACAGAAAAATGCTAAATGTTTGAGAAATTGTGGTTGCCAGGAGACAAACCATTATCATTTCACTCTGGAGAGACTCAGACAAAAACAGAAAGAACTGTTTAGCAAGCTTTATTTTTTGGCGCTCAGACCCAGGCAGAAGACGTTGCGATTATAGGCGCTCTATAATAGAATTGAATTAGATGTCTCCCCCCAGGGCCTGGAGACTGGTGGTGGTAGATGTGGGGAGAGAGGATGAGGGCAATGTAAGGCATGCAGAGGAGGGGAAGGGGAGGTGGTGGGTCTCAGAACAGTCTGAAGCCGCTGAGCCGACTGCATGAGGGTTTAAATGGGGCAGGCTGTGCGCTGATTGGGAGCAGAGGATGTGCGCCCTGCTGATGGGGAGGAGTAACTTGGGTGCGTTGATTGAGGCTGGAGAGCAGGTGAGGCCCGGCGTAGCAGTGGACGTAGATCGGGTTGAGTTAGGTCTTCCAGGCTGAATTTACGTGAGCTTCATGTGTTCTGGGACTGACAAAGAAGTATTAGACAGAAATGAACAAGGTGACAAACATCATCATCATCCCACTCATCTTCAGAATTCAGTATTTATGCATTTTTGGTGTGAAAAACCACACGATTCCTGTCGCCTGCATTTCAGTCATATTTTTCATAATAATATTAGAATAGAATGATGAGAACTCCTCTGTCATACCAGACTGACTCTAGACCATGCAGAAACCATTGGCCTAAAGACTTCTTTTAATGTAATGTTAAATGCATATTGCACACCTTGGAAAAATGAGCAAATCTTCATTTCTGTTAGACTCTCTACAACAGAGGTGTCCAAACTTTTTTTTTACCAAGGGCCTTATTTTGAAACTTACAGGGAGTAAAGGGCCACAGACAACCTGACAATGAAGTGAATCATTCGAAATGTTGCATTTGACATTGTTTTGAGCCTCCGCACCTTTAATAAGACTTGGAACATTAATATTAGGTTGGTGTAACATCAAAATACTTGAATTTTTCCAATTTTACAGTAAAAAGTACTTATTTTTGTTGTTTGGACCAACTTAGCAGGACCAACAAAAATGTGGCTACATTTGGTCCCCTGGTCGTAGTTTGGACATGCCTGCGGAAATTCCCAACGTCTCCCAAAACAGTTGCGTACCCTCACCAGAAAACCTTAAAGGCGAGATATTTCTGTCGCCTTTAAACTCTCTGCTCCAAACTTTCTCAAAACACACATCCACTACCTGCTCTCACGTAATTGCTGTCTGTGTTTACCATTTGGGCCGGTCCGCGTGGCGCTGGAGAACACAAGGGCCTTGATTGCGGCTCCATTTTGTCCTCTCCGGCCGTTTAGATGTCAGATAATGCTCCTGTCTGTCACCCGACCTTATCGGCCTTACCGCTCGCTCTATCATAATGCACAGTCTGCGGCCTTTGTGTGCCGTTACAATGGACATCACTGAACCCGACTTATACAAACTCGACGCACCCAAGGAGGAAATGACTTGACACAATAGCTCCAAAATACCATAGAAAAACAAGAAATAGATCAAAAGATATGCATCAGGCAAAGCAATAACAGTAACAGTAAGTAAAAGTAATGTAGTCTACCTTTCTTTAATGCTATATTCATTTTTGAACTATTCTAGACAAGAGTATTAGAAATGCTAGCTTTCGGGAAGGATTCTTGAAGATAACCTTATTAAACCCCCAAAGGCTGATGATGTCCTTCTTCATAAATCATTAACTGGAGAAATGGAGCAGCTTTATGAAAGAGGAAATGATGCATCTGTGAGTGAATGATAATGCGCAATAAAAGTGGACCACGTCGGTGTAACACCTCGTTCATCCAGGAGCGTTGATCTGGACACGTTTCAACTCTCATCCAGGAGTCATTCTGGATTGTCAAAAAAGTTCAAGAAACGTCTCCAAACCTGATATTTCTTTTCCGAACTCCTCCAAACACATCGAATCGTCTCTAGTTTTAGATCAAACAACACATCTCTGATCCAATGTGAGACCGTGGGCGGGGGCAGCATCGTTCCACTTCAAAAGGATCAAGCGTCGGGCCAGAAAAGTTGAAAGAAACAATATTTTTCTGAACCCTCATCTTTGAAAAAATGACACACATCACACAAGTCAATGCCTCACTGAAATCTCCTCAAAATTGTTGTATTTTGAAAGCAACAGTCCATTTTTGTTGAGCAAGTTCTGTCAATCAATCTATCTATCATTTTGTTCAAGGATTAGACAAACGATGGAAAGAAATGACTGGATCGCAGTAGCTCAATTGTACAATAGAATGACACTATAAAAGATAGAAGATAGAGCTACATGCTGCTCTGTCTGGAACGTTCCACAATAACCTCAATAATGTGCAGCTTTTTCACACACAGTTTTTGTCATTACACGCTTGACCCCTTTTCTGTCGTTAATTGGACCATCTCCTGTGCGTTTCTCTTCAGATGGCCTGTCTGCGTTCCGTAGCTTCCTGCAGTCGGAGTTCAGCGATGAGAACATAGAGTTTTGGACGGCCTGTGAGGACTTCAAGAAGACCAAGAACCCGGTCAAGATGGCCGCCAAAGCCAAGAAGATTTACGAGGACTTCATCCAGTCTGAGGGGCCCAGAGAGGTGAGGGTCTTTTTTGGTGGTTCAGGCCCAATCACAATCGAACGCATTGTGATCGACTCACAAAAATGTAGAAAATGTTTATGGTGAGGGTAGTTGACTAGTTTCGGATGTAAATTTCCCAACCATTTCCCCCAGATGTTTTTGCAAGGTTAGGGGGTTAAAATATGAAGGCTGTAGTTAACTTCAATGATCATTAAGCAAGTTTATTTAATCAATACAAGAAAAAAGTACTGAAAATCTTAACTGAAGTAAAAGTACTGCTACAATTTTACCAATTGACTGTTGCCAAGTTTGTCCTTAAGTAAAAGTATAAAGTATGCATGAAATACAAATCTAGTACATTAATCCCAAAGTCATGTTAAAGTTAATTCAAGTTATTAATGTTAAAGTTAATTAAAATTGTTCTAAGATACAAAAAAAGTTCCGAAAAAAATAGTTTCAGCATGATAACGATTGGAGACAAACTGTGCAATCTTTTGACGAGTGAGAAGTCGTCAAAAAGCTGCCTGTAACAGGACGCTGAAACGGTGGTCCGCCTTCATATTTCACTGGTGCAGATGGCCATTTATAGCCATGATGCAGACACTGATCCTTACTTTGTTAGTGGGAGCAGACAGGCCTGAGTCGAACACTGAACAGAGTCCGGACACATTCAGTTTGTCTTGTTTTGTTTTTCCTCTCACATTCTATAGTATGTTTTAGCTACCAAACACCCAGCATTTCTATGTTTCTAAATTAAGATATATGGAGGTTTTGTTGTTTTGTATCCAACGTTTGTGAGGTTTTTTTTAATTGCGTTTTGAGTTGTTTTGCCAAGTCATGCCAAGGTTCATTCAAGCTCTGTGCCAAAACAAACCAAAGCTAATGTATTGCCAGTTGCTTGATATGCTAAAATGTTAGTATTTGTTCTTTTCACTGTCAGTGCACATGTGTGGGTGGGTGTAAATTATCAATTGGTTGATCTTAGATGGAAGATAAGGTTAAAAAAGGTACATATTAAAGAAAATGTGTTTCTTGCATTTGATTCAACCTTCAATGCCGCAGTGATCTTTCATGATCTAGGGTCGTTCTCAGGAGCGCGTAGCTGGAGATGCCTCACTCAGATTCCGCGCAGAGGAACTGTGACTGTTGTGTTGGAGCAGTGTTGTTGCAGCGGGCAGCTCACATGAAGAGCGGGGCACAGCATTTGGAAGCTGCACTTCAGAGACCACGTGTTTACGATGTACTAACGAGGAGCCAAGGAAAAAATCTTGGGAAGTCTGCGCTGTCCGGTGAAAATAGACTCTGGAGCATTGTGGCACCTCCTCTGCAGTGTCTCATGGGAGAATTAAGCTGCTAATTATAATGCTTTGGAATTCTTGCGTCCTCCGAACCACAGTTGCTCCATTTATAGTATGCCTGAGGCCTGTTGTGCATGTTTTAGGATTGATGGGGGAAATCAGAATTCTCAGAGAAAACATGCAAGCAGGTGTATGGAGAAGGTTCCCTGGTGCTAGAATGGGTCAAATGCAGAGAAATATAAAAAAGTCACATTGAACAACAAGGATTCCCTCGTAGCATAACCTTTCTTAACCAAATACTTGTAGGAGAGATTAAAATTGTGCACTCTAGCACTTTATTCTGAAGGCCTTCTATTTGTTAAAACAAACATATCTTCCCATTGGCACCCGATTTGATCATGTGAATTTCTCGATTCCCAGGTGAACATCGATCACTTCACGAAGGATGTGACTCTGAGGAACCTGGTGGACCTCTCCCCCGCGACGTTTGACCTGGCTCAGAAGAGGATCTTCGCCCTGATGGAGAAAGATTCCTTTGGGCGCTTCCTCCGCTCCGACAACTACCTAGACCTGCTCGTCAACTAAACAGTTGCTCTACGCATGCTCTAGGGGGCGCTGTGGGAGAGCGGTGGGAGGGCGGGGCCAGGGCTGTACCGTGTACCAAGAACACAGTGTTTTGTTTAGAAATGTCCAAAAATAAATTCCACAGTTGGATATCTTGTGGCTTATTTGACTTCAATAGGTTGTGTTCATTGTGTTGAATTCTGTCAAATATCAGGCACGATGCTGGAGTCTACACTGCATTCCAAACTATTATGCAAATTATAGTTTTCTCTGACAGTCATCATCATTTTCAAGTACAATTCAAATGTTCAATTCAAATTGTTGAACAAACCTCCCAATGATATTTACTAAAATCAAAAGCTATTTCAATCAAAAACATCATAACATCATTTCCTTTGAGGATGCTGCAAAGGGTCTCAATAGGGTTGAGGTCAGGGGAGGATGGGGGCCACACCGTGAGTTTCTCTTCTTTTATGCCCATAGCAGCCAATTATGCAGATGTATTCCTTACAGCATGAAGATGATTTTATTATGGAAAGCACGGTTCTTCTTTCTGTACCTTGTTGGGACATGGTGGCTGTCCACCAAACATCCACCCCTCATCCATCTGGACCATCCAGGGTTGTACGGCACTCATCAGTGAACAAGACTGTTTGAAAATGAGTCTTCATGTATTTCTGGGCCCGCTGGAGCTGTATCTGATTGTGAGCATTGGTTAAGGGTGGACGAATAGAAGGTTTATGCAGAACTGCAAGCCTCTGGAGGATCATACACCTTGATGTTCACGGGACTTCAGAGGCACCAGCAGCTTCAAATACCTGTTTGCTGCTTTGTACTTGCTGTTCTCTTAATCCGATGTATTTGTCTGGCAGAAACCTCCCTCATTGTGCCTTTATCTGCACAAATCCGTGTCTGCTCTGAATCAGTTACAAATCTCTTTAATAGTACGATGATCACGCTTAAGTTTTTGTCAAATATCTAAGGTTTTCATACCTTGTTTGTACCTTGGCTTTCAACTATTTTCCGCTTTTCGGCACTAGAGATCCTTTTTCTTTCCTGTATTGCTTGAAAATGGTGGTCTGCTTAAAAACGTCCTTCTTGAGTAGTCTTTCCTTTAGTTGGACCTATCCGGCAGACAAACTGGCCCAGGGGCTTGAGATTGAGTTCACTGACCCAAAGAGCCCGAGACACAATACCATCCAGGAGTCTCACTGGAAAACAAACAAAAATGACCTTTATGACACAATTTGCATAATCATTTGGAATGTGGTTTATATAATTAATTCTATGGGAGATTCACTGTTTTTTTAAGGAAATTAATCTTATGCTTTGAAGTTAACCTTTGTTAATGAAACTATCGCCATCATTTTGTTTAGTTTGTTTAGATATAAGGAAAAAATAACCAAATGATGCGATTGCAAATCTTTTTTATTTTACAAATGGATTTGATTTAATTTTAAGTGATATTTCAGTTTGATGCAGTTGGTTTTATGTGTGACAGAGGAAAACTAGCTGTGCCCTGATCAATGTAGAGGATCTTAAGAGAAAAAGATCGATACATCGTATAAATAGATAAATCCCTAACCTCTCATTTTTGGTCCATTGTCATATGAAAACAACCTATTGACACGGCTGAAAGCTGAAGGTCAAACTACGTACAAGATACTTTAGCCACTTGGAAATGTTGGCAAAGTCCACGCTTATAAACATGAGAATGAACTATTTCTTCATTTAATTGACCAAGTAATCAATCTTCATTTAATATCCGTTCATGCAAATGTAGTTGCAGTTTGACTGATCACTTAAATAAGGTTCATTAAAGGTAATTTGTGTTTTAAATTTGGATTGATGGTAACATTTTAAAATCTATTTGTTACCCACCAACAAATTTGTTTTAGATTTGACGAAAAAAAAAAAATATAACAAAAAACTTAAATGGAGACGTTTTTTTTTTTTTAATTGTGTAATTGTTTTTGTATTGCAGACTTAAAGCCTTTGGATAAGCATTTTTTCAAACAAATTTGTCACAAAATTTGCTTCAGGCCCTTTCCTCCCATCCACAAAACAGAGCATTTTAAAATAAATCAAACTAAATCAATTTGATTACTGATGAACTGGTTTATAATGAATTTGGAGACCTGAACTATTAAAATTTATGATAAAAAATGATTAATTTTTGCTGATTTTCCATGTGTCCATATTGCTTGATTGCGCAGCCCAGGGCAAGATTTGATGAATTGCGATGTCCTTGAATATGGGAAATGCTTGAGTAGAATTAGATTCAAATTTGATAATTTTGTATTCTCTATTTGTGCTAACATTTGGCTGATTAGATCCAAGCCCCATGTCATTTTCTGATGCCAAACTTTGAAGTAACCTTTTCCCATCCTTTGTGTAGACAAGAGAAAAGGAAAAGCGATGGAAACACATTTGATGAGAGAAAAGCACGTAAACGAACTGCTTCGATAATTACGGGTGAAAATGGTCTAACGTTGGCCTTTATACAATGGATGTCCTCGTTTATCCATAATTATTGTATTTACTCATTACAGTATATTGGGGGGGGGGGCAAATCCTCAACAATGCATTTCTTTTAAACCTTTCTTGGTATTTGATTTAAATATTTTCCGATCACAGCATCTTAAAATGTTTTGTTGTTGACTTACAAATCTGAGGTTGTTACCATTCTAAACAAAGTTAAAGTTATTTTTTTGTTTTTGCTGTATTACATATTTGTTTATTCTGTGTTATGTTGCTACAAACTGGAATTACCCTTAGTTCCTATAAAATACTATCAATATATACATATATGTCGCATTAGACTGGATTTGGCTCCCCCAATCCAATTGTCACTCTAATATTGTTATCAAAGCAAAGCTAAAATCCTTTTTCAAAATTAAATATAATCCAGGTTTTGGAATTAAAACTCCCTCGCATTTGAAAAATCCTTAGGTGGTTTCGAGATCAGATTAAAAACTATTGAGTTGTTATGGCTGACGTTTGACCTTCAAAGCTGGAACGACGGACAGCTGTTTTGAGTGAGGTTTGACTCCAGCAACGGCATTTTCTTTTATGTCTTTCATAACCATAGCTCAGTATATTTGCATGTTAAGTTCGTTTAGTTTATTTGCAGTTAAAAAACACATTGGATAGTCACACATTAAGATGCATTGTGTAACATTTGTGGTGAGGCTTGCTTGTCTCCATGGAGTTTTTGCTTTGCCTGGATTGTTAAAAACTCACAAGAATTTCTGCTTTTTTTCAGTATTTTCCCCAAATTGTAATTCTTTTTTTTTTTTATATTATTATATTATGTTGTTTTTAACTTGTATTCTTCCTTCAGTAAAACATCTGTAATTGAATGAGATAAAAAAAATCATAATAATCTGAATCTTTTCACCAAATGAGGTCCTGTTTTTTTTGTTTTTGTTTTTAATCATTTTTAATTTGTAAAATGTTTATCTTTAGTTTTTATTTATTTTCAGAAAACATGTGTCTCAAAAAGTATAACAGGTAGAAATTTGAAATGACTTTTTGAAATGACATATTGTTTTATCTTGTCTTAAAACCCTTTCTAAAACATTAAGTAATTTACAATTTTGAGGGATAGAGGAATTTCAGCATTTGGAGAAACAGGAAAGAACAAAACACAGAACATGGAACATTTATCATTATGGTACATTTTACTTATTTGAAATATTAATCATGGCTTTATTTCCAAGATATTGTTATAACTTGAGGCGCAAGGCTTGTATGAGTGTAACATAACTTAATAGTCCTAAAAATGGCATTAGAGCATGCAAAAATGTAAAACGATGTTCAGGCGGAATTGTTCTATCAGAAAGGGTTTTCATTCCAGGCAATAAAACTGGTGATGGACCTGTCCCCAACCAACAAAAAAGTTACATAGTGCACCTTTAAAATCATTTTCTTTTTGGGCATTTAGAGTCTAGTTTTGACAGAGTTTTCTGAAAGCCAACCTTGAGAAACGACAAAGTGGCTGCAGCTGCATTACCACTTCCGTAAGTTGCTAAGATGGGAAATTTAAGTTGGAGGCGATCTCAGCAAGGACATGATATTTTGTTATTTGATTTTTGAAAAGGTCTTTTTCCCATGTGACAAAACACTTAAGGTCAACATTGTATTTAAAGACATGGGAGAAAGAGAGGGCGGAGAGAGGCAGCAGCCGCAGACAATGCCAAAACAAGACCAAGGCTATTAATGTCATAAACTCTCTTCTACAATGGCTTATTTCAGTCACCTACTACTTATGTTAATCATTAAGTATTGTGTTGAAAATGTTGTGCAATGTTTTGTATAAAGTGGACAACCCAGTCTGGAAATATAATTGCTTTAATCCAATTATTATTATTATTATCATTATTATTATTATTATTATTTTATTTAATTATTTTCATTTTCAAAATTCAGACATTTACAAAAAAAATGCAATGAAAAAAATCCAACCAAAAAACCCACCAAATTATTTAAAAACAAATTGGCAAATGCACCATGTCCAAATAATACTAATGCTCCCTTTTAAACAACGTCGTAAGGCGTAAAGTTTAATACAAATGTTTGTTAAATGAAATAAAAAAATTCTCTGAGACTGGGTTGGTTCCTGTTTAGATGGCTGTAGTTACGATAAGTATTATTACAATTCTCATTTACTTTAAGCTTGTATCGTATCCACTTAAAGATATATTTATGTTTATCATTGTGAGAAGGCTGTTGTGGCACAGACCGACCACTCTGGAGTCACAACCAAAAAGCCTCTACATGTTTGTATTGTGGAGATTTGTCATGTATTCGCTTTGGAGTGCTCTCTATAAAACATATATACATACTAACGTTGGATATGTATTTATTTTATGTGTAAATGGCGAACTGCGCATGGTTTTAGGCGTTTAAGCTATTTTTGATGATGAGGGAGGGCGGTTGGGATTGTGCTGTAAACAGAGAAACTCATGGTACTCCTTTTACGTTATTATTTTCTGTTAAAAATGAAATGTGTATAAACAGGGGCGTTATGCATTTAAGCAGGACGTCATAATGCAGTTTATCGATGAGCGAAGAGCCGGAGGAATCGCTCAGTTCAGGGCAAAGATGTGAAAGGGCAGTTTTGGTTGTATTTTTTAGATAAGAAAACCTTTATTTTTCCAACAATACGGATATAGTAAAAAAAAAGATATCTCACCTTCATGTAATTAGACTTGAGAAAAAGATTTGTGTGTCGTCACCGGCAGTGTCTCGCCTCAGAACGGCTAAAGAACAAAGATGATTGACTTGGGCAAGTTCTGATCGCAGTTTTAATGAAATGAGGATGTTTTTTTGATCCCACAGAGCTCTCTTTTACGCACATAAAACATCATAAAGAAATGTACCAGGAAGACAAAATGCTGTTGCTGTTGGCTGAGGCACAATCAAACTTACATGAGACATACCCGGTAATCGGTCTGTGTTCAGGGGCCAAACATGTAGTGGGGTAGGAAATGGGTTGAAAGTGTTTCGAAGGACTGAAAAAGACCATGACTTGTGCAGTAAATGCATCAGCTCTACACTGACCGCTCACTGTATGAAGTACGGCTGGACCCTGAAGCTTGACTCTGAGGAAAGTAACAGCTCTGGTTCTACAACACAACACGAACACAGCAAACGACTTTTTAAAGGCGACATTTTGTGGTTTTATTTTTGAAAAGTGGCTATGTGACATTTTAGGAACCCATATGTATCACTCGGATGATCGCAATTACAATATGGGATGTGGGCGGGGATTTTTCGGAACACTCGAGCCTCAGTTACAGGAAAATACAGGTTTACATGCTTTTGGGTAAAGTTTGAGTACGATAATGATGAGGCTTTAAACCAGCAAGGTTTAAAAAAAAGTATATTGATGGTAAAAAACAAAACAAATAATAATAAAAGAGAATAAAAACTAATAAAACGTTTCCGGGTGATTTTGACATTTCTATCTGTGTCCCATTTGAGTTATCTGTGTGAATTGAAAGCACGTGAAGAGCGTCATTTGCAGTTGGTTGACGTCCAGCGGAAACAGATGCTGACGCTGGCTGCTGCCAACACAAACAACGCCAGAAGGAGCAGCTTCGGTCGGCCCAAAATAAACGAGGGTTCATGTTGTCCCAGAGGAGGAGGAGGAGGTCAGGGCTCTTCTCGCTCATTCGATCACAGCTCTGTCAGACGTCTGAATGTGTGGATCTGGTTCTGGACCTAATTTCGCTCTTTTGAAATGAGACAAACCGAACTAGTTCAAGCAACTATTTGGGTAAAAGTGAGACTATAGCGCTTTCTCTGTATCTATTTAAAAGAGCATTTTATTCTCCGAGAAGCAGGGGAAGTGTGCCGTTAGCGTGCTAATGTTTGTTAGCTTTAGCTGTGATGACATTCTATACTGGGTCATGTGGGGTTTAAGGTCAAATCTGTTCCGATGGTCAGCTGAAATAAGATGTGTGGGTGGCACTGCAAGAAGTTGATTGTTGCTCTAACGGGCTCACACCACATGCAGTCCAGCAGCAGTGCAGTGACCGCGGTCTTTCTGTAGTGCGAGAGGAGCTCAGACCTAACGCCATGCAGTGTGGTGGTGTCGGCGTGGGTGGTGCCGGCGTGGGTGTAGCTTGAATATTCACCGGACTGATGCAGCCCACCGCAGGCCTTTTCAGTGTACTGCTTCAGGTGTTTTTTCTAAATCAAATCCATATATTCACTGTACTACCTTTACTACCTCCACACACGCACATTACGTCATAACTGGTGATACGGTGTCACAAAGTGTGTGCCACAGCATCAGATCTCTTATTCAAGACCATGGGCGACGAGACATAAATCGAAATCAAACTTCTGTGTTTTGCCATTGTTTAAAGAAAAATCAAGTACAAAAAGAATTGAAGTGAACACGATCCAAAACCATGAGTAAATAGTATTTTGTTTACCAGTACATCTTATATGCACGGTTAGTTATCACATGAACCTGTGTTGCGAGGTCGGCAGTCAGACTCTGGCTACGTTCAAAGATTTGTTTACCCATTTGTGACCTGCATCCCATTTCTTCAGGACAGCGTGAACAGCACACATCCCATTTTTTTTCAAATCCGACCCAATTTCGGGAATTGGAAATAAATCCAATTTGCGACTTCAATCTCAGGTCCCGTTCATCCTAAACGTTATCAATAGGTGACATTTCCAGGATAAATGTCACAATTCTGAGTCAAAGCGCCAGAAAACAACAAGTGGAGCCAAACAAAGGAGCCAAAAACTGTCAATGGAAGAAGGAAGAAGTTTGTGAACTAATCAATATACGTGGTGACCAATCAATTCCGGCAAAAATAGAGGGTTCATACCGTAATTGAGCGGTGTTTGAGGAGATTGTGAAGGAGTTGGAAGAAGATTAAGCGTGCCTGGCTGCAATAACAGTGGAAATAAAAGGCCTTTTTGCTAAATTTAAAGGAGAAAAGGAGCGGACGTGGCATGACGCGGCCGGGGTAACGCGCCTTTTGATTCCGTAAACACAGTGCGTTGAAGTACGTGTACGTGTGAATTTGTGTTCTTTTGTGAGCATGCCGGCCACATCACGCTGCATTTCGTTCACACCGGACACAAACGGCAGTCGCATTTTTCGTAATGTGAACGACCACATGAAAAACCCAAAAAAATCTGATTCAAACCAAAAAAAAATCAATGTGGGCATCGACAACAGCACCGCAGCTGGACCGCGTGCTGTCCGAGCTCGGAGTTCTACATCAGAACAGGTCGTTGATGTCTTTCCTCAAGCGTTTTCCATCCAAGACTTTGAAGGATAGACGTTACACTATATTTGGACCAGAATCAGAAGTTGCAAAACATGCTGCCCTTCTCTGAACTCTTTTGAGATTACACTTTTCTTAGGATAGATAAGGATCCCAGATGGTAGTGCCGTATTCGCATTTGAGCGTCCTGAAGAAAGAGAAGCGCTATATAAATGTGACCATTTATTGTTGCAAATTGTTTTTGTGTGTTAGTCTGCACACTTTATTAGGTGTTAAACTGATGTAAGACTTTAAAGTCCTCTTGCGTGCATCTGGCCTTAGTCAGAACTAAACTGAGCTCAAAATAGGATTAGTTTGAACATCCCTTAAAAGGAATAATATAATATGAATCTTGACCATTTTCCTTGTTGTAGAATAAAGTTATTAATTAGTAATGAAAGAATAGCTCAACAGAGGTCTCATTTCAGCTTGACAGGAAGGACTGGTCAAGAAGAGCAGTTTGAGGTGAGTAGCAGCCTTCAGGACAAACGTGTCTCTGTGTCCTGCAGACTGGGCATCACAGCCAGCGTCTTTGTGTTGCCGAGTAAACTCTGGAGACACAACAGGGAAACTTTCTTCCAGTATTTCCATTTAGTTGTCTGAAACTTGACACTCATACATAAATTCATGCAGGTAAAGAACCTGGAAGTGCTGTACAAACTAGAAATAAGTTGTTGCCTTGGGTAATCATGTATCTCCCTCTTTGTTTGGGAGTGGGCGGTATTGGACAAATCGCTTTTAGGTATTCAGAGGTAGGTGAAAAGGTGAGTAAATGTTCCTCGAGGATCACATCTGCACATCAGTACATTTACATTGATGCTATCTTTGGGGAATGGCTTTATGTTGGGACCACAGGATCTCATCTCTGCTGTTTGTAGACGATGGACGATGGACCTGCAACATGCTCTGGGACGGTTTGCAGCCCAGTGTGAAGCAGCTGGGATGAGAATCAGCACCTCCAAATCTGAGGTCATGGTCCTCAACCGGAAAAAGGTGGCTTGCCCTCTCCAGGTGGGTGGGGAGTCCTCCCTGTCCTCCCTCATCTGCAGTGATGCGGTCGCTGCATCATGAAGCCAGCTCCACTTGAAGCCAGTCACCTCTGCTCTGTTGATCTTATATAGACAGCAGTATGTGCAGCGTCTGTCCGTTCTCAGGGTCTGAGGGAGTTTAGCGTAAACACACATTACTGTGACTGAAGGAGGCAATGGCGTTGTAGCTTACGATGGGACACACAAATCGAGACCCTCTGCCAGCCTAAGTGTTGATCTGCGTGTTCAGTTTCTCCATATAAGACTGCAGTTGTCAGTTCAGTGTCACAGACATATTATTTCATCAGCTGTTTTGCTTTAACACCAAGAAAATAAAGACAGGCTAAAAGCTTATGGGATGTACAAAATCTTTTTGGATTCAGAACTATTTCCATAGTTTTTAGGAGGATCTGTTTGAACAAGTTTTAAAGTCTGATGATGGGCTGCGCCCGACACGTCACATGGCGGTGCGCATTTAATAGAAAAATATTTTTCTGAGCATATGAGTTGTGTGGATCAACTTTCCTACACCTTTACACACACATTTTGATCCTGCATGCTCCTTTTTCAGAACAGATGTGTCTCTTTTATTGCCATTGTCAGTGAACACAATTCACAAATGAGGAATTTGCTTTGGCGATATGGTGTAATCCCTGATTCGTCCAGGAGTGAGTCATCTCAGAGAAGGTTTCAGTGGTAGTCATCTGGACACTGTTTTAAAAATCAGGCAGTGTGAGTGCACAAACACTTCAGTCTGATTGGGCAATGCGCCACAACAACTGAGCAAGCAGAGAAAATGAACGTTTGCTTTACAATCCATAAATGCACAAAGCCGTTTATTCTGATCTTTTTTCAGCTTTTGTACGATCATGTACGTGCCATGTTTGTTTTAGTTTGTTTGGGAGCTTCACCTTTGGCTTCGGACCAAAGTGTAATGCTGAAAAGTGATTGGTCAAACCGGTCCGATCCACTGGTGGATTTGAGGTCAAATGCAATGGCTGGAACTTTACTATAATGGATTTTTGTGATAGTGTGTGATAGTATCATTGAATTACATGATCGTTTCATTTAAAACTCTGATCTTTATTTCAGTGGCTTGCGCAAAGTCAAAACTACTCAAAGATACATTTTCAGAATTAATTTGAACTTTATTCAAATAAAGATTTACATTTCATCATCTATCTCAAGAGTCATTCGCCTCAGCAAACCATTTGGAAGCACGGGCATCTTGCATACGTGTCCATCCTTCAGGGGAGTTTAGCCTAAACACTTTAAGAAGGACAGAGACTAGATGGATTGATTTTGTGATATAAGTGAACTTCCTGTGCAGTCCCCAGACATACATCTGAACTCTCGACGCCTCAGACTGTGACCATGTTCAAGACCTGAGCATTGGTAAAGAAACAACATCCAGTTCAAGAAGTGTGAGGCGGTTTAGTGACTCCTAGTGGTCGGAGGGAGGACAGTGATTATTTTTTACGTAAGATATTAAAAACATTTACTATAATTTCCTAATATTTTTTGTTCTTTGCAATATGAGTCAGTGTTTGTGAGTGTTTGAAAAATACGAGAGGAATACAAATGTAATTTATCTGCTCTTTAAAGTGAATATATCATGCATTATTGTGCCTGTTGTATGCTTTGGTCTCGTTGGGATAAGCAGTTGGAAAAAACTACATTTCCATTTGAAACAAAGTGATTCGTTGTTGGACTGCGCTCTAATGTCACTAGTTGAAATGAACAATTGAAAAATAAATATGCATGAAGGCTTTAGGCATTGTGACTGTTTTGCTAATAGAGTGTTTGTTGAGAACACAATTATGGGAGAAATGCTCAGAATTAATCTGGTGATGGTTTTTATGGAATTATAACTGTGTAGAAAACTCCTGTAACTAACTTTTACATAACTATCTGGAGAAAGTTGAAATGGAGCAACCCCTGTATGCTCAGAGAAGACAACCTCGTAAACAGGTTTAATAAAACAAGAAAGAATGAAGCAAAATACAACTCTAGGTATGTTTTCAAAGAGAGGGTTAAAATTGACAGTTGGGCCTCTTTTCTTCTGTCCATTGCAGTGTTGTTGTTGTTTTGGTTTTTTTTAAGTTAGAACTGATTGCCCCTGATGCTGCACAAAGGTATATTGGGGGCTGGGCTATCCTGCCTTGCAATTTTGTTCTCATCAAACTGTCACTCACTGTTCCCCACTGCTGTTACTTCAGCTGCTCAAACCCACACGAGCAGAGTGTAAATAGGGTTTGCAACAACAGGCCATCGATCATCCATTGATGAAATCCATAGTGTCTCCTTTTAATTATACTTCTGTTTGTTCGTTTATAAAGACAAAAAACAGGTTGTCTTTTTGCCTTGACATGTTTTAGTGAGCATCTGTCACTTACACGCCACAGCAGTCGGTTGACAAATGCTCACCGAAACATGTCAAGGTAAAAAAACAAAAGTATAGGCCATCGATCACATGTGAGGACGGACTAGGATTTATACATTTTCTCGGATGTTGGCCTGTCACCAAAAGAAATTCTCGACACTTTTCCCAGAGTATTAATTCGCCATACTGAGCCTTGTAAACATGTTTGAACTATATTACAGGAGATCAAGGGTTAGTAAAATCTCATTATTATTTTTTTTTTTACGAACTGTGGGAAGCAGAGAAACATGCCTGTATGTCACTCAAATAAATCCCAAATGAGTTAATGGTTTTGACTTTTATAGAAATACAACTTGATTGGGCAGTGCTTTGTTTGGATACGGACCAAATACAGGATTATACCCTGTAAGTTGTTTAAGAATTGTGCATTTAATTTTAGTGTTGGGAAAATGAATTGACGTAAACCACTATCCTCGTGGGGACTTGTGGTTTTGTCTGCAGAAATGTCATATTAAGTGTAAAATATTTTGAGGGGAATCTGTTGATGGAAATTGTCAACACATAATTTGACTCCACAAATACCACTTACCCAGAGTAGCACTTATGTGGACCAAATAGATTCAGTTGCCTAGTTGCGGTGGAATTTGGAGGGACAGATTTGAAAGCAGAGTAGACGCTGCGTTCAATGCTGATGCTATTGAATACTTAGCAACTCTGCCAGACCTGAAAGATTTGAGAGATTCCGGAGCCAGTCTCCTGTATTTTCTCCTATTGCCTTTAGAATTAGCCCTAAAAAATAAAGACAATTTTGAATAATCAAGAGCGTTTGGGCAGGTAACAACTCATCGATCACATAAAATCACTGTTGAGTGTGTAAACATTTAGGTGTTTTAGTTTAGATGATGATTGCCGTAGCATGTAGCATTTGAACTAAAGGCTGAACAACTTTCAAGGGGAAATTTTATGTTTCTTCATCATTAGTTTACTCAAAGTTGTATTTTGATGAATTCCTACATGTTTGAGTAATCCTGTATTGTTCTGCAAGAGAGGCTGTTGTTTTCACCTATCCCCAACCCCCTATAGAGGCGGGGCTTATCAGTTCTGCAGTTTGGAACAGGAAGTCAACGGACACGCTTCTATTATTTAGTCGTTTAAGCTCTATATTGCATTATACAATAAACAAAATGTAAAATAATCTCCTTAAAAGATCTACTTATTGTATTGTAGTTCAACACTAACTTCTTGCAAAAAAACATAATATGTGTCCTTTAAGTCCTAAACATCCTCTTTTACATGTTACTGGTGACGAGACCGAGATAGAAAGCTATGAATGTCTAAAATTGAAAGTGAAAGCGTCATGCCAAGATACTTCACCCACAGGATTTATGTTGGTGTGATTGTGTGATTGGTGGTGGTTGCAAGAGTCATGGGAGCAGATTATATACTTTGGTATACTTTGGTTCAGTTCTGTTAATACCTAGTTTATACTAGTATCTTGGAAGATTGATTTTGTTTAATAAAAGAAATAAAATGATCTAGCAGTGTTTCTTAAACTGGTGGTAAGTGAGTTCTTCCTGATCGTCTCCACAGGTCTATTCTTGGTTTTTTTGTGCTGAGCCAAAGGTCGACGTTTTGAATCCTGCTCTAGATATAAACATACATGGTAGCAAGGTCAGATCCACTGACCCACAGGGTGGTGGTGCGATCACAGCTGCCTCAGGGGAGTATTTCCATTGGGTTTTTGGGCACAGTCAGGGGTCGGAGGGTGTCTGGTTTGGGGACCACAGGCTCTCATCTCTGCTGTTTGCAGACGACGTTGTCCTGATGGCTCCATCAAAGGATGGAACGCGAGATTGACAGGTGGAACGGTGCAGCGTCTGCTGTGATGCGGTCGCTGCATCGGGCCGTTGTGATGAAGAAGGAGCTCAGTCAAAAGACAAAGCTCTCGATTTACCGGTCAATCTACGTTCCTACCATGACCTATGGTCATGAGCTTTGGGTAATGACCGAAAGGACAAGATCGTGGATACAAGCGGTCGAAATGAGTTTCCTCCCAAGGGTGGCTGGACACTCCCTTAGCGATAGGGTGAGGAGCTTACTCACACGGGAGGAGCTCGGAGTAGAGCTGCTGCTCCTCCACGTCGAGAGGAGCCAGCTGAGGTGGCTCTGGCATCTGTTCCGGATGCCTCCTGGACGCCTCCCTGGGGAGGTGTTTTGCGCATATCCCACTGGAAAAAGGCCCCAGGGAAGACCCAGAACACGCTGGAGGGACTATGTTTCTCGGCTGGCCTGGGAACGCCTCGGGATCCTCCCGGAAGAGTTTGAGGAAGTGTGGGGGGAGAGGGAAGTCTGGGAGTCCCTGCTTAGACTGCTGCCCCGCGACCCGGCCCCGGATAAGCGGAAGAAGATGGATGGATGGATGTTCTTGGGCAAGACACTTAATCTGCCTCGCCCAAGTGTCTGCGTACACTGGTGTGTGAATTTGTATGTGATATAAAACAATATAAAACAGATTGATAACTGTGACTATTTATAATTTACCATTTGTTTAGAACTACTTAAATCATTTTTATACCTGGGTTATCCCTTGTTCAGACCAGGAATTGTCCTGCTATAGACCTGGTTTAGAGCTGGTGTTACTCGGAAGGAGTGGAATTTGAAATCGACTGCTTTATAATCAACAATGTGTGGATTAGCATATTTGATTAACAAAATTTGTAAATTATTGCTCTGACCACTGTTTCAGACCCTCAAATTTATTAATTCCTTCACTCACAGTAGATGGTGGTAAACTAATTCTGTGTCCACCACTGCTGTGCGGCTGTGTCAAAGAAGTGACCTTCAATCTACACGCTTGTTTTAATCTCTACCAATCACTCACACCTCAAATTAATACTTAGGCAAGGCAGGCGAAGTGTCTTGGCCAATGACACAATGGCAGTAGAATATGCACTGGTCAGAGCTAGAATTGATCACAACAAAGAGTTTGATGTTTTGATATCAAATGGCCTATGGGATTGTTTAGTGATGATGTCACACGCAACATACCATTGTCTGTGTGTGACCTCTCGCTAGGGATGGGAATTGATGGGAATTGATAGGATTTTATCAAGAGCAATGGTACTGACAATTCTTCGCAGCCCCAACAATCATGATACGAGGAAGTCAAAACGATTTTAAACAATCTGGCTCATGTTCTATTTGAACACTCCTTCATTCCTACGTTGATATCCATCCTCAATAAACATACAAATCTGGCCTGGTCCCCGGCCCTCTGCCCACCCCACCCCATTTCTGTTAAGCTTCATCTGCCGGTTGTGTCCCACTTGTAGTTTGAGATCTAAGACCGATGTCCAAGATCTAGTCTCCTGGTGCACATGTCACTTCACTGTTTTTTTCGGCATTTGCACTTGTCTGCGTGAATATGTTGATTGTAGAAAATTTTATTTAATGTTTGTGTTAACCCCTAACCCTATTGTATTGAATTCATTTATTATGACTTTGCACCCAAGCACTACGTGCCCAAGTAACATTTTTCTTGAAGGGACAATAAAGTTTAACCTAAGTCAACTTTTCGATTTGATTCCTTAACGTTTCTCTTATTGATTCCTATATAACATTTTAAATAATTTGCTTCTTATTTACAGTATATAGTTTTCTATGCTTTTTTAAATCAAATTAATATAAATTTAGACTGAAGTGTTGGCTACATTACTTGTCACGGCTCAGTCTCCTTTGCCGTATGCATAAAAGCTCTTATACCCGCATGGACTCACCGCGATGTGCAGTTCCTGTTTGCGTGGTTGTCGTGGGAATAATCAACACCAGCCCCATCAGTAGCAGCAGCAGCAGTAACAACAACAACAACAACAACGTCAGGCCTGTTTTTGAAATCATTTATGGATAAGGGAGCAGACAATAGGCTTATCACATTGGGGTGACCAAACTAGCAACAAACACATTTCTGTTGGCCCTCAGACCTCTTAGTGAATTGGCCTAAATTGCCATATGTAATAGTAACAGCAATAGTACAACAGTAGTAGTCAACATACGCTCAATAACAAACATTTATGTGTGAGAAAGACCAAGTAGTAGTAGTGCTGGACAATATAGGAAAACAAGAATCCAGATATATTAATTCTGTTTCTTGATGTTATTTTTATTTAGTTTAAAAAAAAAAAAAAAAAAACTTTTAGTCATGATTTTATGATTTAAGAGTATACAAATATATAATCTGTGGCCATCTAATTCTTCCTCCAAAATCCGACCTCGTTTTAGGCTTGCCTGTGGATCACTTGATTCAAAAACCCAAACCATATCATTGACAATTAGACTCTCAATCTCTCGATCTTTTCGATTCATTGGCCAGCCCTAGACAAGTCGTTGCCTGGTCTAATCTCTGTTAAATGCACTCATTTGATTTGTCACCGGGCATATTTACATAGCCAGAAAAAAATCATCTGATGACTAGAATAATCAAAATAATTAGATCTGATTGTTGTGTGTGTTTTCTTCTGATCATCTAAAATACTTGAATTACGTGAAACATGTCGGTAATCAATAGATTTAAGAAGTAACTTGTATTTGAAGACAAAGACAATGTATTTTAAAATAAGTCTTTTATCTCTAACATATCTCATTCATTTTTCTTTATTTGAATTTTTGCACAATTTTCCTTTAAAACCTCACAGGTGTGAACAATAAGAAATAAATCAGATTACGCACAGATGAAACTTTATTATGTGCATTTCAATAATCTGTTAACTCCAGAAATCAGATAATGATAAGATTTTGGTCTGCATGGACACATGACTATGTGTTGACCTTTCGTTTGTGGCCCTCTGTGACATTTTGTTTCAAAATGCGCTGCTGCCCTTGATGAAAAAAGTCTTGACACCTCGGGCAAACATAAATAAATATTTTTTGCAAATGCCAGAACGTTAAGTTTTCACATTCGATCTCTAGCTCTGCAGAGATTTCCTGTTCTGTTTGGTAAAATACACAAAATGAATAACATTGAATTACTTGCATATAAACTATAAACTTTCACATGGAGTCATATTCATTTCAATCTTGCCTTGTGGCATTTTATTTATCACATCATCATCATTTATTTGGTTCATTAACTTAAATATTCACCACAAGTTTGATTTCTGAATGTTGGAATTAATTATATTTTTCCAAATCAAACAAAAAACAATTGAGCATCATGATATTCTCAAATTGGATAACTTTAACTAACTTAGCTTTTGAATGAAAACAGAGAAAACACACTGGTGAACTTTGAACCTGTTTTTGTTTGCGTGGATAGGATCGGAGAGATATTAACCATACATCATCACCAAGGCTCAAGCCATTCTGTCCTTCTGTTTGGCTCACGTCTAATCATGCAGGTGTTGGAAAAGGCAACCAGCATCAGCGCATTTATCATACACTTTAAAGCTCTTTATCGCATGCCACATGCTTATATGGGGAAATTCAATTCTGGTAAATAGCAGAGCTGTTTTTTTTCAAATGGTAAAATAAGCCTTGACCCGGAGTGTGCGATCATCCGCCATGACAAGGACCGACTGAGTCATTGAATCAGGAAGGATAAGAAATGGGACATTGTGGGTGCACGATCTGCGGGGACGCACAATCTGTGGAATCAATCTTCAACACGTGTTTTAAACAAAGATCCAATATTTAACAGTACATAAGTGTATGTTCCAACAATTTACATGGCATTCAAATCAAGGCATTACTCTTGTTCTCCTCACCTTGCATTCACTTTAGTATCGTTAAAGTGTCTATACCTGATATTTACGTTTTGAAACATGACAAACTGAACTAGCGTTTTGCACTCTTTACAGCTCCGCATTGCTCACTTACCTATTACATTCTAACATCCTAAATATTTACACGATGGGTTATTAGCACTTTTCACGAGTCTCTCTAGGCCAGAGAGATATTTACAGAGAAAGCGCTGTGGTCTCATTTTTACCTCAAGAGATGCTTGTAACTTATATCTTTACAGAGGAACAGCAGATTTTCGCTGTACCATGGGTTTGTAAGGAAATTTTGCTGTCAGACTTAATACAAATCCAATTATCTGCATAAACCAAAACTATATAGAAGTATGAAAATGAATGTTTTTAGGGCCACAGAGTCTTCACTCACTTTATTTTTCAGAATCAGAAAAGGTTTATTGCCATTGTCATTGAACAAAGTTTGCAAACATAGGAACTTGTTTCGGCCGTTAAGGGCAACATAAAACAATTATGATAATAATAATAATAATAATAATAATATAGCAGAGTCCATAGAATCAAATAAGGCATTCAAAAAAATTACAGATGGTCGGAAATTGTTGTAAAAGTGAACAGTGCCGTGAATAGTATTGTTGAATAATTGTAAAGTGGCAGATGTTAAGTTGTCATAAGTCCAACGCAGAGGAAGAAACTGTTCGTTGCGGCGAGTTCTGGTCCGAATGGACTGTTTGCCTCCTGTCTGAGGGAGTGTTATATAGACGTCCAGGGTGAGAAGGTCAACTGTTATCTGACCTGCTCGTCCCAGACCCTGGAGACGTACAGTCCTGCAGAGATGGAAGTCTGCACCGATCACCTTCTCAGCAGAACACACAATGCGCTGTAGTCTCTGTTTGTCCCTGGCTGTGGCTCCAGCGTACCACACGGTGATGGAGGAGGTGAGGATGGACTCAATGATGGCCGTGTAGAACTGCACTGGAAGGTTGGCTTTCCTCAGCTGCCGCAGGAAGTACATCCTCTGCTGGGCCTTCTTGATGAGGGAGCTGATGGAGGGCTCCCACTTGAGGTCCTCAGTGATGGTGGTGCTGAAGAAGCTAAAGGAGTCCATGGTGGTGATGGGGGAGTCTGTCAAAGTCAGGGGGGCTGTGACCTTCATCTGATCATCTCCACTGTCTTCTGGGAGTCAAGCACCAGGTTGTTACCACTGCACCAGGACACAGCCGGTCCACCTCCCTCCTGTAGACAGACTCTAATTCTTCTAGAACTAATTCTACAGCTGATGCTAACAAAACTGGGACTAGATCCGTAGGAGTTATTGATCTGATGGTTAAGAGCTCTTCAGGGGTGTAAGAGCACGCTAACACACAGACAGACAAAACAAAGCGCACCGAAACACCATGGCATCTGTTTTTGGCGCCATCTTGTACATAAAACTATTTGTACTTCACATAAGTGTTTATGTCTAAAGAAACTAAAAAAACAAAGTCACATCTAATTTGCATAGTCTCCTGTGATCACAGAGGTTTGTGCACCCTGGACAAAGCCACTGCCGCTGGATTTAAAGGACAGGATTTAGTGGAATATTTCTCTTTCTATGACATGTCTGTGCTGCTGATTGTGCATCTGGAACATTTGTATTAAAATTTGCTCTGTGCATGTGTTAATAATGTGGAAGTTCCTCATGTTTTATTTATTTAGCACTTTTAACATTCAAAAAGTATAATATGCCATTAATTGAAGCAAGTGTGTGATCAGCCGTAGAATACAATGTGAATTGGAGTGGTAGAAGAAGGTAGAATATAATAATAATAATTTTTTACACATTTATTGGACTGGCCCTGGACAGGGTCCTGAGCAGATAGTCAGAGAAGAAAGCAATGAGAGAAGAATTCCTGCTCCATCAGCCAGAGACTGAGCCAATGTTTTAACATCAGCAGCACCACAACCACAATCTCCACCAAAGGATTCATTAGCAGCCGCTCCACCACCACCAGCAAAGGATTCAACTCCAGCTTCTCCACGATCACCTCCATCGCCTTTAGCGAAGGACTCATCAGCAGCAGCACCACAACAATCTTCACCACTGCCAGCGCAGGAGTCATTTCAGTTCTTCCACTGGTCCTCATCAAAGGCCTTGGACCCATCTGTGACAGGCCCAGCAGCATCCCTGCCATCGCCCCTGCACTCAGAGCAGCCCTGGATCCCCCCTGCAACATCTACTCCCTCCCACTACAGATTCCTCGCTCTCCTTTCCATCTCCACTCTCACCCAGGGGAAATCCCAGCCATCTTGAATATCTGATCAAATCAGGCATTAAGATGACTCCGCTCACGCCCAATATAATAAGATCAAGGGTTCTAATGAGGATGAACTCTCCCCTGACTGCTGCTATACAGACAAAAACCGCCCCAACTAAACCCCTCCGCCTTTCACCTGGTATCTCCCATAGCTAGGATGTACTGGGTTTCAGCGTTGCTGGGACTTATAGTCATAATAAAATTCAAACCAAGCCGGGGCCCTTTGTAAAAACAGCATCCCCGAGTTCTATTTCTGTAGTCCGTCACAAAGACGGGAAAACAAAATGCGAGTCAGAATGCCCAATCTGAGAAATTTGATTCATATCCTCTGCAAAAAGATAACGCCCAGTCCCACTGAAACTAGTCTGAAACTTGCTGTGCTAAATGTCAGAACCTTATGTAACAAATCTTAATTAATAATTCTATTTCTTCTTATATCATGATTTTATGTTTTTAATTGGCTTGACAAAAACATAGGAAATTTAGTTCTAATAGAATCTGCTCCACCCAACTTTAAGTTTGAATCTGAAACATGAGAAAACAAAAAGGGAGGAGGTGTGTGTGCTTTTGTTAGAGATGAAATAATTACCCACAGGTTGTCCTTTGGGGTGTTTTCAACATATGAGTACGTATCCTTTAAAACTGACCTAAAACAGTCTCCATTCATTCTCTTCTTTGTTTTATACAAGCCTCCCTAGCACTGCCAAAGTTTTATTGACAATTTTACTGAGATGCTTTCAGTTGTATGCACAGACTTTGATGGTTTGGTCATAGCAGGTGATTTCAATGTTCATAGTGATAATATCTGTGACAGAAACGCTAAAGAGCTTCATGCTGTCCTTGAAACTTTGGGTCTTACTCAGCACGTGAGTGGCCCCACCCACAGCAGAGGGCACACTCTAGATCTTCTAATTACAAAAGGGGTTAATATTTCAAACGTCAATGTGGTCGAAGTTGCTCTGTCTGATCATTTCTGTGTCTTCTTTGACCTGTCTGTTTTTCCCAAACCACCGGCTGTCTTGCAGCTGTTCGGAGGAGACGCATAAATGACGGCAGAGGAAAACTGTTGACACTTTAAAATGTCTCATGTTCTAATGTAAATGATTTGTTGAACTCTGTTACATCTAGTGTTTTGAATGTTCTCGAGACCATTGCCCCAATGAAGACTAAATTGATAAAAAAAAATAAGCAGAAGGCGCCATGGAGAAATGATGATTTTCAGGGCACAGAAAAGGGGAGTGCCACCGGGCTGAACGAAAATGGCGCAAGTCAAAGCTCCAGGTTCAAAATGAGATTTACAGGGAGAAGTTCTACATGTACAACCTCATTTTATGTAGAACTAGGGAAGGATATTTTTCTGAAATAATGGAAGCTGCCGTAACAACTCTCGTGTCCTGTTTGCCACAGTAAACCGATTAACAAACCCTCCAGCTCAGCTGCGTTAGAACTCATTTCCACATCCAAGTGTAATGGGTTTTCATTATTCTTTAATGACAAAGTTCAGGGCATTAAAAATGTTATTAATTCTTACATGCAAAAAATAACCCTGAAACCACCTACACACTTAGAGCTGACTCACTTTTGCACCTGTAACTGACAAAAACTGTCCAGGAGATCATCACCAGTCTGAGTTCATCTACATGCTGCCTCGATGTGTTACCCACCAGATTTCTAAAGTCTGTGCTGCAACAGTTTGTTAGCACCACTCACTCACATAGTTAACATGTCGCTTCAATCTGGAACATTCCAATGTCTTTGAAAACTGCGGTCATAAAGACTCTCCTAAAGAAGAGCAGTCTTGATGCAGTACTGATTAATTTCCGGCCCATCTCTGATCTGCCATTTTGGGGCAAGGTTGTTTACCAACAGCTCACTGATTTCCTCTTAATAAACAACTATTTTATGTTTTCCAGTCAGGTTTTAGACCTCATCACAGCACTGAGACTGCTCTTGTCAAGGTGACAAATGACATCCACCTGAACACTGACGCGGGCAAAGCCTCAGTCTTAATTCTGTTAGATCTGAGTGCTGCTTTTGACACTGTTGATCATGGGATACTTTTACAGAGACTAGAGGACTGGGTGGGCATCACTGGCACTGCCCTTAAACTGGTTAAAGTCGTATCTGGAAGACAGGAATACCTTGTTGAAATTGGTAACTGTGTTTCAGACCAGATACCCTTGACCTGTGGGTGCCCCAAGGGTCCTTCCTGGGACCCCTTTATTCAACCTTTACATGCTGCCGTTTGGTCAGTTGATACGCAGCGAAAATGTGTCCTATCACAATTATGCAGACGACACTCAAATCTATGTTTCACTGACGGCAGGTGAATATGGACCAGTGGATTCACTCTGTCACTGCATCCAACAGATCAGTGTGTGGATGCAAAACAACTTTCTCCAGCTGAACTCAAATAAGACCGTAATCATCGTCTTTGCCCTACAGAAACAAAGAGAAAGTGTTAACAGTCACCTCCAGAGTCTCGCTCTAAAACCTACAAATCAAGTTAGAAATCTGGGGTAATAATGGACTCAGACATAACATAACAGCCACGTCAAATCAATAACCTCAGCAGCCTTTTACCATCTAAAAACATTGGCAAAATCCAAAGTCCAAAGTCCATCCTAAACCAGACTTGGAGAGACTTATCCATGCGTTTTGTTGTCTCTAGTAGATTAGACTACTGTAACGGCCTGCTCACTGGCCTCTCCAAACGAGCTGTAAAACAGCTGCAGTACATCCAGAACGCTGCTGCTCGGGTCCTGACTTGAACCAGGAAGTATGATCACATGAGTCCTGTGCTCAGGTCTCTGCACTGGCTCCCTGTGGCTCAGAGAATAGACTTCAAAGCAGCTCTGCATGTATACAAGTCTCTCCATGGCCTAGCACCAAAGTACATCTTGGACATGTTAGTGCCATATGAACCATCTCGGACTCTGAGGACCTCAGGGACCGGACTCCTGCTGGTGCCCAGAGTCTGGACTAAACATGGGGAATCTGCATTTCAGTTTTATGCAGCTAAAATCTGGTTGAGTCTTCCTAAGGATGTGAGACAGGCCTCTACTCTGGCATTGTTCAAATCTAAGCTAAAAACTGTTTTGTTTGGCTGTGCATATGACTGAAATTATTTTTCTTTGCACTTTTTGCTTTTATGTCTTAAACTATTTGACGGATAGCCTGAAAATGGCACATTTAAATCTTCTTTCTTTAAATTAAGGTTTTGTGATTTATGTCTTGTCTTTGTGATTTTAATGCATTTTTTTTCCTGTTGTGTGAAGCACTGTGAATTGCCTTTGTGTACGAATTGTGCTCTACAAATAAACTTGCCTTGCCTTGCTAAAGGATCTGTATGGCAATTCCATGATTTAGATCCGACATATCCAAAAGTTTAACTTTTAGTTTAGTTTAGTGCAGCTCTTTATTTAATAGTAAGTAATTTATTTCACGTGCAGTCACTTGTGTCATTTATATACTGTTGAGATGGAAACATTGGTTGTAAAAATTAAAAGGTTAAAATAATTGTCAGGAATATTAGTGCAGCAGAGGGGGAAGTCTTTCTGGGAGTTGTAGTCTTCCCGTGGATGTACCATCTGCAGAAGGATCCGTAAGGGGTCATTGCAGAGAGATCTAGGCAGCAGTTGACAGGTATCGGCAGGCCAAGCGCAGTTTGTGCTGTCGCCGAGGCAAAACCCTGGGGCTGGGGAAAGTTTTGGAAGGCTATGGAGGAGGATTATTTATCAGCCTTGAAGAAATTCTGGAAAACCGTCCGATGCTTCACCAATACATTTTATGGTATGGGTGGAGCGCTGTTGACCTCCACTGGGGATGTCGTTGGACGGTGGACGGAATACTTAAACTTAGGCTGACTCGTCCATCATTCAAGCTGAAAGTCACATAGGATGTTGGCAAACTCACAGTTGCAAGGCGCCGAGGGTGGATGAGCGCCATAACTCTCTGGATGTTGTGGGACTGTCTTCGCTGACACGTCTTTGCATGGCGGTTGGGGACAATACCTCTGGACCCGTAGACCGGGGTAGTGGTCCCTCTGTATAAGACGGTCGGGAGGGTGTGTTCCAATTACAGAGGGATCACACTCTTCAGCCTCCTCAGTAATAATCGAATAGCGGATTCAGGAGGAGCCGTGTGATTTTTATCCTGGCTGTGTAACACTGGACCAGTTCTTTACTCTCTATCGGTGCTCGAGGGTTCATGGGAGTTTGCCCAACCAGTCCACAGGTGCACATGTGGATCTGGAGAAGGCTTTCAACTGTGCCAATGTGAGGAGTGCTCTAGGAGTATAAGGCCCGGGGCGCTTTGCTCAGTGCTGTCTGGTCCATGTATGACCGGAGAAGTAGCTGTATTCACATTGTCTGAAGTAAGTTCCCAGTGCGTCTATTATTAACCACTGACTAAAGAGTCACAGAATTGAAAGCTTTGAAATTGGCACAGTCGAAAAAAATTATGTAATGTGACATTTTGTACTAGGAGAGAACAGCACTAACCCCAGGCCATCAGTTATACAAGTATGACTAATTTGATTTAGTATGACTAATTTGACATATTTTCAATTTGTTTGGGGCCTTTGCCCATAAATAGTCTGATATTTTAACAGAGGAGAAAACCTGTTGTGCTTTTGTCTGCTGTATTGCCTAGTTATAATCTGACACCCGTGGACAATTTTGTTAAATATGAAATTGCAATATCGAGCTAGGACTTAAATACTACATTTCCTATATTATTATTATTATTATTATTATTATTATTATTATTATTATTATTATTATTATTATTTATTTTTTTAATTTTATTTTTTTGTTAAAGCTCCTTGCTGGGAGTGGGGATGTTTTAATTGGATACGGACTGATGAACGGGAAAAAGGGAAGGAGAAGTGATTATACATTTATCTCCGGTTGAGCAGAATGACTTTAAGAACAATTAACAAAGACTAGCAAACCTGCTAAAATACAGATACAAATGTATTGCTTTCCATCCCCCTTACCCTCAATGCTTGCTGTAGACAACATGGTTTACCAATTGTCCATTGTGCCATTCATCCACAACCATCACCTCATTTTGTAGCATGCACCAAGGATCTGTACACAAGTCCTGGAAGCAGAAAACATCCCGTCTTGCATGGCCTGCAGACTCACCAGAGATGTCACAGCTGAACATGTTTGTGACGCGTATACGACAGTGTTTCCAGTTCCTGCCAATATTTAGCAACTTTGGTGGCCATTACTGACCCCCCAGACCCTCCCCATAGAGCAAAACATTTCAGAGTAGCCTTTTATTGCGGCCACCTGTGCAATATTCATGCTGTCTCATCAGCATCTTCATATGCCACACGTGTGAGGTAGGATGGATTATTGATAATAATATTAATTGCTCAGTAAAACAGATTTTGACAAATTTGTGAACAACATTAGAGAGAAATTGGTCTTTTGTGTGTACAGAAAAGTTTCATATCTTGATGAAGTTGATAAGGTCTAGGAAGTAGGATTTTCTGTTTACTTTGGGGGAGCCAGTGTGGGTCATATACAAGCACTTTATGAGCTTGTTTCTAAGCCCAAAGACGTTCTACTCGACTTGTATATACATTTATTATTTTAAGTCAATAAAATTCATATTTGTGGTTATTTTTGATTAATTGAAAAAAAGACTTCAACAAGTTAATTTTCATGCCACGATCAAAGCGTTCACCGTCTTTCTGACATGTTCCCAGCAAAGGAGCAAAGTCTGTTATTCTCAAAAGTTACAGAAAACATGGGTTCAGATGTCCCGATAGAAGTCTGTGAAGCCTGCGGAGTTTAGGGGCCACTTTAGACTGCTGCTGTTCATTTTTGTGCAGATGTGCAGACACGTGTGCTGTAAACTGCATATGAACAATAAATAAACTGTGAAGACCAACACTCTAGAGTCATCTTTCTTTAAGCGAGAGAAGAATGTTCATGAGCAAACTGTGTAATAGACTGTTCAAATGTGTTTTTCTTTCAAGTTTGAACCCTTTTGTGAAGAAAATCAAAAGCAGCAAAACTTGAATATAAGATTTTTCTGGCCCGAAGGCTTTATTAGACTGGACAGGGAGAGTTGGGATATAGACGTTCAGCAAAGGGTTGAGGGCAGGAATCGAACCCCACTATTTTGTATGTATTTGTCATTGAATTTAGCGTGCATTAAAAATCCCTAAGAAGCGTCTAGATTTAAACTTGAAGCACAATTTATAAATCCCTGGAAATATATGAAGTATGTTGCAGTGCATGTGACTGCTTTGTTTACTTCTTATATTGAACATTATTAAAAATATTGAATGTACTTTCTATTAATGAGATGCCATACCTCCATAGCAGTTTTATAATGTAATGTTCTACCTCACTCAAGCCTGTTTACTGTACATTAACCTTGACTATATTTAGCTCGCATTTCTATCAATTTGAAGGCTGAGGATGAGGCAGTAAAAACACCAACCTTTGTTGCCTGGCACTGCTGATCTGATCCGGCAAAGATCTCCAAAACAACATGCTTCGCTTTAGGCGTGAGTACGTGCCTCATGACAACCAAGCTAACAACCAGGTCCCCTTCCGGCTGCGTGTCTGCAAAGCCCAGGGCAAACGTGTGCGGGTGAGGCTGGATAAGTGGGTTAGTGATGGGGAGCGTAGGGAGCTTTCTGTGGCTGCATGGAAGGAACAGATTGGCCTTGCCGTTTGTGGTCGGTTAGCTACAAGGTGGTTTGTTGAATTCACTTTCTCCAAACTGTTATAGTGCATGTATGGTGCATTTAGGGTTTAAAAAAAGAATGTGTGTGGAGAAATGAAAGTAGTACGACTGAACAAATGGTGCGGTGTGCTGGCAAAAGCAGGGGAAGTGAAAAGTAGTGTGGATGGGTAGACGCCAAGTAGCATATTGATGACACTACAAAAAAGAAAAAGAAGTTTCTGTTTTCATGAGAATGGTTTTAATGAGTCAAATTTTGGTTTTTATGTGTTTTTATGACATTAAAAAAAATCTTCTTCATATGATGAGGTCAGTTATCAAGGACAACATGTCCATCCATTTTTTTATTTTTTTTTCTACCACTTGTTCCCGTTAGGGGTTGCGGGTGACTGGAGCCTATCCCAGAGCCTTTGGCGGGGTACACCCTGGACAGTGGCCAACTCGTCGCAGGGCTAACACAGAGACATAGACAACCATTCACTCTCACACTCATTCACTAGGGCCAATTTACAGTTGCCAATTTACCTAACACACATTCACTCTCACACTCATTCACTAGGGCCAATTTACAGTTGCCAATTTACCTAACACATGCATGTCTTTGGACGGTGGGAGGAAGCCGGAGAACCCGGAGAGAACCCACGGTAACCCAGGGAGGACATGCAGACTCCACCCAGAGAAATCATGTGATGTAATGTTCGCCCAGGAATCGAACTCATGATTTCCTTCTTGGGAGGCTCTAACCGCTCTGCCACCGTGCACTCAACATGTATGCTTATTAAATGCAAAGAAAGGAGAAAATAAAGATGCTGAGGGAGAGAAAGTTACAACAGGCAGCTTTTGTCCTAGATGAAGTCCCCTGAGAAGGTCCAAGAAGAATGTTCGGCGACTGCAGAGGCAATGCTCTTGGACTCAAACGAAGTGTGCCACTGACGGAGTGACATCTTCACTTGTTAATAGAGTAATCATTTACATAACAACACAACATTTGAATTTATCAACTTAGCATCACTCCTCTTTTTTGTACTTTGTCACTTTTCTTGCCCACTGGTGTTTCAGTTTTATTTATGTAGTGCTTGTGCATTTGTGTGACTTTAATTTTAGAGCAGTTGGAAAGTGAAAACTAGCACATAACCCTCTGGTCACCCTCGAGGGTCCTTTAGAGCAACATGTTTTGTTTTTTTCAAACCTCAATATTTCTGGCTGTGTTGAGGTCAGTTCCATGGATTTTCCCAAAGTATCATGAAACAAGTCAAATTTTAAAATTGCCACCATGATTTTTAATCTTGACAGTTCAAGCGCTTGAACAAAAGGGTACATTCGCCCGATGTGCCCTATTTTTAAATGGCTATAGAAGAGTCCTGAAGATGACAAACGCGACTCTTTTATATAAAACCTTCCCATTCAAACAGTAATGCACCAAATATTATTTCACCATAAATTATTAATATATACTAGGCTGTAATAAATTTAGCTCAAGTTTTACGCTTCACACTTTCAATTTAGGTGTACTTTTCTGGATTTTTTTTTTAAACAATTTTGAAAATCTCACACACGAAGTTTATACATGTATGAGTAGAGCTATGAGTTTTGAAAGAAGAAAAAAAAAATGAATTCATATGGATTTCATGATAAAAATGGTGATGAGGTGACGAACATGACTTTTTTTAAAGTTACCACAGGGTTAAAAAACAGCACATCCGGCACAGCTTAGCTTTGTTTTAGCACCCATGGTTAGCACTGCGCCTGATGCTAATAATGTAGCTACTCAAAATGTTAAACTAGATAAACTAGTAGATAAACTGCAGCCCACAAACCCCTGTCCTCCGCCGGACACAGTGTGGTCTTAGTTTAGGTCAGTTTCTGAGCACATTTAGCATAAAGAAGTGTAACACAAAGCTGTCGGGACACTAAGCGCACACGGGGAAAACGTTTTTGAAAGACGCTAACGTGGCCCTTGCGCCGCGGTGTTGACTTGTATGTAATGCTTTACTTTTAAACTGAAGGGGAGCGAAATAAGGCGTCAGATGAATCCTGGCTAGATAATCCTTTGGGTCACAGTGAACAGGGTTAGTCTGGAGGTGGGACAGATGAGAGCAGTGACACTGACAGGCTGCAGACATGAAGTGTAGGTCTGCTCTGTAGAAGAAGAGGAGCAGAGAGAGGAAACACAGACAGAGCAGCGCCGCAGCTCCACCTTGGAGATGCGTGGTCTTGTCTGCAAAAAAGTACACACTAACTGATTTGGAAAAGTTTTGCAGTAAAATCCTCCACTGTTTTTCTACGACAAAAAATACCACATTATGGTCCTACACTCGATGTAAATGAGAACAAACCTCTATCTACAACCGGGCGGTGGTGGCAATGTCAGAAAATGGATCATTGTAACGAGTGCAACAGGCACTGTTTGTCCGAGGAAAGTGACAAAATCAAGGCCACAGGTATCATTGTTGTAGCACTGGCACCGACTTAAAGACAAAAACCCTCCTCATTGATGAAACCATAGACACATCATTTCGCAGTGTTCGATGCTGATGCTATTAATCACTTAGCAACTCAGGCCAGTCCCCTGTATTTAAATTTTTTTCCGTCAGCATTAGGGCGCAAAAAAATTGCAAGTTATAAATAATCACAACCAACCCACCGGCCACATTTAGGTCAAAGCCTTGTTAAAACCCATAGTTGAGTTTAGCTGTTTCATTTTCGATAAGAGTGTGAAAGTGGCATCTGTGTCAAAGGCTAATTACCTTTAAGTTGATATTTCTGATGCTGTGCCACTTACCTTCTGGTTACAATCTAGTGGCATTAAACATCCCCTTTTGTGACTGACATGTAACTGATGAGGAGAGCAGATAAATGACATGAATATCATGAAATATAGATATCATTTAAATTGGAGATTGACTTCACCATTCATTTGTATGAGAAGGAAATATCCTTCAGTGGAACCTCTGACTTCTCTCAAATGTTATTTGCTGTCTACTTCCATCACCAAATGCAAATCAAGTTCATTGAAGTTGTGAATGTTGGATAACCACACATGTGTCATGCAGAAAAATGGCATGGAACTCCAGAATGTATGTGGTCAGAGCTTTGGTGTGGCAGCCAAACCACCAATAAGTCTTAAACACAAGGATTAAGACCTTTAAGTGCACAGCAAAGCACAATGTTTGAATTGGGTCACAGTCGAAGCCTCAAAGTCCAACAGACATTTTATAACACTATTATAACAAATATGTATGTATTCTGCACTGTCTCCACAAAGTGCCACCTTAAACATTTCATACTCGATAGCATGTTGTGGAACAGAAGTTGTTTTTTGTTTATTTGCAAACAGTGCATGTTAATGAACATACATGATATACATGCACTAAACACACATTATAGTTTTTAATTTCCATTCGTTGTCCCACATTCACTCTCACAACACACTCTCATTCATACACCAGCACACAGTGTGCACAGACACAGGGAGAACATGCAAACTCCACGCAGAAAGACCCCGCGCCGTCAGGACCTCCATGCCTACTCTTCTGCCTACAAGGTGATTATTGTTGGGGCCTTGCACAGATTAACAAGAGATTCTCACTAAAGTCAAAGAAAACAACGTGCACCTTTTATTTCTAGCATCCGGCTTTTTGCACATTACTGCGCCACAAGTTCTGATTTACTCAAATGTCCAGACTGTCCTGGAGTTTTCCCCACACCAAAACGAAACACCGGGTCCTGTGTGTCCTGATGACCCCGCCACTGCCGGATGGGCCGCATGTGATGTGGGACCAGGGGGAGAATGCACGGGCAGGAATGAGCAGAGGTGAGCTGAAATAGAGTTTTTGTGTGCCACGCTCATAGGAACAGGCCTGCAACTGAACTGCACGAACGAGCGGCCCACCGGGGTTGCCACAGTGATAGAATGTAACTAAACACTGCACCTTTCGGTTTATGCCAACAAACACACGTCCCTTGATAGAATTCTATTGCGAAGTCAGGGCCCTATTGTTTCAGTGGGAAACTACTCTGCTTTCTACAAAAACAAGCAGGTGGCAGACTCTCTACATTTTGCACCTATTAATTCTTGGCATACAATTTTACATTTCAGTCTTCTATCGTATACTTTAATACATTTCTGCTTCAATACCAGCTTATATTCACAATTATTTCGTTTACTGGGCGGGTCAATATGCCTTTGGACTCAACTCAATTTAAATGCTAATATGGACATTATTCATTGATGCGGTTTGATATAAGCGGACTGTTTTAATCTCGCTCTCGCTCAATGACCAAAGACTCCAGAGCTCTGAAACCTGTGCATACTGCTTTTTATTGCTTGTTGTGAAATTGGATGTGAAGCGAACCAAATGTTATTTTCTACTCATGTCGAAGTTTGAATCTGCCATTGAAACTTCATTTTAATTCAACTGCGGTATGAAAACTTACCTCTTACTTACTTACCCCCTTTTTTTAAAGCTTTAATGTGCATATGACAAGGGTGCATCATAGCAGTGTAATATGAGGAAGCTTGATGAAGTCTTATTTTTTCAACCTTACAAATAATAACAATACAATAAACTCTACTGTATAAAATATAAACATTGTGCCTGTTCATACAGAGTCCAAAATATGTGGAAATGTAGTGAAATATGACTTTTGGCGGAGCTGAAAAGACATTGTTTCATCTGTTTTTCACTGTCGCCCCTCGAGGCAACTGCTGTCGTGATTGTCGAGGTAGTTACGTAATAGTTACCATAATCAAACCACGATCCAAAAAAGGGACAAGGCTCATCCAAATGTGCAAAATAAGTTAAAGTTGAAGTTTGGAACATTCCAGGCAAAGCAATAAGATTTTCAGCAGAAAAGTTACATCGTACACCTTCTAGAAACACCAGTAAGGCAGGTGTGCTTTTTGTACTTGTTTTGAGATAGAGGAATTTTCCCATTTTTACTTTTTACTTTTCTCCCCAAAACGGTCTCGAAAGTTACGCAGGGGGATTATGGTGAGAAGATGGAAGCGTGCATACCTCAGATAGGAGCTAAGGAGCTAAGACATACTGCTTTTGCTCATGCAGGTATTAGAATGAAGCTGGCAGTTTGATTACTAAAGATCTCTCCAGATTTAAGACTGCATTACTGATGTGGTCAAGATTACCTGAAGACACTGGAGAGTAGCCAAAAAGCAAGTGCCAAGTTATAACATCAAAACAAATCACTGCACACAAGATTCTTATGATTTCTTTTGTTTTATTTTTTTGCAGTGTCAACCCTGCCAAATAGGAAAAACATATCATTTTTGGGCTTCAAAACTCCTGCCATGGACACAATAAATGGATACATTTGGAGCATGCTTTTGGCAGTAGGGAAAAAGGCCATCAGAAAGAAGTGGATGAGACCAAGGACCCAAAATTATAACTGGCATTCACGAAATGGAAAAAATGACATTCGGATTCAATTCGAAAATGACTTGTTTATCAGGCTTTGCACTAAATGGAATATGGACAATTTATGCCATGAGTTTTACTTTTTTTCATGTCATGAGCCATCATTACCCGTTTAGTTTCTCTCTCTGCATCATGCTCTGTGTTTTATGTTGTATTGTTGAAATGTGATGATTAAAAACAATCCAGTTTAGCCATTTCGCACACGCAAACTTCACTAGGCACCGTCCGGGGATCGAGTGTGCTGAAAATGTTAGACATTACTTGCTATTTTGGCGCCACTGCCTAACAAATTCAAGAGTGTTTGATAAATATTTGCTCATTTTCAACTACCTTGTAATCTCACAAATTGCTGTTTACTTGGGACCCCTGAACGCATCGCCCTCTAAGTGAACCCGAGGCTTTCAAAACACTGCAGTCTTTAGGAAACCAGCCAAAAGCAAATACTCCCCGGTTTGGGAAATGTACTTCTTTTAATATATGACGGTAGGAGGGCAAGAAGACTTAGGCTTAGAAGACTGCAGATGTTGATTTATTTGCTTTAAGCTTTTGATCGCTCCAGACCTGCGTCACCCATGGTTACATAACTGTATTTGAGTGTCTAATGGCTTCATTTGTCACTGGAATTATGACTTTGTCCCCATCGCAGACGGACGCTGATTAAACGTGATTACTGCGAGACAGAGACAGAAAGCACAAACATTTAGGCAATTGACTTTGAATGTTTGCTCAATCAGCCCAGAAAAATGACAGCACAAATTGCAGAATAATTCATTTTGATATATTGTATAAACTACAAAAGTATCTGGCCACTATAAACTAATTTAAAATCCTATCAGAATGTTCAATACTCCAGAGGCAAAAGGAACTACGCTGTTGTAAATTTCCAAGGTGGAAATATCAGTTAGTTACAAAGGATTTTGTTTTGTTTTTCCTAACCTCAAAATAGTATTTGAGTTTAATTATAATTTGTTAATTTGTTAGCTTGGTTAATCTTAGTTTCTCCATTGAAATCGTAATATGTTGCACTACATTTATGCCTTTATTCTGGAATTTAGACTGTTTTTGCTTGAACTTTTAAAGGGCCAATAGAGGGATAAATATATGTAGTAGTGACCCAGTATCTTATCGGATTGTTCCTCCTCATTTTCATTAACTTTTTTAAGATCGTTTTGGCTAATGTATATCTGGATGTGTTGTCCTGCTGCCAAGATACAAGAACACAATTTTGTGTTTTTAGGTGTTCGATACTGAGGTCATTTTGGGGTTAATCAATCCATCAGTCCAACTTTATTTATCACCAAAGGGGCCAATTCAAACACATTGAAGCTTCCTTTCATTCAGACCCATTCGGTGTAGAAAGGCCCTGACCGTACGGCCTCGTGTTCCGCCAGAGTGCTCTGAGAACTGAGGACATGAGAAGAACAGACTCTGGAAGAATGGGAAATGGCAATGTAATGAAAATAACTATTTAATTCAGCAATATAATAATATTAGATTCGTTCCAAACCTTGTGTACCCACCGGCGTTCACCGTCTCGTCTGAAGGCCCTCAGTCTCTATTGAGCAGCTGAATGTTCAAAATTCTAAAATGGAGGTGAAAGACAAAAAAGAGTGACTCCAGCTCGGGACACACTACGCGACTTTTAGCCCGATTTTCTTATGATTTGCAGTCGGGCCTGGTCCCTCTCAGTCTCTCAGTCATTACCAGTTGAAGTCAGTCGCAGTTGTAGTGTTGACCAGTTCCGACTGGACTCGCACTTTTGTTTGAATTATTATAATTTTCGATGTGCTTTGGTACAACAGTTTATTGTAACCTCTGCACGCCTGCAATTGTTAAAAGCTGGGGAGGAGACACAGTGTCTGAGCTAAAACGTTCTATTTTCGTCAAACAAATATCAACAGCAAGATGTATGCTTAATATTATTGCCTAAACATCAGATTAATAATCCAGAAAGGGCACGAGCTCTACTTAAAAAAAGAGCTGAAGTGCTATTAAATAAAACAAATATAAATGATCCAAATGACACAGTTTTCCACTTTACGAGTGGTTAGCATTCTCGCCTCACAGCTAGAAGGTCGCAGGTTCAACTCCTGGGCCTTTGTGTGTGGAGATTGCATGTTCCCCCCTGTGTCTGGGTGGGTTTCCTCCGGGCAATCCGGTTGCACCAGGTCAAATCCTCCAGCGAAGGAAGCACAATGCCCCAGCGGCATTGAGGGATGGGTCAGATTCAGAGCACAAGTTTCCCTACGGGGAAAATAAAGTAAACCTTAACCTCAAGCTTTTAATGCCCCTTTTAGAAAATCCTGCTGCTAGCACCACAATTTGGAACTGTTTTGGTTCCAAATTGTGGACCAGGACCTCAGACTCTTTAATCATACTCAGTCCAGTCGTGTAGCGTGGACCTCAGACTCTATAATCACACTCAGTCCAGTTGTGTAGCATGGACCTCAGACTCTATAATCACACTCAGTCCAGTCGTGTAGCGTGGACCTCAGAAGTCCAGTCGTGTAGTGTGGACCTCAGGCTCTATAATAATCACACTCAGTCCAGTCGTGTAGCTGGACTCAGATATCTATAAATCACACTTAGTCAGTCGTGTAGGTCCGGTGGACCTCAGACTTATAATCACACTCAGTCAGTGCGTGTAGCGTGGACCTCAGACTCTATAGATCACACTGCAGTCCAGTCGTGTAGCGTGAGACCTCAACTCTATATCACACTCAGTCCAGTCGTGTTAGCGTAGGACCTCAGACTCTATAATCACACTCAGTCCCAGTTTGTGTAGCGTGGACCTCAAGAGACTTCTAGGAGAGGAGTCCGACTAATGATCCGCAGTCGTCGGAGTGTGGCCGTACGTGCTCTCACTCTAAACATCGAAGCACGTCAGGTCAGTCGTGTAGGCGTGGACCTGGGAACCTATAAATCACACTTCAGTCCAGTCGTGTAGTGTGGGACCTGCGAGGGCTCTATAGGTAAATACGATTCTCGATCAGACTCGTGTTAGCGTGGACCTCGAGAGGATAATCACACTTAGTCCAGTCGTGTAGTCGTGGACCTCAAGACTCGGTATATCACACTCCAGTCCAGTCGTGGTAGGCGTGGACCTGCAGGCTCTCTAGTAATCACACGTATCTAAGTATTCGTTGTAGCGTGACATCAGATTCTATGATCAGGAGTCAGTCCGTGATGTCGTGGAGCGGACGCTCTAAATATATGGATCCGACACGTGGAGTGAGTTGTGTGCGTAGAGAGGATGTGGCACTGCAGGTATTCCAGTTGTTCGAGATCTGGACCTCCAGACTCTCTATATGACAGCCAGTAGCACGTTGGTCAGTCGCAGTCAGTGTAGTGTGGACTTCTCAGGAGTGTATTATCAGCAGTCTCACGTCAGTAGATAGTAGAGGGACCTCAGCCACTATATAATTCTACGGAGAGTACGACTCGTGTAGCGTGTGACGCTTCGGCTCTCTATAGCTATCACAGCGCTTCGCAGTCGCAGTCGTGTAGCGTGGACCTCAGACTACTATATATCACACACCCTACAGACCGTCTCAGAATTGTGTAGACGTTGGACTCATAGAGACGGCTTCTATAATCAACACTCAGTCCAGTTGTGTAGCGTGGACCTCAGACTCTATAATCACACTCCAGTCCAGTCGTGTAGCGTGGACCTCAGACTCTATAATCACAACTCAGTCCAGTTGTGTAGCGTGGACCTCAGACTCTATGAATCACACTCAGTCCAGTCGTGTAGTGTGGACCCTCAGGCTCTATATAATCACACTCAGTCCCAAGTCGTGTAGCGTGGACCTCAGATTCTATAATCACAGGGTGACTCAGTCCAGTCCGTGTAGCGTGGACCTCAAGACTCTATAATCACACTCAGTCCAGACGTGTAGCGTGGATTTCCAGATTCTATAATCACACTCAGTCCAGTCGTGTAGCGTGGACCTCCAGGCTCTTAATAATCACACTCAGTCCAGTTGTGTAGCGTAGACCTCAGAACTAATAATCACACTCAGTCCAGTCGTGTAGTCTGGACCTCAGGCTCTCTATAATCACAGGTGCTTCAGTCCAGTTGTGGTAGCGTAGGACCTCAGAACTATAATCACACTCAGTTCCAAGTCGTGTAGTCTGGACCTCAGAACTCTCTATAATCACACTCAGTCCAGTTGTGTAGTGTGGACCTCAGACTGTATAAGGATGAGGACACTCAAGTCCAGTAGTGTACATGGACCTCAGACTCTATAAATCACACTCAGTCCAGATCGTGTGATACTGGACCTCAGACCTCTCTATAATCACAACCTCAGTCCAGTCGTCGTAGTGTGGACCTCAGACTCTATAGATCACACTTCAAGTCAGCAATCGTGTAGCAGTGTGACCTCAGACTCGCTAATAATCCACACTACAGTCACAGTCGTGTAGCGTGGACCTCAGATTCTATAATCACACTCAGTCCAGTCGTGTAGCGTGGACCTTCAGACTCTATAATGCACACTCAGTCCAGTCGTGTAGCGTGGAATCTCAGATTCTATAAATCACACTTCAAGTCAAGGTCGTGTAGCGTGGACGCTCAGTGCTCTCTATAATCTACACTCAGTCCAGTTGTGTAGCGTAGACCACAGACTATAATTCACATCAGTCCAGTCGTGTAGTCTGGACCTCAGACTCTCTATAATCACACTTCAGTCCAGTTTGTGTAGTGGTGGACCTCAGACATTGTATAATCACACTCAGTCCAGTCGTGTAGCATGGACCTCAGACCTCTATAATCACAACTCAGTCCAGTCTGTAGTCTGGACCTCAGACTCTCTAAATAATCACACTCAGTTCCAGTCGTGTAGTGTGGCCTGCAGACTGTATAATACACTCAGTCCAGTCGTGTAATGTGAGACCTTCAGACTCTATAAATCACACTCCAGTCCAAGTCGTGTAGTTGGACCTCAAGACTCTATATCACACTCAGTCCCTAATCGTGTAAGCGTGGACTCAGACTCGCATATAATCACTACTCAGTCCGTCGTGTAAGTGTGACCTCAGACTCTATAATCACTCAGTTCCAGTCGTGTAGCGTGGACCGTCAAGAACCTATAATCAAACTTCAGTCAGTTGTGTAGCGTGGACCTCAGACTCTATAATCACACTCAGTTCCAGTCGTTGTAGTGTGGCCTCAGACTCTATAATCACACTCAGTCCAGTCGTGTTAGTTATGGACCTCAGACTCTATAATCACACTCAGTCCAGTCGTGTAAGTGTGGACCTCAGGCTTCTCTATAATCACACTCAGTTCCAGTTGTGTAGTGTGGACCTCAGACTTTATAACACACTCAGTCCAGTCGTGTAGTGTGGACCTCAGACTCTAATAATCACAATCTCAGTCCAGTCGTGTAGTATGGACCTCAGACTCTAATAATCACACTCAGTCCGGTCGTGTAGTGGTGGACCTCAAGACTCTATAAATCACACTCAGTCCAGTCGTGTAGTGTGGACCTCAGACTCTATAATCACTCTCAGTCCCATGCATGCATGGAATGCTCCACAATACGGCATTAGAGTATCTATGTACATGGAGACGCTACCAGGCAAAGTTAGCATTTGAGATCTGTGGAGAGGCGACCCTGTTCAAATCAGTCAAGGCATGCTTATCCAGTATTTAAATGCAAATATTTTGAAAGAAAAGAAACAGAGTTTTAGAAAGTGAAGCGCATTAGTACAATTAATTTATTGTAAATCATGTCAAAGTCTCATAGACCCATTTCTGGCGAGGTGGAAGATTGGGCCTCTTCCACGCCGAGGTTCTAGCGTTTCAAAAGTAGGATTTGAACTTGTGACGTGACTGATTTTGTGGATGCGGTGAGAACATTCTTGTGGGTGAAACAGTTCTGTGAGCATTTGGGTCCAGTAAACACAGGTCCAGTCTTTGCTCAGATGTTTCTTTTTTGTCACATTTTTTCATATTATTAACTGTTACAATTTCTATATTGTGATCACAGATTATGTTTCACTTCCCTTTTATACCTCGGTAGAATGTATTTGTTCATGCGGCCAATTCTGTCGACGTTCCTTTTGAACCTTTGCCATCAGCTCAAAGTGCGTCTGGTGCTGTGTTTGAAGGATTGCAGGTTCACTTTTCTTTCACAAGATTGTTTTAAAATATTACACATTTTTGACCTTTTCATTGACAACTTTACATTGTGTTCTATTAAATTAAATTCAAATGTGTAAGAATGTCTGACAGATAAACTTTTTTTTTTTTTTTTTTTCATCGATTAGTTTCAGAATGTTTCGAGGTCACCAAACTACAAAAAATACAGCTTTTGTCATTTGAGGCATTTTTATTACATGCATGTTTATGAATATTACAATATAAACACAACAATAATTTAATAAATATCTGATACAGTATATAGTCTCCTACTATTACAACTCATACTTTGAAAAAAAAGTAATAATCACCAGACTACTTCAGATATACTTTACACAAAAGGACATTTTGGGCATGCTGAAATCACAAACGTCAAAATACTCGACAATATTTGACCCCGTTTAAGTAAATCTATCATGCATCACAGAAGTACATACAACCATTTGCTAAATACAGTACATTGTAATGCTTTTTAACGACATCTAATGGCGAGTCACTACAGGCAAAACTGTATTTTTTTGTCAGTTTGCTCTCTCAACATAAAAGCTTTCACTTGGAAACAACAACATTGTTAAATTCATCAAATGACATACATTTCTATGGGACATGACATGACCGTTTGAACTCAAAACGCATTTTCTCAAAGATCAGCCCTTAAAGCAGGGGCGCCTCCAAAGGGTGGCATGAGGCGGCCCTGAAATTTGATTGGCCAGCCCAGTTGTCAGGCCCTCTCTCATTGGTTGGTAACTTTAATGCATTCTGCTCAGTTCTTTCTCACACTTAGCCCGCCTGGTGGCCAAAAGAATACAAAATCATTGAATTTGAATTTTATTTTGTTAAAGGTATATTACTAACTGACCTGACTTATTTAATACACTTTTACTATAATTACAAAAATTATGCTTTGCTAGGAACCTCCAAAAGTTCACCAAATGACTGGGCATGTGAAAGACCCTGCCTCTTCTGGCCACCCCTTGGTCACCCTGTTTCAAAAATCCTGGAGGCGCCACTCCCTTAAAGTATCACCTACACACACCAAACTTAACACGAGTTCGAAGGATTTGTAGACTAATTTGAAGCCTGATTTATTTAAGTTTTAACTCCAAAAACCAAAAAACATGTACAAATCTCTTTAGCATTTGAATTAACTGAAAATTGACAATTGACAATTAAAATTATGCCTAATTGTATCGGTTAAAACTTAAATAAATAAAGCTTGGACTTAAATCTGAACAAATCCGTCTGTGCAGGATTGGCATGTGTCAGCGCTTCTCTCAGGGCTGACCTTTCATGTCTCTGAGAGAAGAAGGCATTTTGAGACCGCAGCGTTTGAATTTACAGCGTGTTGCCTTCAGCGCCCTCGCCTTCACAGCAGGCAGCGTGCAGTGAAGATGAAGTGGAAAAACAAGTCATTAGAGGCAATTCACACGTCAAATCTGTAAACGCGCACGACATTTCAGACCATTATTTCAGCGAGTAATTTGCTGCTCGCAAGCTGTAATGTTTCAACTTACAGAGTCCGCTTAGTGGTCTTACATATCACTTAACATCCATTTAAAAAAGCAAGAGCAAAAACTTAAATACTGAAAACCTAAAAAAAAAAAAAGTTCTGTGTTTGTTGAAGCTATATATATATATTAATATATATTATATATATATATTATTGTATGCAGACTGTCAGTCCAGTTTGTAGACATAACTGGTCCTATCTCTTGATAAATGGCAAAGTTGTAAAAATTAATACGTTTTCCATTTAATATAGACTTTTTTTTAAATTTGGAAAACTTTAATGATTTCCCCCCCCCCCCCCCCCCGCAATCTGATGAGTTTTTTTTATCTGTAGTGTGTAGATTCAAGGCAAGAATTGACTTGTAGTTCCCAAAACCACAAGGGATGTTTTTTTGGTTTTGTTTTTTTCTATGGTAAATGTTTTGGTAATTAACCATGCCAAAAAATATTTTATATATTTTTTAAAATGACAAAATCTTCTAATTTAACTACAGTTACAAACAAATATTTGATATCAAAGAAAGTTGTGCTGTTTTAAGGCGCATGGTTTGATAGCAAGAGGTAATAGTTTATGTTCAATACTTTTAAATATATTATATTTCCTTATACACTTTTTTAGCCAACAATTATTTTGTACGTACATGTCTCCATCATCAAACACAGCCAGGTCTGAACTGAGCCAAAAAGTAAATTGGACTAATACAGTAATATACAATTAATAATAAATAATAATAATAATAATAATAATAATAATAATAATACATAATATAATTCTTTCAATATAACTTACAATGATAAAATAATACAAATCAAACTCTACTCTTCTATACACACAGTACATAGGCCTGCATACCTTTGCGAAGTAGATAACAGTTTATATCCATTCCAGTGTGACGTTTTTACATTTAAGTCCCATACAGAGGCGCGAAAACCAAAATGAACACGGACAGCACTGCTCACTAATCCAACACAGAGCTGTAAGTTTATAAAATACTATAAATTTGACCTCAGCGTAGACATTTTACAGACAAACTTAAATCTGTTATTTTTCAGTTTTGTGAAGATTAGCAGCAGAAACAGAAGTGAAAACAATCACTTGAAACATTCAGAGTTCTGTATATTCAACAAGCTGACGGTGGACAGATGACTGGGCTAGAGCGATGATGAGGATGAGGAAGTGCGGCCCAAAGTCAAATAAAAAATATTATAATGAATAGAGAATGAACAGATTAATGGTAGACCAATATAGAGCTGGAAAACCCTTTCAATGGAACAGTCTACAATAACCTTCCTACATATATATATAAAAAATCAGCAATAATTATGATTTTTATTCAAATTAGTCCGGGCGTGTGCGATGTTTCTGTGTTGACAATAAAGTGTACCATAACCATATCTTAGTTTTAGTCAACCAGAAAATATTATAATAATATATTTTTTATTTTAACTGATAAATTGTATAGCTTTGCCTTGGACATCGAGTTTGTTTATGGTCTCTGGGACTGAATAAAGAACAAGAATCTAGTCTCCACTCATTCATTTTGTGTGTTTAGTTTCTATTTTCGACAAAAATATCTTCTTTCTGTCATAGATTTAGTCATAATGATTACTTTGTATTTAGTTTTCGTCCACAAAAATATGACATTGACGAAAGTTGTAGCAAAATATCATATGCCCTTCCAGTTGCAAGGAGCTTTTATAACTTAAGGTAAGGCTGGACTTAAATGTGGTCAGTTTAGAGTCCATTTCCATCCATTAAAGTAGATCTTGAGTGAGTATAAAACTAAAAAAAAGAAGCAATTTACAGACAGTGAACATACCCTGCTGAGGAATTTAGAAAAAAAATCTAATATTAAGAGTTAAAAGGACGAGAAAGGCTAAGAAACAATGTGCTAAGACACATGGTTGTGTTTACTGTTATTACATATTTGTGTTAGCAGATGGTCACATGTTTGTGTTTAATGACGGTCACTAGTTTGATTGTAGAAAAAGATTCAGTTGTAGTCATCTGGACTCTGTTTTAGAAAAAAATGATACGTTTCGACTCTCATCCAAGAGTCCTTCTCCATCAGTGAAACACGTCTGAGAACTCCTGGATGAGAGTCGAGAGTCGAGTCCAGATGACCACAACTGAATCTTTTTCTACAATGGAACACTCCTGGACGAATGAGGGATTACACACCGACACGTCACTAGTTTGAGTTAACACTGATCACATGTTTGTGTTAACAGTTGTCACATTTGTATTACTGGTGGTCGTATGTTTATGTTAACAGATGGTCACATGTTTGTGTTTACTGTTGGTCACATGTTTGTGTTTACTGTTGCTCACATGCTTGTGTTTACTGTTGTTACGTGTTTGTGTTTCCACTGGTCACATGTGTGTTTACAGTTGGTCTCGTGTTTGTGTTTACTGAAGGTCACATGTGTTTACTGTTGTTACATGTTTGTGTTCAGTGTTGGCCAAATGTGTGTTTACTGTTGGCCACATGTTTGTGTTTACTGTTGGCAACATGTGTGTTTACTGTTGGTCACATGTTTTATGAATGTGTAATGTCCATGTCAAATAAACAAATACATGAAAATTAAATTAATAAATGAATAACAGCATAAAATGTTGACTCAAATCAAGGATATTATGCCATTTTGATCCATTTAATTATTTTATGCCAACCCAACGCAAGTATTTGACTTTAGAAAAACCTCAATGCATACAGTCACATAATATTTAAATCTAGACAAAAATGACATAACAAACTTATTAACAGTCAACATTTAATGATTTGAGTGTGTGTATTCGTGGATCCAGCACTAAACTCAGGTCATACACAGGTCACTCCATTGTTCCATCCTCATGTCTCTGCAAATGCCTTTCATCAATGACAGTATGACATGGTAACTGTGATAAATGTATAACACACAAAACACCAGTGGTGGAAGTAAAGTAAAAGTATCACATTTTTAAAAGCGAGACACTGCAGGAAAAACTCCCTTTTGTTGTTTGTTGCTTACTTTGACACGTGGAAACAATACAATCGCCTCCAAATTTGATTTTATTATTTCAGTTAGATTACTCATTGTAACTTCAAAGGTCGTTTTCTTCAAATGATTTTTCTCCTGTAGGGACATAAAGATCACCACCTAAAGTAGCACCTGCACTCACCAAACTTTACAGTCTTGTACCAAACAAGATTTTGTCAGAACATACAGAAGGATTTGGTGAATTGGTGATTTATTAAAATGTTACATTTATTTTTGCACATTTTACATTTTTACTTCAATTTTCAGTCAGCTCTAGTTTTAACAATTAAATAAAATATCCCAAATCCTCTTCGAAAATAGTTTTGCATCTAAATTGTCAACAAAATAGAGCAAGAAATCAAAACCTGGTTCTGTCCATTTGATTTGATGTCCCAAATATGTGCAATTTTGGCAGTTTGAACACATAGAATGCCTTATTTCTTTATGAAAACATGGCATGATGAAAAATGTGTAAATTTGTTCTTACATAAATGTGAGTAAACTGCAGGAGAAGTTTCAAATGGATATCTTTACATTTAAGATGTTTTTTTTCCGTTCACCTGCGATGTCTTGCCTTAAGTAAATGTTTTGAAGTGTGCCTTTAAAATGTACTTTTAGAGTAAAAAATATGTCGCTTGCTCAAATCCAAGCAAAAAAGACTTTCACTCAAAACCTTCCGAAATAAACCATCCAAACCATTTCAGCAGTTCTCAAACTATACACAATACTTTCCTGTCCAGTTCAAAAATTGAGTTGAGTAATACAGATTTCTGCTCTCAGATGTGTATAAGTAAAAAGTATTCGCTGTCAAATTTAACCATATAAAGTACAGATACCAAAATGTTTTACTTAAGTGCAGTACTTTTACTTTTGTACATCGTTACCTCCCACCACTGCAAAATACATAACAGAAAAAAACATGAAAATGATGTGTAAAACAATAAGCTACGAATGAGTAAAAAGAACACCACACACTGTTTTCAAAGCAAGCAAAAATAATGTTAGTGTTTACATTTCATACACTGAAATAAATGGGAAGTTCAAATAAATCTGAATGAAGAATGTATGTAACTGTCAGTAATGTGTCATGTGATGAGGAACCCAGGAAGAGTAAACAAGGCAATGGCTAATGGAGATCCAGAATAAACAAAAACCAACAGAAAATCTAAATATTTCTGACATTTTGTTGTTTTATAAACAGCATATTTTCCTTATCCAGCAAAACTCGACTGGCAGATCATGATGAAAAAATAATCGTGACGTAAACATGTCAAATTTACTCAAATTTGAATAAACTGAAGTCATTTGAACTCGTGTACAATAAGACAACCTTCTGTGTTGGCTGCCTGGTTGTTCTCGTGGTCTCTCGGCATGGTCTAGGCTCCCCCTGCCACGGTGGCCTCACCGTCCCCCTTCTGAGCGGTGGGACACAGGTCCTGGAACATGCTGGAGTGGAGGAACCGTCTGTATGAGTCCTTCTCCATCAGCAGGTGGATCATCCTCTGGGCCTCGTCGAAACACGTGGGACAGGCGAGCTCCACGTTCTGCTTGGTCAGGTCTCGCGTGGCTGCGTCCAGGTTCACCTAGCGGGACAAAAGACGGGCAAAAGGCTTGAGTATGTCACAACGGGAGACCGGTTTTGGGATGGGAAATTCATTGATTTTGCTCTCGTTGATCACCAAAGTTCGTGTGTTGTTGCACATTACCCCGGCGCTTGCCTCCCTTCGCTGGCTTCCTGTCACGTTCAGGATTGATTTTAAGATTTTCACGTCTGTTTTTAAATGCCTAAATGGATTGGCCCCTGCATATCTGGCTGAGCTTTTATCAGCTTATGTCCCAGGCAGATCAGTGAGGTCAGAAAACCAGTTGATGCTAAATAAATGTGCCCAGATGTCGATTAGAAACTGCTGTGGAATGATTTACCTCCTTAAGACACATTTCTTTTCACTGGCTTTTAAGTCAAGTTAACTGTATTTTTACATATATATTTATTTTTTTTGTAAAATATATACAAAAAAATAGAACTACGAAGAAAAAAACGCAAGATAAAATAAACACAACAAGACCAGAGAGAAAACAATAGACAACAAACAATAAAAGGAAAGTTAAGGCATAAACAAATCAAACCAATTGTCCCATTTAGTCCACAGTCCCACAAAGTCCGAATGTAATTTTTTTCCCATTTTGCGAAGGTCCAATATTATGTCAGTTTTATGTGAGGGCCTTTTTCGGCGCAGCCAGGAAGACGTTCCAGAGGTAACTGTTTACTGTGTCCATGAGGCCCAAGTACATATTACTGAAATCCCGTGGGATGATGATGTCAAAAATTGTCTGTAAGGCTTTATTGATCTCGGTCCAATAATTCCGAGCCACAGGACAGTCCCAAAACATGTGATAGTGGTTTGCCTCCTTGCCGCCACACTTTCTCCAGCGATTGGAATTTAACTGTTGTGTTTGTAATTACATTTGTACTTGACTGTGTTTTTTCCATGGATTGTGCATGTGACGCACTTACTTATTTGTACTGTTATTCACCTTTAAACTTGCTCTTTAGATCCTTTACTTTGGCAACAAAATTACATTTGGCACGCCTCCATCTACTGGCTGCAGAGGGAATTAAATAGGTGAGATAAATAAAAGCTAGCCTTCCTTCGACATGCTAATGTAGCCACGCAGCTGCAAGGCTCGTGATTCGATTGCAGAAGTCCTCAGAGCGAGTCTTGTTCGAAGAGCTCAACCTCAACGTAAAAAAAAATAATGGCAAATTCAGAAATTCAGAGTGTTTCTGACGCTCGGAGGGGAGAGGACTTTCTAACCAGGACTACAACTGAATCTTTTTCTACAATTTCTAACCAGGATTCATCAAACTAGCGTGAATGAAGCTAAATGCTACTCCGTTATGTTTTTGTTGAGAGATTGCATCGCAGAAACGAAACAACGCGGAGTCAATTGTACTTGTTGAGCTTGATTGGTGTGATATTTTGTGTAAGCTTTTTGTTCAGTGGTGACGTGCCCGCAGTAAAAGCTGCAAACACAAGTGTACTCAGACTAACAGCCTCTCCAAAGTGAAGACACCACTTCACTGTTATCATGGGTATTGTGAAGTAAAAAGATCAAATAAAATAAAATAGTAAAAGCTTTCTTGTTAGTTTCAAAAATTGATCAACAAACGCGATACGACTCAGTGTAGCTGTGCAGTTGTTATAAAGGTGACTATGTTCACATGCACACAAAAATAACTCTAGCTGTTATCGGATTTCTGGAGTTATCAGATTATGGAAATGCCATGAAAATAGTTCTGATGAGAGTAATCTGATTTCTGGCTTTCTGATTGTTCACATGGTGCAGATTTTGACAACGAAAATGGGCAAACTAACGTGGAAAAGAAAGTGTTATTTCAACGTTGTCTTCCAAATGCAACAGTTACTCCAAATATCCATTCATCAACTGACACAACAGTCATGTGCGCTTTGAAAGGGATTTGAACCTGTAACGTTCCAGTCGAAGGGTTATCATATTTTTTTTTTAGCAGTTTGTCATGAACTGTCAAAACTTTAACCTGAAGAGAAATTGTAGACTTCTTTAAGTGGAAATATTCTGGATTCTTGTGGCTTTAATTGGCTTTTAAACATGCTTTTGTCATTTTGGCATTAATATTTTACCATTTCTAATCCAAAATAATCTCCACATTTGGAAAACACACTGTACAAACTATACCTCCGTTTCTATCTAGGCATTTGAGCGCAATGAAAAAAATTATAAAATGAAGCCCTCAAGCAACGTGACGGCTAACATGGAACGAGTCCGTTGATGTTTTATGAACCTAAAAAATAAAGGAAAAGTCCAGATTTTTACCTGTTTTTGTGGATTTGTGAGCGAGAAGAAAAAAGGACCTCATAAACAGGATTAATGAAACAAAATACAATCTCAGAAATATTTTTGTTGGGTGGGCAACAATAGAAAATGTTTAAAAAAAGCTAAAAAATCTAATAAAACCTGTAGTGTGTGTTTATCTACCTCGTAGGGTGCGTCAGCCTCGATGTACTGCTGGTAGATCTTGATGGCGCAGCTCTGTAGTTGGGACGCTGGGCTCTTTTTGTACTCCTCACAGGCCTCCCAAAACTTCAGATTCTCCTCACTGAACTCCGACCTCAGGAAACTGGAGAAGACCGCACGTCCCACTGCAATGGAAACACGCATTCGAGTTTGACACAATTGACAAAAGTGACAATCTTTTTACCATAAACGTGCCAGTTTTTTGCATGTTATAAAGTAAAATCTGTTATGCCCCAGTACAGATATATTGTAAAACTTATATTCGGGTGAAAATGAGACCACACGACTCTCACTGTATTCAATGTAATTATACAGTATTTTATTTTTCGGGTAGAAGTAAGTGCGCCGTTAGCATTCTGTCTACTTCTGCAAAAAATGATGTAAAAGTGAATGTCAGTGGTTGGTCTCTCTACTCTCTCAAAAAAACAAAAAAAACAAAAAAAAGTATATATATAATTTATATTTATTTATTGATTTATTTCAGGAGCACAAATAATAATCAAGAGGTAAGAGTCCAGCAGGGGGCAGCGAGAGGGGGATATGTTAATGTGGACAACTGAAATTTACAGTTTTGGAGGTGTTTAACTGTAAACGTGAATTTTGCAACCAATCAGTGACATGGTTTAATGCTTATGTGAGTTTTTCAGATACGTGAGTGATGTTTCCGTAAACCCAGAGCTCAGTGTCATCTGCATACATCTAAACTGACACACCTGGTCAAGGAGGTCATCGATACACAGTGAAAATAATAACGGTCCCCGAATGGAACCTTGTGGCACACCGGTGAAAATATTGAAAGTGGATGATTGAGGTGTTTGAATTAGAACATGTTGGGAGCCACTTTGCAGTATTTACCCAAAAAATGAAATGTTGGAATTTGGTCAGCAACTTTGGACACAACAGGTAGTGGTCTATAATTGGCCAGTGAGTTACGATCACAACACAGTTTGAGGAATTTGTGGTACTGGGTTTTTGAGAAGTTTTTCAATGACTGCATTGACTGGAAGGAGGAGAGAGTTTGCGGGGTTAGTGGAAGAGAGGTCATTGTCTACAACTTGTTTCCGTTGGGCCAGAGTTTTTAATGGTTTCAAGCCCAGGGGGGAACACATCTACGCAAGCTAACAGAGGAAGCTGCCAACGTTATAGAAGACATATTACGTAATAATCTCTGACACCCAGGGATCATTACATTATTTTGTACATTTTAGATCAGAATGTTGGTCGAAAAGGATTTAAATGAGAAGGGAAAACATTTATAATTAGTTTAGTCCTGATATAGAGCTGTTTGGTGCTGGTTTGGTCCTGGTTTAGTCCTGATCATGTCCTTCTCAATGTGAACAAGCCCTCAGACTTTTGTCAGTTGTGATTTGGTTTTGAACGTGTTTAGTAATTATTGATGTTGATTGATGTTCACAGTGCACATGTCACAAGTTGTTTGTATCTGATTTGATAATACTGGTTTCAACACAGTAATGTTTGCTTCAAAGTAGATTTGAACCGGTGATCTTCGTGTCAGAGTATAACTAAAAACTGAATCCACATTTGTCTATAATATAAAAACTTAAAGATTCTGTTCACACTCGTACAACAATTTGTTTATTCCTGATCTCACACTGGTGTCAACTATATCATTCTAGCATTGTTTAGTCATCATAGCCCAGCTCTAGTCCTGGTTTGGTTTTGGGAGCGTGACATAGGAGCGAGTGGACAGGGTTATTGGGAGAAAGGTCAGTTTTGAATAGTTTAAAGCTCAGGGGAGAGGCTAACACATGGAGCATTGGACCGCAGTGGACATAAGGTCTCCGGGGGCTGATAACGCTGCCTCCAGACACGTAGCTCCCAACAGCAGAGCCTGAGAACACACCACCACAGTGCACGCTGCACTGCGGCTGGACTTTAGCACAAAGAGATATTGACAATGACTGTCTACCAAAACAAAACAAAACAAAAAAAACAGATCTGGGCAAACTAGTAATAGAAATCATTATGGTCAAGTTGGAGTCACTCATCGCACTTGATGCCCACCACACTGTGCATCATGTGGGTAATGGGAGTGATGCCACTGACCTCAATTGTAGTTCTTCTATTACACATATATCCAATGAGCTCCATATTCAGCTTTCTTTTGGCTCAGAGCATTGCGAAGGACAAAAACAGCTTTGGCAGATTGATACGGTCATGGCCCTACTTTTCCCCTCCTGCTCCTCTTCCTCCTGTTGCTCCTGCAACTCGAGCTTTTGTAACTTGCAGTTCATTGGCGCTGGTGTAACAGGACTGGTTGTTCAGTTCATGTTTATCCACCGTCATTGTCACAATAAACTTATTATAAACAGACAGGGCTTCGGGATCAACCCCAACTGCGTCTGAAATCACCACCCTTGATATATATGATCTTAGGAACTATCTAAAAGCGACAAATAGATAAGATTTTTCATCACTCTGAAACTCATAATATGTGGAGATTTACCTTTTTGAAATATGTCTTCAGTTTTCAAACCTGGCTACCTTTGAAACATACTGAACATACTATACTATATAATACTATATAACTACTTAGCTACTAATAAAAGGCTCAAAGAAATGACATATTCATCAATGTGACAGTCCAATAGTCAGATTTTCAGCTTTCAGGAAGTAAACCGTTGCTCAGATGACACTTTGATGAAAGGCAATTTGTTTAGTCAGGTTTTTTTCTAGTTTATTTAAAGTAATGGTGCTCGGATGGGCTCTGATTCACTGCTCTGTCTATTCTGCCCGAGCGCAGATGAAGATAATGAGGAGATAGTGAGAGGAACTACAGCCTCTGTATTTGATTTGCCACAATGCATTTGTGCAAGGCGTCTTTGAAAGAAAATACATAGGCTTTCTTCTGCTGATGTAAGTCACAGAATGGAAAATTCAGTTCTCACATTTAACATTCTACTTTGTAACAAACATATTTTGGTAGTATGGGGACTGATATGTTTAAGCATAACAAAGCAAAGCAACAGCATCTCCATGGAGACAAGCAGGTGGCATGTCTGTCACCACGGCCAAGAGTCTTTGAAGGCATTTCAAGGTTTTGAACAATGCTAATAAAATATAGGCTTTTATTAGTTTGTTTACAAGCTTACACACTGGGGATTTAAGTTGAAGGAGACATATTGTGCTTTTCCAGGGGCTTAGTATTGAACTATAACATAAGTGGATCCTAATTATACTTTTTTTTTTTTTATTGTAAACCACATTATTGATCTAAAACGGCTTGATAATAGAAACGATCCATTGACTTACTGTTCAAATCTGTAGAACTGATAAACTCCGTCTTTTCATACTGACATTTTACTATAACAAGCAGCAGATTGTCATTTTCTTTTTCTTTTTTTTTTTCCTCATCGTTACTGAACTCAAGTTTGAGGTCAGTAACGATGAGAAAACACAGTTATGGTTCAAATTTAAGTTGATTTTGCATGATATGTCCCCTACATTGTTGTATCTGTTGTATCTATAAAAAACTGAAAAAGGTAGGGTAAATGGCATATTTAAGGTTGTATATTTCTTTTTATTTTTTTGAGGAGTTTTTGGGCCCGTAGGCTTTAAAGACAGGACAGCTCAGCTTGACATGGCATCCGGCAGTAAACTGTCGGAGCCGGGGTTCGAACTCACGACCCCTTAACCGCTCGACCACCGGAAGAGCAAGGTTGTATGTTTCCTATAAAACATGTAATGATTCATATTCAGTTTTATATTATTACATTACGCATGATATTTAAAAAGTCCCTTACAGACATGTATGTAAACAATTGCCATACAATTTGTCATCTTTGAGTGTGAACATTTCATTTGAGTACAATTCTGCTCAAAATGTTAACCATGTGACTATATAAAGCTTTTGGAATGTAAGTTTGCCATTTTAAATCTCAGCCTTCAAAATGCTATGGCCTCACAGGTTTAATGTCTCCTCTGGCTCACTGCTTCCTGCCCTGGTCAGGTGTATCCTGTCATAACTGGGTCTGTGTGGCCTTTTACGGCGTTTTAGACATTTTAGTGGAGAAATGAGGTGCTCTTGGGGCTACAGGACCAAATATCACAGTATGCCAAAGGAGAGAATGAAACGATTCAAGCTCACCATCAGACTTCACCAGATGACTGAACGACTCCCTCCACTTGGCCACATCCACCGCAGTGAGGGTCCTGGAAAACATGGTATAATGAGAAGGATCAAACGCTACTAAATACTAGTTTGAGTGCTATCACTACTGCCATCAGTATCACTACTACTTCAAACACCACCAATACTTTTAACCTTCCACAATTATGGGAAAAGATATGTATAAACATTTTTGATATTACATTTTGTTTTTCCAGTATAGAGCAGCTTTTATTCAGTTTTAAATGTTTCACTGCATCAAACATTTACACATTAATAGTGAAAATACATTTTCACAATTTGTAAATATCCTATTTTATTTCAGGCCTTTCCTTGACAGTTGGTTCCATCCCTGTTAACCATTTCCTTTTTTTTTTTGCTGCAGCCAGAAGTAATTTCACAGATACTAGTCAGTGCAAATTTCAATCTGAAGGTACTTGTATGAGGATCTAGATTTATTCTGCCATAAGGATGAGTGAGACATTTTGTTCTGCTCTGGAGGAAGATGTGATCTAACAGAACTAATCTTATTCCCTTCAGGGCAGTATACATTTTAGCTTCTTAAATAGGTACCTTCAGATTGACAATGACTTAAATTAATTACTTAATTGTAAATTGATTTCCAAAGCATTCCAGATGACTACTTTTGAACACTTTTCTACAATGTATTTTAGATAGATGTATAAAAATCTAAATTATCTAAATGGAATAAGGTGAAATAATTTATTTATAGTCAACATTTCCTTTTTGAGAGTGAACATTCTATTGTGTTTGATAATAATTTACTACATGACATAGTGTTGTCACAATACTAAAAATATTCATTTTCAGAAAGAGTTTAGAAAGAGTTTATTGCCATTGTCAATGAACAAAATTCACAACATAGGAACTTGTCTCGGCCTTAAGGTGCAACATAAAACACTGAGCAATAATAAAACAACATATATTCAATCAAAAAAGGGCATGCATTAAGAAACAATTTAAAAATTACTATACAATAAAATAAAAAAATAGGCATTTCTATGTATACAAGTTTACAGTTAATGTTTAAAGTTGTAGTGCAGAAAGTGACAGTGCAGTGAGTGGTTGAATATTGTTAAAGTGACAGGTGTTTTGAAGTGTTCATGAGTCCAACGGCGGAGGGAAAGAAACTATTCTTGTGGCGGGAGGTTCTGGTCCGGATGGACCGTAGCCTCCTGCCTGAGGGGAGTGGTTCAAACAGACCATGTCCAGGGTGAGAAGGGTCAGCTGTGATCCGACCTGCTCGTCCCAGAGCCCTGGAACGTACAGGTCCTGCAGAGATGGAAGTCTGCAGCCGATCACCTTCTCAGCAGAAGCACAATGCGCTGTAGTCTCTGTTTGTCCCTGGCTGTGGCTCCAGCGTACCACACGGTGATGGAGGAGTGAGGATGGACTCAATGATGGCCGTGTAGAACTGCACCATCATCTGCACTGGCAGCTTGGCTTTCCTCAGCTGCCGCAGAAAGTACATCCTCTGCTGGGCCTTCTTGATGAGGGAGCTGATGGTGGGCTCCCACTTGAGGTCCTGGGTGATGTGGTGCCCAGGAGCGGAAGGAAGCGGAAGGAGTCCACGGTGGTGATGGGGGAGTCTGTCATGATGAGGGGGGGCTGGGGGGCTGTGGCTTTCCTGAAGTCCACGATCATCTCCACTGTCTTCTGGGCGTTGAACTCCAGATTGTTACCTGCTGCACCAGGACACCAGCCGGTCCACCTCCCTCCTGTAGACAGACTCATCCCCGTCCGAGATGAGCCCGATGAGGGTGATGTCGTCCGCAAACTTGATGATTTTACGGAGTCGTGGCTGGAGGTGCAGCAGTTTGTGTACAGGGAGAAGAGCAGAGGGGAAAGTTCACAGCCCTGTGGAGCTCCTGTGCTGATAGTCCGAGTGGCTGAGACATTCTTCCCCAGCCGCACGCACTGCCTCCGATCCGTCAGGAAGTCAGTGATTCCACCTGCAGGTGGAGTCAGGCACGTTGAGCTGGGAGAGCTTGTCCTGGAGCAGAGCAGGGAGGATGGTTTTGAAAGCAGAGCTGAAGTCCACAAACAGGATCCTGGCGTAGGTTCCCGGGGAGTCCAGATGCTGCAGGATGAAGTGGAGTGCCAGGTTGATGGTGTCGTCTACAGACCTGTTGGCTCTGTAGGCGAACTGCAGGGGGTCCAGCAGGGGAGGTGACTTGAGGTGGGGCAGGACCAGGCGTTCAAATGACTTCATGACTACAGACGTCAGCGCCACAGGCCTGTAGTCATTAACTCCAGTGATCCGGGGCTTCTTGGGGACAGGGACAATGATGGCAGACTTGAAGCATTCTTGGACATGGCATGACTCCAGGGAGGTGTTAAAAATGTGTGGACAGGGGTTAACTCTCTCTGCGCAATGTCTTAATGTAGCGGCAGAGACGCCGTCTGGTCCAGCAGCTTTTCGGGGTTGGATTTCCGAAATAGCCTGTGAACATCCTGTTCCTGAACTGAGAGGGGTGGGGGAGGTGGGTGGTGACCAGGTTTGGGTTGGGAGGTGGCCACCGTGGGGAGGGGTGGTCACATCAAACCTGGAGTAGAAGGTGTTAAGTTGCTCAGCCAGTTTTTCGATTGTCTGCAGCAGGGGGGGCTCGGGGCTTGTGGTTGGTGAGGAGCCGGAGCCCCCTCCACACGGAGGCGGGGGTTGTTGTCAGAGAACTGCTGCTTCAGTCGCGTATTGTACTGTGATCTCGCTCGAGAAACCTCTTTGCTTAAATCCATACTTTGCGTCTTTGTAGCGCCCCCTGTCACCAGCCCTGTGCGCTGCCTCCTTCTGCTGCCATTTTGATACACAATCATTATTTAAACACATAAAGATTGTGGTTTGTAGAGAATAGACTTGAGTACAAAATAACCGTACTTTTTTATGCCACAATGTGGTTTATAGTGGTGGTTAGGTGGTATAGTGTGTTTATAGATAAAAGAGAAAATGTTGGACAATAAAAAATGTTGTCCTGTGTGCTCAAATTACTATCTAGTTTTGATACTGGTATTCGTATTTGATTCTTCAATACTTTAGACAACTCTACTTTTGTCGTTTTTCCATTAGTACCGACTTGACGGGACTCAGCCCACCAGGTACTTTTTAGGACCCTCTTCCCCTTCGGGCCAAGTCGAGAGAAGCAGGGACTAAAGTCCACAGAGGCTCATTGGGTAAAAGTGTAATGTTTCTGCAGCAGCAGCAGCAGCAGGAGACTGTGTCCTCCAACAACATGCCGCAGACGACACTGGGGTTTAGAGTCTTCACGATTTATAAACTTGAGACATAAACTGCAGACCTCAGACATGAAGAGAGTCTTTCGACATTCATATGATCCGGGAGCAAAGACTAAACTATTACAGCGAAAAAATACTGCACACTTTACTACGATAATAAACAAAAGTGGTGCTAAAGCTAGCACAGCTAGCATCAGGTGTTTCCTGTCCAGAGTAAAACCACTTGCTTCAAGTTCATTGTTGAAATGCGGTGCTGTAGGGCAGATAAAAGCTTTTGAGAAACAGAAAGTTGCGCAGTGACTGCGCAGCTAGTGAGAGAAAATAACTTTCAGAGGCACGTTTGGAAAAACTCCTTCTCCTTCGTTATGACCACTATTTTGTATCTGAGGAGTAAATGTAGGATAACAGCGATGTGGTGAGTTTGATTTAAATAAAGAACAGTGCTAAAATAAATGCGTTCTGTTGTTGTGCATCGGTGCTCTTGTCAATCCACTAATGTTGTTCTAGTGATCTTTTTCATTGAGGACAAGCCTACACGTGCTTATTGTATGGCATTGGATTGTGGTAATCCGTCAACATAGAAGAGAAATAAAGCTCAGTCAAATGCATTTTCTGTTCAGCAACACAAAGGGATTGTCAGCAAATGATATAATTAACATTATTGTATAACCTATAAGTAAGAGCACGCTAACACGTTACTTATATAACACAGCTGCGAAGTAATGTTTCCCATTAGTTTTCCAGGGCAATAACGAGGTAATGTAATTAGTTACTTTTAAAAGTAACGCTACCCAACACTGGTCATGTGTTGTGGTGTCTGCCGTGCAAACTGTCCTTTTGCGCTGTTTCCATGCCCAGTTTTACACAGCACCACTGAGCAGCCGAGCCGTGTAAAATATAGCAGAGTAGGTACTAATGGGAAAACGGCATATGACGATACGTATTTAATGCTGTTTTCGCTCAACCCTGAATTGGAAAATACTTGAAGCATAACATCCTTTACATTCACACTTCTGCAGTATCAGCAACTGCTAGAAGATCTATTTATATTCAAACCAAATGGCAGCTTAAACGGTAGTAAGGGCCAATTTGGAGACAATGCCACATTGATTTAGCGTAAGCCATTTATCTTAGTCAATATACCTCATGCAGTAAACCCATTTTGTGTGTAGTTTGGCATCCACTTTGCATATTCTTAAAAATAAATAACAATCTCACAACTTCAATAGAGTCAATAATTATTAATAGTACTCCTTTGATGAGTAATACCATAAAAAAATATCCATCATATCCATTTGGTGTTTTGAATGAGGTAAGCGGAGAGAAAAGCAAATTAGTATCGTTCGTTCCATAATGATGAAGGATTGTTCAGTGTTGAAAAGTGAAATTGCCCAGGGGTGCTAAATAGGGCTCGGTGTATAAGGGGCAAAAGGTGTAATGAGATTTAAAGGGGAGTTGTGACTAAATGATTTTACTGATTGGGGCATCACCAGTAGTCAGCGGTCGCTATGGGCGTCTGATAATGCAGCTGCTAAACGTTTCACTACGTTTTTATTTTGAGATACATTTGGAGATCTATACGTGAATGCAAGGGCGTAATTTTGGCTTCAACTTTGGGGGGTAAAGATCCAAAAAGGCTATATATGTAGGCTAATACTCATGATTAATTTTAGTCTAATGGGTTAATTGTGGGAGATTAATCAAAGACTGTTTTGTTACTTAATCATCCCCCAAATAGTCAATTTCTAAAGCTGTTCAGATACAGTGTGAACATATATATTCAGCACAGAAGTTTCTCAGTGGACACAACCATGAGTACGCTTAGAAGGGACTGGAGAGATGGACACGTATGAAATGTCCTTATGATCATCTTGAACAGTAAACCTAAAATGCGCTACTGAAGAGATACAATGCTGAGTTTTAAGGGGACAGACGCGGACGGAAGCTGTAGGCCTCCAGCCTCTTATCCGTGTTTGGAGTACACTTTCTCTGCTGGGAGGACTTTAAAAGGATGTAATTTGGATGATGGTGGCCATAAGTGTGCGCAAGTGGATCTGGGGCAAGAAGGTTGGGCTGAGGTGTGCAGGGAGCAGAGACACTATGGAACACGCATAATTATAATAACAGCAGAGTTTGATGTGAACGCTGCAGTTCAGTGGAATACGACGTGAGAGTATGAGAGGAAAACCTGTAACAGGGAGTGTACTTTTTTCGTTACTTCTACCATCAAAACAACACACGGCAATGCTTAATCATTGTAAATGAGACCTTTAAAACACGACATGTGATGTTTCAAAGCATTATTGGAGCACAAACTGTAGCTTTGTGGTTTTTGTCACAGATATTGCACAATGGCCCTTTCCAGACGAGTGACACAGTGCCACATTATTTTGTTCCCACAAATTAGCCAAATAAAGTAATGAATATTCAAAAAACTACTTGGCATTAACTCGAGTGTGTTGTATGTGCATTTGATGACGTAGCAAATTATTTGATCAGTTTAAAAATCTTCGTTTTGAATTTGAGTTTTTATTTTTGTAATATGTGTATATAATTTATTAAGAAGAAGAAAAAATGTAATATATACTTTTATGATGGCTGCAGCCTGATAACCTGCCATAAAATCCTAATACGAAAAAGGGAATTGTCCTATAATTTAGGGACAATCTAAATCGTACCTGAATTATACTTTTAAAAATGTGCTCTACATGGTTTTAATGGGTGTAAACAACTTGAAAAACAGAACTTGTTTATTTTAAACTCTTTTCAGCAGTGCACATGTATCACACACGTACCACATTCCCCCTAGCATGCTAACGCCACACTTTGTGGAGAATAAAATGCTCTATAATTTGACACAGAGGAAGTGCTATGGTCTCATTTTCACCCAAATAGATCTGGACTGGGGAAAAACAGATTTTACTTTATAACATGGAAAAATATCAAGTACATGCTCTTTAATCATAAAGGCAGATCTGTGTGACTCACAAAAAGACGTTTGGTAATTCCAAGTTTGTCGTACGTTAGACGTGGCTAAAGCTGGAGTTAACAGGAAACTACTTCCTGTTTATCATCAGATTTTTCTGCATTTATTACACTTCTCTACACCTCTACACAAACGGGCCGGTATAGACAGTGGAGAGACTTTCGGACAAAACCAATCTGCTCCAACACAAACTAGTGGAAACAAGACTATAGTTAAAATGATTGAAAATGAACCATTGGGGAAGTTTGAGGATCAGTTCATACTTTTTATTGAAATACAACTGTAATAGGCAGCCCAATATCTAGTTTTAGACTTTGAAAGGGTCTTATCGGGTAGAAATGTTTAATTTCTGAAGATCAATAACACGTTGTTTTGAGTATCCTTCTTAAACCTGTGACATGGATTCATCCACTGCACTACAAGTTCACTGAGACACCAACAACAGTCGATTATAAGGGCGATGGAGGAGGAAGCCGAAAGTTCTCAAAAATCACAGCAACGAGCCGAAAATCAATGCTGTCCCCCTGAAAATGCACCTCTTTCACTGCGGCGCTGCTCTCAGCACAGATCCAATTGTGTGAAAAGAGGTCAGAGCATGTGCAGTACCTAACCATGGGTCTCTGAAATGTGCAAATCTATTATGATGATAGAATTACAAAGACTAGAAGGAGAGAGGAGAGAGTTGCATTGACCGTAATGCTACGAGACTTAACGCTTGCATGTTTTAAACAAGCAAATTGGTAACTTTCCACCACAAACACTTGTAATGGTACAATAAGTTTCAAACGGAGTCATCTGGACAATGTTTCTTGAAAGCGAAACCATCCAGCAGCCCTTATCATTCTGGATTGATCCTTGTAAATCTGTTTTTGTAGTAGATATACAATACTAGGACCAAACAAGAATTCACAATCAGTCAAACTATCACCGCAATCAAAATACTACAGCTTTGATGATGCAATGCCAAGTAAAGACTAGCTACAATAAAGTATTCTCATCAGAGGACTTCCTTGCGTGCTGCTGCAGTTGGTTGAGTTCCTTGTCAAAACATGGACTGCATGATAAAAAAAAATGTAATCTGTTTCTTTCATCATCGGCGTGCCTTTGAACCCATTGTTTTACAACGGTAAAGACTGACTTTAATATTGTGAGTGTGTCAGAGGCCTTAGAGGCGTGAAGACGGAAAGAAAACCGCTGCATTCACTATCAAAGTCTATTTTCAGATGCTCCATGTATTTTCCAGTCTGGTAGGTCTGCATCTAGTATAGTCATTTTAGGTATAAATATAGTAGTAGTATAGTAGTAGTAGTAGTAGTAGTAGTAGTAGTAGTAGTAGTAGTAGTAGTAGTAGTAGTAGTAGTAGTAGTAGTAGTGTGCACATTAAGTGTATGTCGGCGTAATCCTTCATTGGTCCAGGCGTGTTCCATTGTAGAAAAGGATTCAGTTGTAGTCATCAGGGTTTCAGCAAACCATTCCAGTTGTTTATAATGGTCTGCTGAAACCCTGGAGACGCCCGAGGCATTCTGATGCTAATCAGGTACTCAAGGAGGAGGGCGTCAAAGTCAGGTCACAATAGGTTGCAAATGGCCCATCTCAGTTAAGTTTCAATGGGCCATTATCAGGAGGTCCCGCCCTGTGGGCAGGGCTCTCACAGAGTAGGATATAAACCAGAGTTCTCAGACTTGTTTCACAGATTGAGAATGACTCTTGGATGAGAGTTGAAACGTTTTGACGGGGTTTGTCAATATTTAGTGGAAAACGTTTCCAAAAGTGAGTGTGTGTTGAGCCCCGGTCTCCCGCTTGAAGGGCAAATGCCTATGCCTCTATCAGGGCTATTCAATATCAGGCCTGGGGGCCAAATCAGGCCCCCCAAGCGATTTAATTCAGCCCACAACCCAATTTACAAATATTTTTTACTGGTTTATTTCTTGGTAAGCACTAGTTAAGACCTGGTTTAGTCCCTGTTTAATTTGTCTTTAGACCTGTTTTGATTTAGGTTAGCCCTGGTTCAGACTTGGTTGGTACTAGTCTAGTCCTAGTTTAATTCTGGTTCAGTCTTGGACGGGCAAAGTGGGGTTTTTTTTTATGTTTATTCTCACAAAAATCTAAATCTATCAGTTGTTATTTTATTGTATTAACTACTTAATATTCTGAAACAGTGTTGGAGAAATTTTGTATGACCCAAAATGTTGTTGAAGTAGTAGCGTGTTGTGCAACTTCGACCCAGAGGCCTTGACCCTCCGTTAAATCTGGCCCTCCGGAAAATAAAGTTGTATAGCCCTGCTCTATGTTATTAAAATACTGCCTGCATGTAATTATTAGAAACGTGAACAGGGCTACAAACAAAGACTCATCTCTAAAAGATAGTTTTTTAAGTCTGTTTGTTGAAACGCTGCTGTTGCTTAATTTCTCCTCTGCACATGCTCAGTTAGGGCAAAACCTGCAAACATCCTTGAGTCCAACACAGGTTTATTCAGCCTGGTTTGAACATAGATCCATGGGTTTGAGGCTGTGTGGTCCTCAGAGCGCATGTGCAGACCTCTAAAACAAACTGCTGTCTGCTCTGGTTCTAAAAGCTCATGTTAGAGAGCGGAGCATGAACGGGCCTCTGAACACAGTCACAGACTAAGCAGCTGTGGAAGAAGAAGAATCATGCTTCCTGTACCACTGCTCAGCAACCTGTAGTGGCCACTAAAAGACAGCATGAGTTCCGCCAAGCTTCAGCAGCAGAAGTGAGGAGAAAACAGGCTTATTTAGATATATTTTAGAACAATTTAAATATAGTTGTGACACACAGTAATTTGAGATTTTATTTGTCAATCACTGCTTGCCTTCATTGCCCTGACCGCACGCCACTGCTCTAAGGATACCTTTTTCACAGACACTACAATGCAAATGAGTTTTTATATGCTAAATTAGGCACATATGTACCCTGATTTGAATTAAATTTGGAGGCTAATATTTTCTATATTTTTTTATCAGCGGTTGCTACAGTGAACCAGTCCCAGATTTTATGTTGTTTTTCAATGAATTCATTGTTATTTCTGTCCTGTTGTAATAAGCAACAGGAACACAACAACAGCGGGAATCAAACAAGCAGCAGTTGTTTTGCTTTTTTACAGAAAATGTGTTTTTATGACAATAATAAAGCATTGATAATGTAACATGCATTTGCTCTGGGACTTAACTAATAGTTAAAGTAAAAGTGATTTGCTTAGTAAATTATTGACGGTTCATGGAGAGACATGATCATGATACTGAATATGGGATACAAATAAAAATGGAAGTTGTGTCATTATGGGGGCTATAAAATAGTAACAATTTACTAGAGACATGTACAATAAAAGTCCAATGTTGACTGCTGTTATCAATCAAATTAAACAGTGTCACGGAGCTTACACTGGACAAAAGAAAAAGTAGGAAAAAAAATCAATTAAAAAATCCATTGAATTAATGTGGTTTGAGTAGTTTTCACCTATTTCTTTTTTAATTTCTTTTAAAATGTTTTTTAAATATTTGCAAGGAACATAACCAAGGGGCAAAAATAAAGAATACAAGGCACAAAACATTAAAGTACAAATAAGTCCCACTTAGTCCAAAGTCTATTAAATATGTTAATTGTTTTTATTCTTTTAAGTTAAAAGAAAAATCATTTCGACCCATTTTTATATATATATATATATATATATATATATATATATATATATATATATATATATATATATATATATATATATATATATATACTTTTTTCCCAGTTATTAGGTCATTTGGAAGTGAATTAATTAACTAAATCTAAATGAGTAGAGTTTTTTGCAATCCACGATCAAGTACCTCTTGTTGGCGGCTGAGTTGGTCTTCTCCTTGGGCTTAGACTCGGCAGTCTGAGGCTCCGGCTTCTGCAGCAAGTGGCTGATCTTGTGTTTGATGTCTTTAGCGCTGGCAAACAAATACATGTAGCACAAGAAAATTAGCATATTTACATGTTTTTATATTTAACATAAACATCTAAATAGGTTTTATCTAATTTATGTACATATTTAGTACAGACACATCATTAACTGAGGCTTCTGCTTCTTTAGACTCCTTTACGACGAGATGTTTTTTCAAAAGTTCATTAGAGACAAGTTCCTATGTTTGTGAATTTTGTTCATTGACAATGGCAATAAACTCTTTCTGATTCTGATTCTAGAAATGACTTGAATTTACAATATTTCTTTTCTTTCAAGTGGTTTTACACTGCATTTTTTAAATTTATACACAGATATTTTTAAGCACTCTTATCTGGTAATGGAGTTATAAATGGACTTATAAAGTGCAGTTTTCTTCATTTCTTAACTGATAGATATTATTATTTATTTTTTGAACCATGTATGACCTATTTATATGCAAAGTAGCCACATAGTGTAATATTGGTAATTGGCATTCCATTTAGGCGAGTAAAATGGAAAAATGCGTAAAAGAAACAATTGGAATGAGCACCAAGAAAAGCACACATAAATGACACACCATTCATCTTTATGCATGCATTTCAGTAAGAGGTCAGATGAGATGATATTGCTATTTTAAACCCTTTAACCCCCACATACATTTTAAATATATTACATTTTTGTCGTAAAGTGTTAATAATTAAAGCATTGGTGATGAAAGAGCACAAGTTGCCTTCCCAACCTTATCCTATCTACAAACAGATAATACATTACATACACTCTTGTAAGGTACAGTATTACTTCATGATTGTATTGCTTGAATTTGTAAGAAATACTTTGGTTTTTAGTAAGCACTTAACTCCTTTTACATTTGTTAAATGTTAAAACGATAATGTTACTTACCTTTTTAGACATGTTGCTGGTAGCTGGGATAGTCCTTTGCACATGGCTGAACAGTTCTAACAAATCCAAGATCAGAATTTTTCACTAAAACGTGACAAGTTTCTCCTTTCACAGAGAGGAAACAAGCTGAAACCGTCCTCCCTCTGCAGAGCTTTTATAACCCCGGGGCAGGCTATGTGTTCAGGTTGACCAATCGGAGAGCTTCTGTGGACAGAAGGGGGCGGGGAGTGGATGAAAATATTAAATAAAAAAATATAAAGGCTCAGGGCAGAGTGAGAGAGACAGAGGAGATAAGAACATGCAAAAGTGTGTGTCATCTAATTCTACCCAAACAAAAGGTGTTGTTATCCAAAGGGAACAGGGCTTAATCTACTTATGAGAGCTCTGGATGGGTCATGTGACGGGGCATCTGGAAAATAATATGCGAAACAGCACATGGGCAGTGCAGTTTCCTACAGCTGAATGTCAGTTTTTTACAGTTTTGGCTACACTCTCACAAATATAGACTGAAAATAAGAAACTATAACACTTTACAAGAACTACAAATTAACAAATAGGTCCCTAGGTCATAGGGAGGACATGCAGTAAATTGTCGAAGACAGGATTCAAACTCACGACACTGCCGCCGGCTGCACATGGGGCCTGGCATGTGGGCCACTCGACCACCGGGCAGCACCAAATTATTCTTAATAAACTATTTGTTCATTATGAATTCTCTTCATAATGAAAGTCTTTGACCATACTTTATTAAGGCTAATTAAGGTGTGTAGTTATTATAAAGTGGTACAGAACAATGAATGAGATTACAAATGGCTGATGTATAAAAATACATGACATAAAAAAAACTGATCTGATCCAGGTTGAGACATCAGCCTCTTTGAACACCATCAATCACCCAAACCTCATTCATTCACTGATGAGGTGGGTAAAGAGTAACCCCTCGTGTACACCGACTCCGGTCCGGGTGCGGTTCATGACCTGTGCTGGTTACTTGCAGATTGCCAGTTACATCAACTCCTCTGCTGTCCATCTTTGATGAACGCCACGCAGATTCATGTGTTTTGGAACAAAAACATTCATCTAATGAACTGGAAGCCGCACCAGCTACGGTCTCCGGCACAGATGGACTTCTTGCAGATTCTTTCCACAGACTCGCGCGGCCCAGATCCTCCCTCGTAACACTGTCTTTACAAATTCATATATTTAACAAAGAAACTCAGATTTTCCTCTTTGCAAAGCTTGTTTCTACTTATAAATAGAGTAAATCAGACATCAGTCTCAGCTCCACAAAGGGTCTAGCCATTTCTACTCCAAAGGGTTCAGAAACAGCTTAAGTTTGTGTTGGGGCTCATTTTAGTCAGGTGTTTTATATAAAATGGACCCTCAGCATGCTCCATATGGCTTGCTTGTGGTTTTGGTTTTCTATAGGGTTAGGGTTGGATTAGGTTAGAGTGTTATTGTGTTGGAGATTAATGACTTCAGGTATGAGATCCAGCAAGAAGAAATTGTTTTGGACCAAACTCTAGGACTGAGGTAACCACTGAAAAATGATAGCATTTTGTTCTGTATTGATTTTATTTGCTCTTGAGAAACATGTTGGAGTGCACCTCATAACTCATAATGATTGCTATAAACTTGGCCTGCATTGATAAGGAGTCTTAGTGGTTTCTTTGTGTCATCTATGAACCATCAAAATCATCATAATGGAACATAGTTTTGGAAGTTATTGTTTTCTTCTTAACTTTGGCATTTTCCTTTGAAATTGCACAGTTACAATCAGGCTTTTGGAATAGTATGAAGCGGACGAGTGGCTGACTCACCCCACTTGCACTGCAACTGAAGAATAGATGTCTGTGTAGGGGGCCGCATTTAGAAACTTATATATAAGTATATATGGAGCAGAGGGCCACAGACCACCCGAAAATAAAGTGAATAATTCGAAATTTTGCATTTGACATTGTTTTGATGAGCCTCCACACCTTTCATAAGACTTGGAACATTAATATTAGGTTGGTATAACATCAAAATGCTTGAATGTTTCCAATTTTACAGTAAAAAGTACTACTTTGTGTTGTTTGGACCGACTTAGCCAGAAGCCGGAGGACCCAAAAAAAACTGGTCTGAGGGCCGCATTTGGCCCCCGGGCCGTAGTTTGGACATGCCTGGTGTAGACCCTCAATTGTCCAGGTAGGTTACATAACAAAGGAAAATCAAATTCTGTTAACTGAGTAGTTGAATTCACATATCATTATGCCCAGGTCATCAAAATAAACAAACGCTTCTTTGGTCCATCCAAATGTGACAATATTTGTAAAAATTACAATAATTTTCAAAATGGTCGCTTGGTTAAGAGCTCATCATGACAAGACCCTGAGACTTAAGTACATTATTATTTGTCCTGATGATGCTGCCTCAGCTTGGTGACCGTCAGATAACTGGCATAGATTCCTATTGATGGTAGCAATGAACTATAATTTCACATTCTTAAAAAGTATCATTCAGGAATTCACTCACAGGTTTAAACAAATAAATAAAAATAATGGTCTCCCGTGGATAAAAGCTGATATTTTGAAAATGATGAAAGAGAGAGCTACCCAAAGAAACACAGCGAATGGTATAGTGTTCCATCATCAGAACAAAGATGTGTTCGATGGACACAGCTATGCTTAAAGATTTAAGCTCACCATTATTAAAACCAATCACAAATATTATTCATCTGTCCATATCGCATGGAGAGTTCCCAAATGCATGGAAAGCTGCAATTATATCCCCTATCTTCAAGTCCGGGGATGTGCAATATATTTCAAACTACTGACCCATCAGCATTTTGCTTGTAATGTCTAAAGTTCTGAAAAAGTGGGTATCCAAAAGTGGGTAACTTTTCTCACACTTTATCACACACTTTATCTCTTTGTCCGTTACAAGTAGAGTAAACCATGTAACTGAGACTGCAAATTGTTTCTCCGTTGACAAATGCAAATTACAACTTCATAATAACAATGTTGTTGGTGCCATTTTTTAGACCTCAGAAAGGCATTTGACACAGTCAATCATACAATTCTGTTATCCAAACTCTCAACTTCTCTGCTTTTGCCCCATTTATTGTAAAATTTCCAAGATGGCGCCGCAGACGGATGCCGTGGCCTTTAGGTGCTCTTTGTTTTGTCTGTTTTTGTTTGTAAATTGTGTGTCTGCGTGCTCTTACACCCGTGAAGAGCTCTTGTCCTTCCGAACAACAACTCCTACGGACCTAGTTCCAGCAGTTTTTTTAGCTTCTGCTGCTGAATTAGCCCTTTCTTTTGGCTAAAAGAGTGAGACGCCGCAGGCGAGGAAAACGTGCCGGGGTCCTGGTACGGCTCAGGAGACGCGGTACACGGACGCCCTTACCTGGGATTTTCCTCTCCAACGTTCGCTCACTCGCCAACAAAATGGACGAACTGGCGCTGCTGATGAGACGAAACAGAGACTTTTCTTCATCTCCTGTTTTGTGCTTCACGGAGACATGGCTCAGTGAGCCGATCCCGGGGCGGCGCCGTGCAGATCGAGGCGTTTAGCCTTTTTCGTGCGGATCGTCATAAAGGTCTCTCCGGGGGTAAAACACGCGGTGAAGGAGTCTGTTTTTACATCAACAACGCCTGGTCTTCAGACGTGACTGATCTCCAAACACTGCTCTCCTGACCTGGAATATCTCTTCATTAACTGCAAACCATTCTACTCTCCACGTGAGTTCGCCTCATTCATTCTGGCTGTTGTTTACATCCACACGAGCGCAAACGTGCATGTGGCACAGCGTTCGCTCGCGGACCAGATTCTGAGTGTGGAGCGGACCTTCCCGGACTCCTGGTGTATTATTCTCTGGGTGATTTTAACAAGGGGAATTTCAGCCACAAACTACCAAAGTACAGACAGTTTGTTAAAGTTCCAACCAGAGAGCAGAACAACGCTGGATCACTGTTACTCAACAGTCAGTAACACCTTCCGCGCCGTGGCTCGCGCTGCTCTCGGCTCTCCAAACCTGCAGTGAGGAAATCTAAGAAGTGGACAAATGAGGCAGTGGAGGAGCTACGTGCGTGTTTGGACATTACAGACTGGGAGGTCTTCAGAGCTGCCACAGAGAGTTTGGATGAGTACACGGACACTGTGACGTCACATTCAATTCTGTGAGGACAGCATCATACCAACACTAACCAAAGTCACTTTCAACAATGACAAACTTTGGTTCATTTCAAAAACTGAGGCAGTTAAGGCAGCAGAAGGAGGCAGCGCACAGGGCTGGTGAAGGGGGTGCTACAAAGACGCAAAGTATGGATTTAGCAAAGAGGTTTCTCGAGCGAGATCACAGTACAATACGCGTCTGAAGCAGCAGTTCTCTGACAACAACCTCGCCTCCGTGTGGAGGGGGCTCCGGCTTCTCACCAGCCACACGCCCCGAGCCCCCCTGCTGCAGACAATCGAAAACTGGCTGAGCAACTCAACACCTTCTACTCCAGGTTTGATGTGACCACCCCCTCCCCCACGGTGGCCACCTCCGCCAACCCTAACCTGGTCCCCCCCACCTCCCCCACCACGCTCTCAGTTCAGGAACAGGATGTTCACAGGCTATTTCGGAAATCCAACCCCGAAAAGCTACTGGACCAGACGGCGTCTCTCCGCTACATTAAGACATTGCGCAGGAGAGTTAACCCCTGTCTTCACAGACATTTTTAACACCTCCCTGGGATCATGCCATGTCCCAGCCTGCTTCAAGTCTGCCATCATTGTCCCTGTCCCCAAGAAGCCTGGACTTAATGACTACAGGCCTATGGCGCTGACGTCTGTAGTCATGAAGTCATTTGAACGCTTGGTCTTGCCCCACCTCAAGTCCTTCACCTCCTCCCTACTGGACCCCTGCAGTTCGCCTACAGAGCCAACAGGTCTGTAGACGACGCCATCAACCTGGCACTCCACTTCATCCTGCAGCATCTGGACTCCCCGGGAACCTACGCCAGGATCCTGTTTGTGGACTTCAGCTCTGCTTTTCAACACCATCCTCCCTGCTCTGCTCCAGGACAAGCTCTCCCAGCTCAACGTGCCTGACTCACTGACTTCCTGACGGATCGGAGGCAGTGCGTGCGGCTGGGGAAGAATGTCTCAGACACTCGGACTATCAGCACAGGAGCTCCACAGGGCTGTGTACTTTCTCCTCTGCTCTTCTCCCTGTACACAAACCGCTGCACCTCCAGCCACGACTCCGTTAAAACTGATCAAGTTTGCGGACGACACCACCCTCATCGGGCTCATTCTCGGACGGGGATGAGTCTGTCTACAGGAGGGAGGTGGATCGGCTGGTGTCCTGGTGCAGCAGCAACGCCCAGAAGACAGTGGAGATGATCGTGGACTTTAGGAAAGTCACAGCCCCCCAGCCCCCCTCGTCATGACAGACTCCCCCATCACCACCGTGGACTCCTTCCTGGGCACCACCATCACCCAGGACCTCAAGTGGGAGCCCACCAATCAGCTCCCTCATCAAGAAGGCCCAGCAGAGGATGTACTTCCTGCGGCAGCTGAGGAAAGCCAAGCTGCCAGTGCAGATGATGTGGTGCAGTTTTACACACGGTCATCATTGAGTCCATCCTCACCTCCCCATCACCGTGTGGTACGCTGGAGCCACAGCCAGGGACAAACAGAGACTACAGCGCATTGTGCGTTCTGCTGAGAAGGTGATCGGCTGCAGACTTCCATCTCTGCAGGACCTGTACATCTCCAGGGCTCTGGGAGGAGCAGGTCGGATCACAGCTGACCCTTCTCACCCTGGACATGGTCGGTCTATTTGAACCACTCCCCTCAGGCAGGACGCTACGGTCCATCCGGACCAGAACCTCCCGCCACAAGAATAGGTTCTTTCCCTCTGCCGTTGGACTCATGAACACTTCTAAACACCTGCCACTTTTAACTGCAACTATTCATCACTCACTGCACTGTCACTTTCTGCACTACAACTGTAAATTTAAACTGTAAACTTGTGTACATAGCAATGCCTATTTTTATTTTTATTTTATATACTATAGTAATTTTAAATTGTCCCTTAATGCATGCCCTTTTGTTTGATTGAATATATGTTGTTTTATTATTGCTCAGTGTTTTGTGTTGCATCGTAAGGCAGAGACAAGTTCCTATGTCTGGGAAGTTTGTTCACTGACAATGGCAATAAACCCTTTCTGATTCTGATTCTTTCTGATTCTGAAAAACATATCTTTCTCACAGATCACAAACTGTTCATATTGGCAGTCTGAAATTTGAGCCCCTCCATTTGACAACCGGAATTCCACAGGGATCAACCTTGGGCCTTCTTCTGTTTTGAATGTACATCAATGATCTGTTACTTTTGTGCCTGGAAGTGAACATACAGATGTATGCAGATGACACTGTACTGTACATACACGTATCATCAATAACAGAAGTTGTGGCCAAACACTCTAATGCCAAGGTTAAAGTTACATACTGGTTAAAACAACATTGCCTTCAGTTAAAGCTCTCCAAGACTGCCGGTATGTTTTCCATCAAGACCCGCATATTCTAATATCAAGCAATAAATTACAAATACTGCAGGATTTTAAGCATTCTCCTAGCCTCCAACGTTGGTTTTAAATCTCAAGACAGACAATCAAGTGATTTAAGTTTAATATCTTTAATTTCAGGCTTATCAGAATGTCTATGTCTACCCAAGCACCCAAACTGTATCTGCACTCAGTGATTCTGTCTCGCATAACTTACTTTCTTACACGCCGGTCCCAGGCCAACCCCACTTCACTCAAACCTCTCTGTACATACAAATACTTAAAGTTTTGGATAAAAAGCCATGTAATTTTCATCACTGCCATTTCCATCAAAATACAACATTTCTAGTTGGGATCTTTTAATTTAATGAAATAACGTCTGCCTCATATATATAATCTTACACGGCCTGGTCCCTCTTCCTCTCAGTGACTCGCTGTTAGCGTAAAGTCCCATTCCAAGCGAGTTACAAGCGGATCATCTAGAGGAGATTAGATCATTCCCCTCAGGAATACGGCCTTTATCCAGTCTGCTTTTTCCATCAAAGCTTCCAAGGATTGGAACATCATCCTGATTACCATTAGGGAAATCTCCACATACAGTTTATTCTGCACTCACTTAAAATTAAAATTGATTTTATGTAACCAAACCTGTCAGCATTGAATCTCAGGGCATTGCCATCTTGTGGTTTATCCCGAATGCGCTTCTTTTCCATTTTACTAACTGAACATTCTTTAAACAAATAAAACATGTTTGTGTCTCATGTTTAATACTTTTCTGCTTTAATGAGCCTCAGTTTTAATGTTAATGTCACTTATTCCAATTGCATGTTTGGTGAGGTTTTAAAAAATAAAATTCTCCGGAAATTGCCATTTTGTTGAAAACTCCCACTCCAGTGGTCTATTTAAAATCCAATTGATTTCATCACACATGGGTTTTGCCCATTTTTTCCCAGCTTGAAGTGTTTTCAATGAAAACTGTCAAAAGAGGATGAAAGATGATGATGATGATGATGATGATGATGATGATGATGATGATGATGATGATGATGATGATGATGATGATGTGTGACTTTGAGGCTTGTGGGTTTCACCCAATATGGTCGACTTTCTGTAGGGTTTTATGTTTACATTGTTTAATGTCCTGATATGAGTAAATCATGCTTCATCAGCCTACGTTGATTTTTTTCCCAGTCAGCGCTCCCATTGCAGCCATGTAAATTTATTTTTGAGGGGGCGCTACTGAGCCATCTTAAAAAAAATAAAAATCAGGGTCATCCACTCAAAATTAGCGCTCACTAAATGTTAGAGATTACAACTTGATTTTAGTGTTTCCCATGAAAATTTTACATTGGAATATTATTGTTGACAGACCCCCCCTTGTAAAAAAAAGTGATATGAAGGATATCTTCTGATTTAAAAATAGGAATGCATTTTCTATGAATGCAATTGTAATTACATTACATAATTATAATTGAATTTCCTAGTGCAATAAAGCTCACTAAAGCCTGACATTTAACAGCATCTTTGAGCATGTATATAATTATTGGACATAAATGATATTGTATTACAAATTCCCATCTTTCCATTAGCGTATCTGTATGAGTCTTTCCTGAGGTTCTGCACTCCCTCCGTCCAAGTAGCTCTGCGTGTTTATCCAGGAAACTGTCAGGAAAAATTTAATTTAGATTAGAATTAGATTTGTGTTGCGCTTCATTCAGACAGTCTACAGTTTCTAAATATTATATGACAGCATGACCTACCTCTGATTTCCCTTTTTTGATTATTAATCAGCGCTTTTTGTTGCATTTCTTATTTTAATTCAATTTTAAAATGTTGCATATGTTCAAAACAACATTCACCTATCTATTTTTTTTTATAGCATTATTATTTAGATTTGTTTCTATTTGTTTTAATTTTTGGTAATAATTAGAAGAACAAAACTGAAATGGCTACATGTCGAGTGTACTTTTGGCTGCAGCAAAATAGGCATTTACAAACAGATGTATGACAGAGACAGAGATGACCATCAAGGACTGGACTGAGATAACTTTGGACATGTATATAATGACCTTATAACATAAACATAATGCCTAATGAACATAAACAAACTCAAACAATCATATGTTATATACTATTATTGTGTGTATGTGAAAGAATGTTCGATTGTACGTAACTTCGGGTACAATGGACTGGCCAAGTGATCGTGTTGCAACAGGCAAATATAGAGAATGTTGTGTCTCCTTTCTATTGTCTGTGACTGTAACCACTACTGAAAGCCTTGTGCTAAGCTCCCAACTAATTTGGTCACCTGAATCAATTAAAAGTAACAGGAACTACGCCAGAACTGTCTGAAACTCTACTCCACACCACAACCTTTATTTTTTAACAAAGTGTAGTTCTCCAATGTACTCCATCCCTCTGAAAGGCAGCATAGGCCTTATTGTCTCGGCACTCGATGAAGACAGATGGTGGCTGGGATTTGGGCTTGTCGACAGTGGATAGTTCCTCCTCTTTTGCCCTTTTTCTCTCTCCAACATTTTGGTTCCTCTCTCCCCTTATTTTCCACTCTAACCCGCCTCTCCACTCTCCCTTTCACCCTGTCTCTTTTGTCTACCGCTTATCAGACCGATTATCTGCTCTAATGGAACTGTACCGCGTTAGATAAATTCAAAACGGCAAACCTCCTGATCTGCAGATGGCTAGACTGTCTGGGTCCAGAGTCCCCCGGCAGCACTGCGCTGTCCGTTCACATTTGCATGAGTGGTCATCGCATTTAAATGAGACAGGATGTGACCGATTTCAGGAAATAATCACAATTCTCTACTGAATACAAAATTTGCCATTTCAGTGTCAAGGTCAACTACTGTCATGGTTGAACATTAAAAAAGATGAATGCTGCTTTATGAGTGAGGTAAAGTGTGAAAATGGTCTTTAAAAAGGAGACGTATTGTGTAAATTGATTTTGTCTGCCTCCACCAGCCTGCCAACTAGAAAAGACCAGAGGATCAGGACAGTATGTATCCACAGCTCTGTTGCGTCGTTGGGAATAAGTTCTTTGGTCAGATGATCACCTCCCACATGGCTCATGGTGCGGCGTTTGGGGTGAATGAGGAGCGGAACAGGACAGACCCAAATGTAGAGTAAACAGAACTAACTGTTCGGGGCACTGGGGCCGCTCTACACTGAAATGTGAAAACGCCCAAGAAACACAATAAAACTCTGGCAATTTGCTTAAAGAGTCTCCAAACGCTCTTGCCTTTCATACTTTAATATCCAGTGAAATAACAGTTTTTGAGTAAATGAAAGTATAATGACAATTTTCTTTGAATAGAACTAAATAAGGATACACAGATGGCATGAAGTATCACCACATGAGGACTTAGGGAAGGTTTTAAAAGGGGTCTTTAAAAGATTAATAAAAATGTGTTCCTGTTTATGTCTCATCCATATTTCAATTTCAATTTTCAATCCCAATAAAGTTTACTTTATCTTACTTTACAATAGATTCTTCAGTCCATTCATTCACAAGGACGGAGAACGAACATTCTCCGCAAACACGAGAACGCAAATTACTTCCTATAATAGCGAGTCCTTGGGTAGCCATCTCATAGTTGTAGCAAAATTTGTTCCATTCTTTTGGACATAATTGAGTTGTAGATACGATAGTCCACTTTCAGAATAGAAACAGGCCTGGATGAAGCACAATCCAATTGATCCTTCCCTTCTTTTGGTATCAAGGATATGATGGCCTCTTTCCAACTAGGAGGAGTCTGAGTTTTTTTAAGTTCCCAGTTAAAAGTTGCAAAAGGGAAATTAATAAGTGGGTCTTTTAAAGATTTATACCACTCTGAGGTGAACCCATCGCTCCCAGGAGATTTATTGTTCTATAATCTTTTGATTCTAGAACAGCTCCTAATTTTTAATTATGATCTGACATAAAAGGATTCAAATGCGGATTGAATTTGGTCTTGTTTAGTTCAGAAAACATCATTTTGCCTGTCCCATAATTGTTCTTTCAGCTTTTTTTTAATTTATTTTTTTTTATTTCCAAGATAGTGATTTAGAACATTTTAGAACTCTTATAATATCTTTGTTTGGTAAAGAGCATTTTCTTAACTATTTCCTGCGAAGTCAGATCATTAAATTCTCCTCTTATCGTTAACATTTTTTGTAGCATTTTAGGACACCCCTTTTTGGCACGGTTTTCCTCCAACAATATTAATTTCTCTTGCATATCATTTAGCCTTTTCTCCCCTTGTTTATTTTTTTTCGGAGGCTATAGCTATAATTTGTCCTCTCAAGACTGCTTTTGAAGCATCCCAAAGCATGGGCGGAGAAATTTACCCAGTATCATTTTCCGTCAGATAAGTTTGAATGTTGTTGGACATTTTTTCCTTAAACAAAAAGGGTCAGTAAAAAGGCTGGCATTGAAGTGTGTTCATCTTTCCTCCAAGTCTACAGAAATTCAGATAGGAGCATGATCACTTAGGTCTATTGTGCCCAGGTCTGCTTCAGTGATTTTAGATCTGTCTTTATTGAAAGTTATCTATTCTAGAATAGAGTATGTGGATTTGAAAAATTACTATACTGGGATGCCCAAGGATTCATTTCCCTCCATGTGTCAATCAATCCTATAGTCTTTAATAAAATACGGAACTTCCTGTTAATTGTTCCTCCAGTGCCTCTTGACTTTGACACGTCTAATGTAGGCAGAATGTGAAGATTCTTTATTCATTAGCTTTGCTAGCGTGTGATGCGGGCTGTTTTCCAATGGGGCTGTGGACCGTCAGCTTTGTTTGTTTTGGTCCTGTAGCTTAGTAGGTAGTAGGTTTTGTGTCTTCCTTGTTTATTCATCTTTTTATTCTTCCTCTTTGGGATTATGTGGGTCAAACAATGATTTTAAAGCTAAATTTTGCAGCAGCGGTGTGAGATACGTCCACTCAAAGCGCTGCCATTACCGGCTAGATTCCACTGGTCCGTATTTACCGATTGTCGTCTACATAATTGTGATAGGTCAGTTGATACACAGCAAAAATGTGTTCTAACGGCAGCATGTAGAGGTTGAACAAAAGGGGTCCCAGGATTGCCCCTGACCCCACAGGTCAGGGGCATGTGGTCTGAGATACAGTTACCCAATTCACAGGAAAATGCTAACTGTTGGAGAAACTGTGGCACCAGGAGGCAAACCACTATCACATGTTTTGGGATTGTCCTGTTGCTCAGAAATATTGAACAGAATTTACACTGCAGACATTACCATCTCGCCTCAATTTTAGAACTATGTACTTGGGCTTCAAAACTCCTGCCATGGATATAATAAACCGATACCGTTGGAATGTACGTTTGGTTTCAGGAAAAAAAGGCCATCACAAAAAATGGATGACACAAACCTCACCAATGGTCAAAGGACTGGACTGACATTATAACAGATATTAGACAATGGAAAAATGTACATTCCGATTTAAATTTGGAAATGGACAAATTGGGAATTTTTTTTCAATTTAAAATGTGCTGTAATTTACTTTCTATTGACGTTTATCCGATATTTACCGACCTATCTATCTATCTATCTATCTATGTGTTATTATATTCATTGTTGTGTTCTGTTCCATGTGCTATGTTCTTAAAAAAACAACAAAAAAACTTCAGGTAGCACAGTTTTCATGTATTCAAGATAAATTTCAAATTACAGTTCTGCTCCCACAATCTGCTACAGAGATCTCTCTAAAACAGCAGCGGCTCCAGGGATTTAACAGAGCAGCCCTCTTCTGGCGCCAGATTAAGATGTTGAATTCATATTAATAATCATGATAATAATTGACAATAGTGAAAGACGTTTTAGGAAATAGGTCTAAATGGACATTGTTGGACAAAGTGATCTTAATCTGGATTACTGTCCAAATTGCAATGCCTCAAGTGCTCCAATGTTTATACCATTCAGGGCCAGTTGCACACTACTCGCCCTGTGCTTCTTCAACTATACAATTTCTCAAACTTTAAAAAACCCAGTTGACATTTGCAGTTTTATCTGAGGGGAATGATAAATTAACTAGATTAGACCAAGGACAAAGAGAAATTCCTACATCAAGGGGCTGGATTTGCAAATAAACTATTACTCAATGTGAAAGATTAACACTGTCAATTGTCTGGAGTGCTTTTCCGATCGTTGGCGTTGGTTAAATATGGACCGCAGTATACTGCAGTTGGTGTAACAGGCCGTCATGCAAATGCACCACTCAAAATACATGCCGAACCTGCCTGTATTGTGCGTAAATGAGGTGTTAAATTTCACAACCCAACATCCATCTAGTGCACTTATATCCTGGGTGATTAACCATTAGGACACCGGCCAGCTAATTTCAACAATGAATATATTGATTATTTGTGACAAGGATAAGTGGTTGTTGAAAGGGCTTGTTTTGTCTTAGATTGTACTATTTATCAGCTTGAGGTTCAGCAGCTGTGCATTTTCGTCATCGTTGCTATGGTTACCTGTAAAGGCTTAGACTGAATAGGATACTGCCACATGCATGAGATTGTGGTGCTCTTGACTGTTTGCTAATTTGTAGATGCGTTGGGCCATGCAAATGTCATGTTAGATTCATGCTGTGTTTACGTTGGTTATAGTAACCATAGGTTGAGTTCAAGAATTGAATTATATCAAAATGGTCAAACAAAACCTTTTTGCTTTTCTGGCAAGCAGGCAGCAATGTCCATAGAGTTAAAGGCCAAACATTATAAAAGTACGTAAACCAAGGAAGGCAAAGAATGCAACTCTTCTGACCACCTTTCTTCTCTTGGAATGTCTTTATTCATTAACAGACTGTTTTAATGTTTACGTTTTTGCTCCAACACAAAAGACCCATTTCTCTGAAATATCGTTCACAAACCTGTCTAAATGTGAGTTAGTGAGCGCTTTTCCTTTGGCGAGATAATCCCTCCCACCTCACACGGGGGGCATATACGGCACAGGTGTGCCTCATGAGTACTCATGTTTCAACTGGTTCGCTTTGGAGCTGATTGGAACGGTTTACCACGAGATGATTGGACAAGAGAAAACGCAGACTCAGGTGAAAACGGAACAGGAAAAAATAGATATAGGAAAACATATTTATCACTTAATGCTTTTTATGTTAACAAATTAAGCAAAACAAAGCGAGCGTCAGCACGTCAGGTCCCAAAATACTATGTTTCCAGTGCATAATACATCTGATCAAATCCCAAAGCATTAAATACAGTGAGAGTGAAAGGCGATGTAGAGGCGCAGTTAAAGAAAAGCAGAAAAAGTTGACAATGAACTGCAAGTAGTTTCCTGTTTGCTCTAGCTTTAGCCACTCGCAGCGTCACAAATTTGGAATTACTGAGATAGGCCATATAAAGAAAACGTATAATTCAGGTACAATTAAAATGTTATTTAAGTAAACATTTGTTACGTTTGAGTGATCAAATCTGCTGCTCACGAGACAAACCTCTGCGACCTGAGCATGAAAACGCAGACCGGAAATAACAGAAGCTGCCGTAACCCAGTCAAAAACATGGTCGCCTCCACAAATCTGACTTGTGACTTTCACCTGCAAAATGCACCTTTAACAGCTAAGTAATCACTGTATTGTGCGGGAAAGGGTGTCTACGTCAACACAGTGCAGATGGATGGAGCAATACCGAATACGGAGCTCAAGCTTAATTTCACCACGGTTTCAGAAGTACATTTTTTGCGGTTTATAAAGCTTCAGAAACATATTGTGTATAAAATGATCTTGTGCTCATTACCTATCACAGCTGAGTTGCCTCGGGAACAAGCTTTCAAACATTTAATATCATTTTTTTAGAATCTCTATGGGAAAAATATACGGAAGCGGTGGACGGTCTCGATTGATATATTGATACGTATTTATCGAAAAAGCATGCAAAAATATCAAAACTAAAAATGTTACCAAAACATTTTATGTATTTCAAATCAAATGTTTAACAATACAGTTTCTATTTTATTTTTTCCTGCACAATATTTAATTTTAGATCAATTCAAAGCAAAGAATGTAAAGATTCTTTATAGGGAAGGAATTTCAATACATTCAATACAAAATGGATCAATCAACAAAACCCAATGGTGTTGCAATCACTACAACGCAATATTATAGTTATATTTTTAATTACTTTTAAAAATGAAAACACTTGTGTCTTCAGTGCAAAATATTTTATGGTATTTCAGCCAATTACTCGTTTGAATTCAGACTGAACAAAGCTGCTTCTCACCTGAAGAGCTGCGTTCTCTGCTCAAAGCCACAGGTTTATTGGCATTGAGAGGGAGATTAAATATCCCTCTCACGTCTTCTCTGTCGTCATTATGAGCCTCTTTTGTGAAGTTTATTCAGCTTACAGAGCAAAGCGTGTTAGGCCAAGGCTTCTTTCAATTAACCATGTTATGTAACCCATATGAGCTGCAAACTCTAAACCTGCCTCATACATCACGGCAAAGGCCCAAGACACAATTTTGTTAAATCTGGAAGCAATAATACCTCCTATTAATGTTCGCAATAAATAAATGGTAATATTTCTCCCATATTATGTAACACTGTGTAAGAAAACTGAAGTGATGGGGCCAAACTATACATGGGCTAACTAACAAAATAAGATATATGACTTAACTTGATATGTTTCAGAAACGGCTAATTTATTACACATTTGAATGGGGATGAAAGAGAAGAACCTTCAGGAAGTTGACTGAGCTGGAATTGAACTCACAACGCTATGGCTGGCTGCACATGGAAGCTGGTATATCAGGGCTTGAAATTGGGTCAGTGTGACTGGAAAAAATATTTGGTAGCAGCAACCATCAGCTCTGTCATCAGTCAGGCCCACAGAGGATGTACTTCCTGCGGCAGTTTTACACCGCCATCATTCTGTTTACTCTTTACAGTGAAGAAAATAAGTATTTGAACACACTGTAATTTTGAAAGTTCTCCCTCTTAGAAATGATGGAGGGGTCTGACATGTTCATCGTAGGTACGAAAATCAGAAAATCACATTGTATGATTTTTAAACAATTTTTTGTAGTTTATTGCTGCAAATACGTATTTGAACACCTGCCAATCAGCAAGAATTCTGGCTCTCAAAGACCCGTTAATCTGCTTTTAAAAAGTCCACCTCTACTCCACTTATTAATCTAAATTTAGTAGCATCTGTTTGAGCTCGTTAGCTGCATAAAGACACCCGTCCACCCCACAATCAGTCAGACTCCAACTTCTAACATGGACAAGACCAAAGAGCTGTTAAAAGACACCAGAGACAAAATTTTAGACCTCCACAAATGGCTATGCAATTGGCCAGCAGCTCCTGAAGAGAGCTGGGACCACAATTTCAAAAGTTACTATTGGTAATACACTACGCCGTCATGGTTTAAAATTATGCACTGCACAGAATGTTCTCCTGCTCAAGTCAGCACATCTGTCTGAAGTTTGCCAATGACCATCTGGATGATCCAGAGTAGTCATGGGAGAAAGTCATGGGTTCAGATGAGACCAACATAGAACTTTTTGGTATAAACTCCACTCCACTGTTTGGAGGAAGAGGAAGTAAGAGTACCATCCCTAGAACACCATCCTTACTGTGCAGCATGGGGGTGGAAACATCATGGTTTGGGGGCGCTTTTCTGCACAGGGGACAGGACAACTGCACTGTATTAAGGAGATTTGAATGGGGCCATGTATTGCAACCCCCCCTTGGAGCATTGAAGATGGGTTGTGACTGGGTCTTCTAACATGACAATGACCCGAAGCACACAGCCAGGAAAACCAAGGAGTGGCTCCGTAAGAACCACATCAAGGTTCTGGAGTGGTCTAGCATTACAAACTTAAATTAAATTGAACTGAAATCATTGACCTTCATCACCGTGTGGTACGCTGGAGCCACAGCCAGGGACAAAGAGAGACTATAGCGCATTGTGCGCTCTGCTGAGAAAGTGATTGGCTGCAGACTTCCATCTCTGCAGGACCTGTACGTCTCCAGGGCTCTGGGTCGAGCAGGTCGGATGATCGCTGACCCCTCTCACCCTGGGCATGGACTATTTGAGCCACTCCCCCCCAGGCAGGAGGATACGCCTGGGCCACTACCTGCCCTTTGGGTGCACTAAGCAGAAATGCTCAGTAGTGCCCCCAACACACTTTGAACGTGTTAAAAATACATAGGGGTTTGATGTTATTTGACAATATTACATTTTTGTTTTTTGTTTTTTTTAAGGAATTTTATTTGATAAATATTGCAGTGGCTGCTCTCAACCGAGAATTTTTCAACAAAGCTCATTTAATTTTCTGTATTCTGGTGCATTTTAGATGCAATATTGTTAGAATTTCATTAGTTTATTATGAGGGTCCCCCACAGTCCCTAAATATTCCTGCTCCAGCATCAACCAAAGCCCTTCTCCTGCTCTTCTGCAGAACAGGTCGAGCCTGAAGAAAACACTACAGGCTGCAAACTATTCACACTTTCTATTGCATTTATGAAAACATGATTTGTAAGAAGTTGAACCACTTTTGCTTTGCACATGCATGAGGGCTTCGCTGTTCGCCAATTTTGCTCCTTGAGGGACCTAGAATACTTCTGCTGGTCCAAGCTGTGCTCCTGATCTGTCTGCGTCTGTTTAACCTGTGGCTTGTAGCTGCCCCAGTGCATCTCACTATGGAGATGCACAAACCCCAATCTCAAAAAATTGCACACTGACTTTGGCTCCCTCCTCATAGAGTACCTGATTAGCATTTGAATTCCCCGGGCGTCTCCAGGGTTTCAACAAACCATTATAAACAACTGGAAGGTTGAATCTTAAACCTCCATTACGACACCTGAGTCCTAGTTTGCATTGATAAAGAACTAAAGACAGCTCACCGTTTCATTGCTGAAGGAACAGTGCCTAATTTGATATATTTTGCTATTATTGTTCACTGTTGCATGTTGCACCTTAGTGCTCCTCCAGAGCTTAGTGCACAGACAGCAAGGTATCTCTATACCGTTGTCAAAGTCATATTTGAAGTAGTTTTTAAACAGTTAATGAGCCAAAATCTGTAACAACCCCCTTTTTAATAAAAGAGAGAGTGGAGAAGAGGAACTGAGGCTGGACCAGGAAGAGGGAGCAGGGCAAAAAAGGCACAAAGGAAGGACACACTGGACTATAAGTCAAATGTAGATTTTTTTAAGTAAAAGTATACTATATATTACGTGTTTTCTGTGAAGTCTGGAGGTGTCTTCTGTGAATGTGGTGATGCACAGTGAGTTTATATATTATCAGATGTGTAGAAACCAAGGCATTGTTTTCACTCTAACACCATCAACAAATTCAAAACATAATGAATTAGGCTTCTTTAACTTCGGTTTTGCGCTCTTAAATTTTAGTCTGTGGTCTTAACTTCCGGAATTTGGGAGCACATCCACTCTACCACCGAGCAGCAACTGACTTTTTGGCGGTGACATGTTATAGTGGCTCTCTATGAATATTTCCCCAAACACTATAGTCTTTTAAAAGATTCACATAAAAGTTTTATATTTACATACCATCACCCCACTAACAACATAATCCACAATAGCAAAACGCAACACACGTAGTAACAGTGGGGATGTGACATTGGGCACATTGTCTTGTGTCCAAAGTCTGAAATGACGGAATCTTTATCAAATAGAAGATACTGTAGGTAAACTCAGGGGAGTGGGCAGGTCATCGAGCCTTCCCTGAAATCTATTGAAATAGAGATCGACTTAGTGAGCAAAACAAAACACAAAATCATTATTGTATTAGTTTATCTGGGGTGCCAGATTTTCAAACTGCGAAAGAAGGAATTAATTGCACTCACAAGCATTTTCGCTCATTGTTAACATTTGTATCCATATTTTTTTTTTTTCTCATGACAAAAAACTGGGGACAAAAACAAATATAATTTAAAAATCATTTAAAAGTTCATGTTTAGATAGGATAAAATGAATTTAGTTCAGTAATTGCCACCTTTTAATTTTCTGCAGCACTGAGGCGAATAAATAACACAAGTGAAAATTAGCACTGGCTGGTTCAATCCCTGTCTGACATCATTAGAGTTGGCTTTACTTGTGTTTTCATTTACAACGTCAGTTTTTTTGGAAAAGGAAAGAGATGGATTTGGCAGCACATTTTGACACTAATTTAAAACCGCGGAAAATTTCCTGGCCAATCTTGAAAAAGACTTGCACAAGTCGACTAGTTTCAATACTGTTACTCTTTTTTTCATTATTGGTGCGCTTTTGGAACATGTCAGTACCTGTCTGTTAACTTTCAAAACGTGCAATTGCAAGGATAATATTTTTGTCTCCGTTTGATGACGTTTGCATTTAGATGAAGAATAAGAAAATGCAAACACTACCAAATATTCATATAGTCCTGTCAATCAAAAGTCAAAACCTTTACAATTTGTAAGAAGTAAACTAAAACAGCAAACTATTTTAATCACTACTTTTTAATCATAAGGCAAGCAATTTACAAAAGACTTTCAGTAGTTCTAAGTTTGTGTAAGATGAAGCTAAAGTAAACAACTACTTTTTTATCTCCTGCATTTATTTCACTTCTGGAAGAATTCAAACCATTGATATGTAAATAAATGTGAATAAAGACGGAACCTTGTGCCTCCTCCCTCAATGCCTCAGTGGCCTGTGCACCTTCTCCTTTAAAATGGTCCTGGGCCGGGTATAGTTCAGGTGGCATTGCTGGACCTCCTGTTATATCAGCTAAGGTTATTATTTGCTACCAAAATCACTGAATTTAAGAAATATCAAAACTATAAAGAATAGAGAAAAAAACCCCTAAGTGAAACCAGCTTGTTCAAATAAACAAACACCTGACTTATCACGTACATATACTGTAGACCAGGGGGCGTCCAAACTTTTTTCAGAGGGCCGCATTTTGAAACTTGAAGCAAAGGGCCACGGACAACCCAACAATGAAGTGAATCATTCGAAATATTGCATTTGACATTGTTTTGATGACACCTTTTTAATAAGACTTGGAAGGAAGAATTAGGTTGGTATAACACCAGCATTTAGAATTTATCCAATTTTACTGTTGTTTGGATCAACATAACAGGAAGCCGGAGGGCCAAAAAAAACTGGTCTGAGGGCCACATTTGGCCCCCGGGCCGTACTTTGGGCATGCCTGCTGTAGACTTATAGTCTACCGGTGGTCAAGTGCACACAGCACACGTATGCCAGGCTGCAAGTGCAGCCGGCCACAGTGTCGTGAGTTTGATTCCCGACTCTGACATTTACTGCATGTCCTACTCTCTCTCTCATCCCCCGTTTCACACTACTTTCCTATCAATAAAGCCTATGGGCACAAAATCTTAAAGCAGTGGGCTACTATTGTAATGTAACTATTTTATATATATATATTTTAAAATAGCACAGGTTTTTGTTCTTCTAACGCCCCAACTAAATCGAAATCATATCAAACTTGCGACCTGTGTATTGAGATTAGAATGGAATTGTGACAAACCAATATCGTCCCACCTCTAGTACATACTACAGGCGTAATGCAGCTCATGTATAAAGTGCTGTGCTGTTACAGTGGAGGGGGAGGGAGGGGTCAAAGTTCAGGAGCTGCACGACTGAAGGAACAAAGGTTGCCAGATTCTTCTTTGCGTACATGACTTTCACACCCTTTACATCTGTGATAACGGACAAGAACGAGCAGTAGGGCCACCAGGAGACATCCTTCTAAAATGCAAAATTATATTTTATTGATATTGTTGAAGTAGCCACAATCTTTCTACTGTATCCATCCAGTGCAACAACACACATGACTCCATACATGACCAAGTTTACATTTTTGGTCAAAATAGTGCGCTCAGTGTTGTGTGAGTGTTTCTCGATGTCAAACAAACAGCTGGAGGTTAAGGCTTCTGATCTTTTAAAATATGAAAGCGCAACTGACGAAAAGAGAGCCAAAAACCTCACCAGAGATAATCAACATGTACAGTAGCTAAGACTGCTCTGCCCAATATGGTAATATTGTCATCTTGGAAATCAAGGCTCTTGGAAATCAAGGCGCTACAAAGATGCAAAGTATGGATTTAGCAAAGAGGTTTCTCGAGCGAGATCACAGTACAATACGCATCTGAAGCAGCAGTTCTCCGACAACAACCCCGTCTCCGTGTGGAGGGGGCTCCGGCTTCTCACCAATCATAAGCCATCAAACAACTGGCTGAGCAATTTAACACCTTCTACTCCAGGTTTGATGTGACCACCCCCTCCCCCACGGTGGCCACCTCCGCCAACCCAAACCTGGTCCCCCCCACCTCCCCCACCACTCTCTCAGTTCAGGAACAAGATGTTCACAGGCTATTTCGGAAATCCAACCCCCGAAAAGCTGTTGGACCAGACGCCGTTTCTCCCGCCACATTAAGACACTGCGCAGGAGAGTTAACCCTGTCTTCACAGACATTTTAACACCTCCCTGGGGTTATGCCATGCCTCAGCCTGCTTCAAGTCTGCCATCATTGTCCCTGTCCCCAAGAAGCCCCGGATCACTGGACTTAATGACTACAGGCCTGTGGCGCTGACGTCTGTCATCATGAAGTCATTTGAACGCTTGGTCTTGCCCCACCTCAAGTCCTTCACCTCCTCCCTGCTGGACCCCCTGCAGTTCGCCTACAGAGCCAACAGGTCTGTAGACGACACCATCAACCTGGCACTCCACTTCATCTTGCAGCATCTGGACTCCCCGGGAACCTATGCCAGGATCCTGTTTGTGGACTTCAGCTCTGCTTTCAACACCATCCTCCCTGCTCTGCTCCAGGACAAGCTCTCCCAGCTCAACGTGCCCGACTCCACCTGCAGGTGGATCACTGACTTCCTGACGGATCGGAGGCAGTGCGTGCGGCTGGGGAAGAATGTCTCAGACACTCGGACTATCAGCACAGGAGCTCCACAGGGCTGTGTACTTTCCCCTCTGCTCTTCTCCCTGTACACAAACTGCTGCACCTCCAGCCACGACTCCGTAAAACTGATCAAGTTTGCGGACGACACCACCCTCATCGGGCTCATCTCGGACGGGGATGAGTCTGTCTACAGGAGGGAGGTGGACCGGCTGGTGTCCTGGTGCAGCGGTAACGACCTGGAGTTCAACGCCCAGAAGACAGTGGAGATGATCGTGGACTTCAGGAAAGTCACAGCCCCCCAGCAACCCCCTCATCATGGCAGACTCCCCCATCACCACCGTGGAGACTCCTTCCGCTTCCTTGGCACCACCATCACCCAGGACCTCAAGTGTGAGCCGTCCATCAGCTCCCTCATCAAGAAGGCCCAGCAGAGGATGTACTTCCTGCGGCAGCTGAGGAAAGCCAAGCTGCCAGCGCAGATGATGGTGCAGTTTTACACGGCCATCATTGAGTCCATCCTCACCTCCTCCATCACCGTGTGGTACGCTGGAGAGCCACAGCCAGGGACAAACAGAGACGACAGCGCATTGTGCGTTCTGCTGAGAAGGTGATCGGCTGCAGACTTCCATTCTCTGCAGGACCTGTACGTCTCCAGGGCTCTGGGACGAGCAGGTCGGATCACAGCTGACCCTTCTCACCCTGGACATGGTCTATTTGAACCACTCCCCTCAGGCAGGAGGCTACGGTCCATCCGGACCAGAACCTCCCCGCCACAAGCATAGTTTCTTTCCCTCTGCCGTTGGACTCATGAACACTTCTAAACACCTGTCACTTTAACTGCAACTTTCAATCACTCACTGCACTGTCACTTTCTGCACTACAACTTTAAACTTAACTGTAATCTTGTGTACATAGTAATGCCTATTTTTATTATCATTTTATACTATAGTAATTTAAAATTGTTTCTTAATGCAAGCCCTTTGGATTGAATATATGTTGTTTTATTATTGATCATTGTTTTATGTTGCACCTTGCAAAGACAAGTTCCAATGTTTGTGAATTTTGTTCGTTGACAATGGCAATAAACCCTTTCTGATTCTGATTCTAAATCTTTTTTTAAAACAATCAGATATTATTCATGATTTTGACAAAAATACTTACGTTTACACTAGTTTTTGAGCCTGTGCAGACAAGGCAGTAAGACTTTTCCTTGCTCTGTGCCGGCTCAGAACGGCTGATGTTGCTGTGGTGACCACATTAGAGGTGAGTAATGCTCTATTTTAGTGTGTCCAACAACTGCTGAACAGAATAGAATAAGCTCTGTGACTGAAAGAAACAAATGACACAGACAACTATACATTCTGTGCTGGAAAAAAAAGTGATATCTTGTCATGTAATGTTACCTTGTTGCAGATCTCTGCCCAGGCTGAAGCGCCAAAGAAATCGTGTAGACTGCTTAGATTTTCCTTGAGTTTGGCTTCCAGGAAGCCTTTTAACCCCAACGCTTAGGACGTTCCACACTTGGGACGTTGGCATTTTATTATATTTATTCCATTTTGTCCACATGACAAAAGGGAAGCTGCTTGATATGTTGCACTCAAAAATAAAGTTGTAACACACTTTCAGTCAAATCAATCATTCTGGAAAGCATCAGGGTCAGTTTGTTCTCCAAACCCACAAATAATAAATTACCCTAAAATGAAAATGAATAGGACTTTTATATTTTTTGTGAATTTATTCAGCTTTTAAAAATGAATTGTCAGAACAAAGGCTCAAACTAGTGTCAATCAAACCATCTTATAGACACCAGCTTTACTCATTCATTTACATATTTAACAAAGAAAACCTAGTCGGAATATAAAATCTGATTTTCCTCTGTGCTGATAATTAGAGTAAACCAGACATCAGAGTCCAAAACTACAGAGTCTCAGCTTCACAAAGGCTCCAGCCAATTGTTTATGCTCCAAAGAGTTCAGGAACCGTTTCAGTTAGAATGGGGGCTCATTTTAGTCAAGCATTTTAGGAAAAATAGGCCTATCATGTTCAAGCACTTGGGCAATGCGTGGCATCAATAATAATGCTTGTATACAGTGGTGTGCCATCAGGGGTCACCTGCCCTGACATTTTAACAATACATTGTTAAACAGTTTAATTATTACTTAAATTAAATCATAATGAAGAATTTTTTACATCTAAGATTTGGTTATATGTTCAGAAATGTCATCTCAGGCGCAGGGCTTTCAAACTTAAAGCTGCTAGCCCTGGCATTAGCACTGACCAATCATATTCTCCCTTCACAGTTGATTGACAGGCTCAAACAAGCACTAATGCTGATTTAGTCCCGCCTCAGGTCTTGTTCTCAGCCCAGTGCTAGACCCACAGCTAGCCCTGGCCCTGTGTGTAATGACTGGAGCTACCACCAGTTGGCGCCAGATTGTCACTTAGCCAAGTCTGTTGACGCTACCTGACTGGGTTTGACAGAAAAAGAGAGAAGATGATTTTATTTGGACAAATTATGGATTATTATTCAAAAAGGATACGTTTATTGTTGTTACTTAAAAGTTAGATGTAAGAAAACTTTCGGAAGAGCATCTAAAACCGAGCTGCAAAGGATTTCTTGACACGGACCTGACGGGAGAAAGCACAGGGTGAATGAACTGTTTACACCTTGGATCATGGCCTGACATGTTTGAATTTTTTGACGTATTTTGCTAAATAAACAACAGCAGCTGTGAGTGAGACTGTAATGTAATAACAGTGTTGGTGTGTGTATATGTGCAGTAACTGTGTGTGTGTACGCGGGTGGTTGTATCGATGGGTTATGATGGGGAAGTTTTGTATCAGCATTTAAACCGTAAGATCAATGTAATCAACAAAAGCACAACATATTGTGGAGAATCCGCACTGGTGTGTTCTGCATGGATTTGATTGGGTTGGCACGATGCTTTGGCTTTAGACCTACGGACAGTGGTAAATATGTGCGGCTGGCCCATGGTCCGTCAGTCAAGATAAGGCGTGTCTGGTGTGGACCAAGACCAAATATAGCCAGCGGTGCATGAGTATTGTACTGCTTGCTCTATCAGCTGACTGGCCCAGTGCTGACGTGCGGACCACTGTGCTGGGTGTGATCTGTTCTCATGGGGCTCTTCGGTGATGAGCGCCCTGTGGAGGTACTGTGCGAGTGTGTGTAAAAGCCTTCTCCAAACAAGTGCACATCAATTAATTCCAATGTGCTCTTTGCCCCACCATGACAATTTTCCTTTTACACCTAAACCGAGCTAAGATTCGTCTCATTGTGTCCAAAAGGGGGCTAGAAGACTAGAGCTGTGCTGTGCCCGGAAGAATCTTTGGCCACACGGCACATCAGCCCTGGAACCAGGCTGTTAAACCTACTGTAAATCAACAACAACAACAAACAAACAAAAAAAGAAATGCCCAATTATTTTATTTGATAGTTCTGTAATTTAGTCTAAATTTAGTCATGTAAATTAATGATGTTTCTTCTGTATTAAGGTTTATATATATATATATATATATATATATATATATATATATATATATATATATTATATAACATATATGGAGAGAGAGAGAACAAGAGAAAGAGGAAGAGAGAGAGAGAGAGAGAGAGAGAGAGAGAAAAAAAAGAAAAAGCTTTCTGACCTCAACTTCAATCAAGATTCTAGAATGTTGACTTAAAAAACAAACTTTAATTGATCTATTGATGGTTCCTGTTTCTATGGTGACGGATTAATATATTGTTAAATCCCATATGACTGCAGCTATAGCTGTAAAGCCTTCAGTGTAAACATGCCAGGTATATCATTACATTACAGGAAGTGAGTTGAAGAGATGAGCACCAAACACAGGTCAGCTCTGAGGCTTATGGGTCTGCTAATATATAACCTGTAAAAGTATGTGGATTATTACAAGTGTACTCATTGGTATAATATGAGAAGGTCAATGAAATGTATGGCCGTATTTTTCCCTTGATCTTAGAGTTAACATCTTGCATCGGGGCAATAGATGGCAGGCCGTGGAATTGGTGTGATAAATATGTGTGAGAGGTGTGATAAATATGTGAAATATGAGGTGGAGGTTTTTGAAAAACAAAATACAACTTCAGAGCGTGGTTTCTTTATTTAAAGACCGAGCTTGACCAAAATGGCTGGACCGGAACCACAGGTAAAAACACAGATCAGAGCGTAATAAAGTATGAACATGACAGAATGAAGCTGCTGTGAGCTCTGCGTCCACACTAATGTGACTGAAGAGCTGGACACTGTGTGAATACAAACAAAGCACTCAGTGATAAACTATTCATGTAGTGAAGCAAATAAGATCAGCTTAATCTATAAAAAATAGTGAGCCCATATTGAGTTTGTGCTGCCACAGCAACAGGTCTGTGATATCAACATTTCTTATCAGAATCAAATCACAAATTCATGTTCTAGTTCCTGCTGCTGCTGCTGCTGCATGAATATGGACTCTTTCTCCTGCTGCAGATTTGTGCGACAGTGTCCACAAAGAACTATTACTAGGCTATATGAAACTATTTATTTTTTATATATGCATTTTTATGTTTTATGTACGATCGCCCTGTGAGTTGAAATTCGTCCCGCAGCCCCTGGGTATGAGTGTGGTCGATGTGACTGTGCTGGAGATAGAACATAGATCTCATGAGATGAAAGGCTTCTTCCTGGTCACCACCCTTTATTTCTTGTTGCTTGTCCACTTTTTGCAGTTGCATCTGCTTCTCTTGGACTGTTTCAGGCTTTATTTCTGGTGGTATAATTGCTTGAAATAATTTGCAGCCATAGGAGTCATTAGGACTTTTTAATTGACCATACGTATGCAGTTCTGTGAAGTTTAACTGGCTATAAGATTCATTGTAGAAAAATATTCATTTGCAGTCATCTGGACTCTGTTTTGGATTCTGTTTTGTCTTGTCTTTTGTCTTAACGTGTTGAAAAACTGGTTCACCCTAAGGACAAGATGCCTACACAAAAGCAGTGTATTCTATCCAATGCAGTGAAGAAAGCTGTAAAGAGTGGTACATAGGGGAGACTAAACAGCCACTTCACAAGAGGCTTTAACAGCACAGAAGACACACGAAGTTCAGGACCCCAGAGCGCCATGTGCATCTTCATCTTAAAGCCACAAACCACTCTATTGAAGACAGATCTTTGTTAAAAAAGAGAATCCTTCCTTAAATCGTAATGGAGGTTTAAGATACAACCTTCCCGTTGTTTATAATGGTTTGTTGAAACCCTGGAGACGCCCGGGGCATTCTGATGCTAATCAGGTACTCAATGAGGAGGGAGCGAAAGTCAGTGTACAATAGGCCCATCTCAGTTAGTTTCAATGGGACAATATCAGGAGGTCACGCCCTGTGGGCAGGGATTTCACAGAGTAGGATACAAACCGGAGGTTTCACAGATTGAGAATGACTCTTGGATGAGAGTCGAAACGTTTTTGTTTTTTCTAAAATTTTGAGTCCAGATGACTACAACTGAATCTTTATCTACAATGGAACACTCCTGGACGAATGAGGGATTACACGACACGTCTATAAAATTAACATTCTCAGCATACGACCAAAAAATATACGAGATATACACTACACTACAAGATAAAATGTTGGCACAAAAGCCTAAAATACCCCGAGGTGGGATTGAGTCGCAATTTTCATGACTTGAGACCAATGTACAACAAAGACTTGACTTGACTCAGAGACTTGGCCTGTGCGACTTGAGCCTAATGACTTGGAATTACTTGACTTATACAGGCCAGTTATATTTCTAAAAAACTATAATTACCTTTCAGACGACCTCATCAGTGACGTCACTTCCCCTTTCCGTACTTCTTTGTTGTTTTGGCCAGACGGCTGTGTGGTTTCTATCGTGTGCGTTCATGTCCAACAAGTAAGTGTGTATTATCATTGTAAATTGTATATAGTCTTGTTCGATGTGTTTCAGAGTGATTTACCTGTGTGTTCGTATAATTTATCTGTGCTTTATGTCTCCGGTCTTCCTTCATTGTCCTCATGTAAATACTTTAAATCTGGGGTCACCAACGCTGTGGGATCGTGTCAGCAATGTTTTAATTTAAAGGCACGCAAAAAGGAGACAAATAATGAGCAATACCTTTGGGAATGTCAGGAGTAGGCTGTTAGAGAGAGAAGAGGAGGAGCTGTCAGCGCAGGACAGGACCACTATCAGACCAGGACCAACCCTGAACTAAACCAGGTCTAACTCATGCAGGGCTAAAGTTTAAATCAGAACCACTATCAGAACAGGACCAACCCAGAACTAAACCAGGTCTAACCCAAACCAGGAGTCACACAAGACTGAACCAGGTCTAACCCAAACCAGGACTCACAGGACTGAACAAGGTCTGACCCAAACCAGGACTCACACAGGACTGAACCAAGTCTAAACAGAGCCTCAGGAGGAGAAACTGTAGTGGTTTTCAAATTAAAAAATACATGATAAATACACATAAATGCCCCAAATACACTTATATCAAATAGTTACTCACAGTTTAATATTTTTTCATACATGTAATTATAGGCCCATTTAGGCTAAATGAACAGGTAGCTCTCGACCAAGTCCGTGCTCATAAAGTAGTCCTTGACCCTAAAAAGGTTGGTGACCTCTGCTTTAAATTATGCAATTGTGTTACTATATAGTTTATACCCTTTGTATAAATTGTGTGCTTATTGTGAGTTTAGTTTTACCCTTGGTTATGTCGCAAACATTATTCAGAGCTCTCAGTCTTCGCGGGTGCCATTTGCTCTTATTTGTAACATGACACCAAGTAAAACAATAAAACCACTCCGTAATTATTTAGTTCAGTGGCGCCGCAACTCCTGTAGAGGGCACCAGAGACCACCAAATCTCCTGTGTTTGTTGTTGTATATTTAAAGTTGATATTATATTATTTGTACATATAGAACCTGTTTTAGACCTTTTAATATTTATATTAATATTTGTTTTGGTCTTTATTCTTGTTTCAGACCACACACACTCTTCCACACATTTCCATCTACCTGTGCCCACACCCGTAACCACCTGCAACTGCTCCCATATCCACAAAATAGTTCCCTTGGTGTACCCGCTCTCTCTGTGCCCACTCTCTGACCTGAGCTCATCAAACTCCAGCATGTCCCACTCTATCTCACACACAACCCACAGGGCTTTTTATATGAACCACTCACTGAAAAACTGTCAGACTTTAAATCAAATTAAATCAATTTGACAACAGTCATTGACCAGACTGTGCAGACAAGCATCCTATGTCTAAAAGGTTTTATTTTCTTTTATTTTCTGGGAGAAGCCCCCCGGCCCCCCGGTGCAATTATAAAAAAGAAAAAGGAGGTTGGGATTTACCTTGTCTGAGAAATCACTTTATTTCAGCTCAAGTCAGAGGATTGTTGTACTGGTGTGATCCAGAATATGAAGCTCAATGGAAAAATAATTCCTGTACAGGCCTTACTGGCAGATGACTGACGGTTGAGTCATTTGGGGGAGGTTGAGAATCCCTGGGTAAAATCTGTGTTTACAACATGGAAGGAGCAAATCAAAACATACAAACTAAACAAAGATGCTAAAATCTTAAACTGGTTGGTTTATGACCAAGGTTTTGTACAAAATAGAACTGAGGTCTAGAACAAGGTCTGGATTACAAAAGGTGTAAAATAGAACAATAGGCCCATCCCAGTTTCAATGGGCCATTAGCAGGAGGTCCCGCCCTGTGGGCAGGGCTCTCACAGAGTAGGATTTAAACAAGAGTTCTCAGACTTGTTTCTCTGATTGAGAAATGACTCTTGGATGAGAGTTGAAACGTTTTGTTTTTTTCTAAAACAGAGTCCAGATGACTACAACTGAATCTTTTTCTACAATAGAACACTCCTGGACGAATGAGGGATTACACCGACAAAAGGTGTAAAGGTTATTAACCAGATTGTAAAAGAGAATCAATTGAAAAGCTTTTATATGAATCCTTTGACTTGGAGGAGCAGGACTTTTATAGGTTTTCACAAATAAGGACTTACTATGATCAAGAAATTAAACAAGGTAGTGACCATTATAACCCTCTGTCTGAGATGTTTTATTAAGGCTTATAAATCAGATTTTTCAAGGGGAGTTATATCTAAATTATACCAGATTTCTAATCTGGACAGCTACTCGACTAAATATATTAAAACAAATGGGAAAGAGAGAGTGGTTTTGTTTTGACAGACAAAGAGTGGGAGGTACATCATTTGTACATCCCTGTGGAGGACTACAAAATCACAATGTTTGGAAAGAGTTTTGTTGGAAGAATATGTCACGTTTCTTTATAACCCCATGTCAAAGTGACCATTATTCACAGGGAAATACAGACTGTTGGAGAAACTGTGGCAGCAAGGAGGCAAACCACTATCGCATATTCTTGGACCGTCCTGTTTTTGAACTGAAATTAAGGATGCACTATAAACAGTTTTTGACATTGCCCTTCCACTCAATTTTGGAACTATGTACTTGGGCCTGAAGACTCCTGCCATGGACACAATAAGCATTTACCTCTGCAAAACATACTGCTGGCAGTGGCGGAAAAGGCCATCACAAAAAAGTGGATGACACAAATGACACCGACAATTAGGGATTGGACTGACATTACTTTGGACATTTTTTAAATTGGAAAGGATCATATTTGGAATTAATTTGAAAATAGACAAATTTAACAGACTAGGGACTAATTGGGACGTTTGCTTTATTTTTTTTTGTTCTATTTTTGGTGGATGTCTGCTTGTTTAATCTTTTCTGGTCCTGTTCTTGTTTTTAGTTTTTGTTTTTTATACGTATATATATATATATATATATATATATATATATATATATATAATGTAACCATTCCATTAATATTCCCTTTATATATATATATATATATATATATATATATATATATATATATATATATATATATATATATATATATATATATATATATTAATATATATAATAAAAAAATAAGAATTTGGTCTTGTTTGGTTAAGATTACATCACTTTGCCTGTCCTGTATTTTAAAAATTGTTTTTTCAGTTTCAAAGATAGTCATTTAGAAAATGTTGATCCTCTCTCATAATATCTTTGTTTGGTAAAAAGCATTTTCTTAACTATTTCCTGTGAAGTCAGATAATTAATTTCTCCTCTTATCTGATTAATTTCTTGTAGCATTTTAGTACAACCCTTTTTGGCATGGTTTTCCTCTCACAATTAAATTTTTTCTTGCAGATCATTTCGTTTTTTCTCCCTCTGGTTCTTTTTTTTTCTGAGGCTATAGCTATAACTTGTCCTCTCAAGACTGCTTTGGAAGCGTCCCAAAGGATGGGCAGGGTAGTTTCACCAGTATCGTTTTCCTCCAGATAAGTCTTAATGTTGTTGGACATTTTTTCTTTAAACAAAGGGTCATTAAGCAGACTGGAATTGAACCTCCAAAGTGTGTTTTTTTGTCTTTCCTTCAAATCTACAGAAATGTAGATAGGAGCATGATCACTTAGGTCTATTATGCCCAGGTCTGCTTCAGTGATTTTAGATCTGTCTTTATTGAGAACAAAGTGCTCTATGGTTCATTTTCCTCCATATGTCAATCAATCCAATATTCTTCATTAATTTATGGAACTTCTTATTTATAGTTCTTCCAGTGCCTCATGAGTTTGAGATTTCAATAACCTCAACAAATTAGAGTTCCCTCAGAGTGTTTCACAATCAGGTCCATGAAATTGGCAGAGAAAGTGATATCACTCCCAGGTGGCGCAAACACATTTAAGAGGGAAAACCATTCCATTAATATTCCCTTTAACCAGTACATATCTGCCTTCTTTATCCTTACATTAAAAAAACTGTTCAAAAACTATTCAGTTTGGAAATCAAAATTGCAACTCCTATGTTTGCCACTGTATGTATAAATTATAAGATTTTTTTATGTTCAGTGTCATTCAAATGTAAATCTCTTGTAAATATACGTCTATTCTTTCTTTTCAAAGTTTTGTTTGAGAACAAAAGGGTTCATTCTGGAAACAGTCGTCGAACCCAAAAACTGATTAAAAAAGGATTGTAAAGGAGAGGGAAATCCAATCCTAAAGAAGGGCCCCCCCAAAAAACTCCCCAGGCACTGACTCCAGGAACTGGATATATAACCTCCTTAGCTCACCATACCCACCGCTGCATTTGTGCAATTTTCTGCTAATCCAATCTTCCACATTTGACACATCGATGAGTAGATGTGTTTAGTCACAGAGTTTATGTATGAAAGTAGACAGCCAACATGGAGCATAAAGTCTGATGTTAAAAACAAATAATGTCAGTCTCTTCAAATTAAGAGAAATGTATCACCATGTGACTACAACCCGAACTCACATACCCCATGTTGGTGGCTTCATCTCTCATGTTGTTTAGTTCCCTGTGCTTTGCATCTTCCTTAGGAGCACCTCTGCTTCTCCTGTTGTTCTGAGCACGTGTTTTTTACCTTCAAACGTCACCAGAAGAGTTGCGGGGAAAGAGAATCCATGTCTCAGTTTTGTTTCCTTTGTCTCAGGAAATGTTGTTTCTGTTGGTGAAACCTCGTATGGAATACCTGGAGCAAAGAAGACACGCTTGCCTTTGTACTGGAGGTCTCCTTTAACCCTTGCAGCCTTCAAGACCCGCTCCTTCACACGATCGTTATGAAACCTCATGATCAAGCCTTGTGGTTTATCAGCTGTTGGTCTTGGTTTGTCCAGCCGATGTGCTCTTTCAATTGTGATGGGAGGGACTTCAACTCCTGAGCCATTAAAGAGCTCAGGAATAATCTTCTCCAAAAAAATGACTGTATCCTGACCCCTCTTCTCCCTCTGAGACCCCACAAGCCTACGGTTAGAACGACGCAATCTGAACTCCAAATCGACGATCTTATTTTTCATATTATTGTTGACTCCAGACTTGTCTACAGATTGTCTGCATTATCTGAAACATGCTCCTCGGCTTCCTCCATTGGTGCTACTGTCACCCCTGCTACTGCTTCCCCCAGCTGTGCGGCCACTGCGTCGGACACGAACAGGCCCATGGCAGCTAACAACTCAGCTCTAAGAGACTCCATGGCACACTGCACCTCGGACATCACGAGCCATAACTGCTGAAAATGTTTATTCTCTCCCCCTTTGATGCAGAGAAGTTGTGAGAATCTCCATCCGGGCCGGTGGCTTGTGATGCTTGTGATGAGGTCTGTTTTTCAATGGGGCTGTGGACCATCAACTTTGCTTGTTTTGGTACCGTAGTGTTACTGATCTTTTGTTCTTCTTAGGGATAAGGTGGGTCAAACAATGATTTTAAAGCTAAGTTTTGCAGCAGATGTGTGAGGTGTGTCCACTCAAAGCGCCGCCATTATCGGAAGTTGTGCAAATCCTTTTCATAATTTTCTTTCTTCAAAATATTAGCAAGTACATTGATTAGTATTTGCCATTTTCTATTCAGATAAAGTCAGCTCTATGTCATGATGCCACACGATACCCACACAAATGTTTTCAATTAGAGGTTGTGAACACTGACGTATAAGGTTGGATATCAGATAATCCTGGGCTGAAGAAATTGGATTACTTCATCACATTACTATTCCCAGCCTGAACAAACAAAGCGTTGAAGGATTTATTACTGCATATGTCATGGGTTTTTTCTAAAGAGTATCCAACTCTGATGTCACCCAATGTGGTCAAAGTGTGAAAAACTGGAAAATGTTCACAAGAAATCTTTCATCCCATTTGTAATCACAAGTTTGTGTGGCTCTAATGTGGCTCTGGCTCTAAGTTTCTATATTAAACATAAGCAGTATTTTGTTTGTCTTTGTTTTCTGTATAATGTTATTTATCCATCCATCCATCCATCTTCTTCCGCTTTATCCGGGGCCGGGTCGCGGGGGCAGCAGTCTAAGCAGGGACTCCCAGACTTCCTTACCCCCAGACACTTCCTCCAACTCCTCCGGGGGATCCCGAGGCGTTCCCAGGCCAGCCGAGAGACATAGTCCCTCCAGCGTGTCCTGGGTCTTCCCCGGGGCCTCCTCCCGGTGGGACATGCCCGAAACACCTCCCTAGGGAGGCGTCCAGGAGGCATCCGGAACAGATGCCCGAGCCACCTCAGCTGGCTCCTCTCGACGTGGGAGGAGCAGCGGCTCTACTCCGAGCTCCTCCCGCGTGACTGAGCTCCTCACCCTATCTCTAAGGGAGCGCCCAGCCACCCTGCGGAGGAAACTCATTTCGACCGCTTGTATCCACGATCTTGTCCTTTCGGTCACTACCCAAAGCTCATGACCATAGGTGAGGGTAGGAACGTAGATTGACCGGTAAATCGAGAGCTTTGTCTTTCGACTCAGCTCCTTCTTTACCACAACGGTCCGATGCAACGACCCGCATCACTGCAGACGCTGCACCGATCCGCCTGTCAATCTCACGCTCCATCCTTCCCTCACTCGTGAACTCCTCCACTTGGGGCAAGGACTCTCCACCCACCCGGAGAGGGCAAGCCACCTTTTTCCGGTCGAGAACCATGGCCTCAGATTTGGAGGTGCTGATTCTCATCCCAGCTGCTTCACACTCGGCTGCAAACCGTCCCAGTGCATGCTGCAGGTCCGGGTTTGATGGAGCCATCAGGACAACATCATCTGCAAACAGCAGAGATGAGATCCTGTGGTCCCCAAACCGGACCCCCTCCGACCCCTGACTGCGCCTAGAAATTCTGTCCATAAAAACAATGAACAGAACCGGTGACAAAGGGCAGCCCTGGCGGAGTCCAACACACACTGGGAACAGGTCTGACTTACTGCCGGCAATGCGAACACAGCTCCTGCTCCGGTCATACAGGGACCGGACAGCCCTGAGCAAAGGGCCCCGGACCCCGTACTCCCGCAGCACCCCCCAAAGGGCACCCCGTGGGACACGGTCGAAAGCCTTCTCCAGATCCACAAAAACACATGTGGACTGGTTGGGCAAACTCCCATGAACCCTCGAGCACCCAATGGAGAGTAAAGAGCTGGTCCAGTGTTCCACGACCAGGACGAAAACCACTCTGCTCCTCCTGAATCCGAGGTTCGACTATCGGTCGGATTCTCCTCTCCAGTACCCTGGAATAGACCTTACCAGGGAGGCTGAGAAGTGTGATCCCTCTATAGTTGGAGCACACCCTCCGGTCCCCCTTCTTGAACAGAGGGACCACCACCCCGGTCTGCCAGTCCAGAGGCACCGTCCCCGACCGCCACGCGATATTGCAGAGGCGTGTCAACCAAGACAGTCCTGCAACATCCAGAGACTTTAGGTACTCGGGGCGTATCTCATCCACCCCAGGGGCTCTGCCACCGAGGAGTTTGCCAACAACCTCAGTGACTTCGGCTTGGGTGATAGATGAGTCAACCTCCGAGTCCTCAGTCTCTACTTCCTCTTCGGAAGACGTGGCAGTGGGATTTAGGAGGCCCTCAAAGTACTCCTTCCACCGTCCGACGACATCCCCAGTCGAGGTCAGCAGGTCCCCACCCGCACAGTAAACGGTGTTGGTGGAACACTGCTTCCCCCTCCTCAGGCGCCGGACGGTTTGCCAGAATTTCTTTTGGGGCCGACCGATAGTCCTCCTCCAGGGCCTCCCCGAACTCCTCCCAGACCCGGGTTTTTGCCTCTGCGACAGCACGAGCTGCGGCACGCCTGGCCCGCCGATACCCTCAACGGCCTCAGGAGTCCCACAAGCCAAAGAGGCCTGATAGGCCTCCTTCTTCCGCCTGACGGCATCCCTTACTTCCGGTGTCCACCACCGGTTCGGGGGTTGCCGCCGCGACAGGCACCTGAGACCTGAGACTTGCGACCACAGCTCCGAGCAGCCGCATTGACAATGGAGGTCGAGAACATGATCCACTCGGACTCAATGTCCCCAGCCTCCCCGGGATTTGGGAGAAGCTCTCCCGGAGGTGTGAATTGAAGACCCTGCTGACAGCGAGCTCCGCAAGACGTTCCCAACAGACCCTCACTATACGCTTGGGCCTGCCAAGTCTGTCCGGCTTCCTCCGCCGCCAGCGGATCCAACTCACCACCAGGTGGTGGTCGGTTGACAGCTCCGCCCCTCTCTTCACCCGAGTGTCCAAGACACGCGGCCGGAGGTCAGAAGACACGACAACAAAGTCGATCATTGACCTCCGGCCTAGGGTGTTCTGGTGCCACGTGCACTGGTGGACACCCTTGTGCTTGAACATGGTGTTCGTTATGGACAGTCCGTGACTAGCACAGAAGTCCAATAACTGAACACCGCTCGGGTTTAGATCGGGGAGGCCGTTCTTCCCAATCACCCCTCTCCAGGTGTCACTGTCGTTGCCCACGTGGGCGTTGAAGTCCCCCAGTAGAACAACGGAGTCCCCGGTCGGTGCACTGTCCAGTACCCCTCCCAGGGACTCCAAGAAGGCCGGGTACTCAGCACCGTTGTTCGGCCCGTAGGCCGACACCACAGTGAGAGACCTGTCCCCAACCCGAAGGCGTAGGGACGCGACCCTCTCGTTCACTGGGGTAAACTCCAACACATGGCGGCTGAGCTGTGGGGCAATGAGCAAGCCCACGCCAGCCCGCCGCCTCTCCCCGCAGGCAACACCAGAGAAGTGGAGCGTCCAGCCCCTCTCAAGAAGATGGGTTCCAGTGCCCAAACTGTGCGTGGAGGTGAGGCCGACTATATCTAGTCGGAACCGTTCAACCTCCCGCACAAGCTCAGGCTCTTTCCCCCCCAGCGAGGTGACGTTCCATGTCCCCAGAGTTAGTCTCTGTGTCCGGGGATCCGGTCGTCAAGGCCCCCGCCGTCGACTGCCACCCAGATCCCTCTGCACCAGCCCCTTACGGATCCTCCTGCAGGTGGTGGGTCCACGGGAAGACGGCCCCACGTCACTCGTTCGGGTTGCACCCGGCCGGGCCCGTGGGGAAAGGCCCGGCCACCAGGCGCTCGCCGTCGAGCACCCACCCAGGCCTGGCTCCAGGGTGGGGCCCCGGTAACGCCAATCCGGGCGACGTAACTGGCCTCGTTTTTTTTTTCATCATAAAGGGCTTGTGAACCGATCTTTGTCTGACCCGTCACCCAGGACCTGTTTGCCTTGGGAGACCCTACCAGGGGCTTGAAGCCCCGGACAACATAGCTCCTGAGATCATTCGGGCGCTCAAACCCCTCCACCACGTTAAGGTGTCGGTTCAAGGAGGGATGTTATTTATGCCATCTTTGATATAAGTTTGCCCTGTAAATAAAGTTTATGATCTCCCAGGTTTAGGAGGACCCTGAATGCACCATCTATGTGTGGATCAGATCTTGTGCTTTCTTGTTTATCTGAAATGCTTGTTTGGCACACCCCAGATAGAGCTCTGAGGCCGGCTGATCAACTACTTTTGTCCTGCCCCAGATCTCGATTGAGAGTCAGGTCTTTTTCTGTGGCTGGGCCTAAATTGTGGGACTCTCTTCTTCTCTGTAGAGATTAAAAATGCTGTTAAAGACTCTGTTTTGCACTTGCTTTTAGTTAAAAAAAAAAGCTGAAATTGTATTTGTAGAAAGAAATTGTACATCTCAGTGGCGTATCACAAAAAGCACATGTTTGGAGGTTTGGAAAATTGCGTCATGTTTCTTCATAGCACCATGTCTGCTGCTCACTATTCACAAGGAAATTCCAACTGCTGGACAAACTGTGGTTACCAGGAGGCCCACCATTACCATGGTTTTTTTTTTGGGACTGTCCTGTTGCTCAAAAAATATTGTACTGAAAGCAATAAAGCGCTAGACTGTCTTTGACACCATCATCCCACTTGATTTCAGAACTATCTATCTGGGCCTAAAAACACCTGCCATGGACACAATCAATGGATACTTTTTGGAGCATACTCCTGGCTGCAGAAAAGAAGGCCTTTACCAAAAACTGGATGACTCAAACTGCACCAACAACCAAGGACAGGACCGACATTATAACTGACATTCGGAATATGGAGAAGATCACATTCTAACTTGACTTGAAATTGGACACATTTGACTGCCCTCTGACACGACTGGACCAATTGGGATGTTCAAAAAAAGAATCTGTATCTGTTTGCTATAACTGATAAAGAATGGGAACATATGTGCACATCTCAACGGAGGAGCACAAAATCTCATGTCTGGAAACAATTATGTCAGAAAGATGATTCACTGCGCCAACGTGCCATTTTTCACAGAGAAATAGCCTAATGTTCCTGAATAATGAACTGAGATTTTCTACCACTATTCCTATTTATTTCATAGTGTCTATGGGTATTGAACATGTGTCTCTTTTCATCAAAGTGCCATATAAAAATCACTTGACCTTGAAAAGCTTTGTCTATCCTCCAAACAACAACTGGCACAAAGTCCAGCATCTTCTCTTCCCACATAACAGTTTAATCATTGTAAATAATCCATTCAAACACATGACAAGTGGTAGTAATCAGTAGATGGCGTCAGCCCTAAAACAACATAACAACAACTTCAATTCTCAAACTGAAACCAATTGTGAGCCAAAGAGATTGAATCAAAACTTAATGTAAAGGAAACTGAAATGGGGCATAACTGAATAAAAAAATAAGGTTAAAAAAAGAAAAAGATCTTCAATCAATTAAAAAACACAATGGAACAAGCCATTCCTCATTCAATGTGATGACCCTGTGTTTTTAAATTTAAGGTTGTTCGTTTATTTTCCTTATTTGAGCTAAACAGCCCTATATTGGCCCTTGTCCTACATCGTAAATGATTATTAAAGGTGTCTAACATTTTGAGCCCTTGTCAGATGTATTCTACTAACTTTTTACTTGCACATATCCAGTCTCTTTATTGAACCGAGCTGCCATATTTGTTCAAACTCAAATGATGTCAAAGTAAACACAGCCTGTTGGAGCTGGGATTTGAACCCCGGCTCGCCTTCTCTGTGATGGATGAGAGCAAGGGCATATGTTGAATAAAAAGAGTTGGATTACTATGCAGGTCTATGGTGATTGAGCTGCAGATGGGTTTAGGGTTTCCTGTGTGCATGTAAACAGTGAGAGGAGATGGGCCACTGTCAATCTGAAGAGCAGTGAATAATGGACCATGTCATTGCTTGTGGTGGGTGCTTCTTTTCTATCCGTAAATCTTACTGAATATTTAAAAAAAAAAAAAAAGAATATCACACTGCAAATTGCTGTTGCATTGTGGAAAAAATATGCAAAATCCACAGAGCTTTTAATCACATGATCTTTCCCCCTTCATATTTACCATCTTGAAGTTGTATTTTGAGTGATTCACTATTTTCCCTATTTTTCCCTATGTGTGCCTGGCATCACAGCATTCTGCGCACATGCTGAGGCTCTGCTGTTTAAAGTGGAGGCAGTAGGCAGAATCAGAGGGACCAAGACCCAGCGTAATGGGTGATGCCTGGCAAATGTCTACAAAGTCAATGAGGTGGAGGTCTGCAAAAGGATTTTTCCTTAGCTGCATCACAAAAAAGCTGACCACAGTGTAAGTGGGGTTCAGATCACACTTGCCTTTGCACTATCTGTCCTTGAAGACCTCAATCCTCTATGGGACATTTTGCATCCATCTGGTACTGTTCAATTTGAGCTGTGGTTCCGACGTACTTTAGCAGATTTTACAGACTATTTGGTTTTCTAAAAACATGCACATAGCGGTGCTTTGTGTATTTGNAACATAGCTCCTGAGATCATTCGGGCGCTCAAACCCCTCCACCACGTTAAGGTGTCGGTTCAAGGAGGGGATGTTATTTATGCCATCTTTGATATAAGTTTGCCCTGTAAATAAAGTTTATGATCTCCCAGGTTTAGGAGGACCCTGAATGCACCATCTATGTGTGGATCAGATCTTGTGCTTTCTTGTTTATCTGAAATGCTTGTTTGGCACACCCCAGATAGAGCTCTGAGGCCGGCTGATCAACTACTTTTGTCCTGCCCCAGATCTCGATTGAGAGTCAGGTCTTTTTCTGTGGCTGGGCCTAAATTGTGGGACTCTCTTCTTCTCTGTAGAGATTAAAAATGCTGTTAAAGACTCTGTTTTGCACTTGCTTTTAGTTAAAAAAAAAGCTGAAATTGTATTTGTAGAAAGAAATTGTACATCTCAGTGGCGTATCACAAAAGCACATGTTTGGAGGTTTGGAAAATTGCGTCATGTTTCTTCATAGCACCATGTCTGCTGCTCACTATTCACAAGGAAATTCCAACTGCTGGACAAACTGTGGTTACCAGGAGGCCCACCATTACCATGGCTTTTTTTTTGGGACTGTCCTGTTGCTCAAAAATATTGTACTGAAAGCAATAAAGCGCTAGACTGTCTTTGACACCATCATCCCACTTGATTTCAGAACTATCTATCTGGGCCTAAAAACACCTGCCATGGACACAATCAATGGATACTTTTGGAGCATACTCCTGGCTGCAGAAAAGAAGGCCTTTACCAAAAACTGGATGACTCAAACTGCACCAACAACCAAGGACAGGACCGACATTATAACTGACATTCGGAATATGGAGAAGATCACATTCTAACTTGACTTGAAATTGGACACATTTGACTGCCCTCTGACACGACTGGACCAATTGGGATGTTCAAAAAAAGAATCTGTATCTGTTTGCTATAACTGATAAAGAATGGGAACATATGTGCACATCTCAACGGAGGAGCACAAAATCTCATGTCTGGAAACAATTATGTCAGAAAGATGATTCACTGCGCCAACGTGCCATTTTTCACAGAGAAATAGCCTAATGTTCCTGAATAATGAACTGAGATTTTCTACCACTATTCCTATTTATTTCATAGTGTCTATGGGTATTGAACATGTGTCTCTTTTCATCAAAGTGCCATATAAAAATCACTTGACCTTGAAAAGCTTTGTCTATCCTCCAAACAACAACTGGCACAAAGTCCAGCATCTTCTCTTCCCACATAACAGTTTAATCATTGTAAATAATCCATTCAAACACATGACAAGTGGTAGTAATCAGTTTTTGGAGAAGGGGAGTGCAAAAGAGGGACGGTACCAGTAGGAGATGCCGGAAGAGGAATCGACTGGAGACATGGGGGGGTAGGAGCGGACTCTGGGAAAGGGGTGGCATGAGGTGGGGGTGGCGTAGTGTGGGAAAGATGCTCGGGGAGGTAGGGTGGGAGTAGGCGTAGAGAGAGTGGGAGCAGGGTGGTCGGCGGGGGGAGGTGGGCGGGAGTGGGGCGGGTGGGGGGAGGGGGGATAAAGTATGTGGGGGCTGAGGGGAGGGGTGGGGGGGAGAATCATATGTAAAATAGATGTGAATTAACACATGACAAGTGGTAGTAATCAGTAATGGCGTCAGCCCTAACACAACATCGGATCCTCCTGCAGGTGGTGGGTCCACGGGAAGACGGCCCCACGTCACTCGTTCGGGTTGCACCCGGCCGGGCCCGTGGGGAAAGGCCCGGCCACCAGGCGCTCGCCGTCGAGCACCCACCCCAGGCCTGGCTCCAGGGTGGGGCCCCGGTAACGCCAATCCGGGCGACGTAACTGGCCTCGTTTTTTTTTTCATCATAAAGGGCTTGTGAACCGATCTTTGTCTGACCCGTCACCCAGGACCTGTTTGCCTTGGGAGACCCTACCAGGGGCTTGAAGCCCCGGACAACATAGCTCCTGAGATCATTCGGGCGCTCAAACCCCTCCACCACGTTAAGGTGTGCGGTTCAAGGAGGGGATGTTATTTATGCCATCTTTGATATAAGTTTGCCCTGTAAATAAAGTTTATGATCTCCAGGTTTAGGAGGACCCTGAATGCACCATCTATGTGGGGATCAGATCTTGTGCTTTCTTGTTTATCTGAAATGCTTGTTTGGCACACCCCAGATAGAGCTCTGAGGCCGGCTGATCAACTACTTTTGTCCTGCCCCAGATCTCGATTGAGAGTCAGGTCTTTTTCTGTGGCTGGGCCTAAAATTGTGGGACTCTCTTCTTCTCTGTAGAGATTAAAAATGCTGTTAAAGACTCTGTTTTGCACTTGCTTTTAGTTAAAAAAAAAGCTGAAATTGTATTTGTAGAAAGAAATTGTACATCTCAGTGGCGTATCACAAAAGCACATGTTTGGAGGTTTGGAAAATTGCGTCATGTTTCTTCATAGCACCATGTCTGCTGCTCACTATTCACAAGGAAATTCCAACTGCTGGACAAACTGTGGTTACCAGGAGGCCCACCATTACCATGGCTTTTTTTTTGGGACTGTCCTGTTGCTCAAAAATATTGTACTGAAAGCAATAAAGCGCTAGACTGTCTTTGAGCACCATCATCCCACTTGATTTCAGAACTATCTATCTGGGCCTAAAAACACCTGCCATGGACACAATCAATGGATACTTTTGGAGCATACTCCTGGCTGCAGAAAAGAAGGCCTTTACCAAAAACTGGATGACTCAAACTGCACAAACAACCAAGGACAGGACCGACATTATAACTGACATTCGGAATATGGAGAAGATCACATTCTAACTTGACTTGAAATTGGACACATTTGACTGCCCTCTGACACGACTGGACCAATTGGGATGTTCAAAAAAAGAATCTGTATCTGTTTGCTATAACTGATAAAGAATGGGAACATATGTGCACATCTCAACGGAGGAGCACAAAATCTCATGTCTGGAAACAATTATGTCAGAAAGATGATTCACTGCGCCAACGTGCCATTTTTCACAGAGAAATAGCCTAATGTTCCTGAATAATGAACTGAGATTTTCTACCACTATTCCTATTTATTTCATAGTGTCTATGGGTATTGAACATGTGTCTCTTTTCATCAAAGTGCCATATAAAAATCACTTGACCTTGAAAGCTTTGTCTATCCTCCAAACAACAACTGGCACAAAGTCCAGCATCTTCTCTTCCCACATAACAGTTTAATCATTGTAAATAATCCATTCAAACACATGACAAGTGGTAGTAATCAGTAGATGGCGTCAGCCCTAAAACAACATAACAACAACTTAAATTCTCAAACTGAAACCAATTGTGAGCCAAAGAGATTTAATCAAAACTTAATGTAAAGGAAACTGAAATGGGGCATAACTGAATAAAAAAATAAGGTAAAAAAAAAAGAAGCAAAAAACAAGATCTTCAATAAATTAAAAACACAATGGAACAAGCCATTCCTCATTCAATGTGATGACCCTGTGTTTTTAAATTTAAGGTTGTTACATTTTCCTTATTTGAGCTAAACAGCCCTATATTGGCCCTTGTCCTACATCGTAAATGATTATTAAAGGTGTCTAACATTTTGAGCCCTTGTCAGATGTATTCTACTAACTTTTTACTTGCACATATCCAGTCTCTTTATTGAACCGAGCTGCCATATTTGTTCAAACTCAAATGATGTCAAAGTAAACACAGCCTGTTGGAGCTGGGATTTGAACCCCGGCTCGCCTTCTCTGTGATGGATGAGAGCAAGGGCATATGTTGAATAAAAAGAGTTGGATTACTATGCAGGTCCATGGTGATTGAGCTGCAGATGGGTTTAGGGTTTCCTGTGTGCATGTAAACAGTGAGAGGAGATGCGGCCACTGTCAATCTGAAGAGCAGTGAATAATGGACCATGTCATTGCTTGTGGTGGGTGCTTCTTTTCTATCCGTAAATCTTACTGAATATATTATATATAAAAAAAAAAGAATATCACACTGCACAATTGCTGTTACATTGGGGAAAAACATGCAAAATCCACAGAGCTTTTAATCACATGATCTTTCCCCCTTCATATTTACCATCTTGAAGTTGTATTTTGAGTGATTCACTATTTTCCCTATTTTTCCCTATGTATGCCTGGCATCACAGCATTCTGCGCACATGCTGAGGCTCTGCTGTTTAAAGTGGAGGCAGTAGGCAGAATCAGAGGGACCAAGACCCAGCGTAATGGGTGATGCCTGGCAAATGTCTACAAAGTCAATGAGGTGGAGGTCTGCAAAAGGATTTTTCCTTAGCTGCATCACAAAAAAGCTGACCACAGTGTAAGTGGGGTTCAGATCACACTTGCCTTTGCACTATCTGTCCTTGAAGACCTCAATCCTCTATGGGACATTTTGCATCCATCTGGTACTGTTCAATTTGAGCTGTGGTTCCGACGTACTTTAGCAGATTTTACAGACTATTTGGTTTTCTAAAAACATGCACATAGCGGTGCTTTGTGTATTTGAGAATGGGGAAGAAGTCTGTGCTTTTCTCTGGCTGGATTTAACAAATATTTGTCATGAAGTTTCCCCTTTTCCCGAATGCTTTCAGTGAGATTCTGTCAAGATTGTGAGTGATACACATATCAATCAGGCAGAGCCAGGTAAGTTTGGCTCAGTGACATGATGTTTTACTGTCCGCACTATGGCCCAGCGTTACTATCAACAGAACTTAACTCAAAATGACCAGAGAGTGTCAATCTAAATAATAACACAAGTAGACATCAACAAATCATAAATATCAACAAAATCACAGCACAATTAAATTATAAAAGAGTCCAGTTTAGTCCAAAGTCTGTCGAATTTGTTCATTTCCAAATTAAGTCCAAAAGTACTTTTTCCATTTGTCTGATGTCTGTAACAATGTCAGTCCAGTCCTTGATCGTTGATGCGGTTTGTGTCATCCATTTCTTTGTGATGGCCTTTTTTCTTGACGCCAAAAGTAAATTCCAAAGGTATCCATTGATGGTGTCCATGGCAGGAGTTTTGAGTCCCAATTACATTTTATACATTTATAGATACAGAAATACCTTTGAAGTGCAATGCAAAACACTCTCAAACAATATGAAATGACAAAAACATTCTGTAAAGTGTGGGCGTGTCTGTTCTGGAGAAGCACAGAGAATTGTTAGGGGGATGTGAGAAGTTGGATGAAATGAGCGCATTTTACACAGGCCACCCTGGGGTTTGTCTCTAAATAAGAAAGGGAAGCGGATGAGCCCCGGCTTTGGCCTCGGCCTCCTTCTCCGTGCTCATGTCAGTCTGCACGTTCGTCTCCTCCCTCCCTTTTCGAGTTGTGAAACTTACTCAGCCACCGCTCATTTGGCGATATAAAGCCTGTTTGAAAAATATTTGAATATGTGCTTTTAGATCGCCTTCTTTCCGCTTTGACCTCATGTACTTTTTGCTGTAAATGTAACAAATGAGCGCAGCAGTTACACTGCAGAGAGCAATCCATGTGTGACGCGGACCTGCAGTAGTAAATGATCCGCAGTGAGCAAGAAGTAAAGCAAGGAGACTGACCCACTCACTGTGTGCACAGCAGAAAGATGCAAGCAGACGAGAGATGAGGAGCTCATATCTTTGTCGAGCGATACGCAGTGTTGTGCCAGTTCATATCATATTAAAGTCAGTATGTAAATCTTATTTTAATAAAAATTACACTGGCACTAATGATAAATGGCATCAGAATCCTCCCCTTTATTAGTGTTATTGAACCCTCCCCTTTATCTGTGTTATTTCAGGTTCATTAACAGGTTGTTATTTCAGGCTTGGATGGGCATGAACATATTTTGTATTCCATAAGGGGGGGCTGACCAGAAATAGTTTAAAGCACTGCTGTAATGTGTTACATCTTAAAGAATGTAACTGTGTAAATGAAAAATACATTTAGGTTTTGAACCCAGGCCAGAAAGAAGTATTGTTTCTGGACACAGATGTGCAGCTGCACAGTTTGAATTTGGTGATCCAGAGAGGGCCTGCGGTTACCTTTTACATTAGAAAAAGATTGGTTCCTGCTCTTTCCTGCTCCTGGGGCAGGGGCAATGCAGGGGTAAAGAAAAGGGTTAGAAGCTTGCATGTTGGAGACAGCGCCCGTGTGTGATTTTTGCACTGCATGACCCACAGAGAAGGGTTCCAGCTCATTGCAAGTAAATGAGCCAGAACTTCAGTTAAGCTGGTGAACCACATTAAAGCCTGACCAGTACAAAGCAGGCTTTTTGCCATGAAATGGGGGCTCAACTAGAAAGGTCAGATGGCTCTCCCACAGAGATACTGACGGGTCTGTTTGAGCTACGTGACTAGGTCTGTGTATTTTTATTTGAATGCTGCTGCCTCCTCGCTAGCAATCTTACTGACCGAAGGTGGGTCCAGACATCTTTGACAAGCTGAACATCCTAAATCTTTCTCTCCAGGGCCCAAATACTCCTCATTTTGTCCTCACTTTGACAAAATCAGATCAGATATGTTCCCTGAGCTTTAAGAGTTTATGGACCAACATACAACATAACCACTGACACACCGTGGTTTTATCCAGCCAACTCAGGAGCCTCTGTGCAAGCTTCCAAAAATACTTTCCTCATGATGACACGCCACAAAAGCACATTTGGATCTGCCGGATCGCGCAGTACAGTCAGCTTTCTTGCACCCTGGAGCTGATTTGGTTGTCAGTTGCTACAGAATACCTGGGGTTATCCCAAGCTGCTACCGATGTGCTTTATTCTTTTGATCTACATATCTGGGTGACAAGACCTTCTCTGTGGTCACATTCATTAAATACAAATACAGCTCACAACTCTGAACAGTTGACGAGGATAAAGCCAAGAATCACACTCCTTTTTTCAAACAAACTGCCTCAGCCATCACATTAAAGACTGTATTAGTTTTTTTTCCTGTTGCAGTTTACTGAATCAGGGGTAAACTTTATGTCGTTTACACACTTAAGATTTTTTTTGCAAAAGCATAATGGGACATAGCCAATGACTGCAATAAGACACAACTGTTTTGTATTTCAATTTCCCATTAAAGTGGACGAGTGTTACACATTGTCTGCAATGTTAATGTTTCTGTGATAAAACATGATAAAAGTATAAAGGATTGATAAGGCATTCCTTATCAACAAAGATCAATATGTAATTCATTCAGCACCACGGCCAGCGCCAAATCATACGTGTTAGTAATCTTCTTTGATTACACATATAAGTGGTGGCCACTGGACTAAACATTTGACTAAACATAGTAGGCTCAGTACACTTTATTGGAAATCCCATTTGCCTTCACTATTGCAATTACCGTAAAAAAAAAAATTTTTTACAAATAATTTTTTATTAACTGATTTTAGTTTAATTTAATAACGTTTGAACTGTTGGACATTGAAGGTGGACATGCCAACCCTGGGAAAATGGTGGTGTTACTTGCTACTCGAAACATTTGAGCTTGGAAGGGAACTTATTTTAACTTGAAATTAATATTTTCAAAATGTATTTCATCATGTAACTGCTCTTTTACTCAAGCCATGGACAGCCTTTTGCCCACTGGACCGAGGAGGCAAGGCCAATGCTCAGAGAAGTGGAGCTAGTTTTCAGGCTCACAAAGTGCAAGAGGGGAGACGAGTGCCACAGAGTTAACACTTTTTACATCAAGTAAACGTACATTGTTATTTTTAACAATTTTTTTATTTTTAACAATTTTTTTTTCAGTGCAAGTGTAATTTAATATGACATGTATTCTTCAGCAAAAGTGGACTAGAATTGGGCAATGAAGAACACGAGGAGGTAAAGAAGAACCTTCAAGTTGATCTCGTTTGTAGAAGAGGTGGATCGGAGTCATCTTTCTTTCAAGTTTTTCAGTTTTACGGTGGGTGACACTGACAAATGCATCCCAATATTGATCTGTTTTGTGTATTGTGATGATAATTTTCAAATGATGACAGCAAATATGTCTGTCCACGTCTCTGAACGGGAAATATAACAGCCTCAATTAATGCCATAATTCAAAGCTGTGATTGTTCATATGATACGTTTGTGGAGCCAAAACCAAACAAATAAAGAGTGTTCAGCATTTGTGTATGAGAAGTTTGGGAGATTAATGTTATGGTCTGAAAAGAAATATCTATGGTTAGAAATGCCCAGCCTCCTTCTGAGATGATGTCAACTGTATTTTAGTTTGGCATTTCTTCAAGCTTGAATATTTTTTTTACTAACCTCTTACGGCAATGGTTCTCGCAACTAAAAATACAATTCATTAAGTGCTAAATTCACATTACTCGTTGAGATCATCTGAGGGCGGAAGCTGTCGTTTTGCCACAATGTTTCCAGACAGCCAAACTGCTTCAAGATTTAGATGTGGTGAGAAAAAGAGTGTCATATCGCTGCATTTGTCATTTGCCTCATTTCAAGAGACTGTTACTGAAAAAAGTGTCCCAACAAACGGCACACACTATGTGCTTTTTGATGAAAATGTTAACCTTAATTTGCAATTTAAACAAATGGACCTTCATGTTAGAAGGTGGGAAGGTGCTGAAGTTTAGAGCAAATATATTGGCTCAGAATTTCTGCGTCATTCTACTGCAGCAGATATAGTAGAGAATGTGGCAGGAGCCCCTCGACTCCACTGGCAGCCTATGGCTTGTGACCTGAGCCTTTAAAAAGGAGCTTCCCTCAACTATGTTGCCCTTTTTCTCGCCTCTGACGTCACCATCTGGGAGCTGTGCAAGCAGCACGAGCACCGCAACCTTTATAACAATCGCCCTCAAAACCTGAAGTCTAGGCTTAAAGCCAGCGATTGTTCCAGCACGTTAACTACTGTCTGGTTCGCACGCCGTGCGCCTGCAAAACTTGGTTAAACATTGGAACATCATTTTATGGCTCATGCTGAACGCTCTCCAGGTTGAAAGCTCCGTGAGTGGCGTTAGGACCTAACGAAGCCTTCACCAAACCGTTGGGTGAAGGCTTTGTGCACATCAGGATCCCTCGCGCCCGCGGTGCCTCGTTCATGTTAAGATTGTGTTTGGTGCTCTTGTTTACGGCAACCCTTGTTGGCTTGCCTCAGGCGCGCATGGTGCACAGATTCAAGCATCGGATTAGTAACTCTGTGGGCCTCTCCTTCGTTCCAAACCTCCCTCCAAGTTTCCTTGTGGGGTTTAAGGCACGTTCGCACCGGCTCCTCTCTCCCCTTAACTGGCTGTAGTTTGTGGAGCGGTCAAAGTGCTGGTTCTGGCACACGGCAGGACCCTTATTGGACTGTAACAGGGCCCAGCCCACTACCAGCGCAACTTCTGGTCGGGCATCTGGGTGAAGTGACCGGGGTACATTCTGGGCTGCTGTTTTAATTCTTTGAATCATGTCAAATGGGTCAGCTGTTTTAAAGGTGTGAATGTGAGAATGAGAAGGTAGTTTACTGAGTTTTAGTAAGGAAAATCCAAATGTTTTGTTATTCATCCTGAACTTAAATGTAATAAAATAAGTACGTTTTTCTATATCTGAGTCATGGTCCGCTCAATCACTTACCTGCACTAGCCTTTGCCTGTGTGTGAGTGTCCCTGGCACTGATTCAATCCAGGGTGGCGTTGTTGTAAACTAATCAAGTAAATAATGTATTTTATAAACCATTAATTGTAGCTCGTGGGTGAACTAATAATCTAAACGTGTCGCCACGACAAAAAGCTGTGCAATGCATTATCTGAGATGGGAATTCACAACCTTTACGCAGCTGTCTGTGGACAGACCTCACATAAACTGGAAAGCGTTTGAGATGTTACAGAAAGAAATGTGCAAAAGTCCCTCCTAAACTTTGGATCTTGTAGTTTCCACATTTTGCACAGCGCATTCAGAGCTGGTTCTAATGCTGCTGGATGGGATGTGGAGCATCTACTCCAGTATTTGTCTTGGCTTTTCCGTGACGAGCAGGGAGGACTTTGTCACCACGAGGTGGGCGTAGCAGAGGTGGGAGTAAGTCAACAATGTGCAAGTCACATGTAAGTCCAAGTCACCAGGTCACGAGGGTCAAGGAAGTCAAGTCAAATTAAAAAAAAAAATCAAGTCACTGTTTTTAGTACAAGTTCCCTCAAGTCAACATGCGTGCGAGTGTTGCCTAAAACTCCTTTACTATTTATGTTAACACAGAGCATTCCACTTATAAAAGCAAATGAATTGACGACAAATCTATTCGATCTAAGCGAATCCCTTTACAGTACGTGTACCTGCTGGCCATTTGACTTTCGTTTTGGTTTCTTTTTTTTGTTGCCCCGTAGGCTTTATTAAACACGAGAGGGTGAAGGGAATGAGAGGAAGACATGCAAAAAATTATCGGCGTGTGGATTCTAACTCACAACACTACAGACAGCTGCACTTGGAGCCTGGCTTGAGTGTGCTGTGACTTAACCACTCGGCCATCGGGCAGCACGGAAAAGGACCTGTTTCAAAACCCAAATAGAACATTGGGAAATTATCCATTTTACAATTTTGGTTTTAAAAACAAAAAACTGGAAACAAAAATTAAAGACAAAAAAGGAAAAGACATTTAGATTTGATTTAGAAGTACCCTTCGTCTCTCGATTCAGCACCCCCCTCCTCTTCGAAACGTTTCCAAAATACCCCGTAAGCTGACAACACTTTTACCTTTTTTTTCATGCTTAAACTGAGGTTGTTTTACTGGCTTTAATGTCCAAATGTATGTGACACTGTACAAACAGTTAGAAAGCCGATTAGACTCCGAGGTGCTTTTTCGTCTCCACCATTTCGGCCGAACAAAACCTGAACACAACCCACCTTCACTGAAGTTTATCTAAAAATAAAATAGGAGAACAGCTATACACAAACACATGCAGCTAACGTTTCCCCAAAAATACAGTGACCTAAAACCAAACCTACATAGTAAAATCTAGTTCTACGTACAGGCCTCACTTTAGGTCACTAAAGGCCATTCCATAAATCATAACAAGCAAGAAGTTTGTTCTTGCACCTCTTGTTCTGCAGTTCTTGCAGTTTGATCTCGTTGCATCGGCCCAACAGAACTTTGTACTTACAGAGCTGTCAGACAAATGTGCTGTCATTGGTTGGATTTTCCAAATGGCTAATTGTAAATATAATTATTTTCTGTTAAATTAATTTTAAAAAATACAATCTCAGCCCTTTTGTTTAACCCATAACTGTCAAAACTACAGAACTGTTGAAAATCTCTATTGCAACTACCATAGCAACAGCTGCTAGAGTTCCCAGATCTTGGGCAGAACTTCTGAAGCAGTATGGATTGTGTTAGCTCATAAGAAATGTACAGCTCCAGGTGAAATAACAAACTTCTTGCGTATGAAGTATGAATTGCATAAGATCTTATACAGCAGGATTAATCAATGTGGACAATAAAGCACCACTTCAAATGCTATTGATAAATATGAATTTTATTGAATTCAATTCTGAACAGTGTTGGTAAAGACGATTTTTTTTAACATGATTTTTTTTTTTTTTTTTTTTACAATGACTTTAGATACAGAATACTGAATACCTGTATTAAATGCAAACTATAAGAGCTTTAGTTTCTATTTTCCTCACTAATTCAGTGCATGTTTATTAACAAATATTGAAACTGGACCAGAAGACAGTTACTTTGCATGAGTATTCTTAATATGTATTTTTATTACATGTAGTCACTTCCCGGCACTGATTATATCCTGGATAATTGTATTTCTTAGGTGCGGAGGTGTTGCTATTGCTGCAGTGCATTTAAGTGTAGCTTTTGTGTAAATGTTGTGGACCAGGGACATGCATTTCTCTGTACTATTAATGTTGTTTGTGCAGAGTCCTTGTTTTAAATTAAATAGTTTATTTATTTGCGCCAGAACAACAATATGAATAATCAGTGGCGATGAGGGTCACAAGGAGACCGCCCAAAGCAGGCCATGGAGATGAAAAATGAGTTCACCCAAAATGCCCTGCAATAAAAACCAGTAACAAACGTAACAAATATCTAACATGTTAACAATCCTGATTCTTCTCTACTCACATATTGTATCTTGTAGGAAGTCAATTTAAATTGATACTGTAACTGTATTAATAAACTACTAATGGAATTAGTCAATCTATGTCATAAATGTGTGACATGCCAATGAAACAGACCAATTTAAACGATCATTCAATAAAATAAGTCATATCATTGTAATTTGTATGGGTTTTGGCTCTTGTTTACTGTATGGTTGCTAAGTAACAGTTGTGGAATTACCTCTACCTATGTCATATTTACAACACATGTCCAAACAGGAAGTAACATTATCAAATTTCAAAATGGTGAAAAACAGGCCAAATGTTAGATGCTCTCTACATTTTTGTGAAATTAAATTGTTTTAGTAGTCGTTTTAGTTTTCAATATTGTGATTTAAAACTGGTATCTTACTATCTAACAGACTGTAAAATACTGTCTTAAATTGTTTTAGTAGTAGTTTTAGTTTTCAATATTGCGATTTAAAGCTGGTGTCTAACTATCAAACAGACTGTAAAATACTGTCTTCTTTAAAGATCGAAGATGTACAGTTATACTTGGGTCCATTTCATTGGCTCAATACTTTTTCTCATGCTTAAAAATAAAAGTTCCAAGTTATTTTGTCTAATAATTTCTGTGGATAACATTTGCAACACATCCCATCCACCATCATCAGGCTGCCTACACGACCTACCAGTAATATGGCCCCAAAATAAGATATAATATTTAGACTGCTAAAAAAGTTATTAATAAATAAACTGACGGAGGATATTTACCCTGGCTCGAGTCCTGAAATTCAGAAGTGGAAATAAAATATAGCAAATTTCCAAACAAGTACTTTTGAGTGGTTAATATGAAGTGCATAACATTCATCTAAAACTTAGGGCAGTCTGTATTTACTTTGAAGAGTTTATTTCATTTATTTATGTTTATTTCAAACCAGGTAACACGTTAAGACAAAAACTAGTTCACCCTAAGGACAAGATGCCGACACAAAAACAGAGCAATGTAGTGTATTCTATCCAATGCAGTGAAGAAAGTTGTAAAGAACGGTACATAGGGGAGACTAAATTCTAAATTTAATCTGTGAAATAAGTCTGAGAACTTTGGTTTATATCCTACTCTGTGAATCCCCTGCCCACAGGGCGGGACCTCCTGATAATGGGTCATCGAAACTAACTGGCATGGACCTATTGTTCACTGACTTTGGCTACCTCCTGGTTCACCCTAAGGACAAGATGCCTCCACAAAAACAGAGCAATGTAGTGTATTCTATCCAATGCAGTGAAGAAAGTTGTAAAGCGCGGTTCATAGGGGAGACTAAACAGCCACTTCACAAGAGGCTTTATCAGCACAGAAGACACGCGAGTTCAGGACCCCAAAGCGTCGTACATCTTCATCTCAAAGCCACAAACCCCTATATTGAAGTCAGTGAGGTGGAGATTCTGAGCAGGAGAAGAGATGGTTTGAAAGAGGAGTTAAGGAGGCAATCCTTTTTAAAAAGATTATCCTTCCTTAAATCGTAATGGAGGTTTCAGATTCAACCTTCCAGTTGTTTATAATGGTTTGCTGAAACCCTGGAGACTCCCGAGGCATTCGGATGATAATCAGGTACTCAGGGAGGAGGGAGCCAAAGTCAGTGAACAATAGGCCGATACCAGTTAGTTTCGATGACCAATTATCAGGGGGTCCTGCCCTGTGGACAGGGCATTCACAAGTAGGATATAAACCTGAGTTCTCACTTGTTTCACAATTGAGAGTGACTCTTGGATTAGAGACGAAACATTTTGTTTTTCTAAAACAAAGTCCAGATGACTGCAACTGAATCTTTTTTACAATGGCACACTCCTAGACGAATGAGGGATTACACCGACATAACCAGCACAATCAGATGGATATTATTTAGTCAAAATACTAATATATTTTAAGTGTGATGTCATCGATATGTTTTAGAACTCTGCTCTACATTTCAACATGTTTCTCAACTTTTCAACCTAAACTGGTACGTGGTTGGTTCAAAGCTATAATTCATATTCATACCACATATTATCCCAGAAAATTAAGTCAAAATTCATGAAGTCAAACCCATTACACTTTAATTTTTTTTACATTGTTAAAATTATTCTACCATTTCTATGCCTTGCCCCACACAACTCAAAAAACAACCTCAAATGACTAACAATAAAAACATTTAAATCCAAAATGTATCCTATACAGAAAGAACAACAAAATAACACAAAGAGGATACTGTTATATCTGTTTTAAATAGATTTAAAATTAAATGAAGATTAAATAGAAATGGATATTCTGCTGTCACAGGCAGTTGGGGTTCTATGTAACTATAGTCACAGAAAACTTCTGATAAATGTTCTATCTCCATGGTTACGAAATGTTAGTCATTGTGACATCATCAGTTCATGGGATGTAATAAAGGCTTTATTTGAAAACAGAGGAGGTAGATAAAGGAGTCTTCATCAATTGATGAAGACGGTATTGCGTAAAACACATACTTTGAAGAAGTACAACTACAGTAGGTGGCTGTAAATGCACCTTTTCAGTTGGCTGCCAACCACCATTTTAAGTAACACAACAATAATTGATGAAGACTTTCACTTTTATCTATCTCCGTTTTACTGAAATGTCTCGAACTTGTTGTAATTCCACTTCATGCTGTCCTACTTCAAGCAGTCCTCAGAGCTTTTGGAGCACGCTCAAGTCCCGTCTTTCACCTGTCACTCATCTGTGCCTCCAATCAAAGGGTCTGCTGAGGCATGTGCTCCGAGCTCTGCTGGGAGCCTTCTGTGGAGCAGTCGTGTTTCTAGGCATCTCCCACAACCTGGCCCTGACCTTGGAGCTGAAACTGAAAGCAGGAGCAATCGTCACCGGTGTGTGCGCTGTGGGCGGGGCTTGCTCGGCCTTGGTCAGGTGTTCTTTGCTGCTCATGTTTCCCCTCCTGCTCGGTTCCAGGGGCAGAGCGTACCTCTTCCTGCTCCTCCTGACCCAGCTCTACTCAGGTCCTTTGAAGAACCTCCAGGAGAACGTGCAGGCGTGTGCTATTAGTCTCTCCTGTAATATGGACCTTCAGGTGAACAACAGTCGTCTTCTGTGGAAACATGCTGTGGAGCCGTACCTCACCATCGCTCAGGAGCTCAATGCCACAGACTTGGGGGAGGAGTCTCAGGAGGTGAGCAAGACTTTCCACACCTTCCAACAGGAAGCGATGCGTCAGTACGGAGTCAAATCTAAAGATTCTAGTGACACTGACGTGCAGGAGCAGCTGACTACATGGACCATGTTGCGGTGTGAGGATGTTGTCAATGAGGCGGTTGGCCGCTGCAATGATTGGTTTGCTGTTAAGTGGTCCGAGTGCATGAAAACAATCGCAGTGCCGATCCTGAACCAGATTCTGTGTTTCCCTATGAAGTTCAGCTTCTTCTGTAACATCCTGCGAGTGATGACGCCATGGTGCAAAGATCGGCAACCGCTGGAGGGAAACACGGGCCAACTGTGGGACCAGTTGAATCAATCCATGGCCCAGTTTGAGCAAGAGTTCAGAGCCAGTGTGGTCCTGGAGGAGGAGGGGAACCAGGAGATTCTAGATGGACCGGTTTTCGACCAGGTCTTCACTGATTCGGTCCAAGACTCACTTCTCAGGCTCCGATCTGGATCTGAAGTCCTGATGGAGGTTCTACAGACAGCAAAGTCCTTCACCTTCCTCACCATCATCTTCCAAGCAGTGGGATACCTTCTACACTACAGTAGAGACCTTCACTTTGATAACGTTTACATCACGTCGTATTTCAGACGCATCGAGATGAGAAGGAAGACTCAGGGAAAGCGCTGTGTTCTGCCTCTGTCCAAACCCGACCAGAGCAGAATCATCCAGCTCTGCAGTTTGAAGATCCACCCCCAGGAGGCGCCACCTCTGTTCACTGGTCTGGTTCAGTCGGTCTCGGTCGGACTCCTGACTCTGGTTCTGGTCAGTCTGGACCTGGTTCTGGTCCACGTTCTGGAGATTGTGAGCCGCAACACTGTAACACAGTTTAACATCACAGGTGGACATGATGTGAACCTGAAAGTGGATGGGACTTCCACCATGGCTCGCCTCCTCAGGAAAACCGTCTCCGCCTTCAATAACTCTGCCCACTTTGACATCGACAGCAGCAACAGTGCATGCGCAGTGATGCCCTCTTCTCTCTCGGTCTCTGTCTACTTAAGCTGTGCCACCTGTGTCCTGATGCTGGCACTGTGGAGCCTCCTCCATATCTACAGCAGCCGCCTGAGGAGAGCCATCTGTGCCTTTTACCTTCCACAGAGGGAGAAGAGCAGAGTTCTGTTCCTTTACAACCTGCTCCTCCTGAGCAACAGGAAGCGCTGCGCCTCGGACAGGAAGTGCTGCGGCTTAGGCAGGAAGTGCTGCGGCTCAGACAGGAAGTGCTGCGGCTCAGACAGGAAGTGCTGCGGCTCAGACAGGAAGTGCTGCGGCTCAGACAGGAAGTGGAAAAATGTCTGTTCGCTGTGTTGCTGCTGTCGGCCTGAAGACCTGAGAAACCAGGACCAAGAGGTTCACTACCAAGCTGAATAGTCCTGGCCCTGAACCAGGACCAGGATTTGTCAGGTAAACAGTGTGTAATAAAGTGTGTAATTACAGTGAGGAAAATAAGTATTTGAACACCCTGTGATTTTGCAAGTTCTCCCACTTAGAAATTATGGAGTGGTATAAATTTGAAAAAAGAAAACATTTTAAAATCCGGAAATCACATAGTATGATTTTTTATGTTATTGATTGACCAGGTTTGCACACACTGCAGCAGGGATTTTGCCCCACTCTTCCACACAGATCTTCTCTAGATCTGTCTGGTTTCAGGGCTGTCACTGAGCAACACATTGTTTCAGCTCCCTCCAAAGATTTTCTATTGGATTTAGGTCTGGAGACTGACTAGGCCACTCCAGAACCTTGATATGCTTCTTACAAAGCCACTCCACTTGCCTTTATTATTGTTCATCTTTGTATGTTGCACCAAATCACCAAAGTAAGGTCCTAGCCTGTGGCGCTTGTTAATTGCCAATGACAAGAAACCTTTTCTGATTCTGACTCCTTGGTTATCCTGGCTGTGTGCTTTGGGTCATTGTCATGTTGGAAGACCCAGCCATGGTCCATCTTCAATGCTCTGACTGAGGGAAGAAGTGTGTTTCCTCCCCCGTTTCACAATTGGGATGGTGTTCTTGTTCTTGGGATGGTACGCATCCTTCTTCCTCCTCTAGTAGAGTAGAGTTAAAAAAAGTTATATTTTGGTCTCATCTGACCACACGACTTTCTCCCATGACTGGTCTGAATTAAACAAGGACTAAAACCAGACCAAGCTAGGTTTAAAATTACACCTGTAAACAAGATTTTTTAATTTTCTCAGATACATTTGGAAGTTAGATTGTGGACCGGATTAAATCACTTGGAGGGCCTGATTTGGCCCTTGGGCCGAATGTTATGATGTTACGTAGCCCTGACAGTGTATTACCTATAGTAACCTTTGAAATTGTGGTCCCAGCTCTCTTCAGGTCATTGACCAGCTCCTCCCGTGGAGTTCTGGGCTGATTCCTCAACGTTCTTATCATTGATACCCCACAAGGTGAGATCTTGCATGGAGCCCCAATCCGAGGGAAATTGGTAGTCATCTTTAGCATCTTCCATTTTCTAACAATTGCTCCAACAGTTGATCTTTTTTCACCAAGATGCTTGCCAATTGCCCTGTAGCCCTTTCCAGCCTTGTGGAAGTCTACAATTTTGTCTCTGTTGTCTTTTGACAGCTCTTTGGCCTTGCCCATGGTAGTAGTTGGAGTCTGACTTTGGGGTGGACAGGTGTCTTCATGCCACTAACCAGTTTAAACAGGTGCAGCTAATTTAGATCAATAAGTGGAGTAGAGGTGGACTTTTTAAAAGCAGACTAACAGGTCTTTGAGAGCCACAATTCTTGCTGATTGGCAGGTGTTCACTTATTTGCAGCCTACAAATAACCTACAAATGAATTATTCAAAAATCATACCATGTGATTTCTGGATGTTTTTCATTCTCCTCCATAATTTCGAAGTAGGAGAACTTACAAAATCGCAGAGTGTTCAAATAACACGAAAAGCGCATGAGCTCAACGCAGAAAGGAAGCAAATGCACACACATTCTCTTGTAGTTTTCAGATGCTTATATTGCCAAATGAGCGGTCAGGAGTGGAGCAAGTTTAAAAGTTAGACTCGAAAAAGGGAGGGTGGAGACGAGCACAACAGGAAGCAGAACAGAAGAGCGCACAGGGGGTCAGAGGAAGAACAGAGGAGGGACAGAGCGTATACTGTGCATATAGAAGAATTTTATAATAAAAATTATAATCCAAGTATATTTAAAAAAAGACCTTCTACTCATTTGACCGTCTTGCTAATGCCAGAACCACAAAGCCTGATTTGGTCTTTTCCCCAAAGCACACTGGATTATTAAATGTATTAGCATAATGATTGCAATTGTCAAAGCACGACAAGAGAATTTATCAAGACTTATCTTCAAGAACCAAAACACTATCTGCAACCAGGACCGTTTTGAGCTCAATTTTATCAATCGTTTTCAATTTCCGACAAATGGAATATTGTCTAAATTGGTTTTCTCTTTTATTCAAACATCAACAGTCATAAAGATTAATTTCCTCCTTGACTGGAAAAATATATTTCCTCACTTGTCGAGCTTCAAACAACAGAATTGATTTTTAAAATTGCGCAAGAAGACGCACTTAAAAATACTATTTAACTATAGCGATAGCAATAATTGTAACATGATAACAAAAACAGCAGAAAAAGGACACATAATAGTATACACTGTAAACCTAAGTACAGCATACCTTTTTTTTTTTTAACATTTCTGGCAAGTGATTGTCATTAAATGGTTTGTGTAAATGAAAAGAGTCAGCATAACGCATAAAAAATGTGAATCTTCACATCTGCTGTCTTGCCACACAACAGCAGGATTTAATGAGAAATGTGCAGTTGTAGTTATAGAAATTCTGGGTACGTGGAAATTTACTCTATACCTAAAATGCTAATGTTAATTGACCCCTAATGTCCCAAAGACATATCTTCTTCATATTCAGGCTTTTGGAACAGCATCACTCACTGGGACAGCCTGTCAGTAGGCACAGGGACACCTCCAGATTAAAGGCTTCATGTATGAAGGATTGTATAGACATTTTGCTGAGCAAGTGCGTAATCTAAGTGGCCACTCGAGGCTTATGCCACACAAACTCCTGATGTATAAAAACACTGTGCTATCCAGCAACTTCATAGATCTCACCTGCAGCTGGAATCTGCGTCGGGCCCAGTCGCCAGGAGTATGTTCCAAAGATATCCATCAAGTGTGTCCATGGGTTTTGAGGCCCATACACATTGTTCCAAAACTGAGTGAGATGATCGTATAGAAAATAGTCTGCATTGCCTTGTTAATTTCTGTCCAATATTATTGTCCCAGAACGTAATGGTTTGCCTCTTGGCAACCACAGTTTCTCCAACATTCAGCCCCTCCCTGTGAATAATGAGCACTCTGACATGGTGTTATGAAACCTACACTTAATACTATTCAGGCAGTAGGCTATTTTGCAGATATTGTTTTTGTTGTGCTTCAGACTCAAAAGAAAGCCATAAGAATTATAAACCGTAAAGGTCCAAGACGCCACACTAATCAATTCTTTGCTAAGTGGAAGACCCTAAAATGATCATGTGGAAGATTCAGAATAAATTAGTGCTCGGACACATTTCTAACAAATTCACATTGATCATCAATAATGAAAGCAGGAGGAAGGGGAATTTGTGTGTACCTTTTGCACGTACTTCTTTTAAACAGAGTGTGTGTTTTTTTGTGTGGAATTCCTTAGACAATGAATTCAAAACATCACACACAATTGCACTTTTGAAGCGTATGTACAACACAATGATGATTGAAAATTATACAATTTTAAATATACAAACTTAATGGACATGTTTATTTCGCTCTTGGTGAAGGGGCATGTTTAATAAGACTAGGTCTTCATCATGCTCCTTTTCAGTCATGTGTACTATGTGTATATTTGTAATATTGTGAAATGGCGGCAGTTCTTTTTTCATTATAATTAGCACATATTTACAAGAGATGTACCTAAGATACTCAAAACAACATACATTCAGGCTTAAACGTTGCCAAATAAAATCACAAACAACATAAATATGCCGTTTTCTGCCAAATTCTGCCGTCTTCAGAAAGTTTAAATTGGTACTTGGTACTTCGTTTAACCACGGCAAATACACCTGATAAAAGTAGGCAAAATAAAACTCACCAAAACTCGTATTTGGCTCACACCTGGCCTCTGGTTTGGCAAGACAACAGGTTTGCTGCTTTGCTCTGCGTGCTTCTTCGCTCTGCTGTAAACAGGCTGCTCTCTCAGCTACACCGCTTCGTGGGACGGGCGTTTGAAAAACTATCGACAGCAAAAACAAGTTAACAGTATCTTTTTTAAATTATATTTGGTGGGAATGCACTTTATATTTTGACTGTAACCTCTTTTTAAGCCATTTTATCACTTTATTTTTTTTTTTATTATTTACCTTTTATATTATCATGAAATGCTCTGTTATAACTGAGTGTATTTGTAACAGGGCGCAGCGACCAATCAGTGATTACGCTCCAGTGACGTACCTACGCATTTCACTACACGGAAGAAGGACTAAAACAAACCCCGCACCGATAAAAAACTCAAAGCAAATATTCACTAAACTCTGCTCACCTCTGAAGTGTCTGCGGGAGCCAGACAAGCCGATCACCTCTGTTTTTGGACTTGGCAAATCCACCAAAGCCACTTTCTCAAGCTGGTCTGTTATTGGACCAAGAGAACAGCAACACTGGGGAACACAACAACCCCTACACCACGCATGTGCACTGGACGTTTCAGACACGCGTCTGCTGGTGAGTTTATTTTTTGGGACGTTTTGCGTTCAGGGCGTCTGCCTTCAAATGGTCAGGCGTCCACCTCGGGCATCCAGCCCGAGTTTGGACGCGGCTTAAGGAGCCCAGTGGTGGTGTGCACAGTAGGTTTAACTGTAAAAGGATTTATCCTCTCGCCTGAAAAAGAAAATGTATAAGACTCAAAGGCAAACGTGATGAATATTTCATGTTAATTACTTTGGACAAAGCCACTGGCGATTCTTTCTAAGCATACTGAATCCCAGAACTCATCAATGTCCACCGGTCCATCATACCCATCGGGTGGATTTTCAGGCTCATCAAGTACATTTAGTAGACGATATATGATGAATATTATTTGAACAAAACCTTAATTTTACCTGCCAAGCTGAATTTGCCACTCGTTTCGAGCTCCGTTACCACAACCGTCCACATCGATCACAATAGTAATCATATTCATGGTCAGATAATGCTTCTTTAATCTAAGGACCCATGTATGAGTGTGCTCTTGTTTGGATATTTCTGTCCATTTTCTTGTGTCGGGAGTAAATCTTAACTTAAATGTGGTATGCCTCATATACACATAATTCACATCTGGTTTTTACTATTTTAAATATGTTAATGTGTTTTTATTGATTTATTGTGACTTACACTGTCTTGTGTGTTTTTTGTAAATGTTATGTGTTTTTAAAGTAAAGCACTTTGAATTGCATTTTTGTACGAATTGTGCTCTACAAATGAAATTTGATCACTTTCACATCTGGAAAAAGTACCTAAAGGCCGTTAAGATGGTAAGAATAACTCATCATTAAAATCCCATTCTTGCTATCAAACTGTCATGCCACATGAATTACACGTTTTGCAATATTTTGTTACACCCGTATGATATAAAGAATATATCACATCAGCAAGACAAACTACAATTTGAATCATATTTTAAGTTCAGTTTTGCATATTACCCTACCTTTCAATGAATGTTTTTGCCTTTTTAGTTATGATCAGCGGTCACCAAAATGTCCATTACATTTGGGGATCTAATACAAGTGTGCTTCACTTGACAGTTTCAAAAACTTTTTGTTGTGTTTAACCAATCTTTTTAGAGCCTCATTTTGAATACTCAATGTTCAAACTGTGCATATCTTCAAAACAATTAAGATTGCTCACCCCTAATTGGACATTCAACAAATATTCAAATATTTTTTCTTATTTTGTTTTTTCAGCAATAACTTACGGAACACTGACACGTAACAGTTAATTACTCCAGAGATTTGCTGACTGTTTCATTGTTTAATGGTATAAAATTCATTACTTTACAACTTTGAACCGATGTTATTTGTTTTATTTGATACTATACATTGACAACATTAGAAATAAAATACTTACGGACATCACTCCAGTTTTTCCTTTCCGTTCACCGTCATAGTCTGCAAACACGTGCTGTAAATTCTGGCTATTTACTTTAATCGACGGGGCAGATCCAAATAGCAGAAATTACGGCTTTTCCAGCTGGTCTACCCTCTGATCGGTTGACGCAACGCCAAAAGGGGCGTTCTCGGTTCAAATCAAGAACGCCCTAGCCACAGATGGATCCTGCTCAGTGTCAAAGCTCCACCAAATGATTATTATCATTTTGATTTCCTTTTTGAAACCAGGACCCTGAAAACCTCTTTTGTAAAACCTGCAATCACCACCAAGGCAGCATCAATGGCTCTAACAGTAGTAGTAGTAGTTGCAGTACTAGTCTTTACAGTAATAAATATAGCCGTTGTGGTGTGGTTGATGTATTAGGCATTGTTACATGGCTTCAAATCAAGTTAGAAATCTGAGGGTAATAATGGACTCAAAAGCTGCTGACGTTATTGATTTAACAGCCACGTCAAATCAATAACGTCAGCAGCTTTTTACCATCTAAAAATAGCCAAAAGTATAGTGTCTAAACCAGACTTGGAGAGACTTATCCATGCTTTTGTCTCCAGTAGATTAGACTACTGTAACGGCCTGCTCACTGGCCTCTCCAAACGAGCTGTAAAACAGCTGCAGTACATCCAGAACGCTGACTAGAACCAGGAAGTACGATCACATTAGTCCTGTGCTCAGGTCTCTGCACTGGCTTCAGCCTCAGAGAATAGACTTTACAGCAGCTCTGCTTGTATACAAGTCTCTCCATGGCCTAGCACCAAAGTACATCTCGGACATGTTTAAGTTAGTCTTAGTTTGTACTCAGATGTTTTATGTTCTTTTGGCTGACTCCAGTCAGAAGACATACAATAATCCAATCTACTGGAAATAAAATTAGTTCATACTAGGCCATTAAACTGTTTACTGTAGATATATTTTTTAGTGATTCAAGGTGGTAAAGGGGTCAACTGGAGACCAAATCCAAGTTAACAGTACCACTTTACTATTCTTATTCCAACTGTGAAGCCCAAAGCAAACTATATACAAACACTTTGAAACGCATTGAAATGACTAAATGAAATAAAATACAAAATATAACGTGCTTAATGCACTCCAAAGTTTTAGACAATCCCATTTGCATAGAACAGTCAAAAGTCAATGTTTTGAATTATTCATCTGCAAAAAAAGTCCTGGCTGCAGCCTAAACATACTGCCACAATGCTGCTTCAAAAGCAGAGGTCATCCAGGGCCTGCAGCGCAAAGCAGGTGCAGTCTAGAAGCTAGCAGCCTATGGTTCTAAAATGTGCGCGCTTTTAACAAGTTGGACAATATTTAAACTAAATGCTACTTTAAATGTTTTTTTAACCATCCATTAGGCTACTACCTGATGATATTGCCTCATATGAACATTTGTGAGAGCCATAAAATCAGAATCCGTAGAAGCAATGAAAGTAAATGTTGCGTGAATAAGTTACACAGCAAATATTTTGTTCTTTGTCATTGAAGTTGAAGTAAATAGCAGTTAAGTTAGTGTTAAGAAGACCTTGCAACTCAGTGTTGGTCAAAAAAACGTAGGCCTACTTGCAACTGCAACATTTGGTATTTTAAGGACAGGTAAGTTTTATTTTGTCTCAATATGCTGCTGCAGTTGTGTTGTGAAGACATGATGATGCTTTGTTTCAAGTGCAAATGCTCATGTATATATGGTGGTGGCTGCTTCAAAAGGCCTTTACATGGCGTTTGTTTCTTGTCCAGGAAAACCTCTAAAAAAATCTATCAATAAAAAATAAACTGAGTGACATTATCTATACATTTTAGATGAGAATCATAAGGAAGCAACTCCGCAATATTTATATAAATGTACAAATATTTGGGCAGCATGGTGGCTGAACAGTATCTCTGTTGCTGTTCCTGCATTGCACTTTTCTGGATTGAGATGTCAGATGTTTTTCCAGGGATCTGCTGTAGCCACTCCTCCAGTGTTGTAGCCACTCCTCCAGTTTGGGGGTCACTGCCCCGAGTGCTCCGATGACCACGGGCACCACTTTCGCCATCACCCTCCACGCCTTCTCCAGCTCTTCTCTGAGCTCATGGTATTTCTCCAGTTTCTCGTATTGCTTTTTCCTGATGTTGCCATCACTTGGTGTTGCCACGTCAACCACAACGGCTCTCGTCTGCTGTTTATCCACCACTACAATGTCTGGTTGGTTTGCCATTACCATTCTGTCAGTCTGTATCTGGATGTACTGTATATTCCTCGTATGGTCATTTAAAAGTGGCACTGTGGCAAACTCCCTGTCCAGTTATTATTAGTATTCAAGATGTAAAGACCTACATAGTGTCAGTGTCATTGTGAGTTGTTTATTTTGGGATATAGTAATTGCTGTTGTAATACTATTGGAGGAATCAGATGGGGGGAAAAAACTACTTCTAATCCAACTTGATCCCGACACCTGGCATCTGTTTAGGGCCATATTCAGAGCGATAAACCATTTGTGCAAACATCAACCACAGCTGGTGTCTGCGTTTCTGACTTAAGTCCTGCCTCCACCAGACAAACAGGAAGTGCTTAGGAGATAATGTCAAAGTGAATTTAGCCATTACCAAACCTGCATCTAATGTGGCAGTTTAGCCCGCAGACGGTAGATTAATGCTATCATGGACAATGTGCAGCACGTAGCAGGTAAATGAAGATGGCAATTCAACCAGGGGGCTCATGGGTCTGGCCTGGTGTCCAAAGCGGGAGTATAAAAATAAGAATGGAAAAAGGAGCATATTAACAATAACTGTCACAGAAACCAATAAATTGCACGTAATCCTAAATAATAAGAGGCAATGGAGCACGTGAACAATAATATTGGTGCTGTTCCCATCACCACTCATCATTCACCGCAAACGCCACACCATGAGCCACGGGAGGAGTGGTCAGCCGACCTTTCACCTGTCGTAATTGCACCGTGAGGACAATGCGCTTTGATTGTTTGAAAGTCACACGGAAACATGTCATGTTGCCCTTTTTTGTCTGAGGATTTAATTCATTCAGTAGTTAATAACAGACCAAAGATAAGAGGAAATCCACTCAGCCCAGCGATGTTCAAATGAATCATAGATGCAGAATAAATTATGTGAGACGTAAAAATAAAGGTCAGACCAAGTAAAGCTTTGTTTTTTACTGTTTCATGTCTAAATTAGGTTAGGTGTTGTAGGTCGTATCTGGCTGCAGCGAAGCTTGGTTTGACGCACAACTAAAGCAGGATCACGTTTCAAAAGCTACAGTGTCAGTCCTGGACTTTTATTTCAGGTGCTGGGGTCACTTTTTAAAATGAAAGTGAATTGATTCAGGTTTACCTTGATTTTTTTACTTTTTACTCTCTTAAAAATGTGAAAAACAGAGCTAGTTCCTTCCAGTGGCCCAAACTCGTTTCTCACTTACCTAAATCATCCCTAGAATCCTAAAGGCCAATTCATACTTCATTAAAGCAAGAAGTTTGTTCGTGCACTTCGGGCTGTACTGCCCTGGAAAATTTAACATGTTAAGTTACTGCGCTACTTTGTTAAAAAAGTAACGCTTTAGAGTACTCTTGCGTTACCAATAATTAACATTACTGTATAACCTACATCGTTTGCCGACAATCCCTTTGCCTGGCTGAACACAGTAACATAATCATTAAAATAACTAGCATGCTAACAGCACACCAGCATTACTTTCTGGTTTACAGTCCATAAAAATACTTTGTAATTAGATGCAGACAGTACTCAGCGGAGGGATTTGTGAGCATTCCTTGCCATAATTTTTTGCCGAAAAGTATTAAACATTTACATTCATTAAATACAGTAGCTTACAACCATTTTTATACTTGATAAGCCGCTTGAAAGAAAAATGCCTAGTGTTCCGAGTCGGGATTCTGGCAACAGCTTGGTTTGGAGTGGAGTTTGCATGTTCTGTCTTCGTATGTGCGCCGCGGTCCCTTACCTCCTAAACATGCTGGTTCAGGACTTATTCATCATTTACATCATTTTATTGTACAACTTGCACAATAACCAATGAAGGACTTCACTTAAAAGGTGTAGATCAGGAATATTCAACTTTATTTTCCCGAGGGCCAAGACCTCTGGGCCGGAGCTGCACCACTGTAACAAAATATCACTGTTAAAATAACACTGTTTCAATAAATTAAGGACAATACAATAAAATAACTACAGATGGATTTGATTTTTCTGAGAAATAACACAATATAATACAAAATGCTTTACCAGCATGGCTTTGCAAAATTGCCCATCCAGAAATGAACCAGAATTAAACTAGGACTAGACTAGTACTAACCAGGTCTGAACTAATCCAGAATCAAACCAGGTCAAAAGAATTAAACGAGGACTAAACCATGACCAAATCAGGTCTAAACTAGTGCTAACCCAGAATTAAACCAGTAAACAAGATTTATTATTATTATTTTTAATATGGGTTGATTTGGCCCCCGGGCCTTGTCAGAATCAGAATCAGAAAGGGTTTATTGCCATTGTCGATGAACAAAATTCACAAACATAGGAACTTGTCTCGGCATTAAGGTCCGGATGGACAGTAGCCTCCTGCCTGAGGGGAGTGGTTCAAATAGACCACGTCCAGGGTGAGAAGGGTCAGCAGTGATCCGACCTGCTCGTCCCAGAGCCCTTGAGACGTACAGGTCCTGCAGAGATGGAAGTCTGCAGCCGATCACCTTCTCAGCAGAACGCACAATGCACTGTAGTCTCTGTTTGTCCCTGGCTGTGATGTCCCCTGTCTCCCACTTGAGGTCCTGGGTGATGGTGGTGCAGAGGAAGGGGATGGAGTCCACGGTGGTGATGGGGGAGTCTGTCATGATGAGGGGGGGCTGGGGGGCTGTGACTTTCCTGAAGTCCACGATCATCTCCACTGTCTTCTGAGCGTTGAACTCCAGGTTGTTACCGCTGCACCAGGACACCAGCCGGTCCACCTCCCCTCCTGTAGACAGACTCATCCCCGTCCGAGATGTGCCCAATGAGGGTGGTGTCGTCCGCAAACTTGATCAATTTTACAGTGCCGTGGCTGGAGGTGCAGCAGTTTGTGTACAGGGAGAAGAGCAGAGGAGAAAGTACACAGCCCTGTGGAGCTCCTGTGCTGATAGTCCGAGTGTCTGAGACATTCTTCCCCAGCCGCACGCACTGCCTCTGATCCATCAGGAAGTTATGTTGAATAGCCCAGGATTTAGATGTATAAGCAATGTGCACCACAAGATCTTCATCAATTAACTTTTGTCCGATTGTCCATTTATTATCATGCTGTTCCCCTGACACCCACACAGTGCTCCAAGCAAGATAAGAGAAATGTGTGGTCCACTGTGTCAAAAGCGACTGTTAGGTCTAAAAGCAAAAGAACAGCTGCACCGCCAGAAGCAGCCATTACAAACAGATCATTAAAAACCTTTAAAAGTGCAGTTTCTGTGCTATGAAATGACTCATAACCTGATTGATAAATGTCTATTACATTGGGTTGTTGTCAAAAAGACTGTAGCTGGATAAAGACACTTTTTTCTAAAATCTTTGACAGAAAAGGAAGCTATGATATGGGTTTATAACTAGACAGGGCCTGTTCGTCAGAGCTGGGCTTTTTTAAAAGGGGCTCCACAACAGCTTGTTTACAGAACAGGGGCACAACACCAGAAGTGAGGCTTCTATTTACAATTTCCAAAACATTTTGCCCAATAGTCTCTCAGACCTCTTTGAACAGATGTGCTGGAATGGGGTCTGTGGGACAAGATGATGGCTTTAACTGCCCAACAATTTTGCCAGACAATTTTGCCCAGACTTGCTTAAAAGTAGTAAAAAGAGCAGCATGATTAAGATCTATGTCCAGAATAAAAATATTGTGGTTACAATGTGGACAGAATCAACTTTGCCTTTAAAATATGCCAGAAAATCATCACATACCCCAGTAGAAGCCTCTATAGAAGTGGACTGGATAGGGTTAAAACGGACAATATAGTTTTAAAAAGCACCCGTGGTTTGTGTACATTTTGAGAGATGATGCCTGAAAAGTATTTTGCCTTTTCGTTTTTCCCAATTCTCTGGTAGCTTCTCCACTGTTCTTTTAGGTTTTCCATAGACAAGCCCATCCTTACCCCATTTTCCCTCCGCTCTAGCTGCTTTAGTTACGTTATGAAGCCAAGGTTCAGCTTTAGGACGCATGGCCTTAAGAGGTGCAACAGAGTTATTTCCTCTGTGCCCATACTGGCAGAATAGTTTGAATTTGTATCGGCATACACGGAGGAGAACATTGAGACGGAGGAAGGGTTTGACATGCGGCAATAGCGCACAGGTTAAACGAAATCATCAAATCAAACACAACAGGGCAATGACCAGAGAACACGGCATCACCAATTTGCTTGGACGGACATCAAACATGCAAATTCAAATCTCCTACAATGAGGAGCTTGTCATATTTGAGCGTAACATTGGCCAAGAACTCAGAAAACTCAGTTGTGCTTGGTTGGCCAGTAAACAATCAATCAGTGGACCTTCTTAGTATTTCCTCCTACTTTATTTTACCCTATAATATGAATTCAGCGCGTCCGTCAGAGAGTCTGCCCCGGTCAGCGCAGCAGACGTCATCATGTAACGCAGTCCAAGCACACGCCGTGAATCCGATAACCTCTTTAACCGCGATGTAAAACAGAAACACGTGCAGGGGCAGCGTTATCCTTTTAAATGATGTGCTCTTTCATGGACGCAGGTGCTGGCCGTTTGCCCTTAACATCTGAAGAGAAACAGACTTGTAGATAAGTCTATACATGTAGAGGTGAAGTAGTGTCCGTGACTGCAGCGATGATGGAAGAGGAGAGAGAGAAGCCTTTGTTTTGTCAGATCCCATTAAAAACACACACTGCACTGCAAAAAGTCATGTCCGCGCTGAAGTTCAAATGACGTGAAATTTTTCTTGATTTTCGCAGACAAGAATTTTCACTCTTTGCACCAAAATAAGAGACAAAAATATAATGTTGCTTGAATAAAAAAAAACAAATCTTACAATAAACAAACCTTAAAAATTACACACACACCACACACACACACACACACACACACACACACAGCACAGTTGTAAATGGCATCATCTGTTTTTGTCTGTCAGGTCTAAAAACTGTTCTGGCTGTCTATGCAAATGACCTGTCACCCCCTTTTTTGTTGCATCAATAAAGTTAAACAAATTAAAGTTAAAATCTTCTTCCAATGGTAGATAATTCACTTTTTTTTTTTTTTTTTTTTACCTTGAATCTACTCAATGTTATGTTCTTAATTCAAATAATTTTAACTTAAATGGACAATACTTTTGAAGCATAATGTACGCACTGCAAAAGATTTAGATTGGTTAAAATGACTTGAATAGGAGTTGTAGTTCTTGTAGTTTTGACTTGACTTTACTTCTTAGGTCAAACCAGGCTAACCATACGGTAGAAAAGTTTTACTTTTAATTATAAAGTAAAGTTGTTACCGGCTAGAAACCAGTGAAACATTGTATGTAACTTTAAACAAATGAACTCGACCTAGCCAAAGCTGCATATGAGAGGTTACATTACTCTTTTGCACTTTTAAGGTGCTGTACCGTTGCGGGCCAAGCTAACAACAACAAGCATGCTAATAGCGCACTTGCTGTTTTTTTTAGAATAAAAAGCTATAATTTGACACCATGTCTGTACTGGAGCGTAACATATTTACTCGACTACATGGGAAGAAAATCAGAAACATCCTCTTTAAAATAATTATATTTAACTTTTTAACCAATTTTACTATCCAATTTTCTGGTTTATAATAAAAAGGTTTTGATTCAAAATTACAATAGCACTAGGTCATTTCATAATTGTTACTTAGCAACCATATTGTACACTGGGACAAAAACATAATTTTGTGAAACGAATGTTTAAAGGGTCTCAGCGCTCTTCACAACTTACTGCTATTTCAAACATTTTTAAAATTCTTTCCCCCCATCAAACTACCACTTGACAGATGTAAAACTACAATAAATATTTATCCACAGGTACCATCCCTTATATAGAAACATTCTGGATGAAGTCATTTTCAGCGAGGCTAGATGTTCATTTTTTGTAGTGTATACCGCTACTCTACAAAGTAAAGCAAAACCATATGGAAATGCGTTCTTTCTGAAGTATTGACTGTATTGACACAAGGTAATCCATCACTGAGCACAGTTTTAGGTCCAAGCCTTTATGGATTTGGCTGTATGCAATAACAGCTGTAATGCAGAGTTGTAGTGCGGCATTAAGAGCAAATAAGGCATTCAGATAGTCATGAGGGGGTAACGCATATCGATATCGGCAATCCTGTGAGCAAAAGTGAATGTGGTGACGCAGGAAGGATGAGGGTGGTACAGTTTGGATCCCCTGATTCTGGTCGGGCTATGGTACAGTAGGTGCATTTTTTTTACTATTCATAAAGCATCATACGTTAGATTAGAACACATTCCCATGGCAACATTTAACTGTCCCCATGTCTGGACTTTGTTTTGCGGCTTATTTCACTTTTCTGATATCAATATTCCACAGTATGGCATTTTTTTGCTCAAAAATACCTTAAAAAAGAAAAGAAAAAGAGGGCTCGTCTCTCCACAGAGCTGGTCTCATTTATAAAGCGTGTGTGCGTACAAAATGGGGTCCAAACATGACATACGTGATTTTCCACATTAAGGTTGGGATTTATAAGACGACAGCTGGCATGGGATTGTGCGGTTGCGTCCGCAAACTCTGCACCCTGCGAACTGAGTTTTCTTTCACTTTTTTTCTGTTTTATTCTTTGAATTGAATCCAATTCATCCATAGATTTCTCTGGGGCATTTTTCTTCCCCCGAGACATAAAGATCAGGCCTGAAAGTAGTACCTACACACACCACACGTTACAAGATTCTGAGCCTCATTTATTGTACTTTTCAACCAGCTTTCAGTCAGATCTCGTTTAGTCACAATATAAATAACAAATCCTAAATCCTCTCTCATTTGTAATATGTCAACAAAATTAAGAACATTTTTCACATTTAAATATCTCAATTAATTATACTTTGTGTAGAATTTAATGCTTTTCTTTTAGGCCTTTCGCTTTGTCTGACGACCTTTGTCCAGCTGTAGACCTTGGACTACAGCTGGAAAACAAAACACATCTAAAACAGGACTAAAACAGGATTAAGACAGGACAAAGACAGGACTAAGAGTCCTTAGTGACGTCCGCAGTCCAGCTTCTGTTCGAGTAGTTTGTTGAAATCTTCACTCAAACGCTGCTCCATCTGCTCCAGGCAACACTCCATCTCCAACTCACGTGTGGTGTCGCGCTGCTTGTTCACGGGACCACACACTCTCTCAGCAGCTGTGACATCATCTCAGAGGTGTGGGTGTGGCTAATGGAGATGTGTGACTCGCTTCTCTCATCTTCAAGTGGAGTGGGAAATGGAGGAGTTCGATGGATGGTGTTCTTGTGCTGGAAAAATTCATTGGGGTCTTCGGTCTTGGGCATTTCATCGTCTTCGCTTTCAGAGTTCCCCTTCAGGTCCGGGTTAGACGCTGAACCCGGACTGAAGAACACGCTGACATCTGACTGGTGTCTCTCTCCAAACAGCCGACCATCGTGAACTTCTCCAGGTCCCAAAGTTTTATCATGCTGTGTGTGCGGCCCGAGGCCAGAAAGTTTCTTCTGGGTTGAAACTTTATGATGTTGACTGGTTCAGAGTGAGACTTGATCTCAGTCTTGCTTCCAGGTCCCACAGACTCCTCCCTGCATCTGTGTGACACTGAAATGTGAACATGCATTTGTTACTCCGGGTCTGGACAAACATGTTGTTTGTGTGGGTTTTTTTTTTAATAAGCATTGATAACCGATGCCATTTCAAAGACAACTTGATTTAAAAATGAAGCGGTTTGGTCCGAAAATACTGAAGTTTTGTACGTCAGGGCTTTCTGAAAAGAAGTTGTTCTGTGTTCTGAAAGGTGTAGAAAAAGATTCAGTTGTAGTCATCTGGACTCTGTTTTAAGAAAAAAAACTAAAAGTTTCGACTCTCATCAAAGAGTCATTCTCAATCTGTGAAACAAGTCTGAGAACTCCGGTTTATATCCTACTCTGTGAAAGACCTCATGATAATAGCCCATTGAAACTAAACTGAGATGGGCCATCTACATCCTATTGTGACCTGACTTTGGCTCCCTCCTCCTTGAGTACCTGATTAGCATCAGAATGCCTCGGGCATCTCCAGGGTTTCAGCAGACCATTATAAATAGCGGGAAGGTTGAATCTTAAACCTCCATTACGATTTAATGAAGGATTCTCTTTTTTTAACAAAGATTGCCTCCTTAACTCCTCTTTCAAACCATCTTTTCTCCTGCTCAGAATCTCCACCTCACTGTCTTCAACGGATGTGGCTTTGCGATGAAGATGCACGGAGCTCTGGGGTCCTGAACTTGCGTGTCTTCTATGCTGATAAAGCCTCTTGTGAAGTGGCTGTTTAGTCTCCCCTATGTGGCGCTCTTTACAAAGCGCCCTCTTTGTAAAACAGAGTCCAGATGACTACAACTGAATATTTTTCTACAACGGAACACTCCTGGACAAATGAGGGATTGTGTGTTCTGAAAGGTAAAACAAGTTATTAGTTTGAGGACTCTATGTTAAGCTTTATAAATGAGACCCCCTGACCGGTAACTTGGCCGAGTAGTGTCACCTGCCTATCTACACGGGGTTTTATATGTTTAAAGCTGTAAAATTCCAAAGCAATAACAGTTTCATGGAGACAAGCAGGTGGCGGACCCTCCACAATAAAAATGACACAATTGAAGTCATAAACTAGCATTAACGGTAGCGTTTCAGTTACAGTCACACTAACCCTTTCATGGTGAACACATTCTGACTGGTGAATAGTGTGTGTTCACATTACATCACAACATTGCACCAGTTTTCTTCTGCTCCTTCACATGTTTGCATTTACGTTTTACAAAGTGTTCTGACTGCGTGGATAGTTTATAGTCCGGCCCGAACAAAGTCACCTGTTTTTAATCTGCTGCAGTGATTTTGAAACTGGATGATGAAGCCATTGAAGTCCAGCCAGAACTAGATCCAAACCGAGATGGAGGGTGAAACATGCGCTTGTCTTAAATGGAGATGTTTGTGCTTTTCCAGGAATGTTCCGCATCCAATGTATCTTTCCTTTTTTCATTGCAGGTGTTTTTCAGCCCGTTGGCTTCATTAGACAAGATTGCACAGGGAGAAAACGGGGATGAACCCGGGGATGATGTAAGTGAAACCATTTGACTGTTGAATAATGTGCTTTTCATATATTTAGCTAAGATCTGCTAAGACGTATTATGCTTTTGTCTGCTTTAAAGTTATATTCTATGACATCCATGGATCATTATTTCATATCATTTAATTTGCAGTATTGAGCTTGTACAACTTAAAAGAAACAAATCCGCTTTCTCACGGTTGAATTTCCGCCTGCCTCTTTGTTGTACCATTTGTGGATTGGGATATTCTGCTCATCGTCGAATTTGAACACCACCAACGCGTCTCTGTTTTAGATCATCTCCTTCAAACACAGTTATCGGATCTACCAGGAGCGTTCCCTCTGATGCTGGATTAGATTCACAAGTGGCCTGTTTCTCTGACCTTTCATCCTGGCTCTCGAAGCAGAGTGATTGTCCAGAGTAGAAACATTTGGATCCGTGTGTAATGTCTGTAATTGAATCTGGTGAAATTCCTGGGGGGGGGTTTGCTCACAGTACTCCTTCTGTGAGCTCAACACAACCTGGTCCGCAGATCATCACGAGGACACTGTCAGGGATATTTCTCGACCCAAATAACCGCAGGCCATAAATTGCTGAATTGTAGTTCTTTGACGTCAGTGTAAGCGGGTTGTTCTGGTACGTTGTGGTGTGTTGAGGTAAGTGTGCTCCATAAACACAGCTGTAAATGTCAAAATGTTCTCAACAAAGTCCAAAGCCAGTGGAGGTCTGCTGTTCAATAGTATCACCCTGTGTTCAAAGTGAAAATTGCAACTGCTGTAATGGAATACCTTTGTGATCTCAAACTTGATGGAATATGTTTTGAAGATAGGGCTGGGCGATACAGACAAAAACGTATATCTTCATACAATTGCTGATATCTTGATATATGACCTATATTCCGATGTATATTGTAAGCAGAAATCATTTTTTTCCCAGGACCAAGACATGCGGCTGAGGGCAGACGCCAGGTCTGTGCTGAATGAGATTGAGGCGGAGACAAACAGGAACTATAATTTGCAACAAAAAAATTCAATATTTACAAAATGGCCAAATTTATATCTTGCGCAGCATTATACCAATATATTAAATGTCAAGATATAGCACATCCCTGGTTCAAGATTGAGTAGAGCAGCCAAAACTTGTTGTCAAGTAAGAGTATCATTATAACCAAAACACTATTACTCGTGCTGAAATAAAAAAATAGTAGTCCAAGACCATTACATAAACGTAATAGTAAAACATTATTTGGGGAAACTGCTTCTCAGTAAGAGTAACTGTCTGGACATAGCATCTGATTAATGTTTTAGGTTAATGTAATTGAACAAACTAAACATCAACTAAAATATAGATTTAGGTATTTTGACAGAACAGAACACAAAAAACGAATTCGTAAGTGGCAATGGTCAATCCAATGGTCAATCCTTGCACACATTTACAGTGGCAAATGTAATGTAATTGTGTTCTGCGATATAACCGTGCGTATGGACTAAATGTGACTGATGTGTGTTCAATGATTATTAGAATGTGTGGTTGAAATAATTGTTGCAATAATGTGGACTGTGCAATAATGTGGACTGTGCAATAATGTGGACTTTGCTATATTGTGGGTTGTGCAATAGTGCGGAATGTGCAATGGTGCACACTGTGCAATAATGTGCACTGTGTAATTAAGCATGCTGTGAATTAAATGAACTGTGCAATAATGTTGACTGTACAATAAAATGAACACATGAATTAAGAGTAGGATTATGCAATAATATGTGGCGCTTTTGTTAGACCAGGACAACAGATGGAAATGAGTATTTACAATACATGTATGTGTTTAAATTCATGTTGTAATATGATGTACCTCCATTAACATGTACTGTCCCAATCAAAAATACAAATGTATAAACTGAAGAAGCGGTGCAAGAAACAGAATGTTCAAAATATGTTACTGTTGCTCGGATAAAAACAATTACGCTGCTCAAGTAAAAATACTGTGCTTAAAGAAGTATTTGATGATTACTACAAACCCACCTCTGCCCACAATTTTAAGAGGTTAAAAAACAGCAACTTCTCTACAGCAGTTTATGCAGATTATGAAAATTATGAAGATCAGGCATCATCTTCACGGGACTCACTCAAAGAGCAGTTGTTGGCACCACATTGGTCAACATGAGTGCTTGAGGATAACATATATCTATACATTTATATAGATAAAGCATCACCTGAAGGGACAAGTGAAATTTTGCTCCAAAACTAAACTCGGCATGTGGCAGACCGGAAAAAAACTGCACAGAGCAACACCACCACCTTGTGTTGAAAAGAGACACTACAGCAAAAACCTTTTTATTTTATTTTTGAAAAGTATGGAAACAACAACGCTTTTTCTTCTCATTAAATCAGCTTTTATTTAGTATTTTTCTATTATATATGGGATATTGTCTCAAAATGCATTTTTTTCTCACAGAGCACATAAAAGATCCACCCTTAAACTAGCACCTACACACACTCACACACACCAAACTTTATAATCTTGTACTTAACAAGATTTTGATGAATTACAGAAGGATTTGTCTAATTCTGCCTGATTAAATCATGTTTTTTGTAAAAATGTGCACACTTTTCAGTATGATTTGGATTACTTTTTTTTTACCATTCCATCCTGCAGCGTCACGCCTTAAGATGCAGCTATGGGCAATGATATTTCACCTCAGTCCATGGATGATGACCATTTTCTTACGTTGCCAAGTGAATTTGCTCGTCTGAAGTCTTATTTATTCTGTTGTCATTGTAGTTATGAATAGAACCAGCAGAGAGTCAGCCTAGCCTCACAGTGAAATGCATGACTCTCTCAATTCAAATTAACCATTGTAGACAGTGCTTTACAAAGTTATGTTATTGTTTATTCTTTAAACCCCAATGAGAAAAACTTTTTTCATGTGGTTTTAAAAACAAAACACAAATTTCAAAGAAACAATCTGCAAAACAATAAGACTGTACTAAAATTACAAATACATAAAAAACAAGTTATTATTCATTTACAAGTGCACCGGCACTCTTCATTATTCAAATTAAAAGATTAATTTAACATCAATAGCGGATTACTATTGTTCCTTTATAAAATAAAAAAGTCCTTTAATCCCTCCGAACAAGGGCATTTTTTGGGATATTAAACATACCTTAAGTAAAAACAGTATTGGGCAATTTAAAGGGCATTGGCTTTGACCTCCACAAAATTGTTCCCTCATCAAAACACACCTTTTTATATATTGTTTCTTTTTTCAATTGTCTTGCTCTGAACTAAACACTTATAATAGATAGCAATCCAGGTTGCTGTCCTGTTTTTAATCCATAAATCATTGTAAATTATAAATACCATCAACTTCATCTCCTCTTTTGTGCTCCAAGTACTTCCCAGACTGCGCCCTATAATAACACGGACAGACAAAGGGATCTCTCCGGGTGAAACACAAGGCGGAAGAGTCTGTTTTTACATTAACAATGCGTGGTCTTTGGATGTGACTGCACTGCTCTCCTGCTCTGGATATCTCTTCATTAACTGAACTTCCTGAGTTTGCCTCACTGCCGCTGTTTAAAGGAAATGGAAGCACAGCGCGCGATCGCGGACCAGGTTTTGAGTGTGGTGCTTGTCCTTTCGTAATTTAGCTTGATTAACTTACCAAAGACGGATAGCCTGAAAAAGCACACTGGCACTCAGAAACGCCTTCCACGCCATACTCGCGCTGCTGTGGGCTTTTCAATTGGTTCGCCTGTGAAGATTTTGTGATTTCTGCATGTCTTTTATGTGATTTTGACGGACAGCCTAATGCATTTTTTCCCTGTTATGTGAAGCACTTGGAATTGCCTTATGTACAAATTGTGCTCTACAAATAAACTTGCCTGCTGCCTTGCCAGACAATGTACAATGCCGCTTCCTGCGGCAGCTGAGGAAAGCCAAGCTGCCAGTGCAGATCAGAATCAGAATCAGAATCAGAATCAGAATCAGAAAGAGTTTATTGCCATTGTCAATGAACAAAATTCACAAACATAGGAACTTGTCTCGGCCTTAAGGTGCAACATAAAACATTACTGAGCAATAATATATAACATAATTCAATCAAAAAAGGCATGCATTAAGAAACAATTTTAAATTACTATACAATAAAAATAAAAATAAAAATAGGCATTGATGGTGCAGCTTCTACACGGCCATCATCGAAGTCCATCTTCACCTCCTCCATCACGCCTGTGGTACGCTGGACCACAGCCAGGGACAAACAGAGACTACAGCGCATTGTGCGTTCTGCTGAGAAGGTGATCGGCTGCAGACTTCCATCTCTGCAGGACCTGTACGTCTCCAGGGCTCTGGGACGAGCAGGTCGGATCACAAGCTGACACTTCTCACCCTGGACATGGTCTGTTTGAACTCCCCTCAGGCAGGAGGCTTACGGTCCATCCGGACCAGAACCTCCGCCACAAGAATAGTTCTTTCCCTCTGCCCGTTGGACTCATGAACTTGGTTGACTCATGAACACTTCTTAAAACACCTGCCACTTTAACTACAATTTAACCAATCACTCACTGCACTTTTCACTTTCTGCACTACAGATGTTAATTTAACTGTAAATATTGTGTGAATACTAAAGTCTATTTTAGTCCATTTAAATTCTTTCTTAATGCATGCCTTATTTGATATATCTTGCTTTTATTATTGTTTCAGTGTTGTATGTTGCACTGAATCACCAAAGCAAGTTCCTAGACTGTGAATTTTGTACATAATGGCAATAAACCTGATTCTGATTCTGAAACCTTTTTATGATTCTGAAGCTAGATTTTGTTAGTTTATTAATTCCCCCTTCTGCCAACACCAAATCCCGCTGAGGGAATGCCTGACTGGTAAAAATATTGACACTGTTTTCAATGTGTACATTATTTTAAGTTAAAAAACATAGGCATCTCAAAAGCAAAGGTACCAGAGTGGCATGTTTAAATGCCATTAAACAATACATATAATGCACCATATATGTTCTTTAAATAACTAAAACTATCTGATAATACTCTTGATCATTATCTTCTCTCAGTACTCCACAAACATGTTCTGAAATGCATGTGTTTCTTGTAATAGTCTTCCAGTTCATATTTCAGTCTCAAATGTTACTGCTCCTGGACGTGATTGAAATGTGAACTTTTAAAAGCTAAATTGCAAACATAATCACAATCATAGCAGTAGCAGTGGTAGCATGTAGTCATTTGTATGATTGTTGATAATATCGGAGTGAAAAACAGCAGCAAAATACTTACTTCACCTGCTTTTTCTAGAGTTCGATTGTTCCCTTCTCCTTTGACACTGTGGCACTAACACAGGCCTATTTGCACTTGTTTTGTAGTGTCCAGCGAAGGCGAGTGTTGATCACCACGGCAACAGCTGCCCTCACACCTCAAAACACCTCACTACGACCACATCCGATTCAATCCTCAAACTTGATAGATTTATAACAGACATGGATTGAGCAAACAGGAAGCCCTGCATGAGGAGACAAGGACGCTAACGTAATAGAAAGAGCTGTAAAACTACAACCGTGTGCAATGTGTGCCCAATAAATATGATAAACTGTGTTTAAAAGCCTCAGCAGATGGGCCTGGGGTTACATATCTGCTATGCTAATTATAATACCAATGATGCATTCATGTCTTTGGTCCGAGATGACAAATTGGGATTCTGACTTGTTTGTGCTTGTGCTTTTTATCTTGGAATGCCAGGATTTTGATACTCCAATCACTGGTCACAAACTGGATTTTGATACTCCAATCACAAACCCGGGTGAAACAGAGAAGCAATATAGACAATTTATTAAAGTAAAACTAGGAAAGGTGCATTAAAAGAGGAGAACCAAACAACAAAAATATTCTAGGTTAAAATCTGAACATAAATAAAATACATTAAATAAAACGAGGCTATGATTGTCACTGCCCTTGTAACTGTCTAGGGAGACCAGGCCAGCACATCCCCGAACCCACTCGACCTTAGGGTCATAGGCCTTTCAACTAGGGCACCACTACAAGTACTAGGTGCTGCGTCGTGGTTACCTCTCCAACCAGGTAGTGCCATGGGTGCTCCTCTCCGTAGTTGGCTTTGGATGGTTCCAGCTCCGTGCCCATTGCCTTGTCCGCAGTTTCTCCATGCCTCTATCTCCATTCACGCTCCATGCTCGTCCGTCCTTCAGTCACACCACACACGGCCTCGCTTACCGGTCACATGGCCCTCATTATCTCCTCCGGTCATTTTGTTTCAGTTCTTCACACTCATATCCAGATGTGCTGATGGCACGGCACGTGGCATTGGAGGACAATGTCACGTGACATGTTGGCAGGGCAACAAGCTGGAAGAGTGGGATACAAAACCAAACCACTCAGACAATTCCCACTCATGCCAGTCACAAAAGTGCCATGTAGGCATGTCCACACCCGAGAGCACAGCGTCATGGTTTCCGACCCGGAAGTAAACAGACGTAATTACTTTGTAAAGATTAATATCAGAATGGAAAAAATCTCCACGGGTGTCATAGATTAGAACTCTATACCAAAAAAGCCCAATCGGTACCATTTAGATCAAATCTGATTGACACTTTGACAGTTCTGCAAAAATTATATATATATGAACATAACACCCACAATTATTTTATTCTTTAGTAATTACCTAATGTCTTAAAACGATCAGCGATTGCTTAGATAAATTAGTTGAAAATCCGGTCAAACTTGTGTATTCATAGAGGACTGGGGCAGTGATAAGAATGGAACAGATGGCACAGAAGTCTGATGCATATTATAATGGCTGCCATGTCTTCCATAGTAACACAGGCCGACATCGGCCCATGGCATACATGTGCAAGAGACAAGGAAAGGCTTGAAATGTCAATGTTATGTCAAACTTAACTTTGCATAACGTGTCTGCCCCCTGCATGTCTCCAGATGTTATTGCTTTACCTGGAATGTTCCTCAGTATGGCATTAAACACCCAGGCCACATCCACACTTGTGGACACAAGACACCTGAAAACGTAATACATATGCCAGGTTCCTTGGTGGCGCTGTTGAAAATGAACACAAAGGCAATGCTCTGAAACCTGCACGTGGGTTGTACACAAACAAAAACAAACATGTGAAACCAATAATTTTCATAGATCCATGAGTGAGATGCATAGAGAAAGAGCGGTTAAGGAAAAAGTCTGCAGGGCGGAAGAAACAGCGTATGGCCCATTGTTGTTGTTGTCGTCGGAGTGATGTGCATACGTCGTTAGGTAGAGGCGGGGCAATGACGCAACATTCACCAAAAAGTTGCGGATGCGGCCTTACAGCTGAGACTCTAAACCACTGTTTTGAGATCTTTGCATTCTGGGACGTTCAGTTTTTAGACTCCAGAAATGACATGATGACGTTGATAATACCTGTTTTAGACAAAATATCTTGAGCATATGGGTTTTTATGATTTTCAAGTTTTGACTTTATTTGGTGGGATAATACTTGTTGTAAATGTAAATTATTAAGATTTAAGATTGAGATGACAACAATCAAGTACGAAAAGTTGAATATTATATTGAAATGACAGGAAACTTAAAATAGGAGGAGCTATATATATATATATATATATATATATATATATATATATACACACACACACACACACACACACAGTATTTATTTATTTTTTTAGTTTAGATCACAACGATAAGGATTGCAGATCTATAGAGTTTAAAGGAGCGATTCATGTAATTGTGTTTACTTTGCTAAATGTGTATGCCCCACCAGGACGTGATGTCAGTTTTTCCACTAGTGTCTTAGACCTTATTGTAAACTACTATGAGGGAACCATATCAGTGTAAATGACCATACACATATAATTAGTAGATGCATCATTTGAGGCAGATGCTATCAATCACTTGGCACGTCTGCTGAGATTTGAGGGACTCAGAAGCCATTTTTTTCTTATAGCTGCTGGCCTTGGCCGGCAAAAAATTTATATTATGAATAATCAACAGTGTTTCGGCTGGCACCAACCCATCGGCCACATTTAGGTGAAGAGTGTAAATCTTGTGGCGTTTTACAAAGGTTAAGTGACTTAAGAACTTTACTGCTACGTGAATAATAATGTTTTTATTGAAGTAACACTCTTACTTAAATAAAAGTTTTGGTTCAGTTTGTGAGTAAGTCTACACGTGACAAGAGCTTTATGTTAATTTGTGTTACTTGCACATATACGTATATCTTCAAATATGATTTTGTTTTTCTCATTTTTGGGTTTCTCATTTGAAAATTCTAGATTTTGTGCATTATTTAAGGTTTTGTCGTTCTTATTACATTTATTTCAGTTACAGTACTCCCCAAGTTTCCCCAAACACTGTTTTACTCTTACTGGAGTAATTTAATTACATTTTATGATATATATCTATATATCTATCCATCTATATATAGCTATATATCTATATATTTGTTTTATATATAAAAAAAAATCATGTAAATCCTCACAAACATCCATTAATCACATTCCTACTATTCATACCCACTCATACATTACAGTAGATACAAAGACAGGAAAAAAAGATCTGAAAAACTAAAACTAAAATACAAACTAGCACAAACGGCACAGAAAACTAAACAGAAAAGGAAACTTTAAAATTCTATGGGCAAGCACTGATAACCTGCCCTTCCCTGTAGCAGTTTTTCCTCTCCAAATTACACTGATAATGAATTTTAAAATGTTGCAAACATAAATTTGATCGTGTCTTAGCTCTAAACATATATTTTTTTCCCCCAGCAAAACAATCATATTGAAAAAAGTATACAAAAAATATACCATTTCCCTCAAAAACACAGAACATTATATGTCGGGGAGTGATGAAAAAAAAAAAATGCCCATTGACCGTGACTAAGACTGTAACAAACCCAAAACTTTGCCTTGTACGGACAAAAATCCTACAAATGTTTCAGGTCTTCGTCTTCCTCCTCACAACCTGCAGAGCATTCCAGGCAAAGCACCTTTAAGTCCGAACCATTGCTAAATCTTGCAGAGCCATTCAGTCAGACCTATTGTGACAAATGGATTAGATATGATTAAACATGTGGTTAAATCAATATGTTATCACTCCATGGAGAGTACATAGCAACCTCTGCATTAGCTGCTGTTGACAGAAAACACAGTTACTATGCCTCAAAGTGAAACCTGCTGGGATGCAAAACAAATATTAAAACACTACAAGAAATTCAACTCTCATTTAGTTGATGGAAAATATAATTACATAAAAGAACAGACTGATCCTGAGCAAACTCTAAAGACTGTTCAAATGTGACCATCTTTGTACATGCGTATGGGTGGGCAAAAAATAAGTTCCTTTTGTTCCTTTTAACCTTGTTACAACAGTGTTTCCTCATTAGTTTCCTCACAATTACATTTTAATGGGTTCCTGCATGTTTGAGTAATCCAGTTTTTTGCCCCTATGCCCCCCAAATCTCTGTACTTAGTTGTGATTATTGGGAAAAAACACAATTCTGAGAGTTCTAAAACGTAAGTGACAATCTGCTGCTTGTTGCAGTGAAATGTCACGATCATCAGTTCAGTAGATTATCAGTTCTCAAATGACAAATGACAATCTACTTATGTTATAGTTCAATGCCAATACTAAGCATACTGCCGTACTCAGTGCTACTTTAAAGGAGCATTGTGAATGCTTGGAAGGTTCCACGGTACGGCAGTAAACTCATCTATCTTGCGTTTATTAAAACAATATCGCAGTACTCTCTGGAGGTGGCACAGCTGGTGATTTCATGGAATTAGAATGTTTGAACACATTTGAACATTCTCCATGGGGATGGACGAGAAGGTGGAGGCTCCTTCAGGCCAAGTATGAGTCAGGTTTGTGGAGATGCCAGCCCGCTCACAGTAAGGATGCATGTGCTTGTCAGTGCAATAAAAAAAACCAAAATGAAACACACACACACACACACACACACATAAATCCTGAAAAACAGGCTCGCCTCTCCATAGATCTGACCTGATACTTGGTTGAGATGGTGCCACTTGCATATCGTCGTATAACATCTTCATAAAGCAGAAAAAAATATATCAATAATAATAATAATAATAATAATAATAATAATAATAATAATAATAATAATAATAATAGTTAATGTGAGTAGCCCATTTCGTTTTGATACTAGTATTAGCATTGATTAGTGTCTGAGTATTGATACATTTGACAACCCTAATAGAAGAAAAGTTCATTTTATTGAGACCTCACAACTGAGGTGGCCAGTAGAGGGCAGTAGCAGCACGTGTAGTCCACTAAACCAGGAGACTTTCTGGACTACTTCCAGGAGATACTAACTGCTTCTGTTATAACTGCTATCATTTATACTGATAACTGCTAGTACTTTTCTGTGTCATGTGGTGGTTTTATTGTATTTATTTATTGTGTTTGTACTTCAGTGACATTGAAGCAGTCCTAAATATGCTCATAACTTATTTTGAAGATAATGTATGTTCTATGTTCTACTTTTGTACTGTTACTTTCCAGCATCGCATACAGTATAAGTACTGTGTTGTTTGTACATATTAAAGCTTGCCTGTTTTACTCCTATTTTTTTCACTCCGTTTTTTGTTACGTATTTTGCAGCGGTGGAAAATAGTGACCACAGGTTTATTTTTATTCGATCCGATACCAAGTAATGCAATATCGAACCAATACCAACGACTTTTGTAATAAAACGCATTGAAACTCCTCGACAATGAACAATTTCACATTCACATCGCTCTTTTTCAACTTCTGCTTCAACTAATATTAAAAGTAAATATATGTGCAGAAAATATAAACAATGTATCACAAAAATGTATTGAAAAAGATTATTTATTTTTCATTGGAGAAATTTCAAATATCGATATCATTCCGTTAATAAGTACCTCTTTCAGTATCGATATTTCATGATTTGGTATTGATCCGGCCATCACTAGTGGAGTAGGAAAGTAACTGCACTCTATCTGTACTTTTTCTGTATTTTTACTTTACTACATTTGAGAGAATATGTATATACTTTCTATTCGACTGTGTTTTTTGAACGGGACTGAAGTACTTGGCTGTGGTGAAGTCGGGCTGTGTTTTGACAAAAATATATATGATAGAAAATGAGTTCTTGATTCAGTCACTTCATTTGATCAGCACATTTTTCATTTGGGTTATTTTTTGAAGTATTTTTCGGCCTGTAGGCTTGATTTGACAGGACAGTGCAGCAGAACACGTTTTCAAAACCTGTGTGAACATTTTTTACTCTTGAAGTACTTTTTCAACAGGTGCTTTAATACTTTTACTTAGATTTTTATATGTGATACTTTTCCTTTTACTTGGGGAATTTGCCCCTATATCTGTACTTTTACTTAAATAATAAACAAGAGCATTTCTTCCTCCACATATGTGAATTATTAAAGAAACAACCACGCTAATGTTTTTACAATCTCATTTTTATTTCACGTACAAAAGTTGACATCGTATAAATAACATTGTAATATATTAGATCAAATATTGCACAGATAATCTTTTTGTAGAAAAATACAACCAACAATACATTAATTTCAAATAAATAGTAATAAATAGAAGTTTCAGTAGAAGGACATTGCACGTCACAACATCGACAACAGTTTGCCCCCAAAAGAGGCGACGCAAAAAGTGCTTCAAAAAAGTTTTTACACTTGATTGTCAGTCCAAAAAATCTCCATGCTCCATCTGTTCGGCAGCCATCTCGCCTTCACCGTTTTTCATCTGCAACATCTCCAAAAACGTCCTGGAGATCCACCTCAGTCCGGCATTTACTCCTGCCTAATCTGCGTCACCGCGTTAGCTAGCTTGTATAGCCAGCAGCTTCACGACGCAGCTTGCTTTTATTTTTTTTTCCACCACGCCTTTTTGTAAACGTTTTGAAAGGCAGCTGGTTTTGCTGAATGTAATTTCGTGTTACGGCCAGCAGGGGGCGGTTCAGGCCTTCTTCTCGGTCCTCTGGTTCTTGGGGGTTTTGTTGGCGTTGGGTTTGGCCTGGTGGAGGAGGTCTTTATAGGCCGGGGATCGGAGGAAGCGCGGGTAGCAGTCTTTGGCCATGAGCAGGTAGATTTTGTGCTGGGCCGAGTCGAAGCAGGACAGAGAGGGAGCGTCCATGTTGGCTCGGGTGATGTCACGAGTTTCATGGTCAATGTTGATCTGAGCAAAGAAATGGAATGAAAATTTTAGTATAAACCCAGTTCATTTCAAATATGTATGTATGTATTTATTTATTTATTCATATTCTTGTTTGCATGTGTTTAATTTAATACTACTTTCAGTTCAGACCTACTTTGTTGTATTTTTTATTTTTTTTAAACTGAAAATCACTTTTCTACAAAAAAAAAGCATAAAAATAGTTTCTGTTCAGACTGTTTTTTTTTTTTTTTTTAAACCGACCTAGATATTTTCAAAACCTTTTTGTACCTTTTATATTTATAATGTTTTTTCTACTGCTGAACTAAATCACATTTCTTTAAAAAATGTAAGTCATTACAATTATAATGCTATATTAACATGTAACATTTTCAGCATTAAATAAAATTTATGAAGTTAATTTATCCTGCTGAATGTAAAAAGTTTGCTAATAACTTTGAGGATTGTTTTTTTTTTTTTTTTTTTACTGTTGACTGGTATTTAAAAAATGCAAATACTCTAGGGGAGAAGGCCAGCTTTATTTCATTTAGATTTGTTTTATGATGTATTTTTCATAATGTATTTTTACACTAAGACTATTGCCTCAGCTTGTTTCGGAATTGTCATGTGTGTTTTCTTCTGTATTATTTTATTTGTTGGTTTCTCAGATGTGGACTTTGCAGTTTGCGGCTGGTTTAAACCTACCTCTCTGGGAGCGTCGGGGCAGATGAACTCGTCGTAGATCTTCTGGGCCTTGGAGGGCAGTTTGCTCAGGACCTTGCTGTTGCGGTACTCCTCGCAGGCGAAGTAAAACGCAATGTTCTCCTCGCTGAACTCTGAGACCAGGAAAGCCGTGAAGGCACACAGACCATCTAGAAGAGGAGGAACATGGAGATGCACAGTTAGATGTTATGTTATTACACTGTTCAGTCCTGGTTCTGTCGTGGATTTTGACCCAGTTCAGTCTGAATTCTGGCTGTTTAGTCCTTTTCTTGTCATGATTTAGTGTTGGTTGAGGTCAACATATTTAGTTTTGGTTCAGTTCTGGTTGCAACTTCGTTCTTTTCTGGTTTAGACCTGGTTTAATAGTTTCATAGACCTAGTTCAGTCCTGGTTAAAACCTTTACTCTCTGATTTTGACATATTTAGTCCTGGTTTCTCGTTTTTCTCATTCTTTTCCGGTTTAGACCCGGTTTAAACCTAGCTCTATCCTTTACTGTTCATGTTTAGGCTTAGTTTGTCCAGTCTGAGGCCCGGTTTATTCTTGATTTCATCCTGGTTTGGTCCGTGCAACACTTGGTTAGTCACAGTCTCTCTTGGGGAATCAATGCCGCGGAGAGGTGTCGGCACATGACTGACTGGAAATGTTTACTTACATTTACAAGACAGCAGCTTCTCAAAAGACTCTTTCCAACGCAGGCATTCTTCCATAGTCGGCCTGCAAAAATCCCAAAACGCGATTAGAAATGCAACGGGTTCAGCTAAAAATAACATATATTCATTTTATTTTTCAGTCATGAACATGCAGCGCTAGACATGCTATTTACGCTTCGGGATGACAAAAACATCTCTAGCTTGGTCTATTTTTTTGTACATCTAAACATTTAACAAATCAAAAATCTCAAATGCTGACGCCATTGAAGAGATCGAGACCAGAAACGCAGCAAGCTAAATTTAGGTGCAGTGCCAAAAATAGATACCGGAAAAATATTGGCATTCGAGACACGTTCACATTAAAAACGAACACAGAAAAAAAACACGGCATGCTTTAGTTATAATACTTCTGCAACAATTTATATCTTAAAAAACACTTCTCTGATACTTACTTATGCTTGCCAATTTTGCAGCAGGTTAAATTCCAATCGGGTTTTTGCAGAAAGCTCCCCAGCCTTGCTCTCAGCTCCTTCGCCCTAAAACAAAAAGAAAAGACATTGATTTCAAAACACTGCTTTTTGTTTTTAGCAAGTTGCATGCAATTTCTAGCATCTCCAATCCTCCCCACAACATTGCAAAGCAGATGTAATAATCCGGTCAAACGTTCAAATCCCAAAATGATGGAGAATCAATGTACCTTTCCAGGCAGCAGGTGGACAGCGAGGCTAATCCTTTGCACATAGTGAGCATTGAGCGTGGTGTTTGGTTCAGTCGGATCTGGTATTGCGTCCGTCTGTAGAAGAAGTGGTTCCAGTGATGACAGAGAGATGCTGGGTTTGAGGGGGAAAAGCAGCAGCAGCAAGGCTTTTATAATCCCACCCACGGCTCGGGATGTGTCAGCGGAGTCGAGCGGCCAGTGAGGGGAGAGAAGGGGAGGGGTTGAAAAGTACTGGGAGGAGCAGTGAGACAGGAGATGAGGGAGAGAGGAGGGGGGGGGGATGTGCAAGGACGCGGCTGGGAAATTACTGCGGCGCTGTCCGATAAATAAAAGACTGGGTTTTTTTGCTAACGGTCCTTGAAAGTGGTTTACTGGGAAAGCAGGTTTTACTGGGAGTATGCTACTTATGTTACTTACACGTGAAGAAGGAAAAAGAAAAAGGGCATGATCTCATCAAAATGTGGTTAGCACTAATAACATAATTACACAAGGCTGATGGAAACGGGAAACAGAAGACTAGGTTTATGGGGGGCACAGAAAACACCAAAAAATATGCTAAATGAAACTGAAAATATAAGTAATTCACATGAAGTTGAAAATAGATCAACAGATCAACATATTTCTTTTTTTATATATATATATATATATAACAGACATGATAAAAAGACACAGAGAGTGAGAAGACAAAAACAAAAAGGCTCATAGTTTATTATATGTCCCCTTAAGTATTTGTCCCATTTGTCCCACTGTCCAATAAAATTCACTGGAAAATTCTGTTATTTCAGTCCAGTCCTTGACAGTTGGTTCCGTCCCTGTCATCCATTTCCTTGTTATTGCTTTTTTGTTGTTGCTGTGTAGATTCCACTGGTATCCATCTGTCGCTTCAATTGTTGGAGTTTTATGTCCCAGATACATAGTTTTAAAGTCAAATGGAATGTCAATGTTGAAGACAAGTTTGCGGTGCCTCCCTAAACTGAACCGTTAGTTTTTATGGGTTCACACTTTTATGCCACATTGAAATTCTTCCACACAGTAAAAAGCGGGGAACACAGTCTTAAGATACTCCTTTGTACCTCCTTGAGGTACCACCATTATCTCACTCTTTTTTGAGTTGAACTTGATGTCATTTTGCTCTCCCACCATACAGCCTGTATTGCATTTTGTTAATCTTTCAGATAGATTGTCCAAATTGAAGAGCATGGGCGACAAAATGCCCCCTTGTCTCACCCTTTACCTTAGTCTAACCTTGATAAAATGACAATGTCATATCTTCTCTTCTTATATCTTCCTCAATGGAACCATGCTGTAAAACATTAACACCGGGGGGAGGTGGCTGATGGGAAAGAGCGTGGTCATTCACTCCGAGTAATTACATTATATTATAACACTGCCTCCACAACACAGGACAGACTCTTATCTGCTCTGTTTGTCAGGTCTACTACTCCCACAATTCAAAAGCTCTGATTACAAGATGTCACATGATCAAAGCAGTACATAACAAATGCCTTTTACGCACATATAACAATACTAATGTGATGCAAAATCAACTAGAGACTGAGTATAATTATTGGTCATGGTTTGTTCCATATTTAGAGCAAATTTGATAACAATCATGACGAACGGGCCTACTGTGGTTTACTATTGTATCAGTTGGATGCACAGTAACACTTTATAATAATAACTACACTTTTATTATCCTTTATAAACCAAGAACATAGACTTGAAGAATAAATAACCAATAAATATTGTATTAAGAATGATAAAGATCCTATGTCCTAACCCCTTAGTTAAGGAGTTGCTAAGCCTGAATCTTACTTATTAAAGTATTTGTTTTGAAGTCTTTGTAAATTTTTTGTTAAGGATAATTAAAGTGTAGTTATTACAAAAGTTGTACCTAATGCACTTTGAATTTGCCAAAACGTATCAGGCCTATTCAAGCTGGACTAAAATACTGCGCCCGAGGATGAATTCAGGTAAAGTGGGACGGTTAAGAGTATTTTTACATGTTCATATCAAAGAGCCACCCATCAATTGTGTTCTTAAAGTGTTGCCCCAAAGACTGTTTCTGCAAAATAATAATGCTGACTAATAATTCTCACAGTTGAGGTGGCTCCATTTCAAAATAAGCAATATTTACAAAAGTACTATGAATGCAATTTGAGTTTTGGGGATGTTTTTCGAGTTTCTAAAATATTTAGTTTAATACTTAAACTGATAATAAAATTGACCCAAAAAAACTAAAACAAATGAAAAACAAAAGTTGCATTTATTTTGGCATGTTTCCTGATGCCATTGCCAAAACGTCCTACGCTTTATCAGAATTCAGCTTACAGCAACATCCTTCGTCACAAGGTTAAAAACTATAGTTCATTAAACTTTTTCAATGTTATTTCTAAACTTATAATTATTTAAGTAAAAGAAAAAGTACATAAAAAGGTTCGCTATGTAACTGCTTGTCTTTGTGGATACAGTATTTTTTCATTAAATGTATGTAAGTATGTGATGCCACCAGACCAAGGTGAATGTGGGAAAATAGAACTCCCGGTCCTGTACGTTTGGCTGAGGAAAAGCATGTCGCGCCTTAAAGCTCGTGTTCTGCTGTTTTCCCCTGCGCTGCGTGTGACTCTGACCCGCCTCTGACCCAGACCACAACACATCAGTAACACCCTGCCCACTCCACTCTAGTCAACAACATTCACTGTCTGTGTCCTAGAAAAGTCCAGCTCAAGTTATGACTTTTCATGAGATTAGGTTTTATATTTAGCCTGTTCTCCATCTAACACCTGGCTCCTGCTGTTGGGAATCACGTTGTTAATATCAACATACACGCCATAAAAAAGAGTCATAGCGCCACTTCAGATGGCGTTTTATGAAGACGTAGATTTACTTTTTATAGTTTGTTTAATTTACATGCTTGTTAAGGAAAGTCACGTGGTTTTACAATTCCCAGACGCAGTTTGGCTAATTTGACCACGTATAATGATCATACCCTTTTCTTTTCTTTTTTTGTTTTTTGATCATAAACAAGAACAAATATTTCGTTTTTCAATTATTTGATATTCACACTTTGAGGATGTGTAACCATATACAAATTGTGCACGTTAAAGTGCACAGAAAAGTGACATGGTGCATCTTTAAGGCCGTTTAATGCCACCCGGAAGTCATTATCAATCTGAAGGTACTTGCCAGAGTTTCAGAGAGCAGCAAGCGACCAAGGCTTTGGAAAAAAAGGCAAAAACCAGCGACCACAGACCCACAAAAATAAACAACTAGTAAAACATTGTGTGTCACTGCTGAACGAGCGCAAATGAGATGTTTTTGATAGCATATTTGGTTTGAAACATATACAGAATATATATAATAATATGATTAATGAATGGGTCTATTAATGTGGAAGAGAACTGAAGGCCTGAGAAGTAATCATTTACACTGCCTTGATCTTGATTAGTCCCGCCCTAAAGACAGGCGTTATAACCTGAGTCTGCTCTCCCTTGTTAGACTGTTAGATTCATCTTGGGGCTTTTTACCCTATTGTTCTCTATTGCGTCTTCCTCACAGCTCTTACACCCTGTTAACCCGGCAACAGTGGTCAGGAAAACATATTTTGTATTCATTCCTAATTTGATCTGCATTTAGAAGTAAATGGTGAAGTGTGAAGAGAACGAGAAAAGTATTCTTACTCCTGTTTACAACTTGGAGACAACTTTTAGACCATGTGCTTTTCTGGGACACACTATAAAAAGTACACGTAGTAATTGTAGATGCGCATGTAGGAGGTGTTGTATTTTGCCACGGCGGGTCACTTGCAGGTGGCTTCCAGGTAGATAATCACTGCTCGGATCTTGGCTGCACTCTCATCCCTCAGTGATAAAACCGGTCCGTTCAGTATGAGCTCAGAACACCTTCCGGTCCCCAGGGAAGCTACTGCACCTCTTCCACTGCTCTCAGTTTAGCACGAATTGAATGAACCCGTAGCTTGTTGTCGTGTAACTAAGCCTTAACCCAGTAGCGTAGTATCGGCTCGTTGTAACCCACAAGGCTAGAAGATAAACAGCGACCCAAAGAAAATGTCTTTCTAAAACCAGATTTGACCATTCCTGGACGAGAGAGGGATCACACTGACTTTATCAACGTTACCAATCTATTACAAATAGACATAGTTCAATACTGATAAACATAGCTTGTGTTAGCTGTGTTTTGAAAGCAAATCCAAGGCATTAATTTTACATTAAAACAACAAAACTCTAAATGTAATAATAATATGGATGGAAAACCCATTTAGTCATGATTAGATAACTGTCTGATTTTTATCTTGTTGCCCATTAAAAAATAGATACCATTCCAACTTTCTTACAATTCTAGAAATTTGGCTCTAAGAACCTATTAAAAGAACCGCCCAAAGAACTATATCAGGTTAACAGACGCCATTGTCGTTGATCATTTTTATACCACAATAATATTGAACTCATTTGGAAACTACATGGTTCTCAGTTGGAAAGAAAAGTGACAATCCAATGTCTTTATTTGACTCTGATCCAGACATGACAAAATGTGTGGCATTTTTAACGAGATAAAACCCAAGATTAAGAATTAAGTTCAAACAGATTTCTTTTAAAGGTTTGAAAACACAGGAAGAGTCACAGCCGCGGGGAGTCAGACTGCAGCCCCTCCACAGTGAGAGGATTGTCCTCCCGCAGTTACACAAGCCTGGCGTTTCCACAGGGCTTTTCTAGGAACACGGATCCATCGAAGTTGTGCGTAACCCCCCCCCGACTGTGAGCTTAACCCCCCGACTGTGAGCACACGGACGCTCAATACTCGCTCCTGTCTGCAAATGAGGCCAGAGGGAACCCATGGAGAAGAAATTATATATTGTATCGATGCATCTTGTAAACAGCCTCACTTAACAGCGATGGCACGGGGTTTGCAGGTTCTGAGGAGATATTTGAGATCCGGAAACACATCTTCAGGAGAATGAATAAGAAAGAGGGGGCCTGTCTCATTTTTTATTTATTTTTTTATTGTTACCAAGAAAACCACATTTCATGAACAAAGACTAACAGATTAATATGTGCTCGTCGGTGGTGCAGAGGTTTAAAGGTGCAGCACCAAACGAGAGAGAATGACAATGGGTAGTGGTAAATAATGACTGCTATTTTAAAAAGATGACTATATCTACATGTACGACAATATATGTGATGATGGTAATTATGATATAACACATTTTTACTCTGTTTGAATGCACACACAGAGACACTGACGCACACATATGCACAAACAAACATACACACACACAAACACACTTACATCCACGCACACACCCACACGTACGAACACACACGCACACACACACACACACACACGCACGCACAGACACGCACACACACAATCACCCCAGTTTTTAGACTGTTGTCCCTCTACTTGTCTGTATTGTTGTCTGTCTTTTGCTGTTTTTGTTCTTGTTGTCCTCATTATTGTTACTGTTTTGTATTTGTAAATAATTATTTTTTTTTAAACAGCGTGAAACGTGAAAAACGAAACTAGTTCATTTTAAACAGTATACAGTAGTCCAAAACTTACCTACTGAGTAAATGAATTTATAACTGATTATTATAAGCTATTATTAGATGCAGACAGCACCCTAAAAGCTGTTTTTACAATAAATCTGGGGTGGGGCAAACCTGTTTACTTTGTTACATGAAAGAAATTGGGTACAGCCCCTTGTGCAGCCATGTGGGTTCGATTCTGGGCCTCGATCCTTTGATGAATGTCTCTACCCTCTCTTTCCCTAAATATACGTAGCACTTGCAGATTGTTTTGTCGCTGTCTTGTTTCGTTTTTTTTTATCATTTGGGCAAAACTGGTGGCTTGAGCTGACACTCTGCAGCAAAAGCCAGTCAAGACGAACTCTTTGAAAACAAAAAGAAGCACATTGAAAACCCAGTCTAGTGTCCAGAAAAGTGCTACATGTGGCTAAAGCATAATATCAGTCATTTTTAAATCTCCTGTGATTTTCAGTCCACGTGCCATGAGCTGTAAAAAATAGACATTCATCATCAGTCACCATTAAAAGGGCCCGAGAGCACAGACATTAAAACCAACTAAGCCTATTTTTAGAGAAAGCCAAAGATCTGGAAAAACATGGGGGGAAATGGTTGTAGAAGCACATATACTTTGCATGGTACTTTGATGTCTTATTTTAGACTCATAGTAATAAACCTAGTCCCGCCTATGCCCTTTAGAGACTAATGCGTTGAGTGCAGAAATAGCAGCTTGCAGGTAATTCTTGTGTAGCGTAAACAAGATATGATTCACTGTTGTCCTACCCGAAATAGAGGCCCACGTGCAGGGCCTATATCCTCTTTATCAGACCAGGTTTAGTCTCCTTATGTTTGTGTAGACCAAAGCAGAAAGGTGCTGTTTACACACTGACGTAGTAACAAAAGCGCTCGTGTGATTTAATGACAGTGCTAGAAATTATCGTCATCAATCGTATTCATCATCAATCATATATATACGTATGGATATTTATTTATGTATGTATGTATGTATTTTACTTTTTACTAACTACTCTGGACAAAAGCTTTATGAAGACTTTCCAGCTGACAGTGGTGGAAACCTACCTGGATGACTGAGGATCTACACAGACGATTCATGTTTTATTACACTAAAATAGATGTGGTTGTTGAAAAATAACAATATAAAAATAAATCAGAAAGAGAGGGTAATTTTGTTTTGACAGACCAAGGATGGGAAAGTGTATGTACCCATGTTTGGAGGAAGTTCTGTATTTTTAATTTACTGCATTTTTTCATAGCACCATGTCTAATAGCTCATTATTCTCATGGAAAGGCTGGAGAAAATGTGGTTGCCAGCAAGGCCCCCCATTACCATGTGTTTTTGGACTGTCCAGTTGCTCAGAAATATTGGACTGAGATCAACAAAGCGCAACTCTTGACATTGACGTTCCGCAAAATTTTAGAACTCTGTATTTGTGCCTCAAAACTTCTACAATGGACACAATAAATGGATACCTCTGGAACATTCTCCCGGCTGCAGCGAAAAAGGCCTTTGCAAAAAAAAATAATGGCAGTCACAAACTGATCCCACAAAATCAACACGTTTGAGGGAGTTTGTGTTTTGTCCGTAAATCCACATTTACTTAGATTTCCAAGTTAAGTTTTATAAACGAGAACCCTAATCTTTTCATTAATTAGTTTAGCAAACTTTTTAATCTTAATTAACACCAAATTTGGCTCTGGATTCAGGAACTTGGCTTACGTCATGCATAGCTGTAACATCATTTGCAGCTGATTCATAGTGGTGGTATTTTTCTTGTCCATGCAAGCTTTAGTTTTTCAAGGGCAGTGGATCTCGGCCCACAATGCACCTCTTTTTCTCTGCGTCTCTGCTCATCCTTGGTCGTTTACGGTAAGACGCAGCGTTGACATCACAAATAAGTGTTACATGTATGCGTCTGAAGGCTTCCCCCAGGCTTCCCAGACCAACCATTGTCACTTCCTCGCTGCAATAAAGGCCGAAGGTAACCCGGGCGTGGGCATTAGCAGACTCAAGCTCACTGTGGTGGCCCGGATTGACAACAATGTGAACTTCCACTGACCTTCCAGACAGTATTCACTTTAGACAATTAACATTTACATTTTCTCCGTATTGTCTCCGTGGATTTGTTAATGCTAGGCTGCAGCTAAGAAATCACTTTTTAATAAAAATTCTATATTCAAGTACTCTGCTGCAATGTGTATGAGTATTATTTTAATGTTTACAATAAATAGAAGGGTGGTACACAATTTGGTGCAAACATATTTTTAAATCCCACAATATCTTTCTCGTCATGTGTGCGCAATCTGATAACAATAGACATGATCAAAATACACTTTGATGAGGTGCTAACCATAATGTTTTACCCTATTATTGTATTTTGAGTGATTCATGATTGTTTGAGTAATTCTGTTTTGTTCGAGGCATCATTTCTTGCATTCAAGATAAAAAGTGTCAATGTTCACCTGCCCACGGTCCTGTACTTATTGCGGTTCTCTGAACCAGTGAGGGGCAGTGGGTGACAACGGTGCAGTTTCAGGGGTCAAACGTTTCAATGTGAAGCACTTTGTGACTTTTGTCTGTGAAAGGTGCTATACAAATAAAATGTACTTACTTACTTACTGACTGACTGACTGACTGACTGACTGACTGACTGACTTACTTACTTACTTACTTACTTACTTACCAACTAGCGGATGCTGAGATCTGCTTTGAGTGATTTATCAGAGAACATTTAGTGTTGGGTTATCAGTTAAGAAAGGCAAGGGAGTTTCAGGCTATAACTGTGTCACTTTGGTCTCTGAGGTCGGGACTAAGACTCTAAACCAGTGTCACTTTGGTCTCTGAGGTCGGGACTAAGACTCTAAACCAGTGTCACTTTTGTCTCTGAGGTCAGGACTAAGACTCTAAACCAGTGTCGCTTTGGTCTCTGAGGTCAGGACTAAGACTCTAAACCAGTGTCACTTTGGTCTCTGAGGTCAGGACTAAGACTCTAAACCAGTGTCACTTTTGTCTCTGAGGTCAGGACTAAGACTCTAAACCAGTCCTCCGTTAGAGCATGGCTAATGTAGCTCAGGCAGAATACAGACTCAAAACCAGTGTCGCTTTGGTCTCTGAGGTCAGGACTAAGACTCTAAACCAATTCTTTATGAAGAGTGAATCTGATCACCCCCACCACCACCACCACCACCACCACCATTCCCTCTGTCATGCCTCCAGCCAAACTCGGACTGAACTGTGCAATCAGGTTCATCAGTTATCTACAATTTATTACAAAACCTAATTTCTTTAACCACAAGCCCACCTGGGAGATGAAACCGGTGATCAGACTGATATCGATCTTTATTTAAAATACTGACTCTAAGCCAAGTAACTTTTTCTACTATGGAGAGCTCCTGGACAAATAGGGAATTACACCGACTCGTTTCTAAATGATTTTCAACCTCTATATTCTTAGGTTTAATCCAACGTTAATTGTCATCCATCCAAGGACATGCACAGTACATGTTTGAAAGGGTTCTTTATGCCATTGTCATTTGGAGGAGCTAAAGCGGTGCGAGGAGGCAGAGTGCAGTCTGTCGGAACTGTGTTGGAGTCCTTTATGAAGCAAACAAAACGATCTACATGGATGTGGCTAGCTATCTATCTATCTATATATAAGGTAGAAACAAGTCAAATGCTGTGAACCGACTGGAGCCAGTTGTAACTGAAACGGTCGTCATGGGTTCCCACTACGTCTCTACTCCCCCTCCCCTCACCTTTGAGTAATAGTGTTAGAAGTTCAACATGTGTCTGTTATAAGGCCATTCACCGTCTTCCCTTCTAACCGCTCATTTAAAAGCATGAGTCAGTCCTAAGAGCATCTTCACAGGGCTCTGGAGGTGATAATGGACAAACCTGAACCGTGCACACGTGTGATTGCAGGGCACGTGGGAGCGTTGGTGGAGAGGCAGTGCACAATAAATGTCTCAATTTATTTTGGAACAGCATTATTTTCTGTTAGTAAATTGTTCTCCTTTATACCGGTTGGAGCGTTCACATTAAAATGAGCAAGTAGGGTAAAATTCTACGGTTGAATGAATTGCTAAAGACTCAGTAGAGGGCGTCTTGGTTTACGGTTGATGCAAGTTCGAGTCATACCATTTCACATTTAGTGTTTCCAGGTAAAATGACAGCTCATATTAAAATCAAAGTGAGCTGAGGAAGTGACTCTAGTCATTTCTAGTAACGAGTTTCATCCTCTGACAAACCCTTTAACACAGCATGGGCCAATGAACAGCTTTGTCACACTCTTTCCTCAGGGTTTCACGAACAATCAAATGTTTAACACATGTTATGCATAATTTGTATTGATAAAATGCTCTTGAGTAGCTTTGTTTTGGCATTTCACTTAAGCTAATGTATGTACTCTATACCACACATTACTTCAGTCAGACATTCCCTTATCAGTATTTTTGTTAGCACTCTATCTACTGGCAGCAGAGGGAATTACCATGGAGAAATAAAAAGCTAGTGTAAGCATATAGTTGTAATGAATGTGATTTAGAGTGTTTTCTAAGGCTCTGAGGGAGAGAACCCTCAAAATTGGGACACTATAATTTCACCAAAGGAGACAACCGATTGTATATAGAATCTGCGTTTATTTGCAGTCAAAACAGATCACATAGCTTACTTTTGTTTTGTTCCTTTTGTATGAAATGTATTATTGCAATACTGTATTATTGTTCTACTGTTGTTTGGCAGAAATTGGAAAAATTGAACGTGACCAACAAAACAGTAGTTCTAACATTTCAATGGAAACGTGTTTTTAATAATCAAAATTATGGCACATCAAAACATTAAACAGTAGCTTATTCTGACTTTAGTATTTTAAGCTGGAGTGTACCTTTTTAAGTAGACTGGGCTTTTCAATAACCCTTGCATAGAACAATGAGGAACTATCATGAAAGTTCACCTGTGATGAGCAGTGCCTTCAGAGTGTTCAGTACCATGTGGTTTCTCTCATCAGCCCAAGTGTTGTTCATAATAGAGAAAATGCGCTCTACAGGGGCATTTGTGCCAGGAAGGCCATGGCAAACTGGCAGATAATGTACATTTTTTTTGCATGGAACATGGCTCATCTGCAGGCTTTGCAGCTGTGTTCCATTCTTCAATCTTCTCAGGTTTTGACTGAGGTGACTTCATCAAACAGCTCTGTGTCATTGATGTCTATCTGTTGGAGCTTAGAGGAAACGTACCTCAGGGAAGACTCAACTTCATCCCACTCTGGGATGTGTTCGAGCAGTGTCCAGGAGAGGCACTTCATCTCACAGAACGTAGATCCCCACTCCTGTAGATACGAGATGCAGCAGTCATAGAAGCTCAGGACACCTTGCCTGAATAACTCCACTTGACGGGGCTCTTGGAAGTTCATCACAAGATTCTTAACCTGAATAAAATAACATTTCACATTAAGAAACATAACATAACAACATAATATAGTATATATTATTTATGAAGGATTATTTAACACCAAATGGCTGAACTGTTAGTATTATAAAAACATTATTTAAAGATAATAAAAAGCTTATATTTGAATATAATGTATATACAGAAACTGTATTCTATATTGGATTTTAACTCACCTTCAGTCCCATGAAAAGGGCCGTTTTCCTCTCCAAAAGCTTCTCCTGCAGTGGACTGATACATTGCAGAGTGGACAGCTGAGTTCTTCTCTTTCTCCATCTTTTTAATGGTGTCATTAAAAAGTGCAAGCTGATTGTGAACCACATCCAGGCTTCACACACTTGGTCATCCAGAAACTTGAGGAGTGTTGTAGGGGCTTTTTCTGGAGACCTGAAGTGCTGGATACAGCTTCAGGACCCGCTCCACAGCAGGCCCCAGTAAAGACCAGCGTGTTGCTGGTCCCAAGGAGTGTGGCATGTTCAACATCTACAAATGCACAGAAGTCTTTGAGCTCCTCAGTCCGGACAGTGTAAAAGTGAAAATATCCAAGAAGCTTAACAACATAGTTTTTGATGTCACAAGGGAGCGTGTCTGCTGCGGACCGCACCCCATTGTCCACCAACATTTGTGTTGGTATTTTCTGCACAAAAGCCAACGAGCTTGTCCATCAGGCCAAATGCATTAAGGCTGCGCTGCACTTCATTACACAGGAGGGTTGACGTCTCACCTGGGAGTGACATAAAGTCCAGTATCTTAACTTTTACTCCCTCAGTTAAGTTAAAGTAGTGGATCACAATAGGGTGACGTTTCACTGCCTTGTGGTTTAACGTATCCGCTGCGACAGAGACCAGCGTTGCTGTTGTGGTGTCCTCCTTCACTAACTCCATAGCATATGGGGCCATCACACACGTAATTATGGCCTCGGTTTTGGTGCGGCCGCAGTTAAAACGCTGGTCATAAAATTTCCGCAGCAGTCCTGCCGTACAGTCCATGGAGCGAAAGCTGTGGTTGTGCCGCACAAGGTGATAGGCAAATGTGGCCTCCTGAGCAGCACGTTGAAGTTCTTTATCGCCAACAGCAGCGACTTGAAAAAAACGGTTGACTGAGCTACTTCCTGTCTGTTCCCATCTCTTGTGTTTGCTAGTCTTGACATGGGCTTGTATCGTGTCGTGTTTTCCTCCGTGAGAAACAGAAAAACTCACACTTACAAAGTGTACAAAACGCAGCACAGTCATTACCTGCTACGTGTCTGAGAAATGTGTTTTGCTCCAGGAGTTCTTTTGTTAATCTTGATTTTCTTTGTTCATGTTGAAGAAGAACGCCTGCAGCTGAGCCAAGTTATCGCTTCAATGTCAATGCCATGGGCCAATCAGCATTGAGTCACAAACATGTGGAGGACAGTTGAGATTTTGAATTGGTTTATAGTACAAGGGCTACTATGGCAACTGTTGTGATTGACATGCACGCTGACCAAAGAGATCACGTTTTAAGCACGGAGCGCTATCGGCGCTTTGACTGCTTCTCTTTACCATTTGCGCCCCAGCAGACATTAGATTTCTGACAACCCGGGACACACGGGACGAAGCCTGTACAAAACCGGGACTGGTTTGGCAGATATGCACCGGGACACAGGACGTAACTCGCAAAATTGGGATTGTCCCTGGTAAATCGGAACGTCTGGTCACCCTAAAATATAATTCCAGGTATGTTTGATGAGGGAACAAGGATCAGTTTAGCATATTATGTGCCCTATAAGTAGATATATTACAGCATTATTATGTTAACATTCATTTATTTAATCACACAACCAACCCTCAATATGCAATGTGATTAAAGGCGCTGTACCCGGGTTAGTCTTAAAACAAGAATAACAGAACTAGTAAATTGTAATCTTTTTTAAATCGTCCACATGAAGCCACACTTACCTAACTGTAAAGCTAACACACATTAGCATGCTAACGGCACGCCTGCTTTACAGAGAATAAAACACTGAGTTTTGGCGAATTGGTCTTGCTTCGGGGTTTTCATTCAGTTTTACAACACAAAGAGAGAGAATCCATCCAAAAATTGTCTATGCTTTTCTGTTTTTATTTTCTTAACATGGCGAAGGTAGTCCTGACCAAGCCGAGCAAAAGATCTGGAGATGGGTCCCCGGGCGCAGCTTACACGTCTCTTAAATGTGTAAATGCTTTTATGGTTTGTGTGTTTGTGTGTTGCTTCAAGTCACACTTGAAAAACAAGGTCTCGATCTCAATGGGTTCTTACCTGGATAAATAAAGCTGAAGAAATGAATACATATTATTACTGGAGCAATACAGATTCTACTTTTCTAATTTTTACTTCTTTAATGTTCTTTACAGGTCTTTTTCCAACTGACTCTCTGTTGGTGTAACTGTGGATTTCAATATTGCATACCATGATTTAAGTGCAAAACCATCTATTCTGAGAAGTTAGGCGTGCTGTGGGGTTATCAGTCCAACATTGCTAACTCAATACAGCCCCGTCCTTATCCAGTAGACAGTAGAGCTTTTCTTCCGCTGATTCCCTGTGAAGGCAAACTTTTATCTGTCAGACCCTCTGGCTCCTCGGACATGAAAAAGGTTTACATTGAGAGAGGCCACTGTGTCTGTTATTTTGAATCTGTAAATCTGGTTTCTTGGAGGCCATAGGTGGAATGCTCGTAAACACTAAAATGATGCTTTTATGCTACATTTATCAAGGATTTTTTTTTGTGTCAAGTTAAAGAAACATGTGATGTAACACAGTATGCATGAACAATAGATTGGTGAACATACTGTATATTTAAGATACAGAGATCTATCCCATTTTCTTCAATTCAGTTATTTTAGTCTAAATCTAGTATGGGTCCTCAATTACAGTAAAACTCATAATCTGTAGAGAAGTATAGACCAAATATATTTGATCAATTGTGACAGTTTTGTTTTAAAAGCCACTTTAGATTAGACGAGTGACTTTGTTCCAGGTTTTGAGTGTCAGAAATAAATGAGCCTGAAAAATAGTTGAAGAATGTAATTGAATAGAGTTGTAATTGAATCCTGATTCAAATGTGATTCAGTCCAAAGATCTACTTTGAGTTTAAATAAGAAGCACATATTCATTCTTAAAATGAGCGGGGTCACTTCTCCACGGATCTGACCTTCAAAGACTGATAATCACCAATCCCACCTCCCCTGATCGGTCATGAGTCATGAGTCGCTCGTGTCTCCGCATCTCCCCTCGTGTCCTGGCTCCTCCCTCGTGTAGAGGCTCCATTCTCACTGCTACGACCAAAATATACCAATGACAAAATATGTCATGTTTACAACAGCAGAACGGCGGCGCTAGTGACAACTGCGTGGAGAGAACATTTGCAGACAAACAAGTTATAAATAATGCATTCGACCAACTCATCGATGGACTCGATAGTCCTGAACGCGGCATGGGCACATGGCATCACACATGGATAAAGAATGGATTAGTACAGCTTTTGGCCAAATAATGAGGCACTTCTGTTTGGATGAACACATAAACTGTGCATTATCACAGTTAAAAGACACAAGCGGAGAGTTGTTTGATTTAAAGTTGAGTTCAATTCGAATGAAAAGAGAATTTTCTGAATGGAGCATGGGGCCAATCACAGTGCGAACCCATCTGGAGGTGGTCTTGGCAAGGTTCCAAGTAGACATCAGTGCGGTTCGCTGACTACTAACCAAAACAGTGTTGTTGAAATAACTCTTTGTATTTATGTGCTGCAGTCATAGCACAGGACTGGTCTCACACACAGGATTTGGTATCAAGGTTGTTTTCAGTGGCGCCTCCTGCACGTTCACCCACCTATTAGCAATGCAGTTCCACCTCCAGGCCATGGGGAATTTATATTTTCTTTTGGAAATTGCGGATCAAGTTTATTTCTTCTTTAAACAGGAACGAGAGCGTGAACAACGTCTGGATTTGCAAAGTAAATACACATTCCGCACTGACTTTATTTAGATCAGATTACTAATAATTTGTGTTTTTTATGCATTGATGCTTTGGTATTTGACCAGTAGACAGTAAACATCCCCTATATGTCACTGAAACAGCACTAGAAGAAAACTTTGTTGACTCATTCACGTAACTGTTTAATGCTAAATTACCCCAAAGAGCGATCTCATGAAGCACATGAGTCATCTGCACTTCTGCTTTGGAATAAATCGCTGTTTGGTCTTAAATGAGGACTTGTATTTCACAAACTAGTCTAGCACAGCGGAACAGAGTGCAGCTGCATGTGTTGGAATCACTGCCTTAGTCCCCAGTCGAACCAGTTAAGCGGACTAACATCTCCATGGAGACAAGCAGGTTTCGGAACCTCCGCCAGAAAAGTTATGCAGTGCACCTTGAATTCAAACAATGACAAGTTTAGTTTTTTTGCATTTAGATTTGTCCACTCATCACAATACCAGCTCATGTTTTTTTTTTACTTTTATTTTTTTTCCAAATTTGACTAAAATATCATGAGAAAATATCATCGTTCTTACCCCGTCTCATCTTGTCTCCCTGTGAAGCTTTGATAAGCCCCTGATGGCATTTCTCTATTTTCAGTGGCTTTCAAATCAAAGGTCATAACTCTGGTCTGGTTTCCCGTCTCATTTCTAATAAACAATATTCCTCCCCTTTCTCTTTATGCATCTAATCCTATAAATGCATCATATTCCGCTCACCTGGCATTTGAAATAACACGCTTCAAACCATCCTGCCCAGGCAATGTTTTCTCCCATCTCTATCCCAGCATGAATGGGAGATGAAGCTTCCCTGGTAAGCCCGCGCGCACATCCCTGGATGGATGCTGGCGTGGTATTGCGTTCTGGAAAATTACCCGTAAATGACCAAGCGCTGCATGGGGGACCTCGTTTGAGATAACACTTTGAGCACTAGTGGCCCCATTTTTGAATAGGAAGTAAATGAAAGTAGCATTACCATAAAAAGTAGGCCAACGACTTGATATTTGTGCCACGTGTTTATTAGATGGCGTGGCGGGAGTCCTGCGAAATGAAAGAAACGTGTGGCTCGAGGAAATGATGTTGGAAGTTCACAGATAGTCATTTCGCTGGATTTATTTTTATTTTTTTTATAATTAAAGGGGCTGTATATGATTTCTCTCACGTAATGAAGTAAAATCTGTTTTTTTCCCAAGGTGATGGGTATTGTATGTTAAAATTTAAAAACAGGTGCATCCCTAAAATGCAGCTATTTTGGTGTAAAACTGATGGCTGTGTGCTGTCTGCATCTAATTATAGAGCGTTTTATTCTCTGTGAAGCAGGAAGTGCACCGTTAGCATGCTAATGTGTATTAGCTCACCGTGACTCAAGAGAGTTGTGGAAAGTGCTAGTAAACTCATTGCGGTGAATAATTAGGATGCTCAGAAGGCATAAGGTAAGTGTCTAGCGCTGCAAAGAGTTTAAAAATAAACTAGCTCTGTTTTTTGTATCTTTGTTTAATTTTAATACATTTTTAAAACACTTAACCAAAAACACATGAAACAAAACAAGACCCGTAGCATTACCTGACTTGTGTTTTCCTCGTTTACTCAACTCTTGTGAGTTTTGTGCGTTATGGCCCAAAATCTTAAAAAAAAAAAAAAAAAGAAAAGAAAAAAGTTTGAAAACCCCTGTTGTAGGGGAAAGAAGAGAAGAAGACGCAGTGGCCCGGAAAGAAGAAAAAGAGCAAGGGAGAGCGATACTGTGGGTCGGAGGCCGGGGTACAACCTGTTCTGGGACTAGAGACAACTGCAGGTAGAACACAAAGGTGCAAACACGTGAAGCTCTATCACAATACACTTCTCTAAATAGAACTCACCTGGAACATGAAAACACAGATTATTTAACATATCCCCGGTTCTTTTAGTGCTCACTTTAAGTTTAGCCCAAACTAAACTCTACCTTCATTTGAAAAGACATGTTCTAGAATGTTGTGGACGCACTCTGTAGATAGAAGAACACGACCTAGAAAAGACAATATTGGCAGCAAAGCCTCTGCATCGTACGTTTGAGCTCCTGGTTGTTTGACGTAAATCTCTTTCATTGATGCCATTGTCAACGAATGAAATAAAACGGCTCTATTAGTTTGAAGTGTGAGTAATGCAGGTGTTTGAATGTGCTCATTATGTGTTCTTCGTGGGAGAATATCTCAGCTATAAAAAATAGTTTCGATGAAGATCATTGCTAAATATAGGCTGCACTGGAGAAACGGATTTGTGTTACAATCTGCATTCGCACCGTGAATCATGCAATGAAAGCTTCTTCCTTTTTTCTCTTGAAACAAACCGCACTAGATTTTCAAAGCGAGTCTGTAGTTTGTATCATGGTTTGTAATGGAAAAATATGAGATCTTCTTAAGTTATTGCCACAGTGTGAACATTTGTAGTAAAAATTTAGCTTTTAATGTAGGTTGGTGAAAAAGTTGTGCAGCGTCGCGAGCTCGATTCTGGTTCCAACCATTTGCTGAATGTCCTTCCCTCTCTCATCCACATTTCACGCTACACTTTCCTGTGTAATAAAGCGACAAAAACATCCTTTAATATTGGACTGAGATTAATAAAGCGCTGCAAACTGATTTCAACATGAACATCCCACTTGTCTTTAAAGGTCCTATGTCATGCAAAATCGACATTTCAGAGCTTTTAACCTTCTTACAGTGCTAAGTGGTTTTTTGATTGATTCCTGCAGTCTTTAGCAAGAGAAAAGTCTCTATCCTTTCCCTCGGATGAGCAGACGAACGGGGCTACACACCAGGATGAGTCAGCCTGTTTCAGCCCATCCTCCAGGAAGCACTCTGTACACGTCACAAGGAAATGGATGATGCCGAGTGAACCGATCAAAAGAATTGGCTTTATAGCAATGGACGTGGTACCATATGCCTGTCTCCCTGATTTCCGATGGGCGTTTTTGACGGGCGGATAAACCGATCAGAGAAGCGCGTGGTCCGTTCTTGTTTAAACCAACATGGCGACAAAGAGAAAAAACATCCCAGAGGGCGAGGATTTCTGCAGAAGCGAAGCACTAAACTGTTTGTGCCAGACGTAGAAGACATTATATGTTTTTGGAATATTACGAGAATATTCGAGAGGAGATGTCTTCCACATTTGAGCGAGATATGCCACAAATTAGCAGCTGTAGTTGGACTGTCCCAAGTTACGCCCAAGTGTACAGCCAATGTAAGGCAGATCCGTCAAGACCTACACAAAGCGAATAAAATGTATTACTTGCAGGATAAATAACAGATACATAACACAATTGGATGCAAGTGAATTATGTTTAGCCGGGGAAAAAGCCATTTTCAATCATTCCATTGGTATCCGTTAACTCTGGGTATCGGAAGATATAAGCTAAATTATTGCAACTGAAAAAAATATATTAAAAAGCTGGATTGGTGCGTCCCGAGTGTATACCCTCCACCAGAAAAGTTATGTAGTACACCTTTAAAAGTTCACATACATTCACCTCTTGATCCTGTCTCTGTCCATTATCCAGCTTCCAATTTGGCCCACAGCTTGTTTTCGCTGTCATGGTTAAATGAGCAGAGAAGACAAACACGCTTCAGTTGTAAGGTCAACGCAAAAGGAAGTGTGTGGAGCTTCCCGACAGTAACCTCACTCTGTTTGTTTGTTTTGGTTCGCTCTGAAGGTCTTCATCACAGTGAGTCAAAACAGCGGAAGTGCGCTCTAAATGGACTGAAACATTTGTTAAACAGGAGGGTAAGCTGCTGGGAAATGCAGTTCTTAAACCAAACTGACCTGAAATGGAATACATGAGGTAAATGAAATAATTGTGTGTTTTCTGGTAGACAATTATTAAAGTATTTATTTATGTATACAAGTCATTAGACCCCTCAAAATGAATAGTAAAGTTATATTTTAGTTGACTACAAACTGCCATGCTGTTCTAGGTTACTACTACTACTACTACTACTACTTCTGTTAATACTAATACAGTTATTACTACTACCACAAATAGTACTATAAATACTGCTACAGCATCAAATACTACTAATACTAATACTAATAAAACGAAAGTAGAAGTAAGAAGTACAGCAATCAAACCCACAACAGTTGTGTCGTGAGACAGAAGTACAGTGTTACTTTCCTGGTGTTGATTTTCCACCAACTGCTTATCTCCATTATCTGGAATGTTCCACAATATGACATTAAACGTGGGGGGCAAGTTACAGGTTAGATCAGATCGTCAAACTCATAGTAAAACTGCAAATATATATATTTTTAATAAACCAGGAACGTCCCATTGAGATTACTAATTTCTTTTTCAATGGAGTTCTGGCCAAGACAGCAGCACATTCACTAGCAAGGACCACGCCACAACAATGGAATATGAGAGAATGTTTATTGATAATAGTGATGATGATAGATCGATGATGGATCGATGATGGCTCGATGATGGCTCGATGATGGCTCGATGATGGATCGATGATGGCTCGATGATGGATTGATGATGGATTGATGATGGATCGATGATGGATCGATGATGGTGATGTGTTAAGGTGAAGATGATAGACATAGGGTTGGAGGATGGGGTCGAGAGAGCAGAGACAACAAGAGATGCTGGGATAAGCCTGTATAAATCTGGCTTCTGGGTAATTAGAGGTGTGTTTAAAGAGTGGAGGCGTGGTTGCTGGAGGAGCAGGAGGTTGAGGCATGGTCCAGCTCCCGAACCTCAGTCAATGATTAACAATCATCAACTACATGATCAGTCATAACATCACGTTTAGGCAATCACAAGAAGCTCTTCCCTAAAAATAAGTTACATACCGTTTCTGTGGTCCAACGACGATGATTTCAGTCTTGTCTGAGTTCAGCTGGAGAAAGTTGTTTTGCATCCACACACTGATCTGTTGGATGCAGTGACAGAGTGAATCCACTGGACCATATTTGCCTGCCGTCAGTGAAACATAGATCTGAATGTCGTCTGCTTAATTGTGATAGGACACAGGATGCAGCATTTAGAGGTTGAACAGAAGCGGCCCCAGGATTGACCCTTGGGGCACCCTACAGGTCAGGGGCATATGTTCTGAAGCACAACTGAAATTAATGTGTCAAAGAGTATATTAAAATATGACAATAATAAATGTCACAGCACTTAACAGCCATATTGCACACTGCAAAAATATCCAATATCATGCAGGCCTAAAAAATATGTACACCAATCTTTTTATGTTTAATCAGTGGTTTAGGGTTCATCTGGGCATCATAATCTACTCTGCTTGGTTTTATTGACCGTGCTAAATGTTCTTAATAAATGTAATGAGAACTAAAAATATCAGGCTCTATTATGACGCTGACTGATCCAATAAATTGAATGCTGCTTTTATAACGTTTTATTTTTATAACATTTAGTTACACAAGAAAAAAGATTGGACAATTATATGTATTGAATTTAAGAAAAAAATCTAAATACAAAGTAACCCGAGGGCTTCAAGGACATTGCTGCGGTCCATCCAGACCAGAACTTCCCGCCACAAGAACAGTTTCTCTCCCTCTGCCGTTGGACTCATGAACACTTCAAAACACCTGTCACTTTAACTGCAACTCTTCATCACTCACTGCACTGTCACTTTCTGCACTACAACTGTACATTTTACAGTAAATTCTTGTGTACATAATAAGCCTAGTTCTACTTTATACTATAATACATTTAAATTGGTTTCTTTAATGCGTGCCCTTTTGATTGAATATATGTTGTTTTTATTATTGCTCAGTGTTCCATGTTGGACCTTAAGGCCGAGACTAGTTCCTATGTTTGTGAATTTTGTTCATTGACAATGGCAATAAACCTTTTCTGATTCTGATTCTGATTCACCTTCTCCAGCTCTTTTCTGAGCCCTTGGTATTTCTCCATTTTCACGTGTTCCTTTTTCCTGATGTTTGGTATGTTTGGACTTGGTATCGCCACGTCAACCACAACGGCTTTCCTCTGCTGTTTATCCACCACCATTACCATTCTGTCAGTCTGTATCTGGAAGTCCCACAGGATCTTGGCTCATCATTCTCTATCACCTTTGGGGGTGTGTCCCACTTTGATTTGGCGCTATGATTATGAATTATGAAATAATCCCTCATTCATCCAGGAGCGTTCTATTGTAGAAAAAGATTCAGTTGTAGTCATCTGGACACTGTTTTTGAAAAACAAGACTTTTGACTTTCATCCAAAAGTCATTCTTAATCTGCGGATCGAGTCTGAGAACTCAGATATTTATCCTACTCTGGGGTACGTAAGGCCGGCCCACTGGACGGAGCCAGTATATATTTGTTTCACTTATAATTCAGGAAATACTTTTGTATTAAGGTGAGAAACTGAAGGCCAGACTTTTTTCTGCAGTCAACTTACATACAGTATATATACAATGCCTATTTTATTTTTATTTGAAATGTTTTCAGTAAATTATTTTTTCCTCAAATTTAAGATAACAGCTACTTATTTTACAGTGATGTCAAAAATGACCCATGGGCTCTTTAAACCTTTGGAAAAGATATTACATTATTAAACCTTAACAAAGAGTCGTCATGGACTCAATGGCTTTCTGAGTGTTATTCATTAGTGGTGTCCTTTATGCAGGTTTACCGGAGCTTCATTTAGCGCTGGAGCTAAATCTGGCCTCACAATTGTTCTAATAATGAGTGTAATATCAATGACCCAGACACAAGGACTGTGGGAGTGAGGTAACGACTAGGGTACAATAGGCTGGTCACTTTTCACTAATTCTGCCTCACAAAACACAACAAATTGGACATTTTGATTCAATAATGTCACTGTCATTGTAATAAAAGGTCTTTCCATTTGTGTTTTAGAGTCTGTGTAGTCCAAAGAAAAATTTGATTTTCTCTTTTCCAGTCATAAGTAGGAACAGTAGCCGCTATATCGAACATGGCTCCGTCCTGTAAGCTCGCGCTCATCCTGCATTGTCTCATCCACCGGGGGCGCTGGAGCTCACGGGACAGAACGACACGAGGCCCATCATTCTGGAAGGAAAGTGTCTGGTGGTGTGCTCTGGGCATTTTCGTCGTTTGTTAAATGATCATTTAAACTGTCAGAAAAGTGTGTCAGTTATGTCAATTGTCTTTCTTTTTTTGCATTTTTGCATTTTGTCTCTTTACTTATTTTCCATGGAAAACCCCCCCCAAAAAGGATTAATACAGAACATAGACGTCAACATAACGCCAGGGGGATTTTACCAAGATAATAATAATAATAATCATCATAAACAGACAGAAAACAAAAGGAAAAACTAAACAGCTACTAAAATTCTAAATAATGCTGGATATATATTATGTCTTTATAACTCCTTGACCTTATTATTTATGCATAACCTCTCACCCACCAGCCACTCCCCTCTCCAGTTTATCTCATCATGTATAGAGTTTCAGGAGGATGTGGGAGCAGGTGGGAGCAGGTCGATTTGAGGGCTGTAAGAGATTCCTGAAAGATTTATTTGAATTAGACTTTTTTTCTTACATCTCTGTTACCTATAATACATTTTGAGGATTGAATGGAGAGCCTTTCAGAAGCTGCAGAAGGCCGTTAGGTATTGCACTACGGACTACCGCGTACTCAGTTGGTGAGATTGGGAGATGGTAGTTGTTATTAATTGCTTGTAATCTATTATACATCCTTGTTCATCAATTAACTGATTCTGCAGATGAAAGTTTGATAAATTGACTGGTATTTTATTAGCTTTGTAATTGCATTTAAATATAAACTCAGTTCCTCTAACTTTGTTATATGGATATTTAGGATTTTTTATATATTCACTTTTTACCAGAGGAGGCGACATAACCAATTGATTTTGAACATATTATTAATTGTTTTGAAGCACCTCCATTTCCCCTTTGGTTACAGAGAGGAGCTTTCTGTAAATCGTGGGCTTTATTTCCACTGACGGAGACATATAACAGATCTTGATATTCCTTCAGCTTTAGCTAACAAAACCCTGCCATGAACGGAAAAATCTCGCATTAACCACATATTGAACCACTTGTTTATTTGTTTGAAGTTGAGGTCACACTGATTGGATTGACTGCCGTTTAAGATTACCCCAGCAATTCTCTTGACAGGAATGCCAAAGATTTTTTTAGAGGCAAAAGCACAGATTTGTCTAGATTCATGCTTAATCGAGCCTCGTGGGTTTAATAGAGGGTCTTATTAAGTCTGACTGAGCGGAGACTCCTGTGTTTATGTTCAGTCAAGAGAGACGTCGGGCATAAAGTCTGGTTTTACTCAGATACTTTAATGAAACAGCCCCCTGAGGAAGCCAAGTCTAGGTTCATTTTCTCCCAAATTTAACACAAAGGTGCATTTGAATACACTGCAGTATCTCTTTTTCTCATAAGCACTAGATTCAGCCCTGGTGAGGAGCATATGGGTGATCACAGCGCCGCCTCAGGACCCTCATCTGTCATGACGTCCCATGCGTACTGCCTCCCTCTTTCCTCTCCTCCTCCCCCTCACTTCTCCCTCTTCCTCTCTTTTTTATTTGACCAGGGGGTCCTTTGAGGCGACGACAATAAAGCAGAAGACCTACAAATTAATTTTTAAAATGTCTAGAACATGTACAATATCCAACACAAGGATAATCTCGGCAAAGTGCAATTTTTGGCGAATTTTTCAAATTGTTCCAAGACCAGGGAGCTGCACAAGAAAACGCTGTTTTGCCCAGTTCAATGTTAATGCTGGGAATATTAAACAGAAGCCGCTGTGAGCACGCCAAGAGCTCATAAGTAGGAGGGCCGTTTTCTCAAGATGGGCTTATTGATGAAGATGAGCCAACGCTGTCTCCTGAGGCTCAATGAAGGCCAGGAGAGCAGAAGGTACAGCTCACAGTGATGGGTCTCTCTTCCTCCTCTCTCTCTCTCTCTCCTCCCCCCTGGGTTGAGTCCAGATGTGCACAGATGTTCCACAATGCCCACAGGATGGAGTTTGTGCATTGTGTTGAAACTGTTCTTTTCTGTGGCCTGTCAAACCCCAGAGGTTTGTTCTTGGGATTTGTAAAAACACAGAAAAAATAACCTATGAATGACTAAAATGTATTCTTTGAATTTGTTCCTTTTTAATTTACAGGTTATTTCTATTGCACAACTATTTGTACTCTGAGGGCTCCATAAAACAAGATATTCTTCATTTATATTTTATAGCTAAAAATACCTAAAAAAAAACCCTTGAATTTTCCATGTGAGCAGGGTCACGTTTTCACTTTCTTGTATCAATGGGCCAAATTTATCAACTAAACATCACTACACTGCATGTGCAAACGTTACAGCAGGTGCCGAAGTGCACTACTTTTACTAAAACAAAACTGTGAGCTCCTCCGAAACATTTATTTTATTGCTTCTTTGACCTCAGCGCCTCCTGGTGATGGGTCCATGGAAGGACGGCCCCACATCGCTCGTTCCCCTTTCCCTGTGGGGAAAGACCACCAGATGCTCACCGCCAAGTACCGACCCCAGGCCTGGACCCGGCATGGGGCCCTCATAATCTGGGCGACGTGAAATCAAATTTCCCTTGTAAACTGTTCATTGCTGTTCACGTCTTTTTCTTCTTCTTCTTCTTCTTCCACTTCCCCGTGGGTCATGGAACAGGCACATCAATGACCTGTAGATCCAGATGCTCAACTGCCTGGAGAAACGGTCTTTACTCTAGATCAGGCATGTCCAAACTACGGCCCGGGGGCCAAATGCGGCCCTCAGACCAGTTTTTGTTGGCCCTCCGGCTTCCTGCTAAGTCGGTCCAAACATCAAAAAGTTGTACTTTTTATAGTAAAATTGGAAAAATTCAAGCATTTTGATGTTTTACCAACCTATTATTAATGTTCCAAGTCTTATTAAAGGTGTGTGATCGAAACTGTGTCAAATGCAACATTTGATTCACTTCATTTCCGGGTTGTCTCTGCTGCGTGTCAGTTTCAAAATGCGGCCCTCGGTGAAAAAAGTTTGGACACCCCTGCTCTAGATGAACGGTTCTTCAGATGCCTCAAAGAACTAGTTCTCCTCCTGAGTGGGTCCAGCTCCTCTGTCTATCTGCAAATTGAAGTGCATCCATCTGCCAGTCCGAGGGAGTCATTTCCTGCACCCGAGGGAGGTTTCTACTTGTGGTTTGGTAGTTTTTCATTGCCAAGAAGGAGGGTCTAAGACAGGGCTATTCAACATGAGGCCTGGGGGCCAAATCAGGCCCTCCAAGCAATTAAATCTTTGGAGGTTCATTCAAAATAAAAACAATTATAATCTTGTTTACTGGTTTAATTCTGGGTTAGCACTAGTTTAGACCTGGTCTTGGTTTAGTCCTTGTTTAATTCAGCTTTAGACCAGTTTCGATTCAGGGTTAGTCCTGGTTCAGACCTGGTTGGTACTAGTCTAGTCCTAGTTTAAATCTGGTTCAGTACTGGATGGGCTTTGTAAAGCAATGTTGGTTAAGCATTTTGCATATTAATCTTCACAAAAATCGAATCTATCATAGTTATTTAATGTATTAACTCAATTTATTGAAAAGTGGGATATTTTGTGCAACTCAAAATGTTATTACAGTGTTGTGCACCTCCGGCCTTGGCCCTCCAAAAATCTGGCCCTCGGGAAACTTAAGTTGAATAGCCCTGGTCTAAGGACAGGGAGCTTGGGACATTTGTTAAAGGACACGGCCCCTATGAACATTGCTTAACACCAGGATTTTAGAACTACTAGAACTCCCAAGGCCGTCAATTTGACAGTTGCGCTCTGGCGATGACGTAATCAAAAGAATGATTCTTCTAACACGCAAAAAATTGGTCTATTAGCCTCTTTAATGGATATTATCATTATTCAGAGTGCCAAAGTTGACCAGCCTCAGCGGAGGAAGGAGGAAGAGGAGGAGGATTGTTTGCGATAGCGAAGCCGCTGTTACAGAGAATATACACGTATTCATTCATTGATCTGGACCCATCTTCCTAAAAAAAGCCAGCCGAATACTATAATAACGCAGGATTCGTAAAGACCTTGAGTATTGTCGCCGTTTCCAAGAATATGCTGCTCCCCCGGCGATGTTACCAGGGCAACTGAAGCAACAGGCGCTTAGTTTATTGATCTCGACAGCCTAAAATGCCATAACTATATAATAAAGTTTGTCATAAATATCTTGATCATTTACATTAGACCTACAGCCAGGGAGATTTTGCCATCTTCTTTTTGCGGGGGCTTGTTCTTCGTCCTCCGAATCACTTCCTGGTTCGGCTGAGCTGCCCAAAACCCACGAGTCCTGTTTTGAAGCATTGCCAGGGCCTCTTGTACGGATAATCACATCAAATCCATTTTACCTTTAGCTTTGCTGTGAGAGACACTAAAGGTGACCCAACACTCGCGCGGCACTGTCATCCACGGCGAAAAATTACTACGTGATTAATAGAGCCATCAAATTGACGGGTGTGGGAGTTAGAGGTAGAATTACTCAGAACTTGTTTTAACGTTTTTATTTCAATTGAATTGCAATATGGGGATGATATACACAAAGGTAAAGAAAAAGTCAAGAGCCCATGAATCTGAAAGAGCAACGTAACCAGAGTAATTAGACCGTTAGAAAACCGTCAAATTGGGAGTTCTAGTGTGAATGTATTCTCACTGTCGCCCTTCAAGGCAACCGCTGTTGTGATTTCGGGTGTTACAAAAATAAATTGAATTGAGATTGAAGTAACTGGCCTTCAGCAAATAAAGTTATGATCACTCAAAATATGGCAGTTTATTCAGAGAAATGATTATTTTCTGTTCATGTCTACTTTTTGCCATCATGTTTTCACCTGAGTCTGAATTCTCTCTTAGGTGTATCAGTAACCAGAAGGGAGCCAGACGTCTCTGGAAGGAAGTAGACCACTTAGGATCACTTAAATCAGGGGTGTCCAAACTTTTTTCACAGAGGGTCGCATTTTGAAACTTATACGGAGCAGAGGGCCACAGAACCCGACAACGAAGTGAACCATTTGATATTTAGCATTTGACATTGTCTTGATCAGCCTCCATACCTTTTTAATAAGACTTGGAACATTAATATTAGGTTGGTTTAACATCAAAATGCTTGAATTTGTCCAATTTTACAGTAAAAAGTACCACTTTTTGTTGTTTGGACCAATTTAGCAGGAATAAGCCGGAGGGCCAACGAAAAATTGTCTGAGGGCCGCATTTGGCCCCCGGGCCGTAGTTTGGACATGCCTGCTTTAAATAGACCAGTATGATTCATATAATACAGTGGAGATACTTGAGGACTGTACCATTCCACTCCAAAGTGAACCAGTCGAAACGTGGTTATCGTGGACCTTTTAAAGTGAGTTATTAAAGTGATAAGATGAGTTTATGGGTTCAATGATGGAGGAGAAGGAACAGTCCTTGTGGCCTCCAGCCTGAGGGAACAGTAAAATAGTATGTACATGGGTTATTTTGGTGTTCGTATCTGTTGTGAAACACTTCTGAGTACATCATGCGCAGTGAGAACGAACATGAGTGAACTGGCCTGCATAGACCCTTCCAGTGTTTGTACTCAGAATCCCTGCATGCTAAAGGCGGGTACTGCTACTTACATTATCTCTAATGCTAAATTTCGCTGGAAAAGTTCTTAAAAAAACAGTGCTACAGTGACAGCAAAAAAAACAACAACAAATATGCGAACTAAATGACAGTATTCTTAGCATGGTATACATTAGGTCCAAATCTCGCCTTGTCTCGTTCTTGTGGACCCAATCTTATGTCTCATCTCGACTTGTGGAAATTGTGTCTCGTCCCACTCCTACTTGCATGCTTAGTCCGCTTTTTGACATTTTTTTCCATCTACATGTACAGTAGCGGGTTAGGGTTAGCGTTTATGTTCTGTAGTGTACTCTGCAATACATTTTACTCTTGCGTAAAATAACTTGAATTGAAAATATAACTTTAGAATTTGAGTAGGTTTGTTTAGTTAACTATGAAACTTTTCTGGTAGAGGGTCCACCACCAAGTTTTCTCTATGAAACTGCTGATGCTTAGCTCTACAATGTTCCACAGTACGGCATTAAACTTGCGAAGCAGTTACGTACATGTTAGATCTGTGCAGAGGCAACCCCCGCTCACAGTCCAGAATCAAGGTTTTTTTTTTTTTTTTTTTTTTTTTTTTTTTATTTTTTTTTTTTTTTTTTTCTTTTTTTTTTTTTTTTTTTTTTTTTTTTTTTTTTTTTTTTTTTTTTTTTTATTTTTTTTTTTCTTCTTTTTCTTTTTTTTTTTTTTTTATTTTTTTTTTTTTTTTTTTTTTTTTTTTTTTTTTTTTTTGTTTTTTTCTTTTTTTTTTTTTTTTTTTTTTTTTTTTTTTTTTTTTTTTTTATTTTTTTTTTTTTTTTTTTTTTCTTTTTTCTTTTTTTTTTTATTTTTTTTGTTTTTTTTGTTTTATCGTTTTTTTTTTTTTTTTTTTTTTTTTTTTTTTTTTTTTTTTTTTTGTTTTTTTTTTTTTTTTTTTTTTTTTTTTTTTTTTTTAGTTTCGTTGGTGTTTCTGTTTCGGCGTTTTCATTTTTTTTCTTGTTTTTTGTTGTGTAATTCTGTTTTTTTTTTTTTTTATTTTTTTTTTTTTTTTTTTTTTTTTTTTTTTTTTTTTTTTTTTTTTTTTTTTTTTTTTTTTTTTTTTTTTCTTTTTTTTTTTTTTTTTTTGTTTTTTTTTTTTTTTTTTTTTTTTTATTTTTTTTTTTTTTTTTTTTTTTTTTTTTTTTTTTTTTTTTTTTTTGTTTTTTTTTTTTTTTTTGTTTCAGTTTTTTGGGTTTTTTTTACTTTACCCGATTTTTTTTGGGTTTTGAGTTTCTGATTGGTTCGTTTGCTGTTCTTTTTTTTTTTTTTTTTCTTTTTTTCTTTTTATTTTTTTTGTTTTTTTTTTTTTTTTTTTTTTTTTTTTTTTTTTTATGTTGTGTTTTCAAAGTCTATTTTTTCCTAAGAGTAATAAACAAAACTGTCCTGTAGCTGAATACAACTTAGGTACGTTTAATGCCATATTGTGGAGCAGTAGGTGAAGCAAATAACATCTCCAGGCGACATGCAGGTAAGTTATGACTCCTCAACCATTTGGTTTCAAGATAATTTAGCTGCAAATTAGGGAAGTAATGTATTGAAACAAGTCAAACATACACAGAAACAGTAAAATAATCTTGGTTTACTCAATTAAACACATGTCATTGACGAATGCTTTTATCTCAAGGTTTGTAATTAAGACTTGATTCATGCATGACAATGACGTAACTGGCATTAAAAGTTTTCAACCGTCTCTTAGACTTTCCCCACGATACACTCCACTCCATGTACATTACTCATCATGCAATTTTATTTTCTTAAACAGTGGCATACGTAGGATTCGGTAGCAGAAGAAATGAAAACGAGCCGCTGCTTACTATTGCAGAACTGTAGAACGTGTCAGTTCGTTGTGATGCCGTTTGCGATGGCGTACCATAAAAGAGCAGACAGAAAACAGCGCCGAAGTAAGCTGACTTGTTTGGGATCAATATTGCGATTTAAATGTCCAAAATGTAAGATAGTGATGCACAAACTATAAAGCTGACAAAAGTACCGTAAGACCTGCTGTGCACACTAACACGTTAACGTCTGCCGCTCCATAATAATGCCTTCAGGAACATGTGATATCTCTCTGTGTTGTAGAACTGACCGGAGATGTTCCGTTACAGCTCTATTTGAAGACAGGATTCATAAAAATACGAGGGCCAACTGTTGAGAGGCCAAAATATCGGAAGCTAATGAATAACATCCACCGACTCGGCTTCCTGCTGCACTACGCCCACTGCGAAACTTTGTCAGGTGGAATGAGGAGGCAAAGTGGAAAAAGTGCAGCAGCTATTACACTATTACAGGCGTCTCAATAATAGAAACTATAATATTGATGAAATGTACTATATAAATGAACATCAGTGTAACAGAATGGGCAGGAATAGGAATAGGCCGAAGCCAATTGTGCACTTACACCTTCCCAGTGCACAGTAATCACATTTTGACTGGCCCTGATCCCCCAGACCAATTCACCAGGGGGGCTTTGGAACGCTCCGGCAAGCTAAAAATCTAAATTGTGCCTGAATTATACTTTTTCTTCTATCTCGTTGATTTCAAAAATTCACAAAAAGACATTTAGTTATTCAAAGTTTGTGTTTCTGTGAGAGACATGGCTAACGCTAGAGTAATCAGGAAATGACTTTAGGTTTATCGTCAGCTTTTTTTTGCATTTATTTCACTTCTCTGTGGGTTTAGATCATTTTAGATTCATTATGCACTGGAAATATCATATTTTCTGCCTTGACGTGAGTGTGGTGTGTCGATAAACAGGGAACAGCTGATGCTAACGTCTGCTGGCTTTGTTTTGCTAAGTCTGTCGGCTCAACGTATAAAGAAACCATCACTGGAAATACATCAGTTTATCACAAGATCCAGTCAGCGTTTGGTGAGGAATTATTTTGTCTTTATATTTGCTTTTTACCATTTTGTTTTCAAGTTTGAGTTCTCTCTTATCCAATCCAGGCCAGGCCGCTTTAGACGCTAGACCATGCAGGGTCCGCTTGAATGTGACTTCCTGTTTAAAACTGAGTATTGAGAGTTTAATTGTGTTTTATTGTTGTTTTTTCAGGTACTTAGCATTAAACTATAACTAAGTATATCATAATTTTACATTTTGGTTCATTGTAAACCGTAACATTGAGCTAAAACGGCTAACGCATTGAAACTTCATAGTGACATTTCACCGCAACAAGCAGCGGTTAGTCATTTACATGTTTATATTATATTATATAACATTTTAGAACTCTTTTTCAAATAATCGCAACTACATACAGGGATGTGGGTGGAGATAGGGCGTAGGTGAAAACAGGATTTTCTCGAGCCTCAGTTGCAGGACAATACAGGATTACTCAAACATACATGAACAAGTCAAAATACAACTTTGCATACACTAATGATGTGAAAACACTGTAATACCAACCTTAGAAGCTCATTAAAGTAGAGTTAGTATAATACAGTGTGTCTGGAAAGTATTCACAGCACTTCACTTTTTCCACATTCTGTTATGTACGTTACAGCCTTATTCCGAAATGGATTAAATTCATTATTAACCTTAAAATTCTACATTTGACGCTTAATGCCCGGGGCTCAAAAGAAACTGCTCTGTCTATCCAAGTTACACCATTTCTTCTTTTATTCCTAAAATAACCTCCCCTTAAGACTGCTTTCATTCTGGGTTAGTGTTACGCTCAATAGGAGCCTGTGTTTTAAGTCCAACAACAGGATTGACATGTGACTCTGGCTCATGCATAGGGATAAGAGGATGTGCCCTCTACCACAGAGATCATAACAAACAAGCCGAAATCAATAACAGAGGATGGGCAGGCTGTTTATCGGAGAGGACATACAAGAGAACAATCCAGTCTTACACAAGCAAAACAATTAGTGTGGTTACAGTAGAAGGGTACACGTGCTTCAGGTTAGTTTGGCCTTTCAGGAGAAGCACGCCGAGGACATCCGCCAAAGCAGGTTAATGAAAGAACAGTTTGAATTGTGACAGGTTCTCAAAAGGGCACCGACAAGTTATGGAATAGCCTAAAAAGAACAGAAGAGTGCTTGTTTGTTCTTGCCACAGAAACTAATCCGGCGTAGGATGTACTAATTTGTGACTCTTGCTTAACTAACTAACCATGCTATGCTAATGCATTTAGCAACACAGTTTTCTGAAAGAAGACATTGTGCTTGTATTTGGGAGTTAGTGCTGAATTATAACATGACACTGGCTAAGTCGTTTTTTGGCCAAATTGGGTTCTGTGTCTCATTGACTCTCCAAACCGGTGTCATTGGCTCCGTCCTCAGTCAATCAGGACAAATTTACAGTCATATAACACAAACCGAGGGAGACGTATTCTGGACAAAGGTGGTTTGTGCACAATAGAAAGTTCCTTTTAGTTCCTGTTGTCTTGAATTTACGAATATACATTTATTTGTCTGGTAGAATGAGTTAAGATTACTTCTGTGCAATAAACATAGATTCAGTTTATTTTGATCTTTTTCAGTGAACAATAACCGTGTCAGTGTTACGAGATTATAAACCACGTCATGGTACAATATAACTGACACTGACAGAAATGATCATATTTAAATGATTATACTTAAAATGTATTGTTTGGAAATAGAAAAGTGAAATACATTTCTTTGCTGTGAATCAGAATCAGAATCAGAAAGAGTTTATTGCCATTGTCAATGAACAAAATTCACAAACATAGGAACTTGTCTCGGCCTTAAGGTGCAACAAAAACCACTGAGCAATAATAAAACAACATTATATTCAATCAAAAAGGGCATGCATTAAGAAACAATTTAAAAATTACTATAATTTTTTTTTTTTTTAAATAGGCATTACTATGTACAGAGTTACAGTTAGATTTACAGTTGATGATTGCATCATACTTGTTGACAACTTCTAATAGAAGTCACCATGACAGTTTATTTAAAATAAATCATTTTATATTTCATTTTATTTATTTATTTTGGAAAGACACTTGAGACTTCTAATTTTCAAGGGGGTCTATGGCTAAGACAAATGACTTCAAAGAATTATGCTACGAGGCAAACAACGAGTAGCTCATCATTATTGTACATTTCTTCATTGTAAATAGAAAAGTTAAGTATGTTTTGTGGCAATTACCATGTCCATGTAAAGAGCAGATGTAATGTAGTGTTTGTAAACACACTTGTTTTGCAGAGGCTTCAAATAGTGGAAAAAGGTCAGATGTTACTAACACACATCCATCAGGTGTGATCTGTTTTCTACAGCCGTGAAAAACAAGCTCCATAAACACATTAACGTTACACACTCCATTTCCTCATGTGCAGCGTCTCTCGGCCCCTGCTGTATGCTGGAGCTGTATGGAAAACAGCATTATGACACTCACATGTGGCAAGGAGAAAAGATCTAATAATCTCTGAGAGAAATCCATTGGGTGTAATTATCTCTGGACAAACTATGAAAGCTTTTATGATTTTTCTGTGTCACATCAAAATCTGGAATGATATTGAAAAATACTTAAAGAGCTACTGAGCAAAATAAGCATACAATGAGCAGGTTACTTTTCTGGTGGTGGTGGTGGTGGTTGTCAACCATCTGCTTGTCTCCATGATTGTTTTAATTCACACTGTGGAACACTCTGGTCAAAGCAAATACACAGCATGAGCAGGTGGCAGACCAAAAAGTGCTCTGAAGAACGCTTGTGTTCTGCAAATAATTGTTTCAATTTATTTTTTGCAGACCCTTATTTAACCAAGAAAGTCCCACTGAGATTTGGAATCGCAGTTTCAGGGCAGTCCTGGCACAAGAGGGGAGGAGCCTATGTCTTTAGTGGTTGAGGAAACTAGATGAACACAGGGAGAACATGCAAGGGGTTAACCCAGGATTAGATCTCAGGACCATCTTGCTGTGAATCAAGCATTGTGTCACCCATGGTAACTATTTTACCATCTGCTTTGTCTCCAAGGAGTTGTTATTGTTGTCTCTGAAATGTTCCACAAGTGCATTTATGAAATTAAAACATGCATCCCTCCAGCTCAGCTGCCATTAGAACTCATTTCCACATCCAAGTGTAATGAGTTTGCATTATTCTTTAATGACAAAGTTCAGGGCATTAAAAATGCTATAAATTCTGTAATGCAAAAAATAACCCTCAAACCACCTACACACTTAGAGCTGACTCACTTTGCACCTGACACAAAACTGTCCAGGAGATCATCACCAGTCTGAGTTCATCTACATGCTGCCTCGATGTGTTACCCACCAGATTTCTAAAGTTCTGTGCTGAACAGTTTGTTAGCACCACTCACTCAAATAGTTAACATGTCTCTTCAATCTGGAACATTCCCATTTCTTTGAAAACTGCGGTCATAAAGCCTCTCCTAAAGAAGAGCAGTCTTGATGCCGCAGTACTGAGTCAATTACCGGCCCATCTCTAATCTGCCATTTTGGGGCAAAGTCCTTGAAAAGGTTGTTTACCAACAACTCACTGATTTCCTCTTAATAAACACCTCATTTGATGTTTTCCAGTCAGGTTTTAGACCTCATCACAGCACTGAGACTGCTCTTGTCAAGGGGGATACTTTTTGACACTGTCGATCGGTCATGGGATCCCTCTTACAGAGACTAGAGGACTGGTGGGCATCTCTGGCACTGCCCTAAACTGGTTGAAAGTCCTATCTGGAAGACAGGAACTACTTTTGTGAAATTGGTAACTGTGTCTCAGACCAGATGCCCCTGACCTGTGGGGTGCCCCAAGGGGTCAATCCTGGAACCCCTTCTGTTCTGTACCTCTACATGCTGCCGTTAGGTCAGTTGATAAGCAGAGAAAAATGTGTCCTATCACAATTATGCAGACGACACTCAGATCTATGTTTCACTGACGGAGTGGAATATGACTCAGTGGATTCACTCTGTCACTGCATCCAACAGATCAGTGTGTGGATGCAAAACAACTTTCTCCAGCTGAACTCAGACAAGACTGAAATCATCGTCTTTGGCCCACAGAAACAAAGAGAAATTGTTAACTGTCACAACCAGAGTCTCGCTCTAAAACCTACAAATCAAGTTAGAAATCTGGGGTAATAATGGACTCAGACTTGAACTTTAACAGCCACGTCAAATCAATTCACATCAGCAGCTTTTTACCATCTAAAAAAACATTGCCAAAATAAAAAAGTATAGTGTCTAAACCAGACCTGGAGATACTTATCCATGGCGTTTGTCTCTAGTAGATTAGACTACTGTAACGACCTGCTCACTGGCCTCTCCAAACGAGCTGTAAAACAGCTGCAGTACATCCAGAACGCTGCTGCTCGGGTCCTGACTAGAACCAGGAAGTACGATCACATTAGTCCTGTGCTCAGGTCTCTGCACTGGCTCCCTGTGGCTCAGAGAATAGACTTCAAAGCAGCTTTGCTTGTATACAAGTCTCTCCATGGCCTAGCACCAAAGTACATCTTGGACATGTTAGTGCCATATGAACCATCTCGGACTCTGAGGACCTCAGGGACCGGCCTCCTGCTGGTGCCCAGAGTCAGGACTAAACATGGGGAATCTGCATTTCAGTTTTATGCAGATAAATCTGGAACAGTCTTCTAGAGGATGTGAGACAGGCCTCTACTCTGGCATTGTTCAAATCTGAGCTAAAAACTGTTTTGTTTGGCTGTGCATTTGACTGAAATGATTTTCTTTTCACTCTTCTCTTTATGTCTTAAACTATTTGACAGATAGCCTGAAAATGGCATATTTTAATTTCTTTAAATTAAGGTTTTGTGATTTCTGTCTTGTCTTTGTGATTTTAATGCATTTGTTCCTGTTGTGTGAAGCACTTTGAATTGCCTTTGTGTACGAATTGTGCTCTACAAATAAACTTGCCTTACCTTCTTACTGCGTGGCATCACCGCTACACAGATCTGACCTTGACTGACTTGGCCTGGTCACCTGCTTGTCCCCAGATATAATACCATACTGTGGAACATTTCAGGCAAAGCAATTCCCTAGTTTCAGATTCCTGTTTATAGGTTACATTTGAGCACAAAAACGTATTCCTGAGGTCCAGATCTCGAGTCACGGTCCCTCAATTTACATTGGAGAAGGCACAGGGTCGGACAAAAAGAGACGCAGATCCCCAAGAGCCCTGATTATGAGGTGTTTGAACCACAGAGATAAGGAACCGGTCTTACAGGCTGCAAGAATAAAGGAGAAATCAACTACAGCAAGGAGAAGATCTTCTCCGGACCTAGCAGTGGGAATTCGTCAACGAGTTTCAACTTGTTTTTGAGGAGCTCAAAAGAAGACAAACCATGACATGGTTTTGTTTTTCCAGCCACTTTGTTGGAGACATACGATAGGTAAAAAACACATGTTCAAAACACAGAAAGCAGAAGTGCTCTTCGAGAATCAGAAATCAGAAAAGGTTTATTGCCAATGATTAAATTGCAGTTAAAGTGGCAGGTGTTTTGAAGTGTTCATGAGTCCAACAGGCAGAGGGGAAGAAAACTGTTCTTGTGGCGGGAGGTTCTGGTCCGGATGGACCGTAGCCTCCTGCCTGAGGGGAGTGGTTCAAACAGACCATGTCCAGGGTGAGAAGGGTCAGCTGTGATCCGACCTGCTCGTCCCAGAGCCCTGGAGACGCACAGGTCCTGCAGAGATGGAAGTCTGCAGCCGATCACCTTCTCAGCAGAAACGCACAATGCGCTGTAGTCTCTGTTTGCTGTTTGACATACCTGACTATTCTTCCTGGGGTCTCCTCAAATTCATTACATACATTTCTATGTGTACCCCACCCACCCCTTTAGACACACGCACACGTAGTTTCCTTCTCATAGCTTTATTATTAATTCTGTAGGCATCTTTTCTCCTAAAAGTAAAAACATAATTATTGTTTGTTGGCAATCTGTTCAAATACGAACGTTTGAACGGACTTTTCTCCACGTTAGCAGCAGTTTATTGGCCAAACTTTAAGCTCAAATCACGGCGGCTCACGGCGTTAACACAAAACTTATTTCACAGTTTTGGGAGCGTTCTGCCCTTATTTTACGACAACACGCTTGCATGAATAAAAGTTTCAAGTGTGTACTTGCCTCCGCTGTCGGGACGAGCTGTTTCGCACCGTCTGTTTTCAAAATGTATGACTAGTGCTGTGCAGTGCATTGTGGGATATATAAGGGCAGCAAAGTGTGCTCAGACGTGTCCTTCATTCACAGCCAATCTCCATGGAAACGCAGGCCACATTTGTCGGGCGCATTCGTGGTTGCTGTGTGAAATGGGACAGCCTTATCATGAAAGGAAGTGACGCAACAGGCCTTCAAATGTCGCCTACAGAGGATGCAGCGCCTGAACTGGGACACAGCTATAGGTAATTCCACAACTGTTACTTAGCAACCACATGATAAACAAAGAGCCAGAATCCATTTAAATCATACAATAGTTATGATTTCACAACTAATATACCTGATTCAACACACTTAACAGTGAGTGTTAGTGAGGTTCTGACCTCTCCTGCCTGTGGCTGACGGGTTGGCACCAGACAAAACCCTCTTGATTCTTCATAATTTACCATTCCTGAGGGATAATGCTAATGGCTAAAGGCAGTGCGCGACATGCTTGTTTTTTGGAGGGTGTAGTAGTCATTTCCTAGATTACGGTGAGTTTTTGGATGCATTTTTTGTTATATCCGACTGTCAACCACTGATTTTGTATAATATGGGCACATATTATTTAGTTTGTTTCGTTTCTAAAGACGTATCGGGTTGTTTTTTCCTGTGAGCATCTGTTGCTTCCTCAGAAACGTCATCCAACCGCTGGGACGTGTCACTTATCAGCTGACCTTCCCGGGAGTGGCCAGTCTGACAGATCTGCCGGACTGACCACGCCCCCTGCCGCCCGGTGGTCTCTGGAGAAGCGTGTCCCAGGCGTGTGGGAGCGTGTAAGCTCCTCGTCTCTGTTCATCGTTGTTGTGCCTCGTTTCCTGATCTCTACTGCTTCTTGTATCCAGCGTTTGTACTCATGTCCTTCTCTTCTGTTCTCATTGTCAGATTTTGGGGCAGATTTGCAGTGCGCTCGTCCAGTCTCCACCCTTCACCCAAAAGTGACATAGTGCATCTTTAATCCTACATCATTATTCAGCAGAAATGTGGAGGGAAATACGCTGCTAGATATTAAATCTAGAGATGTATTAGTTCATCAGCTGAATGTTTATGGGATGTTGAAACAAACTGTTTCCAGAGTCTTGATTTTGCTCTATAAGCTGTCAATGATCAGGGGGTCAGTCAGTGGTCTCCACTCTCCCTGCAGTGATCATACTCTGCAGTTTGTGACTCTCATGCAGGGCTTGTGGTAGCACAACGATGCTCATTTAGTTGAGATAAAAATCAGTTTTGATACAGTCAGAATATCGCCGCTGCGCGCACACACACGAACGGAAACAGCCAAACGCTCGGGGGAGGTGGGACAGGTGGGACATGTGGCAGATAAACCAATGAGAGCTGCCCGTGGAGTTGAGCGGTGGCAAATCACATTGCTTAAGCCCCCGTGCGGTGCCACTGTGTGTGTCTGCCACTGTCCCCTTCATCCCCCCTTCACCCCCCCCATCCCCCCCCCCCCCCCCCCCCCATCCCCACTCAAATCACCTCCTGATGTCAAGGTAACCTCTTGTCTGATATAGATGAACTAAGCAAACTTTGAGTCCTCATCCAAACGTTGAGTCCTCCAAACGTTGAGTCCTCATCCAAACGTTGAGTCCTCATCCAAACGTTGAGTCCTCATCCAAACGTTGAGTCCTCCAAACGTTGAGTCCTCATCCAAACGTTGAGTCCTCATCCAAACGTTGAGTCCTCATCCAAAACGTTGAGTCCTTCATCCAAACGTTGAGTCCTCATCCAAACGTTGAGTCCTCATCCAAACGTTGAGTCCTCATCCAAACGTTGAGTCCTCATCAAACGTTGAGTCCTCATCCAAACGTTGAGTCCATCCAAACGTTGAGTCCTCATCCAAACGTTGATCCTCATCAAACGTTGAGTCCTCATCCAAACGTTGAGTCCTCATCCAAACTCCTCATCCAAACGTTGAGTCCTCATCCAAACTCCTTTGCAGTGGGCTTCTCAGTAACACAGAAACGGTGGTCTCACAGAGTCATAATAAATGACCAGGTCTGTGGGCTGTTCTTGGCTGAGCCCTTAAACTCGACTGCTGTTAAACGTGATGAAATATTAAGTCTGCTGAGGTCCCGGAGAAATGTTTTCTTCACAAATGAGATGTCCGGCTTCTGAAAAATGAGCCGGACAAAGTGATTGATGACACGCGATGATAAACGATGACTCTGCGATAAAAAGGGAAGAGAAACAGAGTGGACGAGCCAAAATGTTGCAGAAGTACATTAAAACACGATTCCCTTTTAGAAATGAAAAGAGGCAGCGTTCTTGGTAATATCACCTCATGGTCCTCTTTGGTTGGAATTTGCATGTTCTCCCTGTGTACGGGGGAGTTTTAAAGGTCTTGACTTTTCCATCAATTTAAAAAAAAGAGCAAATAAAGCTAAGTACTCATGAGTCCTGACCAAGATCCTGGATTAGGATTTAATATCGCTAAATACCACAAATTACAGCGGCGTATCTCTCTCCACATTTCTGCTTTTAGACGCAACATAAAGCATGAGTCCACCCAGTCCACCCAGTCCACCCAGTCCGCGCAGTCCGCCCAGTCCGCCCAGTCCACGCAGTCCACGCAGTCCACCCAGTCCACCCAGTCCACCCAGTCCACGCAGTCCACGCAGTCCACGCAGTCCACGCAGTCCGCCCAGTCCGCGCAGTCCGCGCAGTCCGCGCAGTCCGCCCAGTCCGCCCAGTCCGCCCAGTCCGCCCAGTCCGCCCAGTCCCCAGTCCACGCAGTCCACCCAGTCCACCCAGTCCACGCAGTCCACGCAGTCCACCCAGTCCACGCAGTCCACGCAGTCCACGCAGTCCACGCCAGTCCACGCAGTCCACCCAGTCCACGCAGTCCACGCAGTCCACCCAGTCCACCCAGTCCACGCAGTCCACGCAGTCCACGCAGTCCACGCAGTCCACGCAGTCCACCCAGTCCACCCAGTCCGGTGTCCGGTGCAGCTCACAGACAGGGGGCGCCGGAGAACAGAACAGAGAGAAACGCACGACACACCGTACGCAAGTGTTCCGAAAATAAACTATGGCCACATTTGAATCTTGGAGAGAACGTAACCAGCAACCATACTGTATACTTAAAGGTGCACTTTGTAACTTTTGTGCGGCGCGCGGAGGCTGGACAGACTACTACAGCCATGGTTACGGCATTGGAAAATATATGTAGTCACCCAATTCACCCCGATGACAAAACATGCAACCAAAATGGACCCAAATCCAGGAAGTGACTGTTTTATAGAAGAAGAAACAAAAACAATAGTCATTTCCTGTTGCTTATCTGCCGCTCGTTACAGACAAATGAGTTTTATAATGTTTTATAATATACACAATGTAAAACTGACGACCTGCTTATGTTGTAAGTACCTGATGTTTGATTTCTGCTCCCCTCATTTGCATATTGTTGTTGCGTTCCACTTTGTCATTGAGAGTGAGACTGAATGAGCCATGATCTGTCGACTTCCGCTTTCACATTCAATCGATATTATTATTCTTTTTTTTTTTTATTGAAGAAACTGACATATGGCGACCGCAAACGCGCCTTCATTCGTGGAGAGAATCGCTTTGACCAGAATGTCCCGCAGCGTGGCTTTAATGGGCTATTATGAGCGTCTGAGCACGTCATAACCGCGCCCACTCGTCACTTTCCTGAGGTTCAAGTGCTCAGAACGTTTCATCTTTTCTGACTCGCGGGTGGTGGACTTTTAAAACATGTCACGCGGCCTTTTTGCAGCAATAAAAACACGTATTGTACATTAAGAATCTGATGCCTGTTACGGTGTCGCTCCGAAGAGGCGGGGCTTCTCAGTTCTGCGGGTTTTGAACAGGAAGTCAACGGACCCGCTTCCATTTCAAGATATTTCGGATCAATATTGCGGTTTATGTAATTTGATAAATGTAAGATGCGTTTTATGCAAACATTTCAGGCAGAGCAAGAACACCGAACCACCACCAGAAAAGTTACATCTGTATGTGCATTCCGGAGCATTTCTAAACGCTAATGACTTCAAAACAGATGACAGACAAGTGCGCCGCGACTTCCCCTCTCTCCGATTCCCAAAAGATGAAAAGTCAAGACCTGCTTTGATGTAGGATTAAGCGTGTTCTATCTCTTCTGCCTCTTCGCTCTTATCAAACCCACGGATTATTTGTTTGGTAGATAAACGTGAAGCAGTTGGAGACAATTTGACTTTTCTACACACTTTTCCCCCTCAGTTCTTGCACGATCCCTTTTTTCCCCCCCACTACATCCCTAATCCAATCGTCTCCATAAGTGTCACAAAAAGACTAACATCTCTTCACTTATACTTCAAATGTTCCTCAATACAAAAGGTACAAACCCCAAAGAAACAGAAATAATTGTACATCTTTTGTCTTGATCCTCCTATTACTCCGCTCTTACCCTCGGATCCAGGACACTAAATCACATCTCACACTCGAGTCTTCGGCTGTGTCAGAAAACAATGATGTCGCCCCCTCTCATCCTCCCATGATGCTCTGCTCTTAGGTCTATTGCCCGGCCTCCAAATTGAACGAAGCGCAAACTGTGAAACAAACCTCAATCTCTCGTCGAAGCGGTCACGTGGTCGCGACATAAATGTATTCGTGAGATGATGCGAAACGGTACGGCGAGTCGCACTTTGATGATGTTTGGCTGTCAGAGTACAACCAGGTCCAAAACATGGGCTGAAATGATCAATAATGACACTTAACGATGGATCATACTGTTGTAAATAATGATCAAACCAAAAGGAGGACGAAACATGAATGGATTTGGAAGAAATATCCAACAGGAAAATCCACAAATGTGGGAAAACCTGATCATTTACAGTTACAGCTGGGGTATTTTAGATGTTTCTACTTTATCTATATACTGTATATCATTTTACAACCTGATATTTCAAACGTCCTTTTCCCTGTGTCTTTTACAACTTATGTCTGCTTCTTTGGTAGTTTTCCGTGTTTTGCTGTGCATTCTGCTTTGTGCACATGGTTTCAAACTCAACTACAAACGAATAAATTAAACAGACGGTTTATCCATCCACACTTAACAGGTTTATACAGAGTTGTACAGCGCTGTCAGCTGAAAGAAGAACGGAGCGTCGAGGACATTTGAGAAAACACATCGTACTTTATAAAACCTGTCAAGCCTCAAATGCAGGATTAACACACAAAATACAACTTTGAGTAAGAGGATGAGGAAATACCAGCACACATGGTTAAAAGCTCTTAAAGGTACACTATGTAACTTTACTGGTGCAGGACCCACCACCTTCTTGTCTCCGTGGAGATGTTGTTGCTTTGCCTAGAATGTTCCACAGTATGGCATCAGACTTATCTATCTGGCATTTTATAATTGTACAGTGAAAAACATACATTCTTACTTTGAATGGGCTCACTTCTCCACAGATCTGACCTGTAACTTCCCCTGGTTGCATCTCATGTTCATCTCCATGAGACTGGCGCAAAATAAGGAATATACTCATGCAGAACAAGCGCACCACCAAATTACATCTTAAGACTGCGTGACCCCCTGAATGTAGTTCATTGACCTGGAACAGTTTAATTGAGATTAAAATATTTGCAGCAAGTGGTTCCCTTCAGTCCAAGCCTTGGTCTTGGCCTTGGTCAGGAGGACTTAGCTCGAGCATTAGCCTAGCATGCTGCTTTGTGAAATACACACAAAAAAAAAAAATGTACTAAACTATACAACTAACACTGACACCTGACACATTCGTGTTCACCTAAAGTCTGTAGCAGCAGACACAACTCTGTACGAGACCCTTTAGGACCTCCAGGACAGAAGAAAACAGAGCAACTCAGCAAAAGACTCTTAAACTTGACAACACTCGTGCACCATTATAAATCTAA